>CM060934.1:547953826-549166326 GCA_030765085.1 Allium cepa | reverse complement strand
CAACAATTAATTCAAAACCATATAAATTTCATTTTTGAATATCTTATTACTTACATTTATATGGCATACTATTCAGTTACATATTCTCATTACATTCAAACTTTTCCCTGGTAAGTTTTTATGAATGTTTCAAAATGTAATTGAGCACTATACAAATTTTCCTTTATTTACAACATTCCTATTAAGAAAAAAATTAGTTTGAATATTTTTATTACTTAAGTTTCTCTTGTATAACCTTCAATTACATATTCACATTGACATTTTAACTTCTTTTTTTTTAATATTTCAGGTAAGTTATATATGTTTTAGAATGCAGTTGAGTATTATACAAATAAATTTTATCCTAGTTCAACTGTTTCAAGTTGTTTCAATTACATTTCTCATATTAGAAACTGCAATTATCCAAGAATTACTTCATTTCAATAATTGAAAACCATCACTTAACATAGAGCCTAAGAGTTATATTTTCGATTTTACTTCGAACAATTTTGAAATAAATATATACACATATATAATTTGTACACCAAATCATATTTAAGAAATTCAAATCAAATCCATTTTACAAAACAAAAGTGTAGCAAAGCTACTAAGTGGTATCCCCACTTTGAGACTCGAAAATGAATGTCGACAATGCTATAGTCATCATCGAAATTCAGCGATATAAGAGGAAGTACTGACTTACTTCTTTAAAATTCTTTGGAAACATTTCCATTAGAAAATACTTCCATATGATATATTTTTCAAAAATTTGAAATTCAAATTTTGAATAGCACCGAAAATTTAATTCTCAAATCCTTGATTTAAATTCATTTCATTTTCAAACCAAATCAAATTTATAAATCATGTTTTTTTAAAAATTCTTCTCTTTATAACATACAACAATAGTTAATAGTTTAGGAATGTTGATAAAACAATAAATAATAATATAATATTATCATTTCTAACAACCAATTCATTTAACTATCTAATTTCGTAAAATTATACCTTTATATATAAAAATATAATCATGCATAAAACTATTTCATTTACCAATTTCGAAAACAATATGGTGTCGGTTTGCATGTTCAAGCGTTTTGGAATTTCTATCGATAACGTTAGCTAGACGAATCGATTGAAACCCAAAATTCAATTTAATAACTCAAACAACACAATATAAAACATTTTATATCAATTACAAGTACACTCCCTCGCAGGATGATTCAAAAATGGATTTAGAACAAGGATAGAGATTCGAATTTAGAGGAACACAAATCAACGAGAATTCTAACTAAGAAGATAAACTTGAAAGGAGGAGAAGAAAATTAGATTACAAAAAAGAAAGATGGACAGACTTATATTAATTGCGGCGACCTTAGCCAGGTCAACCGAGACTCCAATTCAGAAACAATGTGTCCAAGTAATCATACTTCATCCTCCAAAAAAAGGCATTTAAAAAATTTGGCTTTCAACTGATGACTCCTAAGAGTTCCTAGAACATAGCTAAAATAAGATTCATGCTCCTTCTCCAACTTAGAAAAGACGAGAATATCATCAACGAGAAACCAGGACAAACTTGTAGAGAACATCGCGGAAAACGCAATTCATGAGATCAACGAAGAAGGCAGGAGCATTAGTTAATCCAAAAGGCATGACTAACCATTCATATAAACCATTCTCCATTCGAAAAGCTATCTAAGGAATTCTCTCCTCAGCTACATGAAGCTTGTGAAAACCGGTAGCAAGATCGAGCTCCAGGAATAAGATCGATGTGGAATTCAATTTCCCGCTTGGGAGAAAGAGAAGTGACTTCACCAAAGACATCCGAAAATAGTTGGACAATAGGGGAGGAGTTAAGATCACTAGGTTAAGAATTCTAGCGAGAAGGTAAAATTGCTCGCATAATCCTAAGGCATTCGACATTCGATCACAAGAGAATTACCCTGGTCGTCTACTAGAGAAACGGTTAGAAATTTACAGAAATAACAGCATCAAAACCGAGGATATAGAAATCTCCGGTGAATCGATGCCTGTTGTAAAGGAGTTTCACCCCTTTACAAATCATACTAAGGTTGGCGGGACTGCCAATGGGATAAGTCACACACACGAATGAAGTTGCCAATTGAGGTTGTAAGACATGCTCAAATTTATTACAAAGATCAACAGATATAAAGCTATGGGATGCTCCAGTATCAAAAAGAACACGAACAAAAAAAGACAAGAATGGATTCCAGAACAAAGGTAAAGTCCCAAAATTCAAAAGAAATCCAAATCAAAGAGGATCCTAACAAAGAATTTCAAGCTAGAATGAAGATGATTTGTAATCAATTTTGCTCATTCTAGGGAATTACTACCCTGTCTCTAATGAGTTTTTACTCCATATGCTAAGTTTGCCTAAACCCGAGCTTCGATACCAACTGTAGCGACCAGCTATTTCAAATCATTCAAATCGAAAATCATCCACACATGTCAGACTGGAATTTCACAAAACAATAGACTGTTAATTTATGTTTGACAAAACTTAGCAAATACAGTAAATAAATCAATCACAGAATCACAGGCACAGAGTAATACAGCAATAAGCAGCTGAATAGATAAATAGTAGTTCATGAAGCTACTACGTAAACATCATTGTCTAAAACAAAATACAATAGAAACCCCAAATAGATAGAAGTCTCCAATACAGAAGCAATCGACAAGTCTGAACACAAAATTGGAAATAACTGAAATAATTAGAAGCTGAATAGATGTAAGACAGATCTTCAAGCAAAGCTTCAAAGATGAGTCTCAAATGTTGTGACACTCAGTCTGACCTGAGCATAACGCAAAACACAAAACACTCGAGTAGGATTAACATTCTTATGCAAGTAAAACAACTTAAGTGAAATGTCCACTAAAATGCAAATAACATAAAGGATGTTGGGATTCCATCCTTTAAAGATCCGTTTAACTATCAACATACATAGTACAATACGCAAATAGATAATGTCTACAGTAAAGTAAAATATTAAAACAGCGTTAAGGCGTTACCCATATCCCCTTTAACACATTTTATATAAATGTCATATTCTATACAATACCGCCATTCCTTCATAAACTGGAGGGCTATCGAAGGGCACTCCATAGTGTACGACACAAACCAAACTCGTAAAGAACGTGATAAGGCATGCGACCTTTGCCTATGATAGGATACTACCGGTTTGCAGAATCGGGCTGGTGGCAATGCATAGCAGCTACTACCGTCTACCTCAAGACACACTCCCATAATCAAAGATGCACCCAATCAAATCACAAAATAACAGATATAATATCGAAGAAGCATGCTTGATCAGAGATGCGACCTCACTTGGCCCAGGTATAGCTCCTGTACGCGTCACTAAACCATCCTACTTCATTCTGGATTCTCCACCATGTTCACAGTTGTTAAAGTGGCTTTCGGTATTGGCAGGGAGTATGACAATATCTGATCCTGGTCTCTTTAACAACCGAACGCTTATTTTACACCGAGGTCATCTTCATTTCAAATAGTTCATAATTCATATCTAAATATCATATTCATTTCAAAATCATATCACTTTCGAAATCATATTCACTTTCGAAATCATTATTCACTTCCGAAACCATATTCACTTTCGAAATCATTATCCACTTTAAATCATTTTTTTCCAAAATCATAACCACAAAATAGTTTAAATCATCATGTCAAAGTATTCGCATTTAAATCCATTAAATCTGTATCATAACTGCTCTAACTGGAAAAGTTTGAATACTGAAAGTAATTTACATATTGGAATAGTTATACATTAAAAATAGTTTATATTTAAAAGTAGGTTATAGATTAAAATAGTTTATATATTAAAAATAGTTTATATATTAAAATATATATTTAAAATTGTTTACAGATTTAAAATAATATATATTAAAATAGTTTATATATTTTAAAGAATTTACATATCGAAAATAGTTTCAAATTAGAATTGTCTCCTCCAAATTCATAAATCAATTCGAATCAACTTTAGTTTCAAAATTCAATCTAAATCAATCTCAGTTCAACAATTTCAATTAAAAAGGTTAAAAGTTCAATTCAAATTCTCATAAAAACCCATTTTAATTTATATCGATTTCAATCCAGGTTTAAACTAAAAATTTAAACTACTTCCAATCCAATAGGTTTCAAGTTCAAATATTCAAACAATTTACAATAACTCTATTTGATAAATTTCATTTATATTTCAAAATTCAACTTTAATTTTATTTAAATTTGAAAATATTCACTTAATCATTTTTAATACCATTTAAATAAAATCTCAAATTACAAATTTAAATCAATATTAAATATTCAATTTCACTTTTATTTAAATTTGAAAATATTCATTTAATCCCCTTTAACCAAAATCTAGTTATCAAGTTATAAAATCATATCTTTAAAATCTCAAAATCAATAAATTTCAAATCAATTTTTATTTAAATACAATTCTTAAACATATAAAATTTCGAACAAATTTAATTCAATTTTCCAATCTTAATTCATTAAAGTTATTACAAAACCTATATTTAAAATATTAATATAATTACAAATAAATACTTAAACACATTATATATATACTAATTAAATTAAAATTTATTAAATTAAATTAAGTTTATATTAAATTTTATTAAATTAAATCTTATTATTAAATATTTTTTATTTTATTAAATCTTATTTTATATATTTAAAAATAGTAAAATTATAAGTAAAATCTTAAAATTTACATTTTTCAAAACTTAACTTATAAATTTAAAATTCCAAACATATAATTTAAAATCTAAATTATACACATATATTGGAATAAAACCTTTATATTATATTTTAAAAATAAATATTTATTAAAACCCATATATTTCTTATTTCATTATTTTGGTAATCATTTAAAAGTAGACCAAGTGTGTCCATATATAATTTTCTAACCTATGGTCAAGTGATACGGATATTTATCATTTCAATCTACAATAATTTAATAGTTACATGTATATATCATTTCAACCCTCATCGGTTGGATTTTTCATTTAACCATAATGATTTTCCCTAATCTATAATATTGTTTGGCAATATATCATTTCAACCGATAGGGATTTCCTAAACTATCAGGGAACTTGCAGAGTGAGAAAAATAAAATAAAATAAAATAAAATAACATATCAATTACAAGCATATATAATCATTAACAATTTAAATATAATAGTTATTCAACATGTTATGGTGTCAATTTACATAAGTGAACAGTTTAAAAATATTAAAATATCATATTCAACAATTTAATAAATAATAATTCAAATTTAACAACATATTTCAATCATCATTTTAGGTGAATATAAATTTACTAGCATATGAATGTTAATCGTGAGTGATCGCTCACCTTTCGAGACTAGAGAAAAAAGGGAATGAACACGACACCTACATGGATATGGACATGGACACGCACACGAAGGAAAGCAAAAAGCTGTTGCGACCAATTCTGGATAGCGGCGAAACAAAAGCAAAGCACAATGAAGCGGATTTGATGGATCAAATAAAAATTAAATTATAATAACATGAGTTGATAGAAACAATATATATATATATATATATATATATATATATATATGATACACACACACACCCCTTTCTGCCCCTTCCTTTTTTAACAGAGAGGAGAAGAACAGGGTTTGGCCTTAGGAAACAAGTGTTACCTGGAGTTTGGGTCTGACTAGTCGAGCTATGCTTTGGAGGCTAAAGAGGATGAGCAAGGCTCGGTGTGCGATCTCCTGTCGAGGGTGGTGTTAGGCATAGGGTGTGGCGGCAGTTCAAGGCGGAATGTGATGCGATAAGGAACTGTAGCAGCGGCCAGGCGAGGTAGGGAGAGTGGTGGAGTTACATAGATAGGTGTCAGTGGTCTTGATGGTTTGGCTGTCGGTGGAGGAGAAAGGCTGGCTGCGCCTTTGAGATAGGAACAAAGATGGAAAGGGTTTCCTAGCATGTGGTCAGGCAACTAGCTGGTGGGTTCGTGCGGGGGGGTGCACTGGCGGTTCAAAAAGATATGGCAGGTGAAGTCGCTGGGAAATGGTGGCGGTTGCTGTGTAAGGGTGGAAACTGTTATGGGTTGTTCGGTGATGGAATGGAGAGAGGCGAAGAAGAGTTACTAAAAATGCAAGGGAAAGGTTATGGAAGGACTGTGCCGAAGTTGCTCGGCCATGCATATACGATTTTAAGGTGTTAGAGGGTGTTGTGGAATGGTAGGACGGTTTCGATGGTTGGGAAGATGGCTGGTCTTAGGTGGGTTCGCTATGCTGGAAGGTGGAGGAAAGAAAACGAACTAGGTTGGTCAAGGGGAAGGCGGTGGCGGATGGCAGTTGGTTTGAAAATGAAGGAGGCTGAGAAAAATGGAGAGAAGGGTATGAACAGATCTAAATTACAAATGCAAACATTAGCTTTATCTCTTTTTTTATCAGAACCAAGAAGAGGAAAGAATGAAAGGACGGACCAATATTTATAATAAAACCAGAAACTGAAAAAGCCAATTGCTGAATTTCAAGTAATATTAAAGGCTACTAACCATTGGTATCTCCCAGGAAACAAACGAACGGACACAGGAAACCCAAAAGACCAAAATGTGGAACCGATACGGCTAATCGTTTCGCAGATTTCGTCGTGTACCTGACACCAAAATGCATAAATAAATATACCGCGAGATCAGCGCGACGAGACGAACTAGATGGTACACAGATATCAACGATATGACCATCCTATCAAAACTCGATATTTGCTGCCAAAAATGCTGTTAAACCGTCGAAAATAATATAAACAGAGCTAAAGTAGTTCAAATTTGGCAAAACGAATTAAGACATCTCGTTCGAAAAATAATAAACATTTTTATATATTAAAATATTTAGGTTTCAAAAATATTTCATTTTCATCAAATTTTAACGGATTTTAAATTTAAAAATTGAAATTTCACAACTGAACAAACTTCCATATTTTCTGATGAAAATTTGACACTTGCTATGCTTAAATAGACGCATACCAAATATCAAATTTTCATTTCTAAATTTTATTGTTTATTTTCATGAAACATTTTAGTTAGTAACGCTATTTAAACCGTTAAAATTTACGGGTCGTTACATTGGGTGCATGCGACACAGGTTAAGGAATGGTTTTCGAACATAAGTGTTGTTTTACTAGTATATTAGTATTTTATATTTATATGATGTGTTTCACTAACTTGGAACATGTCTGGCTACCTCTATCATTTTTTACCTTATGGTTATACATTGATTGATCGATAGAGAGGACTTTCGGTGACCTAAAGGTGCAACGAATATGTGCATATATTTGTCTATTGGCTATCTACTATTTTATATAACTTATTCCTAGACATTTGGCTGCTTTTTTTACATGTATAGAGAGATGTGTTAGAATTTAACTGATATTGTATTGCTTTATTTGTTTAAAATTGTATTATTAATTATTATATTTTATTCCTTTCTCTATGAGTTTCAAAAAGTGTAGAATATTGTAGATATCTTTGTGTTATGTTTTATTTAGTTTACCTCAAAACTGATCCACCATCTACGAAGTCTATGATATACATGTTATTTTATTCGTTGAGTCAGGGCATCATAGACGACGGGTTTGGTGTACTTCTGATGCACCAGCCACTTCCAAATATGATATCTAATTCTTGGTTCTTTGATGATTCTTAGGCAATCAATTTATTTGATTTTACATAATATTTTTTGTTTCTTTATAATTAGTTTTCCATATACACTGTGTAACAATCGGCACCTTCGAACAAACCAATTCAAAACCCCAAAATGGAGTTTTGAATTTGTGTCATGCCAAGAAATGTGAATCATTGGGTTTTAGATTATTTACGAGGTACGGAGGTAAATATAAATTTAAACATGTCTACACTTTCAAACCTCACAGCGGAAGGAATAAAATGTGGACACAGAAATAACCAAATCATTATTACCTTAAAACAACAGTAGTCCATACAATAAACATCTAAATAAGGTCCCAAAAGGAAACATAGTATAAATCCAACTAACAAGTATAATAAAATACATAGGGAATGATAATAAGTACATCTAATTCCAAGGCTCATGGCCACCTCCTCAATGCATCTCATCTTTGTCATTCATCTACTAACTTATTGTCTAGTATTAGGTATAAATAAGGAAAACAGAGGAGTTCAAACAAGGTCTGGTGAGAGTAATGTCACTAGTGGTATGGTTTTAATACGTAGTTAAATTATCATTTATAGACTACGCTGCCTAAGGGTGTTTGTTTGTATGTAGGTACTATGTATGAGGAATTAGTCAATTTACACACTATAAAGTAACAACTTTTATATGCCTCCAACCAACAATAATCTACAAAGATTTCCACCGAAGGTGGGACACATAGAAATCAGGTAAACCTAGGAAGTAAACTGCCTAAATTTATACCAAGTAAACATTCTCAATGATAAACCACTTACGTCAAGCGTGCACCATATATACATCACAATGTCTGGGCACACATCGCGTACACATTCTCGGTGGTAAACTACCTACCATAGTATCAAATAGACAATCACAATGGTACCATGTCCTATGCTCTATATCATTCAAATGAAGCCAAAAGGGTCGATAAATAATTTGACTCACTCGTTGATACAACTACCTGACCGATCATAAACCCTACTAATGTGGACGTCTCCATCTCCTTTCCCCCGTAGTCCGCAAGTCAAAGACATGCAATGGAGGAGCTAACAATGACGATAAGTGCATTTAGTTGCGATACAATCATGCATCACGTTGAGTATCACGTTATACAACATCATGAAGTGTGTGAACTCTAGAAAGCCAAATAAGGGGGAAACAAAGGCCCGCGTGTTACATAGCTTCATAGAGTTACATGAACTCTAGAAAGTCAAGGAAGTGGAAAATAAACCATCAAAGCTATCCTACTAGTACTTCACTAGGTCTAGGTTAAATCTAGGCTATCTTCATGCTATCAATTGACTGAATAAACATGTCAATCAATTGGTTCCTAATATCATAATTTTTCTTTAAACTACGTAATCAGTCGACTGAATAATATTTCAAGTGGACTGCATGGGAATTCGATTGACTTGTTACTCAGTCTGTCAAATGTTCGACCCCGAAAATGAATTGTTTTCTTAGGGGTTTGACTCAAGTTTGTTCAATGTTTTACTCAAAGTAATTCAATCAACCGGTCTATATTTTCTATCGAATGGATTTCAAGAAATTAAGATTTTCAACATGTTTAATTTATTGTTTTGATCCGATTTGGTTATTTACCATTAGACCTTCTACCTGAACTTCATATATAAACTTTGAATTCGTATAATTCCATTTTTGAACAATTTTCTGTATAATTTCAACTTATATTAATTCCAAATGTTTGTGTAATTTATCCAATTGATTGTACATCAACTATTTAATGACTCATCTACACATATTCAAGTTTATTCAAAGATGATAGAATCGGATCCAAATGATTTTCAAAGGATATATACATAGATGCACTTTTATTCATCTAAATTAATTCAAATTTAGTACGTAAAATCAAAAATATATTATTTCAAAATCTACACTCCCACCCCCAATGAATAATGATTTGTATCTTCAAATAGTATTCTGGGGTTACCCAAACTATTCAAATCACATAAATTTTCAATTAAAAATCATCAATTCAATTTAAAATCATATTTTAATTCTAAAAGGATATACAAATGAAATTTAAATGTTTATCTACATCATTTTCATTCTGTAGATAAACTCACTAACCTTCATTCGTTGCCTTTGTCGAAATCCTCCAATCCTCTTCTCTGATTCGATTAGATTTGGCACCTCTCCTTTTCTATTTAGCTTGGTGATGTTGAATCTACCTTCCTTTCTATTTGATTTTCTTATTTAGTTTTAGAGGAATTTGGTTAGATTTTTTTTGAAGATATTTTTTTTAAGATTCGAGGAAGCATGGGAGAAAACGGAGATAGGTGAAGTGACAGTCATAGGATGAGGAAAAGTTGTGCATAAGGTGAATTAGGGTTAGGAAATTCCTTTATATGGGCACCAAACTCGAAACTTATCCTTATCCCTGCTTGGGCCTTGACTCGTTTCTCTTCGACATATGCTCTATGATAACCAATATGTATCTCCTTCATCCGGTGCCCAGTTTTGATGTTTTGTATATGTATTTTTGGGTTGGAAAAATCTACTTGATGTGATGGAAATGTCAAATTTCCCAAATTCCTTCATATATAAAAATTCAATTTTCAACTTTTTGTAAAATTATAAAAATTCCATTTTTAATTAATTGTTTATCTTTATTAAATTCCTTGGTGATTACATTCTCTCCCTTAAAAGAATTTCATCTCGAAAATTCCAATAGATGGAAAAATGCAACTCGTAGACTCAACTACACATTAGAAACCATATGTGTGTGCAATGCATGCACTTAAACCATAGCAGGGACAAAGAAAATTAAGTAGTCTATATCAAATGTATCTGCTTCCTAATTTTCAAGCGGGATAAGATATGATATACATAAGTATACCACTAAAGTATAGGTATAAACACTTATATATAGAAATGGCAAAAAAAGCATGAAATATAATGTGCATCCATCAATCAACATATCCAATGAACATGGCAGGTGATAAAAGTATAAATACTAATGCAGCTCCTATATGAATGCAATATCATGGTATATAAGCATAGATGCAAAATATCCTAAAATATACTTACAATTTCTACATGTATGCAGCATGATATACGATAAGTCAAGTCATATAACAAATATAAGTCACATAACAAAGCACAGCACAACATCAAATTTCCTATTTAACTAAGCAAACGAAATAGGGAAAACGTACCAGAAAAGAGTGACATATGTGAAGCTATAATCTTCTCTTTGAGCTCCCAATTACTTTCCATGGATCATTTCCCCACTGGACTCTAACCAAGTTAACCTCCTTATTTTTGAAGTCGCTTTATCTCATGCTCAATAATGCTGGGTAGGCACATGGAAAAAAAATAACTCTCTCTCCACTCATGTAAACACTTCCACAAGTACGACAAATGGAAAACATTATGAACTTCCACCAACTTTTTAGGAAGCCCCACTCTATAAGCAAGCTTTCATACTCTTTCCAATATCAAAAAAAATATTCGGTGCCTATTTTCCCAAACTAAAAACTTATAACATACTTTAGTAGCGAGATCTTCGTAAAAACAATGACTCCTACTGCAAACTTCAACTCCATGCATCTCCTATCAGCATATGATTTATGCTTTTCTTGCAGTCTTCAACATCATACAAACCAAATCCACTTCCTGTGAAGTCTCTCTAATCATGTTTGGCTAATAATAATCTTATCTTTAGTGTCACGCCAACATCATCTACAAGTTCTCTCGTATAATGCCTCGAACGATGTCATTCCAATACTTCCCTGATAGCTGCTATTATATGCAAACTCTACTGAGAACAAGTGATCTTCCTAAGAAACTCCAAAGTCCACAATGCACATCCACAGAAAATCCTCAAACACCTATTTACCCACTCGGTCTATCCGTCCATCTATGGCTGATAGGCCATACTCAAATTTAGATCAATGCCAATGCCCCTTAAAGACTCCTCCAAAGTTCACAAGAGAAAATTCAATCTTTGTCACTGACAATACTAGAAGGAATTCCATGCGGTCAAAATTTCTCCTTCACATATAAGGTTGCTAAAGATGCTGCTGCCCTTGCTCTCCTAATCGAAATAAAATAAGCGCATTTGGTCAATGAATCAATAATGACCTAAACATTTTCATTTCCTCTTCTACTCCTAGGAAACCTACGAACAAAATCCATATAGATGCTCTTCCATTTCAACTATGGAATATCCAAAAGCTGTAATAATCCAACAGGCTTCTTCTTTTCTACCTTCACTCTTTAACGTGCTACATGCTTCAAAACAAACTTCATTACATGTCTCTTCGTACTTGGGTAATAGAATACCACCTTCATATCTTGATAATTTTGTCACCACTAGGATGACTAGTCATCCTAAAATAATGGAATTCATCTTGTACCAAGTCAAATAATTCCTTAACAAGAGGAATATACAACAACCATCCTCTATAATCAATGAAACAAAAATCTAAATGGCTTGAATGTTCACCTCTGTTCAGGTTCTCAAAAATATTCTCTAACTCTGTGCCTTGCATCTGACTTGAACCGATACGGTTCATAAATTAAGGCTGAATATCTAAAGTTGCTAACAACCCTAGTGCAAGGTTTGATAATGGTTAAAATTAAATGCAGAAATAAACTCCAAGTGCTTCCACTCCAAAGCATAGAGCCTAATACACGTATCTCCTACTTATGGTGTCATCTACAATATTGCCTTTGCTTGGAGCATATGAGATACTGAAATCATATAATGTCGAAAACTCCATCCACCTCTACTGCCTCAAATTCAAATACTTTTAGGAGTACAAATTATATAGAGACTCATAGTCTTTAAACAACTCAAATCGTTCCCCTAAAAGATAACAGCTCTAAGATTTGAGTTAAAAAACAATAGCTAAAGTTGGATTATTTTTCTTTTGTACTTTAAACTGCCGACTAGCATAGCAAACAACTCTACACTCCTACATTAAAATAGCTGACAGTCCTGTATTAAAAGCATTAGTGTACATACTAAATGACTTTGAAACATCAGAGAGTGCTAAAATAGATGCACTAGTCAACAACTCCTTCCATGTAAGAAAAGCATTTTCGCACTCCGAGTTCTACGAGAAAACTAAATTCTTCTTGGTAATGCATGTCAATGGTATAGAAATCTTTGCAAAGTCTTTAATGAATTTTCTATAGTAGCCAACTAAACCAAGAAAACTTCATACCTCTATTGCATTCTTTGTTACAAGCTAATCTTAGACTACAATAATTTTACTTAGATCAACCGACAATCTTTGCTTGCAAACAAAATGACCTAGAAATCAAACCTACTTGCACCAAAAGTGACATTTAGAAATTTTCACTTTTAATTTATGCCAATGCAAAGTATTGAGAATCTCCTCAAATGTCATTTGTGCTCACCCTTGCTTTTCGAATAAATGAGTATATCATCAAAAAATACTACTATGAACTTATTTAACGGCTGTTGACTTATAAGGTCAACGAAATATGTCGGTGCTTTGGTCAGCCCAAATGGCATGTCTAACCACTCATAATGCCTATTAAGTGTAAGAAAAGTGATTTTCTAATATCATCATTGGCCGCACCGAACCGATGAAATCCGGTAGCTAAATTAAGTTGTGAGAATATCCTTGCTCTAACTAATAGATTAAACAATCATTAATATGTGACAGTGGACGATTCATCTTCATCGGCTTGTTCAATTCACGATAGATACAAAGACTTAAAGAGCCATCTACTTTAGTAGAAAAGACAATTTGTGCTTCCCATTTTGAAATACGACTCCGAGTAAAACCCTTTTCTAATAATTCATTCACCTATTTACTAAGCTCGTGTCTTCCTTTAGAAGTCATATGCCTAAGTGGTAAGGCAATCGGTCTAGCATCCTTTTCTAAATAAATTCAAAATTCAATCTTGCTATGAGGAGGAAGATTAGAAACTTCGGTGAAGAGAAGTAATGAACTATATGTATGGAAGCTAACCCATCTTGTGACAGGTTTAGGGAATACAAGTTACCAAACATAAGAGAATATTTGGAACCGTAGTAAACCTTAAGGCAGCACCCACTACAAGTTCCCAAATGAACCACCTTCATGTCATAATCTAACATCGCTCCATACATAGTCATCTAGTTCATTCATATAATTAAACCAGACCCTGGTAATCCCAATACAAAAACATCACGATCAAATATGACACTAAAAATATATAATTTCAAACCCTTAGAAATCATGGATAGACGGATTGATCCCCTAATAATGTTCAATACTATAAGAGGGAATGTAATTATATTAGTATCAAAGTGTAATTAATCAACTAGATTATTTAAATAAACAAGTGAGATACTCCAGTATCAAATAAAATGCTAATAGATAAATTAGAAGGAGTCAACACATCTTCCATGATGACTTTCTTCTCTTCATCCAAAGCCGGGGTTGTGCCTAAGCTAGAAAAAAATATCAAGTGCATGAGTTGGAACCACCTTAGTAGAAATCTTAGGCAAGGTTGGATATTCCCTCTTCATATGTTTGTGTTTATAGCAATTTATCTTCACAACATTCACTTTGCAATCCTTTGCCAAATGACCCTTAACATGAAACTTCTTACACTTGAATCTTAGTTTTTCACTCTGCCTTGAGCTTCTACTTCACCCTTGTGTTTATTATATTGATATGGCTTTCCTTCTACCTCCTTAGGTTCTTACTTTACAATTGAATTTAGTATTGTATCTCAACTAAGCTCTCAAACGTAGCTCTAATGGGCACATGGCTCAAAGCAATATCTCTCAAAGATGGATTCAAGACTTTAGAAATTTTATTCACCTTTTTACTGGTGTATTAATGAGGTATATGCCGTGTTTCGCCAATTGATTGAACTGACTAACATACTCTTTGACATATGGTCTTCTTGCTCGAAATGAATGAACTTTCCAGTTCTACTCCCCATTTTGGACTTTGATATAAACTTAGCTTCAAAGCATATTATAAAATCAGCCAAAGTAATTCTAATCTCTTTTGCCTTAGCAATGGCGATATCCCTCCAGTTTAAGGCCTCATCTCACAAGTGCCATGAGCCAACTGTCTCTTCATTGCATCCTTTACACACATCATAGCAAATATCCGACCATAATTCTATAGCAATGCTCGAGTCTCAGCAAACGATTCTACCCCCGATTAATTTTTTGCACCTAAATTTGAAATCCTAACACGGTTTGAAAAAATCCAAAGCAAGTGGAGAAGCAAGCACTGTACCATGTCCTTGTGTTACCGGTCCCCCATTAGGCTTAATTTTAGTCTGACCTCTTGCTTGAACATACCTACGGAACCAAACTAGAATGTTCATGATTGGAAACTCAACTGCCTCGCCAGAAATATTTCCAGTTTGACTCTCATTTTCACTTATCTGTAAACATAAGTTATTAGCAACTTCCTCATATAGTAGTAAGCATGAATGAAATCTTATGATTGTATTCGAGTTACCCTTACATATATAAACAAAATAATCTTTAAAATATACAAATACGCTCCCTCTTATGCGTCTAATCCCTAAGGAATCCTGAACCTTGTCTTTAATAGAAAATGTAACGATCTGCACCTCCAAACACACCGATTCAAAAGCCGAAGATGGCATTTGAACTCGCGTCTTGCAGA
Source organism: Allium cepa (assembly GCA_030765085.1). Lineage (NCBI taxonomy): Eukaryota > Viridiplantae > Streptophyta > Magnoliopsida > Asparagales > Amaryllidaceae > Allium > Allium cepa. The sequence continues at coordinate 549,150,989 of CM060934.1, read as the reverse complement.
GGATGCGTGCATTAAGGATGGATGTATGGATATATCCACGAGTGAAGTTACAAGGAGGTGGAGAGTTACTCGGGAAGGAAAAAGAAGGTGACTATAAAAAGATAATTACGAAAGATATTAATTAGCTGAATTAGTTATTCACTAGGTTAATTAAGCGATTAATTAATTAATATACAATTTAAATCATATATTGTTCATATCTTTTGCGTACGAGGTCCGAATAGGACAGGGTTTCTTGCATTGTACTCATATTGGAGCTCTCTACGACTTGGCGTAGATTTTATTGAGGTGAGTGATTATGTCTCTCACCATAGTACGATAGATTTTCATTATATTATAAAGATGATGTTTTGAAATAATTTCCAACTTTAAAACATGCTTTTTAATTAATTTAAACCTAAACCTAATTTTATAAAAGAATTTTAAAGTGTGTTAAAAATGGTTTTAAATCAAATATTTCACATGTTCGTATAGGCATACTATTTTCTAAGAATCGCTAAATTTAGGCTATTCTTGGTATGAACCCAAAATTGGTTGATATAAGTGTGTTGTATATGTTTATGTATGATATGTTAGTTTTATATATGCTATGTAGGTTACATGTATGCATGTTTGCAAATTTGATTAAAAATAATGATCGATCGATGATGTGGTGTTAGGAACCATCTCATGGAATAGAGTTTCATGCATATCATTGAATGTACACATGATAGTAACTCAAATAGATGTGGTAAATATATGAAAGATTGTTGGATTACGTACTGATGAGATAAAACATGGTGGACTATCATAAGTCCAATCGGGCTTAAGGAGGGATAAAGACTTTTTCGCTTGGTTTGCACTAAACCATTTCCAGCAAATATAAAACCGTAGTAGTTGGACCGACCACTCTGTAGTGATCAATATCACCACTAATGATAATGGCAAATTTGGCTAATTCTTGGCATAGACGACGAAGGGACTTTGGGGAGCACGACGTGGTGGTTCGTTCAAGTGTTCGTCGTTTGATTTTGAAGTTATTGCTCCGCACAAGCGATTTAAATGGTGAACCAATAACGTGATGCTTCGACATGATAGCTTTAGAATTTTGATGTGAGGATTCTAACGACTTACGGGGGATGTCTAGAGGTTTTTCTATGATGATGACTTGAGGATGGGAGTCATGATGATGGTTTGTATAGATGAGTCTGTGGAGGGGAGCTCATAGGTAGAACGATGAATTATTCTTCTATGGAGAAAAATGAAATAAAAATGATGGGTTAGGCTATGAGGGCATGTAAAAGGAATCGTTGATACTCGGAGGTATATAGGATGCTTGTATTAAGGAGGCATATAGGGATGCCCATTTGGATTACGATGGTCTCTAGAACTTGTGTTGGTGTATTACCCTAGACTCGAGGATTTGACTTGAGTATTATGAGTTTAGTTCGTGGCTGTAGGAAATGGTATAAATTCGCGCATAAAGAAACCAAAAATTTTCCTTTGATCTTTTGCATATGAGGATGCCCTATGAGTTATCTTATATCCTAAGTACTAGATTGATGTGAGGATTATTTGAAGGATGCTGTGATTGCATGTTTGTCTTATCACTCTTGGGTTATCACGCGGCCTGTGCAGTTAATGTATGCTATATCTTTTGTAGAATTTATTATTTCCATTGTGCAACTCTATGGAGCCTTGGCCATATTTTACTTTATATAGAGACAGTTTATTATTTATAGTTTTTTTATCAGTTGTATAAATTTTATTATTGTTTGGTATAAACATATGAGGCATTCTGATTATGTGGTTCATTTAGTTATTACTATCCCGTTTGTTTTATATTTGTGATTACGTTATATTTTATTCAATGCACTCTGAGATATATGATATGCTCTATAGTTCTTTTACTTACTTTATCCCTTGATTATCTTCGTATGTTGGTCGGGGACCATTGCAATGCACTATATGGGTATGTTGGGTGCCATACACGTAGGGTGGTCTTCATATTTGGTATCAGAGATTAGGTTGTGTTGTTAACCAAAGGGATACCTGGATCCATTAGAGATAGATAACTAGTTATCACTTTAGAATGGATCGAGCATATACAAGAGAGTGTGCCTATTATATATTTTGATTTGCAAAAATATAGAGTAGTATATATCATAGATAAGTCACGTTGTGCACATGAGTACCATTGATGCAATTTTACTTTATAATAGACTGATCATTCTTATTATAGATTAAGAATGAGCTGACATATAAGAAACATTGCTTGGACCTTCATCTTTGGAATTAGGAGAGGGCGGGATCAGGGGCTGCAAACATCAATTTATATGACATATTTGCTGAGATGGCATAAAACATGGTTCAGCATGCCCAAGTCATTCCTGATGTTGATGGTGCTCACATGTAAGGGCCTAAGGTTGACTTTGTTAAGTTGAAAAGGGATTATTCTTGCTTTGGGGGAAAATATTTCCTTGTAATGGAGTCAACTGTTAAAGTGCAAGACTAGATGGACTAGTAAAAGGATCTTCGTATGATTCGGAGTTAGATGTAGCTATAACAGGAGGTTGGCCTTTAGATAACTCTAGGGACAAAAAATGAACTAGTTAAATGCCCTTGGAGTTGCGACTCTCGAGGTTCATTTTATGTGGGATCGGTTTATAGTTCGCTTCAAATGGAAATTTATACCGGCTACTTAGAAGTCGGTTCTATTTAGCTGGTTCATTGACTTGAAGTAGGGAGATATGTCTATATTGGAGCGTATGAGTTAATTCAATATACTATCATAACATGGTTTATCTTTCATTGAGACTCCACTTAAAAGGAGTGAAATGTTTATCATTGGGTTAAACAATCATCTTGGGAGCAACTAATTTGTCACACTGACGAGAGGTTTAAGAAGGCGCTTGAAAAGGATTTACAATAAGGGAGCCTGTACCCAATGTTGTTATTCCATAGGTGAGCCAAAGCTGCAATTAGGTGGGTGAGGTAAGCGAATTTGGAATAATAAAAAGAAGAAGAAGAGGCGGTGGAGGCGTTTGCATTAAATTCCATTCTGACTTCATGCTTAGTCAACGAAAGAGAAAGGAAAGGGCCATACTTACAATCCAAGGTGGTGTTTTTATATACATTTTATTCAATACCGAGGTTTCATATTCCTTCATATCTAGTGATTTGGTGGATAAATAGGGATTAAGACCCATGATAGTTGACCAACCTTTAATTGTGACAAATCTTATTGGGGGCTTAACATTCATATGCATGGTTCATTGATACCTAGTGTTATCGAGTGATGGATGCTCTTTAGTGTGTGATTTTTTTTAGGGTTTATTTGGGTATGGCATTATTATGGGGATGGACTGACGGGGAAGTGTGGAGTAGTAGTGGATTGTGAGAGGCTGTTGGTGATGATAGATGTTAACAGGGTTTTTAACCAAGTGGATTTCAACTGAAAGTCAAAATGTCAAAATGAAGACGAAATGACTCAAGAATTTGGAAACATACTTAGAATGGTTAAAAGAGGAAACTTGGAAAATCACAAGCACATTGGAGCAAAGGAGACCTCTTGGTATAGAGAAGTTCTCTCGGTACTAAGAGCTTTTCATTGCACCTAAGACCCCACCATCACCTTGTACTTCGAATTCTTCTTCAAGCGGTCGTCATTAAGTGCTTTTTCCAATGAATAGATGAGTAGCTCCAAGGATTGATGAGAAGGAAGCAAAGAAAGAAGGATAATACAAGTGTTATGAAAGGAATCATCACGATCTACTCAATATTTACGAAAAAGAGGTTGGAATACACCAAATCGAACATAAGAGAAATCAAGCAAGAAAATATTTATGGACCAAATGAATGTTATGCTAACCCTAAAAATGATGCTATAGGAATTGAACCAAAAGATGTGGATAGTCACAAAGTTTTGATGGATCAAATGAATGCCCTGTTAACCATAAACCACAGAGGACCAGGAGAACTAGAAAGGATAGAATAGAAAAAATCCATCGTTTCTGGCTAAACTAGAAGGGACGAAAATAAAAAGTAGAAGGAAGAAGTTGTTGTAGTTGCTGAAGGACCTATAGAAGAAAATAGAAGTGCTTCCCCTACAAGGAGACCCCTAGTACCGAGAGGACCTGTCTCGGTACCAAGAGGAAAGTGATAAAGAATAAAGGATAAAAAGCTAATGCAATGGGTGTTTTTGATAAGGAAGAAGGCTTGCAGCTTGATGATGATGATTTTAAGTGAAATGTTGGTTCTAATGGAGATGGAATTTAAGCAGCTGTAATTAAACTAACCACATGCTCACAGAATAGTGAAGAAGTAATTCTCCCCGGGTCTATAGGACCTAGACATCAACCGGCAAACTAAGACTATTTGTGGATTCAAACGAATGGTGTAGACCTTGAGGAATAAAATGCCGACGAGGAGTACATAGTGGACATGGTTAAGCAGTTGGTTGAAGAAAGCAGAAGTAGAAAGAATGAGGATTAAGGCTCTGTACCAAGCAGGACTTCGTTCACAGAGAATATTATGAGAGAAAAGTATTCTTGAAAGTTTATGATGCTGACTATGCCATCGTACAATGGAACTACCGACCGTAGGCAACACTTACTTAAGTATAAATGACACATGGGTGGCGCTGGGGCAACGAATGCTACTTAATGTAGATGCTTTCCCATCTTCTTGGAAGGAAGTGCATCGATGTGGTTCACTAGGCTCGCACCAAGGTCCATATTGACTTTCGATGAGTTGGCAAGGAAATTTATGGAACAGTTCCGACTGTATGCTGTACGACCCAAGAACATGGTGTCCTTGTCAAGTTTATCCCAAAGGCTTAAGGAGCTTCTAAAAGGATTCTTGAACTAGTTTAACATTGTTATTACCGATGTGAGCAATTCGAAGGACGACAAGGTATTCATGGCATTGGTTTAGGGAACTCACCCGGACACGAATTTTGGTATAAGGCTGAAGACGAAACAACCTACAACTATGGAGGAGTTCAATCGAAAGGCTAACCAGTATCTACGCTTGAAGCAAGAAAATCTAGCTTTAGGCAATGCCGATGATGGACAATCAAAGAAGTTTAACTAGAGCAATGTGGTGATGAAATAATATGGAGATAGCAATGGTAATGTGGCAATAATGTTGGAAATTATGGTAACTAAAAGAAATAAAATCAAGGCTCTAGCGGTAGGCGTTAGACAACAACAAACATCTGGGGAATTTAAAATCGAACGATTACACTTCTCTAAATGACACGTTAGAAAACATGTACCTAGCCACTCAAAGAATGAAATGGTATAAGAAACCGCTAAGGAAGGAGGCAACCGAGCAGGAAAGGCATCCTAGAAAGTTTTGTTGTTATGATGAAACTCATGGACATAACTCGAACAAGTTCTAACATCTGAGGGATCTCATCTAAGAACCGATAAGGAAAAATAAGCCCTAACAGTATGTCAAAGAACCGTAGGAAGGTGGTCAAGTCCCGAAGCTCCCAGGGTCGCTTTCCCAAGGGAATCAATTCGGACCAAGCAGAGAGAGGCCCAAGCGTAATGATGGGAAGTTGACTGTCAACACTATAACTTGAGGATCTCACATAGCAGAGAAAGATGAAGGGAAATGGAATGACATGCAAGCTCATTGAAGCACATACCATAGGAGGGGTACTTCGGTGTAAAAGACAAAGCTCCAATTAAGCAGTAGAGGATGACAATTAGTGATATAATATTAAGGAATAGAGATGTTGATGGAGTAAAGTGCCAACTATCGAACCCATGGTAGTAACAATTGGAATTAAACTGGCAACTCTACGTCGAGTCCTGATAGACATTGAGAGTTCAATTAACATATTCTTCAAAGGAACTTTTGATCAGATGAAGATCAATATGAAGGAGGTGTTGCTTGTAAAACCAAGATTCAAGGGTTTACATGTGAAGCAAAATAGCTGATCAGAATGATTGATTTTTCTATGGAACTAAATGAAGGAGATTGTAGAATAGTCCAAATTCAAATGTTTGTTAATGTGGATGAGTATTCGACATACAATGCCTTCTTGGGCCGAACAGCTTTGGCTAATTTCAGGATAGTATCGGCTCCATGGTCTTTGTGATGAAGTTCTCCATGGAAAAAAGGGGTCAGAGTGGTAAAAGAAGACTTAAGCATTGAAAGAGAATGCTACATCGCATAACTCAAAGAAGCAAAGTGGCACGAGAAAGGCAAGAATATGGAGAGAATTCTCCACATCCAGGACTCGCAAGCATAACAGTTAAAGCCTAGACCCGCGCTTAGAAGCCATAACGGGTCTAACAAGGCTATGGATCTTAGGAAGCAGTCAGAGGAAAGGGGCCAGCATCGCCAAAGCTGATGGTGAATGCTCCAATCGACATGGATGGTCATACTCGGATCTCGAAGATTGGATCTTAGCTGAATTGTAACCTAAGGAAAGAATTGGTGAATTTCCTCTGAGGAAATTTATATGTATTCACTTGTACACATACAAATATGTGTGGTAAATCGTCAAAGATAACATGTCATGTAATGAATATCGATCGAAGTTCACGCCAGTAAATCAGAAAATGCACAGCCTAGGTACGGAGCAAACCGCTATGTTGAATGAAGAAGTGGGTAAGCTGATGGCGTATGGATTTATCCACGATGCTTGATATCCTGATTGGGTATCCAACCCTGTGTTGGCCAAGAAATAAAATGGGAAGTGGCGAACATGTGTCGACTACTCGAATTTGAATAAGGCATGCTTGAAGGAAAGTTTTCCATTGCCCAGGATCGACCAACTGGTAGACAGGACTACATGACATGGGTTTCTTTCGTTTATGGATGCATAACCAGGCTATAACCAGATTCCGATGCATATTATGGATCAGAAAAATACTAGCTTTATAACGGACTTGGGGTTATACTACTATCATGTTATGTCATTCAGTTTGAAGAATGCTGGAGCCACAAACTAGAGATTGGTGAATTCTATGTTCGAAAACCGAATCAGATGGGTAATGGAAGTATACGTAGATGACATGTTTTTGAAGTCATGAGTATCTCAGAATCATCTGAATGATCTTTCAAAAGTGTTTGAAGTTTTATAGAAATATGAATGAAGCTAAATTCGTAAAAGTGTTCTTTCGGTGTAGCATCAAGAAAATGTCTAAGATTTATTATTAATGTAAGGGGAATTGAGTCCAATCTAAGAGCAGAATAACGCCTGAGAAATGTAATCACCCCAACTATGACAAAACAGCTGCAAAGCTTGAATGGGGCAATTGCTATCTTGAGTCGATTCATCTCAAAGGAAACAGATAAATGCATATCCTTCTTTGATGCCCTCAAGTAGGGAAAGGAGTACTTTGAATGGAATCAAGATTGTTAACATGCTTTTGAGGAGTTGTCGAGACACATGGAGACACCATTGGTCTTATCAAAACGTCCATCTGGGAGGATTTATTCGTTTATATAGCAGTGTTTGCTCATGCATTAGGTGCGATGCTAGTATGTGAGGACGCGAGGATCCAAAGACTAGTCAACTACATCAGCAAGTAGTTTGCTGAAGCTAAAAAGATCTACCTGAAATTGGAGAAACTTGCATATTGCTCGTTGATTGCCTCTAGGAAGTTACGATTGTATTTTCAGGCTCATTCGATCAAGGTATTGACAGAACAACCTCTGAAGCGGGTACCGACCGGAGACCTTAGGAAAGTTGCTGAAGTGGAATATTGAATTGAGCCAATTTGATATTACTTACCATCTGAGGATAGCAACATACGACCATGCATTCAAGACTTTAGTACCGAGTTTTATCGCGCAAGATGGTTTAGAAGAAGAGGATGATGCAGTTGTAATCCCTTATTAGAAGTTATTTGTCGATGGTGCTTCAAACGAGTATAGCCTAGAGGCAGGAATGGTATTTCAAACACCGAAAGGACGACTAATCTATTATGCATTGAAGTTGAAATTTACAGCAACTAATAACAAAGCCGAGCATGCGGCGTTAATAGTATGATTGCGGATAGCGAATAAATTGGAGATAAAGACGTTGCATGTATTTAGCAATTTCTAGCTAGTGGTTTGCCAAATCCGGAAGGAGTATAAAGCCAAGGGAGCTAGACTAGCCCCTTATCATCAAAGGCATTGGAACTACTTGAGGACGCGTTATGCGATAATGCACATCCCTAGAGAGGAAAACATGAAGGTTGATTTATTAGCTACTCTAGCTAGCTCTATGGAAGCGCGGCTAATGAGATTGGTTTCAACGGAAATTCTGACAACTCCTATTATCGATCAGATGGATGTCGATTGGATTATAGAGACCATGGAAGAGGAAGAGTCATGGATGAACCCAATCAAAAGCTATTTGATCAATATAACTCTCTCGATGGATAGAAACGAACAGAAGAAGGTCCTTCATAAAGCACAACAGTTCATGATGCAAGATGGATTATTGTACATGAGCGGATTCTCAACTCCCCAACTTTGATGTGTAGCCAAGGATGAGGCTAGGAAGATCCTCGTTGAAATCCATAAGGGTAGCTACGATGATGACATCAGAGGCAGACTATAACAAAGAAGACACTTCACCATAGATATTTCTAGCCAACAATAAACAAAGATGAGGGTGACTACACCAAATGGTGTGACGGTGCCAGAGGTTTGCGAAGATTCCAAGAGCCCCATCGACGAAACTTATGCAAATGGTCGGTCCATGGTTGTTTACAAACCGACATCGTCGGTGCACTAACCGATAGCGAAGGAAGGAGCCAAATATACAATTATTATAGTGGCTTATTTTACGAAATAAGCCAAAGCGAAACCGCTCTCCACGATTACAGCATAGAACGTAATTAACTTCGTAACGAAGAATATTATTTTAAGTTTCTGAGTACTTCAAAAGATAATCATGGACAATGGAAAGCAGTTTGAGAGCACTGAATTTAAGGATTTCTCCGTATGATATAGAATCGAGAAGAGCTTCTCCGTGGTGGCACATCCATAGGCGAACAGGCAAGTGGAAGCGGTGAATAAGATTATCAAATCCACCTTGAAAAAGTGATTGACTAGAGCAAAAGGCAACTAGGCTTGCACTAGCAATATGGACTTATGGGACGACACATAAGTCTGCAATTGGACACTCGCCCTTCGCCGTGGCTTACAGATTGGAAGCGACGATCCCGATAGAACTGAAAGTCCCTTTTCACCGTATAATGCATTTTGGTCGAAAGATGAACAGGGAGCTCTTGCTTGAGTCCCTCGATTAGGTCATGAGAAAATGAAAGAAGAAAAATTAAGGTTAGCTGCCCACCTAAAAAGGATAGTGCGACATTCCAATGCCAAGGTTGACAACTGCACCTTTAAGGTATGAGACATCATTCTAGTACAAGTTCTCCCGAGTATGGGAGCACTCAGCCCGAACTGGGAAGGACCCTATACGATCGATCGAAATCTTGGAGTCGGAACATTCAAGCTAGCAACTGTTCATGGAATTCCTATCCCACGCGACGATTTGCTTTTGCACTACAACACTTAGTTTTTCTTTATTTTTTGGTAAATAAGCCACCTAAGGATGCTGGGAGAAATGTGATAAGGCAGGACTTACCATTCTTTTTATTAGCGAATAAAGTCAGCTTCTTAAACCAATGGACTCAAGTTCACATAAGAAAAACCCCTTATACTGCATGATCAGTAGTATAGTCGTGATCTCGCTCCCTTTACCTTGGATAATGGATGGACGTTCGTTCTTAAGGGTTGATCAGATAATTCCGCCCTAATTCACTTTAACCTTTAGGAATTCATCATTGTCTGGATATAGGCAATGATAAGAAGGTTTTCCTGTTTAACCTTCAAGAGTTCGTCATTGTCTGTGGATAGGCAATGGAAAGAAGGTTTTCATGTTTAACCTGTAGGAATTCATCGTTGTTCGGAGATAAGCATCGACGAGAAGGTTTCCCTATTAACCTTAAGGAATCCTCGTTCCTCAGAGATGGGCGACGGCATGAAGGTTTTCCTATTTATTCAAACCTTTAGGAATTCATCGTTGCCTAGAGGTAGGCGATGATGAAAAGATTTTCCCATTCATTCTAATCTTTAGAAATCCATCGTTGCCTAGAGAAAGGTGACGATGAGAAGGTCCAAAAACTCCATATTTCAAGAATCTAGTATTGCTGGGAGATTAGCGATGCCAGGAAGGTAAAATCCCAGCCTTCATGAAATGTCGTTACCCGAAGATTGGAAATAATTGGAAGGTTTGCCAACTTGATCCAGGGACCACTCGGATTATTCTATCCCAAACTTCAAGAAAACCTACCGTTGCTTGGAGGTTGGCAGCGTCAAGAAGTTAAAACAATTTGAAATTCAGTAAAATAATTCGACCCAACCTTTCGGAATCGATCGGATAATTCAGTCCTGACCCAATGGAGTTTGTCGTTGTCCAGAGGTAGGCAATATTAAGAAAGGGTCCATGGAATTGAATAATTCGAGCACTAGTTTCCCGAAGATTGATACTAGGTCCCGATAAGATTCCAACAGTAGCGCTAGTAACCTGATGAGACTCGGTTGATGGAGAATAAACGAGGATAGTCATGCAGGCTGAAAAGCAAGCATTATCATGGTTTCTTGGTCTAGGATTAGGATAGGAAAAGCACACTTGAACTAGAGTCAATAGAATAATTTGCCCTACAATGTCCTTCCCATCAATGCTCGAAATGTGGCATTCAAGATGATAAATCCTATGGATAGAAATAAACACACAGCAAAATCAAGTGGAAAAGAAGATGAATGTCATAACTGCTGCTCCATGACGATTAGGAGCAGTGCTGACTTGGGATTATTCACGATTACAAACTGGTCGGAAGAAACACGACTAAAAATAGTCGTGGAGTTGGCTAAGTAATGGTTTTGATCCGCAAAATGGGGTACTTTGAGTTATAAACAGGGCCAAGGTCAGAATAAAACCTAAGCTAATGTAGGAATATTATTTATATGCACAGAGTTGCAGTAAATAAACATGTTACAAAGAAACAGACATATATAATTACAGTACAGGCATTTATATATAAACATGAATAGTACATAAAGGTGTGGAAAAATAAGCAGGACAGGGATCGCAAGCCAAACGGAAATATTTCCATTACTCCATCCTTTATGTACAAAATATAGCAGGGGCTTCTTCCACACAAACATGGCCTATTGACACAAAGAAAAACAAAAGTACAAATAGGACAACACAAAACAAAAACAAGCTACCACACTGACAGCCTCCACGAACCCTCTACTTCTTCCTCTTCTTACCACCAAGATGTTGTCGACGCCTCTTCTAATTTCTAATCATGCCCCATGGCAGGGTATCACCCTTAGAATGGGTAGTCTTGTCACTCATCCTGGTATGTGGGTCATCGGATTTGCTACCATGAGCTTTAGCAGCTTTAGTCATGGGAAGCTTGATCTTGATTGGGGGTATCTCGGATATAGGGCTAGTAGGAGTTGAAGATGCGGGTTTCATGATGCCTGACTCACACTTCACCTTGATCTTATTGAAATCAGCCTTCTACCTCTCTGCTATGGTGATAGGGTCAGTCGGGTCCAAACAAATGCTAGTAGTGAATGACTTCTTCTTCTTGGGACATGAAAATGTCCTCCAGCCCTTCCAAGGCCATGATTTTCTAGGAATCGGAACCGGGCCTAGAACACGAAGGCAAGTCCAAAGTGACATGTCCTATAGTACCAAAAGTCGATGTTGTGAGTATTGCTTAGATTACCAAGTCCTGAGTAGGTAGCCACAGAGGAGGAAGGTGTGGTTGACCTATAAGTTGGAAACATAATAATAAAGTTTAATAACGGATTCACGAAAGAACTGAAGCTTCTCAAAGACTGGTGAAATAAGAGATACTGAGCTTGGGATTTCATCCTTGAAAGAAATCATGTATTCTTTATCTTCAGTCTCGTGCTCCTCCGTTTGACCAATAGAGGAAGGAATATAGAGCTCATCAAAAGAAATTGCTACAAAAATTAGAGTCACATAGGTGGTTCGGAGCAAACCCTTATGGACGTAGGAATAGCCACCGCAGGCTCTCTAAACTTTAGAATAAGTGATTTGTGCTGACCCAACGAACTTGGGTTAATGAGAGCCTTGGTAGCAGCAGCGACAAATTATATTCAACGGCAAGGATGGCCTTTCCCCTACAAGTTTTTACATGTCTTCAGCATCAAGGTATTTGGCCATGAGCTCTTCCTTAAGTATTATGAGTCAAGTTCATGGCATTGCAAAGTTGTGTGGATTAAGGCATTGAGAAACCAAAATTTTTCCATTGATCTTTGGCATATGAAGGTGCCATATGATTTATCTTATATCCAAAGAAGTAGATTGATGTGAGGATTGTTTGATGGATTCTATGATTGCATATTTGTCTTAGCACTCTAGGGTTGTCACACGACTTAGGTACTGTTATTTGGATAACTGACACCCTACATTGTACTTAGACTTGTAGTATACTCATATGATGATGGTGATAGTATATTAGTATATACTGTTATGTGCTAACTCTTGGATGCAAGGACGGGTAATGTATGATTCTTCTGACTGTTCTAACTTGAGGTTTTCATACTAATTTTCATAGTATTTTTAGATTGTTTATGCTTACCCCAGACTATTCCGACTTGAGGTTTTATGCCTTGCATATTATTATCTTGAGTACTCCTAAATGAGTGGACTAAATAGCAGGTGTGGGATGGCATGTAGCTTGTATAGATGCACTAGCAGGAGTCCACGCTTTTATGTATACTATATATTTCGGATCTTTTATTATTTCCAATGTGTGACATTATAGAGCCATGGTGGTGTTTTACTTTATATAGAGATAGTTTATGATTTATAGTTTATTTATCAGTTGTATAGACTTTATTACTGTTTTGTACAATTATATGAAACTGTGCGCTTTGATTTTATGGTTTATTTAGTTATTTCTATCCCATCTATTTTACATTTTTGACGATAATTATATTTTATTCGATGCACTATGAGGTATATGATAGGTTATATAGTTCTTTTACTTTCTTAACCCCTTGACTATCTTCCTACATTGGTCGTTCACCATTACTACATACTATGCAGGTATGTTGGGTGCTAGATATGTATGGTGATCGTCATATTCGGTATCAGAGTTTAGGTTTCATAGTAAACTAAGGGATACCTAGATCCATTAGAGATGGAGTACTAGTTATCATTTTGGAATGCATCTAGTGTATACGAGAGAGCGTACTTGTTATATATATATATATATATATATATATATATATATATATATATTTGATTTTCAAAAATATATAGTACTATATATTATAGACAAGTAGCAATATGCAAACAAGTACCATTGGCGTGGTTTTTCTTTATAAGAGACTAATCATTCTTATTATAGATTAAGAATGGGCTGACAATAAGAAACTTTGTTTGGAAATCCATCTTGGAGTTAGGAGGGGGTAGGATCAGAGGCTGCAAACCACGATTTATAGGACATGTTTGCTGAGATGGTGCAAAACATGGTTCAGAATGCCAAAGGCACTCCTAATGTTGATGACGCTCAGAAGCAAGGGCCTAAGGTTCACTTTACTAAGTTGATAAGGAATTATTTCAGCTTGGGAGGAAAATCATCACCTGGAACGAAGTCAGCTGTTAAAGTGCAAGACTAACAAGACTTATGAGAGGATCTTCAATGACTTGGAGTTAGACGGTGCTACTATTAATACCCTAGGTGTTGATTTTGATGACAACAACCATATAAATATTACCGCTAACGTATCTCTGAGTTATGCAGTCATATCAGATATATTATGGAGACTTTTACAGAGATAAACAAGAATACGGTGGAAGAAAATGAATTATAGAAAAAGGTTAATCAGAGCAATTGAAGAATAAAACCCAATTAGAGAACAATGCTTAAGGATAAAGGTGTTTGAAGTGATGAGGAGTTGGTTGAACCTTAGAATATCCTGTTAAAGATCTCATCGTAATTATACTTGAAGATCATCGACCATTGACCTCAACCGAATAACAAAAATCCACAAATATAAGGTAATTTGAAATGCTAAAAATTTGCAACACTTATTAGTTTTTCTGTTCATTTTGCGACACATCCATGTCAATATTGGGGTACCTAGGATGTCGACATGCTAGTCATTTTTTAGAATTTCAAATTTTAAGTGAAGAGACATTTCCCTCCACCTATTCACCAAAAGACACGTCACTTCAACCACTATATAAAGGCCTTTGAAAAACGAATTTTAACATCAAGAATTCTCATTTTTTTTCTTACTCTTCTCCAAACATTTGCAAAAGAAATCCATTGCATACTCTTCCAATCTTCTTGCAAATCGATACTATTTCACTCCAATTCTTCACCGATTTGTAAACCACACAATATCATAGAGTTATATTTGAATTCACATCATTCTCTCTTTGATTTCATCCTATTCCTCAAAGAATTCAAAGATATATTGCCACTGAAGGTCTATAGGATCATTATACCAAATCTATAAGAATCTGTATTAAAGATACGGCTACTTGTCATAGTTGTTGTTGGTTATAAGGAGAAGGTGTTCTTATAGCCTGTAAAATAAAGAGGGTGTGTCGTGTAGCCCGTGAAACCAAGATAGTAAAGGTGTTCTTGCCACCCATGGAAAGCAAGCGATTATAGTGGAATTCTGCATGATAGAGTGCAGGAGTGGATGTAGGATTGGTTAATCCAACCAACATAAAAATTCGGGTGTTATTTACATTACTGCATTTTACTCTATTACTTACTTATTCTCTGATTAATTATTTCTGTTTGCAATTTAAGTAAATACAATTTTATGTTCATAAGTAAATAGTTAATACACATTTCACCGCTTCTAGTGTCTGAGTAGCTTTAAGATCCAATAGACAGTCCAGTTTCCAACATTTGGTATCGGAGCATTGGTTTTCAAAAATTCATAACTTGGTTTTTGAAAAGTAAAAATGGCTAATGACACCAGTAACACATTTTTTAACACTTTTGTAGAAGGGTAATCTACCACTAGACCCCCTCTATTTGATGGCAGCAGTTATGAATATTGGGCTTGTAGGATGAAATGTTATTCGTAGTCTAATGGTTTGGATATTTGGAATATTACCCAAATAGAGTACATAGAGCCTTAAACTGAATATTCAAAATGGACACTTGACCAAAAGACACAAGCACTTAATAACTCTAAGGCCATGAACATTTTATTTTGCTCATTAGGTGGAAATGAATTTAATCGAGCGGCTATTTCAGATTCTGCATACGAAATTTGGAGAACACTACAAGCCACACATGAAGGAACCAGTAAAGTAAAACAAATAAAGATATCTATGATAACTAACCAGTTTCAACTCTTTCAAATGAAACCAAATGAGTCTATTTATGATATGTATTCTAGATTTCAAGATATAGTACACGCCTTAATATCACTAGGAAAGAAATTACTGAAGAAGACCAAGTTAGAAAGATCTTGAATTCACATCCTAGTGAATGGGATCTGAAGGCTCCGACAATCAAAGAACCAATGATATTAGTACTATGGAAATAGAAGATTTAATTGGTAACCTAATGTCCTATGAAGTAAAGTTGCAGATTAGAAAAGAGAATCAGGCAAATGAGAAGAAATCACTAGCACTCAATACTATGGTTGACAATGATAAACCGACGGTGATGTAATTGATGATGATATCGAGTTTATAACCAAGAAGTTCAAGAAATTCTTGAAGTATTGGATAATAAACAAACTTCGAAAAACTAACAACAATAATTCTAGAAATGGAAATGTCGTTAAGTGTTTCGAATGTGATAAACTTGATCATTTGAAAAGATATTGTCCCAACCCGAAGAAATCAAAGTACTTTTCAAACACTTTCAATAAGGAGAGGAAACAGGCGTTCAATGAAAAATGGGATGATTCAAATACATCATCAAGTGATAGCGATCCAGAAATAGAAAGTGCCAAGAGGAACCTCCCAGCACCGAGAGGTTTTTCTTTGTAACTGGGATATGTGCTCCCTTATGTACTTCTAGGCTTGCATATGGACCATATTCAACTCGGTCATGTAGACCTACAGAGCAATTTCCCTATAAAAATTAGACCTATAGCAACCAAAAAAGTATCTTGGACTCTGGTTCTTCTTCATATCCCATCTCTCCTTCTAAATAGTCGCCTAGGCAGATACTATTGGTAGTTCCAAGCTTAGGAACTTGTCAATCCCATATACTAGTATCTCTACCGAACTCATAATCAATAAAAATATCAAGTGGATATAGGCCAGAGATTGTCGAACCACTATAAAAATCTTGTGTCTTTCTACTTTTTTACGCTTTTATGCACTTTCCTGCAATTTCTACTAGCTCTAACTCTACAATAGGTAAATTTTAGGTGTTGTGCCACTTTTGGCATCAATAATAAGAACTAACGAGGGGAGATATTGGAGATAGACTGCTTTCTAGAGGATGAGGTGACAGAGCTTTTTGTATTCGTTGGAGGTCCCGCATGATAAGTGTCATGGACGTCAATAGCTAGGGAGTATCCGGATGTATTTGAGGGGGTGATCAAATTACACCACATCGAGAGATATAGTTCCATATAGATTTGGTTAAGGATGTTAGACCAATGGTTATGCCTTTAAGGCGTAGGCACCTAAGGAGCAATGAGAGCTTGAAATGCAAGTGAATGACCTATTAAGGCATGGATTCATTCGACGAAGTATATCTAAGTAGGGAGCACTCATAGTGTTTGAAATGAAGGTTGATGGCTCCCTAAGATTATGCATTGGCTACCATTTGCTGAATAAGATGACGAAGAAGAACAAATATTCACTTCTATGTATAGGTGACTTGTTCGATCAACTTCATGTAAAATTGTACTCTCATTTTGTCCTTACGATAGGGTTCCATCAACCGAAAGTAGTTAGTGAGAGTGTGCAGATTACGGCATTTCTTACACGTTTGGGTTTCATGAGTGGTTGGTTATGCCTTTTGGGCTAATTAATGCGCCATCATATTTTGTTGATCTCATAAACCATGTTTTGAAAGATCGGTTGAGTAAGTTTATGCTTTTTTTTCATTGATGATATTCTAGTCTTTTCCTAAACGGATGAAAAACATAAGACACATTTGAGGATTATGACGGAGGCATTGAGAAAACACAATTGAAGGCTAAGTTTTCTAAGTACCACTTTTGGAGGAGGGAAGCGAGATTCTTAGGTCATGCTGTTTTGGAGTAGGGAATTATAGTGAATCCTACGAAGGTTGCAGTAATATAGGATTGGGACGAACCCAACAATATTATAGATGTAAGGAATTTCGTAGGATTAGCAGGATACTATAGACAATTTACCAAGGAGTTTTCAAAGATAGCAGCATCGTTAACAAATTTAACGAAGAAGAGTCGAACTTTTGTAAGGGACATGAGGTGCGAGCACACATTTATGATTTTGGAAGAGAGGTTGATGAGTGCACTAGTGTTAGTCATTCCAAATCAGAATAAGAAGTTGAGAGTATACACAGACGCCTGTGGTATTAGAATAGGTGTGGTGTTGACGCGGAAGGGTAAGAATATCACGTAAGCTAATCAAAACTTAAAATGCATAAGAGGAAGTATCTGACTCATGATTTATAGTTGGCAGTGATTTTATTCGCTTTGAAAATATGAAGGCGCTACTTGCTCGAAGAGAGGTTTGAGTTATTCATGGATTAGTAACCGTTGAAGTAGTTCTCCTCCTTATGGACTTGTTTGGTATAGTTGGCTTTGTAACAATCAAAGATTTTTGTGACTGATGTCGACAGGTTAAGGGATAATATGAGAGTTCCATCATTCGAAATTTACTATACATGTCGAAGGCAATAAAATGTATAGATATATGAGATGCACATTTTACTAAAAGAGGATGAAGAAGGATGTTGGCACATTTATCTGCAAATGTATGAATGTCGACTGTTGAAAGCTAAATAGAAGAAGACAAGTGGTTTACTGTAACCGCTTAAAGTTCCTAAGTGGTAGCAGGGACAGATATTGATGGACTTCATTGATGAATTATCAAGGACCAAGGTTAGGTATGATAGCATTTATATCATAATCGATAGACTAACAAAGAGTTTTAGATCTATACCCATAAAGTCAAATAGAATGGCAACCAAATTAGTCGAGTTGTATGTGAAGTGGATAGTTTGATTTTATGGTATGCCAAAGAGCATTGTTAGTGATAGAGACCCTTTATTCACTTGTGAGTTTTGGTAAAGCTTACAAGAGATGTTAGGAAAGATAGAATCATATCAGCTAGATGATATCGAGATTGAGCTAGAAGCTTCGAGATCTCATGGGCCTATTTGTACCATAGGACGTGATAAGAAACAACTTTGGAGGAAGACGCCGAAGCGATGAAGGTTCAATGGAGTGAGAGCGAATGCGATTGCATATTGGAAAACCAATGAGAGTAGGAGGACCACAAGAGTTCTTCACTTGGTAAGATTTCCGTTTTATCTTTGGTTTTCATATTTAATATTTGATGCAAGCTAGGATAGGCATTGATGTTACCTTTTTGATGTTTGATATTATGTGAGCATTTTTGATGTTTGGTGTTCGATGCTTATTGCTTGATGTTTGATCTGATTACCTATGAGTGCCTTTGGATATCAGGCATGCGGGGTAAACTTATTGATTATATTTAGTGACTTTTGGGGGCGAAATTCCCGAAGAGAGTAAGACTGTAACAACTCATATTTTACATATCAAAAGATCATAAAATATTACTGTTAAATTCAATATGGGTCATATGATGCTATAACTTTGGGTAATGTTGAGTAGTGACATTTTTGACCCATAATAATATTATTGGACATTCTGATAGCCCGTAAAACTTAAAAACATCCAACAATAGAATCTTAAGAGCATATTCTTAGATTTTGATGAAATTTATATAGTCGGAACAAGGAAAATACAATGAATCACGACGTCGAAGAATCATCACAATCTGACGTCCCCAGAAGTCGTACGACCATAAAATGTGCATTGGATTTTGGAAATAAAAGAAATAGGGAATTTTCAAACCCTAACCCTACCCGCTTTTTCTCTCCTTTTATTACGGTCGCATACCACTTTCTTCATCCACGTTATTTCCCTTCTCCTCCATGAAACCCATTTCTCGATCTCTTTCTCTTCCTCCTTCGTGAGCAAACTATCATTATTTTAGTCAAAATAAAAATTGGATCCCTTTATTTTTCTAAGAGCTACATAATTATTCCCTTGGTTCAGCCCAACTCCACATGTGATGGTTGAAAAATGCAAATTCGATGAAGGGAGTAATTTTTGAGGTGAACCGATATGGATTTGGATGACATGGTTGTGTTCATGGCAGAGATAGATCAAATGACATTAGAATTATCGTGTTTCGAGCTATATTGAAGGAGATATTGAATTTGAACAAAAAGATTGTCAATAGCGGAACTTTTGGCGATCTACCCATATGAGAAACCATGTACGGATTCGTTTGTTTCGACGAGGGGATTATGACAACGTGGATCGTCTGAGATGAAGATGGCCATGGCGGTGGTGAGGAGCTTGAAAAAAATGAGTTTCTAACATTTTTCTTCACTACAAGGCTTCAATGTGGGGTGCGGGGGGCGATGATGATGGGTACGGTAGCGCAGTGTCATTAGGTGGGCAAGTGGCAGCCTCTAATAAGGGGTGGCGGTCCGATGGTGGCGCGAACGTGCCCAGGAAGTGCGGTATTTGTGAAAAATAAAAAAAGAGGATTTCATGGCAACTTTGGTGGCTAGAGAAGTTGGTGGAGGCAATGGTAGGAGCAGCGACATCAGATGCTCCGGTAGAGGTGTGGTGGTTGATGTGTGGTGGTGGAGTGTGCTTATATTAAGGTTGGGTGTGTGAATGTTTGCGCGAGTGAAGCTATAGGGAATGGAAAATTTATATGAGGAGAAAGAGAATGTGATTATATAAAAGTAATTATGTAAAAGACTAATTAGTTTATTTTATTTATTAGGTTAATTAAGTGATTATTAAATGATTTATAATTGAAATCTTATATTGTTCATTTTTTTTCATGAAAGGTCTAATTGGAACGTGGTTTCTTGCTCTGTACTCATATTGGAACCCTCTACAACTTGTCATAGGATATGATATCTTTTATTGGGTGAGTGATTTTGTCTCTCACCATATTATGATTGTCATTACAGTGTAAAAACGATGTATTGAATTGATTTCCAATTTTAAAACATGATTTTTAATAGATTTAAACCCACACCTGATTTTATAAAAGAATTTTAATGTATTTTAAAATTGATTAAGAATCGAATATTTCACATTTTCGTATGGACATATTATTTTCTGAAAATCGCAAGATTTAGGCTATCCTTGATATGAATCTGAATTTGGTTGATATAGGTTTTTTGTACATGTTGTATGTGTGCTATATTAGTTGTATTTTTGCTATGTTCGTTGTTTGTACGCTCTTGTTGTATGTATACATATTTGCTTATTATGGTTGAAAATGTCGATTGATGGGCGACCTAAAATTTGGAAACATCCCACAGAGTATAGTTTCGTGATTATCATTAAATGCATACACGATAGAAACTAGAATGGATGGGATAAGTATGTAAAAGTGTGTTTGAATATGTACCAACCAACTTGAAGATGAAAGATGATGGAGTACGGTGAGTGCAATCGGGCTTCAAAAGGGTTGTCAGACGTTTTCACTTGGTTTGTACTTACCATTTTTGGCTAAGTACAAAACCAAAGTGGGAGGTACCTACCACTGTTGATGGTGGCCAATTTGACCAATTCTTGATGTGACGTTGAAGAGGCTTTGGGGAGCGTGACATGATGGTTCGTTTATGTGTTCGACATTTGATTTTGATGTTATATCTTTATGATGAACGATTTCGATGATGAAGTAATGATGTGATTCCTTGATGTGATGGCTTTGGAACTTTGATGCGAGGACTCTACAACTTACAAAGGGATGTTCAAAGGTGTTCTGATGATGACGAACTGAGGATAGGGTTCATGATGATGGTCCATAAGAACGAGCTCAAGGAGGGGAGCTTTTAGGTAAAACGACGATGTGTTCTATGATGGAGATAAATGGACAAGAACGAAGATGGGTTCGACTATGAGGACGTATGCAAAGGGATCGCTGATACTCGAAGGTTTATAGAGTGCACATACGGAGGCGCTACATAGGGAAGACTACCTGGATATGAATATGTCTATATCATATGATAGTAGATTACATTGGATAAAGGATTATGAGTCTAGTTCTTGGCCATGCAAAGCGGCAAGGATTCGAGCATTTGTACAAGACCCTAGCACAATAGCTTTTCGAAAATAAGGATTCAAGCATTTGTACGAGACCCTAGCACAATACCTTTGATTCGAAAAAGCATTTGTACGAGACCTAAGAGTTTGTCAACTCTTTGTTGCTCCCACTGAAGGAGTGCTTGGTCATTTTACCATTAATATATGAGTCATAAGAGTCAAATAATTCATAATCAAATAACAATAGAAAACCTTATGTATGTGCGGTTTTGTCACTAATACAATCTAGACCACAACTCCATAAGTAATTATTATTAATGTCAACAGAAGACTTATTAGTAGCATATATATATGATTAAAAGTAAGTACATTGATACCAGTATCCAAAATACCATTGCATATGTTATTTCCATTAAACAAAATGTTCATAACACTATTATCACATTGAAAACTATTTCAAGGCCCAAACAACCTAGATGCTCATATTATTCCATAAATAATTTTTTTAACCTAATAACAATTATTCAAAATCAAATCAAATATATTGGTAAAGTCAAGTGATAGTCATTACAGTTGCATCTACTAGAGATCCATCAACAAATTAAAGCCTCATTTCACTCTTTACCACCTGTCGTATGTCCCTAAGTCCTTGTAATGTATTACAAAGATGAGTCATAGATCCTTTATCGCGAACCTGAGTTAATTTATGGATTGCAAATAATTTTGAATTATAAACATACTGCTGGGAGTGTAAGAAACATTTTCCTTCTTTTCTTTGACCATCTTCAAATAGTTAGATAGTTACACTTCCAATTCTCCTTCTTCTAACAATGGTGACATTCATTTTTGTCAGTTGGAGCACTTTTCTTACCTTTCTTAGAACCCCACTTCCATTTCTTCGAACCTTTCAGAGATGAAGCATTTCTCTTTATAGCCAATAACATGTTTTGATCTTTCAATGATCCTTTAGTTGACCTCAATGTATTGAGTAACTCGACAAGGCTTATGCTCAACTTGTTCATATTGTAGTTAAATATAAATGGCTCAAACTGCACAATTAGCGAGCCTAGGATCAAACCACTAGTAGTTCGTTGCATATAGTTGCATCAAGCTCTGAATGTTTCTTAATATACCCTTTTATGGTTAAGATGAAATCCTCAACGCGATTACCTTTAGTCATCTTCGTGTTGAATGACTTCTTAGCAATCTCATACCTTCTAGAAGGAGAATGCTTCCCAAACAATGCTTTAGGGTTTAAAAGATTTTAAGGGTAGACATATATTTGTATTGCCATTGCAACGATTTGTTTAATAAAGGCAACACGAAAACTTTAGCGATTTCGCAATCAGCTAACCAAGTGCTCTAAGCTTTTATATCCTAGGGGTTAGCACCCTCGGTGGGTTTTTCTCTTAATGATTCATTGATTGACAACCAGAAACATTCATATGTGAGTGCTATTTTTGTTACTCTTGGCCAGTCAGTATAGTTTGGTCCGGTGAGTTTATCATTTTTAAAAATAGTCTTAGATTAGTCATGTTGCTACAAATTTAGTTTAAGCAGGTTAGAATAATTAAACACAGTATATGTTTTTATATTATTAAAAAGGTTAAGACCCTAAGAGAAAACAAGAAATATTTCAATTTTCACTAGTAAGTGTTAGGACTCACTTGCCTTAGGATTCTAACCTTGAGGATGTTGAACAAATCATAGGCATGCATGCGATGGATAAGACTTTATTGATTGTATCATATACATCTCCTAACCCGCAATCTTTGACCTAATTTTTATCTCGACCTTGAGGATGCCGAACAAAGTGAAAGAGATTATTTACAAGTACCTACTATTTCGTGATAGCCTAAGTATAATGCATGTATCTTGAGGAAGCCCAATAAATCCGTGTATGTATCTTACCTTGTCTAGTCAAATATTATTAGTATTACACATAATATTCTCAACAAATAAAGATATGCAAGTAATCTATTAATATAATAATAGCAAAGGACAATTTATATATTTTGCATCCATAAGTTTATATATATATTTACACATACACATTGAGTATTATCAATTTAGGAAACAACATATTTCATATATGAATACTCTCATGATTCAACATTTGAAATCATAGCATAAGTACAATGCGCATGTACTCATTCCTTAAACATAAGTTGGGTTTCTTACTATTCCACTTATGTTTTATACTTTCATATTATATAAGTTTATTTCATTCATAACTATTTATAATTTGTTTAACTTATATATTATTCTTGTATACTATTAATTAAATCATGTTAATTTCACTAACAAATTAATTAAATTATTCTAAAATTCAAAATTTTATTTTGTTTTATTCATATTAAATAATTTAAGATGAATATTAACTATAACACTTATATTTATACGTATATATATGTATTATTATTTTTTATTTAATAATTATTATATTTAGTTAAAAATAATTTTTAATTAAATAATTAAATAAACTCAAAAGTATTTATTTATAATTTACGTTAAGCAATTTAATGGAATATATACACATTATATATATTTAACTATAAAATTAACATATGTATACACACATGTATCAATAAATTTTTAATTTTTATTTTAATTAATTAACTTGTAATTACTTAATTATTAATTAATTCACTTAATTAAATAAATTCAAAAATATTAAAAAAATTAAAACTAAATTTTAAAATATTTTTAACCTTTATAAAATATATTTCATATTTAAATTCAAATTTTAAATTCAAAATATTTTTTTAATTTTCAAATTGATATTAGAAAATTTGCCTAAGGCATAAATCAATTTAGGCCAACCTTTTGGACTTACTCCATCATTGAGCCAAGCTAGAAGTCTGACCAAGGAAAAATCTTGATTATCCAATCGCAAGCCTAGACACTACTATTCTAGACACCAAAATGACAGGTAGACTTTATTAGTTGGCCATACAACTGTTCATTTAGACCGCATTGACCATTAGAGCTCTGATACCATTGATGGAACATGGTCGATTGCTGCTGGTGAAATAGGTGGATTTCAAAAAAAAATCCCTATTTTAGATCATACTAGACTTATGAAGTCTAAAGGGTTGTAATCGTAACAATAAGACTTTAAACGCACCTAATTTTCGATTTAGAAAAGACCCTTCAAACATTAAACCCAATCCAAAGCTGCCTGTTGGTTAGTAAAATTAAACAATATGCAGAGTTATCTACTAATGCTATCAGAAATTTCACAGTGGAAAAGATAAAATATAATATCAGAATCAATACCCATTTTATAAGAATTCAAATTTCCAAAACATAATATAACATTTCAGTATCCGTGGTGTAATATCTCAAAATATAATAACATCGTATCTAAAATGAGTTTACTCGAGTCGTACTTGATTAGAGAAACACAAGGCGGTGTTCAGCTTTCACTACAACAAGAAGTTATACCTAATACTTTGTCATTCCCACTCACCATTGCTTAAAGAGGTTACTAAGTTCCCTTGCTACTTTTTACCTTCGCCTCGACCATTTCAAACTTTCCAAACTCCGTTGTTAACTTAGTTCTTATAGGCTATGTAATTCTATATATCTAACTCCAATTTAACCCTTTTCCTTTTAACTTTAAGTGATAATCCTAATACTTTTTACTTTACCTTTTTAAATCAAAATCCTTTCATTTTAACATAGTTCACTCGAAACAGATAAGTCTTTAAAACTGCAAAATCCACTCTTAATTTTTACATTTCCACAAATTTAATAAGTTGTCTAAAATTTTAAAATGCTTCATCCATTTTTAAAACTTTTTCTTTATTTGGGATTATGAAATTCTCTCAAATTATCAAAAACGATCAAACTTATCAAAAATATACAAAAAAACATACATTTCTAAGATCTTCTTTTGTAAATAAGAAGTTTTCAGAAAAGCATTTTCAACCCATTGTTATTACTTTATTATTTTCATTATCATTTTAAAAGCATGACAAAACATTTATGAAATACTTTCAAATAGATACCCATTACTTAACCATAAAAGGAGTTCAAAAGTAGTGTCGTAGAGACCTTTCAAAATTTTCCTCAAGTTCTATTATTAAAAGCAAAATACGCATTGGATTTAAGTGCGATAATGTGTATAAAATACAAAATAAAAGCTCTAAAACAATTGGTGGAAAAATAACTTTCCACCAGTTTCTCTACTTTTACTTCTTAACAAATTTCATAAAATTTGTCCGACTATTTTATATAAAACTCATAAACTGGCTTTTATTTTTTCAAAAAAGTTCCATGTATGTTCTCTCAATACATGCCTAAATCTTAGGAAATACTAAAGATAAACTCTGATACCAAATGTAACAACCTGCACTTTCCTGACAAGAATCATGCCAAGAAAATACAGGTTATTGGGCTTTTAAAACATTACAGAGCATAACTATAGAGATAGAGTTCTAAGATATTCTATTCTTTCAAATCTCACAGTAGAAGGAATTAAAATATAAATATAGAAAAATAAACATTTCACAAAAACATTCTCCAAAATACTTGATTTACAAAATATATTGTTTCCAAATTACAATATAAGCTTACAGATTTCTAATACAATAAGTAACTGTAAGAGAACAATGGAAAATATTAGAACTCCATCATTGAGCTCCTTTCTTCTCCACACTATAACAAATCACTGGTAACCCGTCATCTTATGGTGGGGAAAATGAATAGAAAGGGGTGGGTCGGACAAAAATTTGGTGAGTGAGAACAAGACTAATAAGATGACTAAGTGCAATTAATTCTAAATCTATTATAAGTGATAGAGTGCATATACCGTGTCTGTGCATTCTTAAGGTCATGTACCTACGGATACTTATCCAACTCAATGGGTCAATCTACATATTGAACCTCACCCTAACGTTTGGTCGATTAAGGTTCTACTGTCCATTCTAACTCACAATACGCATAGAGAGGAAAAATACAAAATGCAAACTCATAAAGTGACTCATCAAATGCACCCACACTCCCCCACGATCATAGCTGTAAAATACCTCTTACATACCACTTCGGAGTCACCACGTGTGTACTCTTGCCGGTATGGGTCCTCACCTTGCTTTATACCAATTTGCAGTCTCTTACCATCCTAGCCAGCATCTACCCGTGCCATAATTACGCTTAAAAAATATGCAGCACCTAGATCTCCTATTAGGATCAGACTCTCAAGGACGCCCTTGACATGTTCTGCGCCCACCCAATCGTAGCACCCTGAGTCTAACGCGAAATAAATTTCCCATCTTCCAACGACTCTCGGCGTCATTTATTATGACATGGAAATGCAAACTAAATTCACAGCAATGACCCCAATAGGAAACTCGTTTCCCTATCATCTCTCTAGCACATAACAGGGTCCACAAACAATTCAACATAGTTTAGAAATTTCAAGGTTTCATTTATTTATTAGGCTCAAGACCCAAAACAATCAAAACGACCAATTTTACATTATGGACGGTCGACCTAGGGACAACATAGGTTGATCGCCTATGGTTGACTTAAGCATGCCCACAACCGACCTTCCCTATTAAATTTTTTAGGGTTTGGGTTTTTTATTTTTAATTACTGTGTGCGATTAATTTAATTTGCTTTTGTTCGTTAATTAAATCTGGCTAGTTTTGATGTCATTAACAACAGTATTTAGCCTAAATTTCAGTTCTCCATCTTTTAATATTTCAATTATGAATCAACTTGGGGTCTAGATCTGGGTTTTACGGTTTCAACAGTAATTTTATAATTAGATTGATTAATTTAATTTCATGTGCGACTTATTTACTGTTAACCCTACTTCTTTATCCGATTAATTCTCTAACAATTCTAGGGTTTATAGTTTATCAATTTGATATGTAAATTTTACAATTTCCAGGTCCAATCTCAGTTCATATTAGGGTTTATAGTTTGACATATGTAAATAATTAGATTTAACATCGTATTCTATTTAGTTTAAAGATCTATAGTTTAGAAATTTAATTATGGTGTTTCTATGTCTAACTAACTTAAAACAAAATTAAAATTAACCGATGTGACCATTTTATTATATTTATACCCACTCATCCTTAGCCATAGCTCTAGATCTCGAACAATCGCCTCCAATTTGTAGCTTCTTCCTTAATTGCTTGCCTCTTTTCTTAACCTTGCTCATTAATTTTAATTTAATTTGGGTTTAATTGGAGTTTAATTTTTGATTTGAGAATTAGGGAAGAAATTCGAGTTTTAGTATAGCTTTTGGTAGAGTCTATTTAGTGAATGACTTAAAAAAACTTAGGGTTTACGGTTTGAGACTAATTTATAAGGTTACTCTGGGATTCCCAACCATTAGATCATCTCAGCTACAATTCAAAACACCTATCGTGTACTTCAATCACACACTACAAATCAGAGCCATTTAATGAATCGACACAACAAAGAAATCATACGATTTAACAAGGGTCGGGTCGACCGTCCATGGTCGACCTGGCCCCTTTTATTTTTATTACATTTATTTTTGTTTTTTTCAATCCTTTTGAGGCTTCAGACTCTCTCGTACTAACTTAGATTACAAAATGCTATATATGAAAATCGTTCGAAAATTCGCTACAAACACAATGATGCAAGTTTTATAGCTAAATTTGAACGTTTGTGAAAATTTTAATTTTATGTCCTTGTTTAATTTGAATTTTTAATTCACTTATTTAGTCCGAAAAAATTCGATGGTGTTACATATTTATTACAAACTTCATACCTTCAGGCCATAACTCTCGAACTGGAGCTGTATAACCGACTGGGATTTTGGAGCTGCCTCTAACCAATGCTCAAGAGGAAATTTTAAAATGAAGCAAGATAACCTACAGATGAAATAAGATTTGAACTCTGCTTCCCTAAATATCGAAGTAAGAAATAAAAGGGTGGCGTAAATCACAAGTGGGTGCATCCTCTAAAAAAGTTAGAGAGATGGAGAAGGATGCTATGAAACTAAGAAGGAGAGTGAAAAGATTGGAATGGAACCCTACCAAAGCAGGAAAACACTTTAATAAAACCACATACAATGTACTTTATAAGATTTATGCTCATGTAAACAAGCAGTTCTTTGCAGATAGGTTTGACATTGATGATGCAGAAGTAAATTTAGATTTCTTGGGAGACCCCACCTGATCAAAGATGCTCAAGGATAGTGTGGAAGGAAATGGGTTCGGGAGTGTAATGACTTACCGGGTTCCTCCTATGAAGGAATACAAGCTATAGATATTTCTAAAGATTCTAATGGATACAAGGACCCCACCACTACAAAGTGCAATCCATGGCTACCCCACTAGGATCGATATCTACTGTAGAAGTAAATACTTAAACTCTCTAGCTCTAAGTTACCAGGTTTTTTAGGAGTTTCTATTTTTTTGTACACAAAGAATTTTTGTTAAGTTGTGTTCTTAACTACGAAAGGTATTGATGCTACCACATGCATTTTAATTCCCATTATTTTTGGTGATATTTTATAAATGTTGGAGTTCATGAACGAAACCATTCTTTAATATTTCTGAATTCGGTTTTGTCATAGTAGTTCTCCCTTTTTTATGCAATGTTTTAACTTTCGACCCATTCTTTTAGGTAAACGTTTGAAGTATTAGTAAGCCCTTTTTATTAAAGTCATACAAATAAAGTAGTTTAATTCAATAATGAAAGGGTTTAGAATAACATGCCGTGGAGAGACTATCAACAGAAATAACCTTGGCATGCAGGAGGGAAAATGAACTAGAAAAGACTATCTCTAAAAAAAGACACCCAAGAGCTTTTATCTAAAATATCACAAATTATTCATCAAAGAGATGCACTACATGATCTTGTGCTACGTAGGTGGTGCTCCACCTTAGAAAATGAATTGCTTCCTTTAGGACATTCCTACTTACTGTGGTTTAAGGATAGGCTTAGACATGGACAAATATAGCTATCCTCCTTTACGTACTTTTAGCTTTTAATTGAGTAAGATATTTTCGCTCATCATGCATATATACCCATATACATTTATTATTCTATTGTTGCTGTTGTTGCTGCTATTGTTATTATTTCATCGATCGTCCATTGATTTCTTGTCCGATCATTTCATATTCAAAGACTGTTCACATTTCTTCCATTGAAGTTATCCCACTCGATTTTCCTGAAGGCAGCCACCCTCTACGCATCCTTCATATACTTATTGTTTGCAAGAACTAGCTTCTTCAATCATTATTAAAGATTATGAAACCTAGATTAAAGAACTCGAGGCCTCTAACATGGATCTTGTTAAGAAGAAAGAATTAGTTTTTGATGACATTCATGAGGAATTGTCTGCGATTTAATGAACAAGTACGAGAGTTGGAAGAAACTAATAAAGCTAATGTTAGGCAACATAACTGTATCACTAACTAGCGTTTGAAATATAAGAGTTAAAAAAACTCAAGTCTACTTAGAATCCTATTACTAAAATGAAGGGATTGTTGAAAGATGCCGAAGGTGTATATAGGGTTATATATGTAGAGGAGATATAGGAACTGGAGGGCAAAGTTGAGGAGTTGTCTTTATAGATTGCCAAGTGAATTAGTGCGAAAGATGATCCTATTACGGCCTTGACTCCCAACGCAGTATCGAAGCTTGGTGCCGATCCTATGGCTTTGCCGGTGCAGATCTTAATCTTGTTTTCCAACGAAAGGAAGATTTGAAGAACTATTACGAGGCCAAGTTTCATTATTTGAAAAATTAAAATAAAAAAGAATCGTAGACCCCTATTGGTAGTTGTTCGCATGTCATGTCTACTGCAAAAGAGCTCTTCGGATTCTATTATAGAATGACCAAGAGGACCAGAAATTAGCTTTTGGACTAGATTAAACGGGTTAGGAGGATGGCTATAGAGTATGTAAATGCCTTTGAAAACAAAATATCTATCTTAGAGTTTTCTTCATTTCCTAGGATTCCCACTGCTTCTCTAGTGAGTTTGGACAAGGCTTCCTTGATTGAGCAACCTTATGCAGAGAGGGTTAGGCAGGTCATGGCAGGCATTGTTGCAAAGCATGCAATCAATTTTTTTACTCATTTTTGGCTCAAACTTGACTTAACCCTTTTATATAATCATGGGGATTTTTTTTCCAATTCAAAGGACTTTGGAAACATTTAAGCCGATGCGAACTATGATAGAGTCACTTTTAGCGGTGTCACCCCTCGTCGCTCATCAGTTGTTATTAATGAATAAATGATCCATCCCCAGCTTGTCAGCCAAAGGGCAATTCTATTTAGCATCCTGCGTTAGCCTTTGATCATAGAAGAATCATAATCGACGATTCTTCTGGGTATGAGTTGGAATCGTGATGTAGTTTATCTTTTTATAAGCCATGGTTTCTAGCTTAATTTTTGATATAATATGCATGATGATCATTTTATTTCCACTTGCGATGTATATAAAAGTGTTGAAAATATGCAAATATGAGAATATTTTAGTAAATATAAGTTGGTTTCAATTTTTAACATTTATCTCGCAAGCCTTACGTTGTTTTTGGAATCGTTCCTAATTTGTAGGTTGTATTGCCTTCCTCGTGTTGTCTTTTCTTGCCACTTTTGATTGATTCCTTACGTGGTTCATGATTTTTGAACTTGGCCTTTGGTATTCATGCTTTGTCATGCGCTTTGCATGGTCAGCTCTGCTATTTGAGGGTAGACTATTTTTTGAGTATGAACTCAAGTCATGTATTTACAACCTTTTTTTAATTCATGCACATGCTTTTTGGTAGTTGGTCCGTGCGATTCAATATCTTTATGTCCAAAGCAGTAATTTGTATGAAATGTTGGACTACATATATGTAGTTCTCTTTTAATAGCGGGTTCGAGCCGTCCAATATCCCTATGTCCAGTGTAGTAATTTGGTTGAAAAGTAGGACTGCATACATGCAATTCCATGATTAGGCGACGGTTATGGCCTGCAATTTTATGTAATTATACGTATCATTTTTATGAGTGCCCCCTAGGTGTTTTCATTCAGTTTCACCATTCTGGGTGCTGAGGTTGTAGTTTCTATCTACTAGCTATGAATTTTGTTTAGCTAGTGAACATTAACGGTGAACTGCGAAGGTGCAGGGGAAGGTTTTCTTTGATAGATTTTAGGACTCCCACCTATTTTGGCCATGTTATCTTTTGGCATATACGGGCTTTGAACTGCATTAAGAGCCTTTAGTTCTAAGTCATTAGTGATTTTTTCTAAGGCGATTCGTCCTAATTTAGAACCAAGGTGCATGGTAGTGGTATTGTTTTGGGATTCTTTTGAAGTCTTTACCCCTACCCTTCTTAGTCTAGTATTACCATTCTCAATATTGAGATTGCCATCTTTGTTTGCCAGTAGCGTAATTAGCCCAGCATATGAATGTTGGTGGTGATTTGCGGAGTGATAGGAGTAGGTTTACATTGATGGACATTAAATCTATATACTTTTAAGATAGTTAAGTGAAGACATGCTGCACTTATAATTAATGCTAATTTAGCACGATATATTTCTTATCACATGTAAGAATAGAGTAGATGGCTGTCTAATGAATATCTTGCTCCATATTTTGTTAGCAAGGCTCTATTTCACAATATACGAAGCATTTCTTTCATATTAATTTTTCAAAAGGGGTCATAACTAACAAGTAGAATAGATAATTGATCTAATTATATTAAGAATTTTTTTTGTTAAACCAAGGTTAACAAGAATGGATAGAAACGAATATCGTAACACTACTTTCTTTTATTAAATAATTGAACATTATTTCCTTAAATCATTTATTTGTTAGGTCGAGAGAATGGAAAGGAACAAATGTAGGAAAAAGGGTAAATGTTACAAAACTTTAGTCCACACTTTACTATTTTTTATTTGAATGCAGTAAGAAGTGCAAGATAAGATTATGAATGTTAATGATTAAAAGGCATCCTATCGTGCACTTCTTTGTGTGGGATCATGTTGTATTGAATATTAAAGTATGCATAATAAACAAATCTTTTTAAGCATACCTTCTTTATCTTAAAATTTTTAAAATAAGTTTACTTGTAACAAATTGATACATGGACCTGAGCACCTTAGTAGAGTTGATTAAGGATGAAGGCTAAATTCGTATCTACAGTGGTTGTGAATACAAATGTAGTGGTCAATAAGAAACTAGGTGAGTGTGGAGGAAATATCCCTCCTTCTAACGCCAAAATTTTAGCAAGATTTTTCGTCTCACAACACCAACTTAACCTTTTGAAGTAATTACAATGTTGGATGCATTCGTAGCCAAGAATTAACAAATCTAATTAATATTAAAATTTACTTACAAGAAGTAATCATGTTGTTATAGCTTACATGATCATGTAAATGCATCTTAACTATTTGTTAAAATGTTAATTTCGATTTGACATTTAGTGGGTATAATTCTGACATAATCAAACACACAAAACAAGATGCAAAGTGCTAATAAAGTAAAGAGGTGCATAGATTTACGTGGTTCAGATTTCAAGAAATCCTACGTCGACGACTCAACTCCTTCGTCCCATTTATAATCCTATTTTACATGATTTCATGTCAGAGAATATTACTTTACAATATAAGCTTTGTGGAATAAAAGATGTCATACCCCTTCACTAATACGGTTCCATTCCCTTTATAGTGGAGCTTTATCGTGAATTGACGATGCTATCCTTCTGTGCTTTTCCACCTCCATTCGATATTAACAAGTGTCACTCATCCGTTGTAGCTTTAATAATGTATGGATTGGTGACGTGGCTCAAGGTGGGAAAGCCTGCTTTAGGCCGGAAGATTTGAATTTAGGTGGGATGATTTGAATTTGAAATGTTGTGTGTGGAATTGATTGGTTCATGTTTGCTTTCGTACCCCACAAAGCCCAAGGGGTTAATAACGTACTTCATGCTTAGATTATTTAGGTCTTGTTATAATATGAAATAGCAGGGCAGTCCAAAGTTGTTGTAGTAGTGCAGTTCGAACTAGGTCTGAGTGTTACAATTCGACTTCCACATAGTGGCCCAGTCTACCTTCAGGGTGGTGGTGCAGTCTATCTTGATTTTGGCTGTTGTAGTGCAACACATCTTTAGGGGTGCGGGTGCATGCCGAATAGTGAAAACTTAATCTTGTATGATCATACTGGCGCAGTTCAATTTATTCAGGATTTTGACAGAATTATAGTTGTGCAGGTTTGCATGTTGAAGTGGTTCCTTCCTTTGGAGTTGTTGATGCATATGTGCAGTGTAGTTTATGAACACAACATGGTTCCTCTATTTTGACTTGCCATTGTGTAGATTATATCCAGATGGCCTGCTTGTATAATTAGTATTTGGGTTATCAAGAGGTCAAGAAATGTAACTATGATAAT
This sequence comes from Allium cepa, assembly GCA_030765085.1. Taxonomy (NCBI): domain Eukaryota; kingdom Viridiplantae; phylum Streptophyta; class Magnoliopsida; order Asparagales; family Amaryllidaceae; genus Allium; species Allium cepa. The sequence continues at coordinate 549,117,318 of CM060934.1, read as the reverse complement.
ATAAAGTGGTTTAGCTTTGTTTGGTTAAGTTAACTTATTACTACATATATTGGTTTGGTTTCGACTCAACATATCTTATACTGGTTTATGGATACAGTTGAGCTGTTCAACACCCTTGATGTGATGCAACACTTTTATACACTGTGGAGGTTGTGCTATCTATTTAAACATTATTGCACATTTTGCTTATACGATGAAACGATTTTGCAACTGGCAATGTAGTATGCTTGCTATGGAGCGTAGTTTCTACCATTGCATCACAATTTGAGTTTAGTCCAATTGAGTTGGCTTCTTCATTGGATAGATCAATTTTGTTGATCATATTATCTTTGTGTTTTATCATGGTATATTGACGTAGTTGTATCGTAGGGAAACATGATCTTTTTTCTTTAGAGTTACATTGTATTGATTATGCTAAGTGCTTTGGTCCTGCACAGTCCATTTCATGGTACATCTAGCTTACTTTTTATGGATACTACTGTGCTTTAGGTTTGGCCGTTTTATTGCATTATGCAGTTCTTTAGTTAACTAGCTTGTGCATCATACTGCATAATTTGAAAAATGGGTGTAACAACTATCAACGCTCATATAGAGGGGCTATGTAGGGATGCCCGCCTAGATTATGGATGTGTCCAGATCTTATGATGGTACATCACTTTGGACTCGAGTATTTTGAGTCTAGTTTCTGGCCATGTAGAGGGAAGTCGAGTATTGAGAAATTGAGTTTTTCATTTTCTTTGGCTTATGAGAGTTTCATAAAGAATATCTTATATCCAAAGCACTAGATGATGTGAGGAATGTTATGGATGCTGTGATTGCATGTTTTTTGTCACTGTATGGTTGTCACATGACTTAGTACTGTTATTTGGATACTTAACACCCTATATTGTACTTAGGCTTGTAGTACACTCATATGATGATGATAATAGATTAGCATATATTGTTATGTGCTAACTCTTTAGATGCATGGACATGTCAGGTATGATTCTTTGTATCATATGTTCCATATGTTATATTGACTTTTATAGTATTTTGAGATTGCTTATTGCTCATACAAGACTGTCATCTGACTTAAGGTTTTACGCCTTGCTTCTAGTTATTTCTTATACTCTTAAATAAGTGGAATAGATATGAGGTGTGGAATGGCACTGATGTTGTATAGATAAACTATCAGGAGCCCATGCTTTCACGTAAACTATATATTTTGAAGCGTTTATTATTTCTATTGTATGACACTATAGAGCCTTGTAGTGTTTAACTATATTTAGACATAGTTTATCATTTAGAGTTTATTTATCAATTGTATGAACTCCATTATTATTTAGTATAACTATATGAACCTATGCGTTGTTATTATATAGTTCATTTAGTTATTATTACTATTTCCATTTTATATTTATGATGATTATTATATTTTATTGGATGCGCTATGGGATATACGATAAGCTATGTGGTTGTTTTACTCACTTTTCCCCTTGACTATTGTCCTACATTAGCCTAGCACCGTTACAACGCACTATACGGGTATGTTAGGTGTCGAAAGTACAGGGCGGTCGTCACAACCCCACACCTTCAAATATTTGAAGGGGGTTTTCTTGTTATGCCATATCTCATATGGCCTCTTGGGCACATATTTAGTAAGAATAAAACTCAACATATGCACTGTGGTTTCCATCACATATTCTCAATAGGAAAGAGGTAAATCATCCTTACCCATCATGAAACGAACCATATCAAACGGGGTTAAATCCTATATTTTCGAAACATGAATATATTTCAGGGTATTAGGTGGTGTAAGTTGAGAGAAAACCCCATTATCTTTCAAGAACTATTGGAGCTCTTGTCCAACATACTCGCCTTCTCAATCTGATTGAAGAATTTTTATTTTACGGTTCATCTGATTTTCTACCTTATTCTTACACACTTTATATTTCTCATAGTCTTCAGATCTATTCTTAGAAGATATGCATATCCCGGTCTTGAGAAATCATCAATAAAAGTCATAACGTAAGTCAAATTATTCTTTGTCACCATAGACATTGGGCCACTTACATCAGTATGTACGAGACTCAAGAGTTCGTCAACTCTTTCTTGCTCCCACTGAATTGGTTCTTGGTCATTTTTCCAATGAGACATGAGTCACGAGTGTTAAATAATTCATAATCAAATGATGGTAATAAACCTTCAACTTTCAGTATGTGTACATTTTTGTCAATAATATGACATTGCCTACAGTGCCATAAATAACTAATATTAATGTCAATAAAGATACAGTAACAACACATATATGATTAAAATTAAGTACATAAATGCAATTATCTGAAACATTATTGCAAATTTTATTTCCATCAAATAAAATATTCATAACACCGTTATTACAATGAAATATACTTCAAGTCTCAAACCATCTAAATAATGATATTACTCCATAAATAAATATTTAACATAATAATAATTAATTGAAATCAAATCAAATCCATTTGGAAAAGTCAAGTGACAGTCTCCGATTGAAGTTGCATCTACTAGAGATCCATCAGCTACTTGAAGCTGCATTTCGACCTTTGCCATCTACCGTTGCCCCTACGTACCTATAATTTATTACAAACATGAGTTCTAAATCCCTTATCTAAAACCCGAGATAATTTATCGATTGCAAAAAATTTTTGAATAATAAACATATTGCTATAAGTGGGAGAAACATTTCCTTTTTTCTTTTATCATCCTCAAATAGTTGAACAATTGCACTTCCAATGCCCTCTCTTAACAATAGTGGCATTCACCTTTATCGGAAGGAGTATTTTTCTTACCTTCTTAGAACCCTACTTGCGTTTCTTTAAACCTTTCAAAGACGACGACCTTCCCTTTACGGTCAACACCATATTGACCTATCCCTCTGTTGACCTTATCATATTGAGTAGCTCGATGAGGCTTAAGTTAAACCTATTCACATTATAGTTAAATATGAATGGCTCAAATCGCAGTGTTATCAAGTCTAGGATCAAACCACTTGTAGTTCATTTCTTATAATTACATCGAGGCCTGGAAGTTTATTAATATAGCTTTTCATGGTCTAAACAAAATCCTCAATGCGACAACCCTTAGTCATCTTTGTGTTGAATGACTACTTAGTAATCTCATAACTTGCGGAACGAGATTTCTCCCCAAACAAAGCTTTGAGGCTTTCGAAGATTTTGTGGATAGATATATTTTGATGTTGCCTTTGCAACAGTTCCTCTAGTGTAGACAACATGAAAACTTGAGTGGTTTAGTAGTCAACTAAAAAAGTGTTATAAGCTTTTACGGCCTCGGGGTCAACACCCTCGGTAGGTTTTTCTCTTAAAGGTTCATTGATTGACGACCATAAACGTACGTATGTGAGTGCTATTTTTATTACTCTTAGCTAGTCGGTATAGTTTGGTCTAGTAAGTTTATCATTTTTCGAAAATAGTCCTGGATTGGTCATGTTGCTGCAAATTCAATTCAAGTATATTAGAATAATTTAAACATAGTAGATGTTTTTACAGTATTAGAAAGTTAAAATTTTCATTTCATTTATCTAATAACCTGCTAGTAAACTTTATGTTTCTTAAGACCCTAAGAGAAAACATAAAAATCTTTCGTTTTCACTAGTGGGTGTAAGGACTCGCTTGCCTTAGGATTCTAACCTTGAGGATGCTCAACAGGCATGTATGCGATGGATAATATCTTATTGATTGTATCATATACAACTGCTAACCCGCGGTTTTTGTCCTAATCTCATCTCGACCTTAAGGATGCTCAACAATTGAAAGAAATTATTCGCTCATGCCCACCATTTGGTCAATATAATAATAGTACTACACATAACATCTTTAGCTTTAGTTTGCTCAATAATTAAAGAATATGTAAGTAATCCATTGATATATGAACGAAAAAAGACAACTTTTACATTAAGGATCCATAATTTGTAATACACACACACACATATTGAGTGTGTCGATTTAGAAAATAATATATTTCATATGAGATACTCTCATGATTCAAGTATTGGACACATCTGAAATCACAGTATATATAATGCACATGTACTTATACCTTAAACCTAATTTAGGTTTTGTACTGTTCCACTTAAGTTTTATACATTTATATTATATAAGTTTAAATCATTCATAAATATTCATAATTTAATTAACTTATATAATAATCTTTTGTATATTATTATTAATTAAATCATATTAATTTAATTTAATTTATAATTTAATTAACAAATTAATTAAATTATTTTAAATTCAAAATTTTATTTTTTCCATCCAAAATAATTTAAGATGAATATTAAATATAACATTTATAATTTTATATACATATGTCATTATATATATACATATATAATTTTATTCATTAAAATTTAATTAATTTGTTTAATAATTTTATTATTTAATTAATTTTTTTAATTAAAGAATTTAATAAATTTGAAAATATTAATTTATGATTTACCTTAAACAATTTGAGATAAATATGTATACAATATATATATAGCTATAATATACAGATACGCACACACACACGTGTGTGTGTACGTATATCAATATAAATTATAGATACATACGCACATAAAGAAATACATACATATGTTTATTTTAATTAATCAACTTTCAATTAATTGATTATTAATTAATCCAATTAATTAAATTATTCAATAATTTCAAAAATATTAATTTATTTTCAATATCAAATTTTAAAAAATATTTTATAGTCTTTATAAAATTTATTTATATTTTATATTTAAATTTTAAATTCAAAATGTATTTTAAAAATTTTTTAACTGAATTTTGAAAGTTAGCCCAAGGCTTAAATCAATTTGGGCCTTTACAATTGGGTTAACCTTTTGGTCCTACTCCGTCACTGAGCCAGACCAGTAGTCAATGAGGGAAGAATGTTTGATTATCCAACCCCATCCTAGACACTACTATTCTAGACACCTAAATGACATATAGACTTTATTAGTTGGCAATAAATTTTCCAATTTAGATCACGTATACCATTTGGGCTCCCGGTTTGCTATGGAAAATAGGTAGATTTCAAAAAAATCCCCTATTTTGGATCATATTGGACTTATGAAGTCTAAAGAGTTGTAATAGATCCAATCAAATTTTTAATAAAACCATATTTTATTTAATTTATAAACTAGATTTTATGTGTATATTACGAGTATATCAATATATATTCATATGTATGTAATGTGCACATGTAACATAACATATAGTGTACACGATTAAGTTTATACATAAGTAGTTATTAGAATTTATATCTATATGTATATACTTGGTATTTATGTATATATCAATTGTCTTAAAAAATAATTTTAATATTAAAATACAAACACATATTAAAAATATTATACATAAAAATATGCATAAATTCTCTTTAATAATAATAAATGTATATAATTTATTTTTATTAAATACTTTGATTAAAATTAAAACTTTAAATATGACTTTTAAAAGAAGATATCTAGTTTGACTTCATAAAAAATATTTAACTTAAATCTGGATCTAAGATATTTATTTAAAAACCAAATTATCTTTAATTTTATATTTAAATGAAATATCTAGTTGACTTGGTAAAAAATACTTAAATTTAAATCCAAATCTAAGATATTAAAATATATTTATTTGAATTGGTAAAGATATAATAAAACATATATTTATTAATATTAAAACATTTATATGGCCAGAGCATTTTTTCATAACTTTAATAAATTATTTTGAATATTTAATATAATCATATTTATGTAAACATGTATGTGTGTGCGTGTATAATATGTATTCGGCAAAGCCCCTTTTTTACATTTTATTAAATGCCAAGAAGAATTTTATAATGATTATATAATACAATATTTAAAATATATTATGTTTAATATAGATATAGAAGTTAATATATATATATGGGCTGGCTATTTGTACACAAAATTAAACACAATTGGTGACACAATATATTTGGACCGTTGGATCTCATTGTGTTCACACATGGGGTTAAAATCGGGGAGCAACTCAATGGTTGAGATTCATTGTATCACTAATTATGTTACCATTTTATGTTCCAATATATTTTCATACATATATATGTGTGAGTGTGTGAAATTTAAATTTATATAATTATTTTGAATGCTATGAAATTTGAAATTAACTCTTATCTTTTGAAAATTAATTATTTAATTAAAAAGAGTGATTTAAAAATTTTAAAAAATATTTACATACATAAAAATTATTTTCTATAATATGCTATATTATTATGCATAATTCATAATTTTAAAAAATTAATTTACAAATATTAATGTGGGACTATAACTAAATATACGCATTTATTATTTACTAAACAATTAAAACAATAACTAATTATTGACGACAATGATATATAAAAAAATGGTGATATTTGAGCATATGATTAAAAGGGAATAAATTAGAAATTTATACCTTTAAAAGATCTAGCCTTAGATTTATACTTTGATCCGTTTTAGCTCCAAGATATCCTAGATCATCACCATAGCTGCTAGCAAATCGTGTACAACCTTTGGATTTAATAAGATGTATGGATGTGAAAATTATATTTGAAATGTAGCTAGGTAGGTTTTTATTTTCGTTCAGGACTTCAAGGGACGATGGAAAAATGTTCAAATGAAAGTGGAGGCACAAGCTTGAATTTATATTAAAGTATAAAGGAAATATCTCCACTTTTTTCTCCTTACAAATTCAAAAGAAAAGACCACCTCATACTCCCTCTTTCTTGGCTAGCCCTGGATGTTGTCCCATATGGACTAAAATTTCCAATAAACACTTAATAATCTGTATAATTTAAACTGATTTAAATATACATCAATATCGTATATCGATATGCACATATATATACCCACCTAACTAATCCGAATAATTATAGATGCCACTCCATTTTACTAAACACTCCCCATAAAATAAATTCAATAGTAATTAATATTTTATAAATATTAATTAATTTTATTAACTTATAACTATTATAAATCAATTAAATCGATATGGTATTTAGGAGACTGAACATATCTAGTTGTGCAACTTATAGGTCTGATTGATCAATCAGTGATTAATATTCAAAAATTCAATTATTAATATTTACACGTCACCATAGCTAGTTGTGTGGTAGTATGGCCGAATTCATCGCTTATAAATATTATCAATAAAATCTAATTTTACAAATTTAAGTGGTACCTTTTATTGGCGTTTATTTACATCAATTCTCTTTGTCAATATTGTATTATATTAGGACTTATGGAATTTGTTTTTGACCTAAATTCCAAAATCGTCCACATATAACTCGGTTAGTCCATAAACAAAGTTCTTAGTTTAATAATAACATCTATTATTAACTATACTATTATGACTAGAGATTTTGACTTTTAGTTGACTACAATTGACTATGATACTAGAGGCGAATTCTCTATTTCTTATTTGACCTAGTTGTTATAAACCGACAAGAAACTCTTAGACGGATCATCTCACAGTTATTTAATAACTATTAGCATGCAATTTCTTGGTGCCCCCAACAGCCATGAGCAATACGCTGCCCACTTTTGAATAGATTACTTATTATGGTCTCAATTATGTACTGATATCCTTTCTTGAAATATCTTGATAAGGAATATTTAAAATAGTACATCATTTGTGTTATGGTAATTTTTCCATGGTTACAACTCTTTGTAATTATTATCATATAAATTTAATGGATTTTCTATTAAATATATTTAAATTATTATTATTTAATTAATATATCATAACATAAAAAGTATATATACAGAAAAAACAAACACCTTTTATTTCAAATGAGATTTTATTATAGATTTAAGGATTTACAATATATTTCATGAAGTTTATAACCGTGCAGTTTTAGTGGAAAATTTGTTGGGCTTTGCACGCTGTATTTTGGAAATTGCACAGTCCTTAGTGAATTTAGAGCAGCCCGTTTTGTTCCCTTACCATGTTGTGCTATCTGTTATCTTCATACACCTGAAGCTACATGTTTATATTGGAAAAAATGGCTGCAACAAGGAAAACTTAAACCTTGGATATAAAATTGAAAGTATTTCAGTTTTGAAATTTTTAATTATAAATTGTCATTATTCAAAATTTTAAATTTAATGTATGATGATCTAGATTGGGGTTTAGAGCTCATGAGTTTAAACCATCAAGACGTCAAAATGAGTACTCTGCTTGGATAAAGTATCACTTTTACTATCAAGAAATGTTATATTATAAAAAACTAATTTTAATAAATTTAGTTTTCAAAATTTTGTCTTAAGAAAGTTAGTTAAAATTTAGTAATGAAAGCTTTTACTCGCAAAACTTTAACCTTCAAGAAATTTTATTTTAAAAAAACATAGACTAAAGGGGAACTTTAAAACTAATTTTTAAATAAATGGATTTAAAAATTTAAGTTATCAAAATATTGGATTTTCATCATATTTTTGAAACTTTTGTATTTTCTAAAGTTGAATTTTTAATATCCTCGAGTTAAGATAATTTAACGGATGTAAGAACATAAATAGAAAAAATTATCATTAAGTATTACGAACCCGACTATATAATATAAAAGTATTGAACGTTTCTTTATTTAATTGTCTAGTCTTGAATACATTTTACCATTTTAAAAACAAATATTTTAGGACATTTCTATTAACCTCTTTATTTTCCTTTCAAATCTATTTCTAAAAAATAAAAAACATCACACCACGCCATGTTGTTTTTCTTACGTCCTGATTTAACCTAAACTAGTGTGTAACCCATGCGTTGCACACGGTAATGTTGTAAAAGAAATTGTCAAATATACATAGTTAAATAGTTGACGTACAATGCAACATGCTAATGTTAAACATAATTTTTTGATTTTAGCATGTTAAAATGTTATGTATTCATAGTAAAATATATTTAAAAATTATTTTCGAATAGTTAAAAATAATCATATATTCATTATTTTCATATTCTAACTATTTAAAATGATAGATTTTGTTTCAAATTAGTTTTACGATAATATTTCTAAGGTTTAAGAAATTATATGTTAAACATATTATTTTATTGATTTATACGTTTAATATATATATATATATATATACTATTGTTATTTCCAAAATTTTAAATTTTAAAATATTTTATGTAATTTTAAAATAAGTGTAATTTATATTTTGAAATTAAGAAAATATACGTTAAATATGACCGATATAACGATGCATGTGAAACAATTTTTAGTGTTTATGTATATGATAAATTTCAAAGAAAAATATAGATATAATATGTTCCTTTTTGAAGTAATATTTAGTAAATTCATGATCCTGCGTGTTTTGATGCGCATGCGCACCCGCACATGTGCATGATGATGAGTTTTAGATGTCAAATTGCAAATCTGTATTGATATGAATTTTAAATGTAACATGAGTTATTAAGGGAAAAACTATTTTTTTAATTTACTAAAATTGTGGATAATAATAATAATAAAGTAATAGAATGTATCTCATGCATTGCACACGCTAATTTTGTAAAAAATGGTACTCATACTATAAATGTTGTTAACATTTTGTTATGCAATGTTCGGTATATCAATCATAAATTAAACGTTTTATTATTGTTTATGCCTATAATTTTTGTTAAGTGATTCAGACATTTTTATATTTGAAAGAAATATCTACCATGTGTTACTACTAATGCGGTATATAAATTGAAATTGTCATTTTGTTTAGAAATTATCAAAGAATTTAATGAGTATTAACTACTTGAATTTATTTATATAGTATATATTTATAGTGTTTGGTTAATTTAAATACATATATTTGAATGTAAAATAATAAAAGAAAATTGATGAAAACTTTGTACATAACTGTAGAAATTATAAAATCTGGGTATATATGAATATAAAATCATGGAAAAAATTACCTTAATATTTTGGATAACTATAAAATGATAATTTATATGGATTCAAAAAAAAAAAAATTAATGAGTAGGGGTGAAAATTTTATAATTATTGTGATGATTTGTAATCTTTAAACTTCAATCATTTAACTAGTAATTTATTAAAATAAATAATTATACATTAAAGTTGTTCGTATTGTTTTTTATGTGATCCATACTTATACTGTTTTGTTACAATGAGCGTGATATTTTATTGGCATGGTTAACCATATTATTTATTAGACAAATTAGTAAATAATGGTTAGTTAATTTTTTAAAATAATTTATAATGAAATTATTTAATTAATTTAAATATACGGACTTAAATGTACATTGTACATGAAAACTGAGGACTTTAAAATAATTGTAGAAAGCAGAAAGTGTAGATTTTTGAATGTAAAACAATAGTGTAAAATTAATAAAATCTTATAAACAATTCAAAACTAATGCATTGTATTAGGTCTTTAAAATAAAATTTAAATAAATATCTAGAGAAAATTAAGAGGAGGCAGAGAAATGCTAGAATCAACGTGAGAGCTAGAGTTTCTTCTGCTTTACTATTATTTAATAGATTACGTCTATGTCAGAAACCATGCTCTATTTTAATGTTCTTATTGAGCAAAACAGGCTGTCGATCAAATCAGTTGAGTAGGTGACGTATCTAAAAAAAATCAGTAGGCAGCCAAATCTGCCCCTTAATATAAAACAGAAATCTTCCTGTCCACCATTCTCTATTTTCTTCTGTGCTATTATGTTTCAGTGTGACATTATTCCTTATTCCATTATTGTTCCTTCCTCTAAAAATAATATAAAATCTCTTATTTTTCTATTCATTTTTTAAATTAAACATCGTCGTTTTCCATTGACGAAAATCGTCAAACTTTGACAAGCTCCTTTCTTTCTTCTTATTTAACAAAAAAAATACACACCTATACCCATCCGCAATTTTTGTAAATATCTATAGCTACAATCGAGATTAGTTGACAATAATAATTTCAAAGATTAAATGGAGGTGGAGAAGAAGCCTGTAGTTTCTAATTTGGGAGTATGGGCAATGAATGTGGTCAGCTCTGTTGGAATAATCATGGCTAATAAGCAGCTTTTATCGCCTTTTGGCTACGGTTTTGTTTTCGGTATTTTTATTTCTTTAGTGTAGATTTTTTACAATTTGGACGCTTTGGTTGAATTTGATATTTTAGTATTTGGATCTGTGCGAATTTCGGGTTTACTAAATTAAGTATTTTGTTCATTTATTCCGAGCTGCTGTTTTGGATGATTGATATTATTAGGAAGCTGTTGATAATTAGCACAAGGGATTGAAATTTAATTTTGGTAAAGTTAATCCGAGTCCAGATATGAATAGTTTGACTCGCATAGTCGCATATCATTGTTGCAAAATGCTTAGCTGTTGGTAAAAGAACGGATATCGGATTTTTGTGTGTGGTTATTTTATTATTATTATTATTATTTTTTGGATAACAAGATTTGTGTTGTTTTGAAGATACAAAACATCAAATTGTTCTATAAATTTAAAACTTCCAAGGCCGTGAGATGAAAAATCAAGTGGAAGAGGCTATAACTGCATACCAATTGCATTTCTGTAATCAAGCAAACATAAGTTGCTGTCCTTATTTCATAGGTTTTAAATATTGGTTTGTATTACCAACCCTGTTAATATTTTAACAGTCAAAAGCTTAACTATGTTGCATGCAAGTAGTAGTGAAGTTAAAGTGTGTAGAATCTTGTAGTTTATCCGTCTCTTCTTACATGTGAGACTCATTCATTTGTGGAATCAATGGTTTGCTTATGATATACTTACACTATCCCTCGAAGCAAGTAGATTGGAATTTTGCTCAAGAATTGATAACTGAACTTGTAAAGAAATAACCATACAATTTATCTTTTCGTATACTTTTAAAACACCATCAAAATCTTGGATGAACTTAAAACTCCGAAACATAATTCTCCGAGAGTGATTGATATAGTATATTGCATTGTCTTAAGTTTATTGTCCTATGAAAATCTAATTCTGTCACATATTTTTGCAGCAACCACATTAACTGGATTTCACTTCTCCATCACAGCCCTTGTTGGTTGGGTTTCAAATGCAACAGGGATGTCCGTTTCAAAGCAAGTACCTCTATGGGAACTTTTATGGTTCTCAGTTGTAGCCAATCTATCGATCACTGCAATGAATTTAAGCCTAATGCTGAATTCAGTTGGATTTTATCAGGTTTGTATTCTTTGCTGGGGCAACCATATTATATTGAATGAATAATTATGTATTATTTTACCTTTGTCCATTTTCAGATTTCAAAGCTGAGCATTATACCAGTGGTTTGCTTAATGGAATGGATACTTAACAACAAGCACTATAGCACACGAGTTATTGTGTCGGTAATTATTGTTGCATTTGGTGTTGGTGTTTGCACTGTCACCGATGTGGAAATTAATATGAAGGGACTTCTTTGTGCATGTGTAGCTGTTTTTTGCACATCACTGCAACAAATTGTGAGTTCATATTTTTGTAATTAACCCTTTCATCTTTTATCTTAAGCACTTTATGGTGCTTATATTTGTTAGGGTTGTCTCACATGTTTAATGGAGGAACGACGGTTCGGATTTGGAAAGTCCCACATCGCTAAATAATTTGAAGAAGTGGTGTATAAATATGGGTTGGTAGACACGTAACATTAGGGATTCCTTTTGTTACAACAAAGTGTGCGCCAATCCATATGCGTACGTCACATGCTGCAGATGGAGAGCTTGGTCCAACCGCCGTTACACAACATTTATTTCTTCTGATTGCATTGTTGGCCTTAGTTAAAACAATTTTTGGAGCAGCAACGAGTCCCTAACCGGCGAGCTACCATTATAGCTTTTCATCTTGAATTTTTGAAGTGTCATGCTTTTAATTTTGCTTTTACAATGAAGTACATACTAAATATTTTATTTACTGCAGCATACAAATGGCCATACCAAAATACTATCATTAATTGAGTTTTTTTGACTTAGTTATCTGAACATAGACAATGTGTAGAACTGAAAATCTAATTTGCATAGGGTATTTTTGTTTAGCTAATATGAAATTCTACTAAATGCTGTAAAATAAGTTTATAAATGCATACATTTATCCCTCAACCGATAAAGTTTTCAAGCTACATTTAGATTATTGCATAAGCTATGTGATAACTGTTAAATTCCATCCCTTAACTTAATAACATATAAGCATTTTCCAAACTAAATCAAAACGTCTCGCGTTAATTATCAGTGAGATTGAATATTGTGAGGCCCTTAGCCTCTTATACTTACATCATTAAGTTGTACTTTACTTTGTGGAAGAAGTACTGATAATAGTAGGGGTTACTACAGTAACTGTAAATGTAGCGACTCAACCTCTTTAACATATTGGATGGCAAATAGCTTGTTGATGTTAAATAGTTATAGTTCTTATACTTCATATTATGGATCCCATTCTTTCTGTTTAACTTACCGCTACCACATTATTTCGTGAGAAAACCTGCAGGACCTGTGATTCCTGTCTTGGTCCACTAATGTCTAATGTAGCCATTTTTCATATCACCTTGTAACACAAACAAGGAACAAAATGATTGATAATCTGACTATATTTTAAAGCAAAACTAACTATTTCAAAGACTATTTGAAATCTATGAATAACTGGTTAAATATTATTACAGATTACCGAAACTAAGGAAGTTCTCATTATTCACTGACAATCAGCTGTCCCTAATTGTTGGTGTTATGTTCCCTTGGAGCAAAATAACTTATTTTATATAAATAAATCGATTTGCATGTTTGTGCAAAAACAATGTCTCCATATATCAAACACATAGGAGTAGGCAGTTGGTTAGGACATGCGATGCTCACATGTAAGGTCGATGGTTCAATTACTTTGTACGATTTCTTTTGAGAAGCAATGAAAAAATGCAAATTTTCGCTGAAACATATACTGCATGAATGTTTGAACTAGTATAAAATTTGCGATTTAATGATGAAAACTAAATTCTAATAGGATGTTTCTGTTAGAAATAAAGCTCTGATACTAATTGAATAAAACAACAACAAAATAAATAAGAAGAAAGAGAGAGATGAAAAGTACGAATATAATTAATGATCTACATCTTTATTATATGACTTGATGAATAAATGCTAATACATCGCAACAATATATTACTTAGAGTCTAAGTAAATATAAAAAATATATATTAAATAACATATGCATATTAAAGCAAATAATCTTCTGCAACATTCTTCAATATTCCCCTTCAAACTCAAGATGCATGGTAATTGATGTTTGCTAAAGCAGAAAATGAGCACAAAAGAACTAGTAGTAAGCAATGCCACTTAGACCATCAAAATATGCGAATCAAATGTCGAATGCTACTAGAGAGTAACATCAAATATCAGCTTCAATCTGATTGGCATGAAATTACCCAAAAAGACGACAACTGTGAATCAGAAATTCAAAGTCTTGGGTACAGGAAACAGGAATGAGGAAATTTCCGGGGATTGGAAAAAAATTCCAATCAGAAATCCGGAGTTGGAATCCAGAAAAGGAAAGCTAGAATAAGGCAATTCATATAAGATTGAAAACAGAATTTTGATTGAGATTCATTATTGTCATTGTGGAAATGGAACGTCAATCAAGGAGAACACCATGACCAAAAAAATTTCTCCAACTGCCATGTTTGTTGGATAGAGGGTGGTGAAGGGTCGGGATCTGAAGATCATATCTGATAGTCGCAGTCTTATACGAATTGATGTATGAAGATGACTCTAGAACAAACCTTTGAATTTTTCTTCTTTAAAATTCAGTTACTTTCACAAATCTGAACCTAAAATGAAATCAACTACAAATTAATTCACAAATGAGAGATATCATTTTTTATGTTTTAATTCATACAAGGGTAAGTTTCCCTGCATATCGGCCATGATAATTTTAGGAATTCAATTTTAATTGTCTAGTTAGAATGGATTTTTGGTGGAATAAGTTTAGAAATGGTGGCTTGAGTCAAACTGCCACTTTAATAGTACTATGAGATTATTGTTGAAAATATGAGATATATTTCTTTTTGAATTTCCTTTATTCCTTTAATCCACCTAAATTAATTTTTTGCCCATGAAAAAAAAGAGAGATGCATGCAAATTATTTAGGTAAAAATAATTCTCTCTCCAATGAAATATATTTATGCATATTTAATATTTCTATTGAAATGAAATTTTACCTCTTCCATCTCATACAATTCACAGAACCATATACCTTTTTCTACCTCTATAATTTCTCTTTAATTCCTCAACTGTTCGAGCAATAAAGAAAAAGTTGGATCCAATTTGTGATTTCTCTTGTTTATTTGTTTCTATTCCTATTTATATATTATTTGATCTATTTGTCATCAAATCAATAGTTCTAGATCTTGGATTGTTATTTATTCCGCATAGATTAGGGTTTTGGCATACCAAAATCCTAACATTTACATGAGAACCAACTTTAAAATTATAACTTGAAAAACCACTCTTTCTTTTTCACTTTAGGTGAGTGCATTCTCAATTAAAGTGGAAACTTTCTTGGCTCTCAACTTTGAATTAAAATAGGTTTTTAACTCTTCAGTGATGAAATAACTCAATATACAGGCTAATGATGAAGAGTTTGAACTATTTCATTCAAGAAAAACATAAGCTGGATCTACAATCTCAATTAATGTACCATCTCCCCCTATGTATGTATGTATGTGATTAAAATGGTTGTTTGACACTTCAATGATGAAATAAGTCAATACATAGGCTAATGATGAAGAGTTTGATCTATTTCATTCAAGAAAAAAATAAGATGGATCTACATTCTCAATTAATGTACCATCTCTCTCTCTCTCTCTCTATATATATATATGTATGTATGTATGTATGTATATGTATGTATGTATATATAAGGGCAAGAATTGGCTACACCTCAATTTAGCTACATCTCCAATCCCCTTGCTTTCCACCACAAGTTCCGATTTAAATAATAGTATTTTTTTCCCTCTCTTTCCACCACTTGTGTTATTTAGTTCGGAATGTGGTGAAAATTGGAGAGATTTGAGGTGTAGCTGTTCCATGCCCCCCTCCCCTCCCCACCCCCCCCCCCACATGTGTGTGTATATATATATATATATATATATATAATTCTTTCTTAATTTTATTGCTTTTCTTGAATTCTCTTTGATTTAAGAATACTCTGGAACTCCTAAAGCCAGAAAACACATCATAATTTATCATGGTTCTTTCCCTAATAGGTTTTTAGCCTGGATAATTCTACTACATACCCGCACAATTCGAGGACACCCTCAGCAGTGATGGTTTGTGTTTTATATATGGCGTTTAATTTTAAATGTCAAACGCCCAAAGCATCTACAACAATTGATTTAACCTTTTGTTCATGGTCCCTTGAAGCTACTTTCAAGCTTGAAATAACTTGTTGTGTTGGAGCACTAACTAAGATATACTTTTGAATGGTTAATAGTATTAGTAAGAATTTTAATATTAATGACTATTAGTAAGTATTTTATACTAATCCTATTTAATATATTTAAACCCTACAAATACCTCTTACCCCTTCATCTCTTACTCCATTATCTACTTTGATTCGCGCTGCTTTCTAAAAATTCGTAGTTTCATACTTCTCAAATATAATTTTCAATATTTTAAAAAGCAATTACCTTTTTTAACCATAAGTTAAAATTTGTGACCGTAGACAAACAACAATTGTACTTGGTACATAAATACAAGTAATGTGTAAATATATAAAGGGAGCGAACAATATCTCATCCAATTTTGCAAAATAAATAAATTACTGGTACTACTTTACCTTGTGCTAGCTTTCGCTTGTGTCATCTCTTGTTTGTATACATTTCTAATTTTTGAGAAGCTTGTGGAGTACGATTTAGAAGACAAAGGTGTCTAATTATCGCAGTTTCTTACGGGAAATTCTTGCATAAGTGTCCTTTTCTTTTAATACGGTTCGAATTAACTTTGTTTCACAATTTGAATAATGTAACTAGTTGCCATTTTTTTTGGAATGTCAAAATTGTCGCCTTTCACTTTTTATTGCTATATGTAGGTTTCTCATTTCTGAAAATACTTACATTTTTAGTCTGCCTTAAAAGGAAATTTGGTTCATCCAAGATGTGTGGGCAACACAGTCATATGTTAATCTTCTAAAATACATTTGAATTGCTACAATTTTTTTCCCATGTTCTCATTGTATGTCAAATTAAAAACACATGATTGCTTAAGTGTGAAAAATATCAATTATGCCACACAATGTAACCGATGTTGAGATTGTAAGTTGTGTGTATTTTTATTGGCAGTTTTGTTTTCTTTATCCTATTTGCTGAACACTGCATTGAACTAAAATGCAATTAAGTTGGTTGTATGTTAGTTATCAATCTCATTTTACATTTCAATAATTTTTCAGACCATTGGTTCATTTCAAAAGAAGTATAGCATTGGCTCATTCGAACTCCTGAGCAAAACTGCACCTATACAAGCTGTATCACTTCTTTTGTTTGGTCCCACCATTGACTATTACCTTAATGGATGTTCACTTTTGAAGTACCACTTCTCTGCTGGTGCAATTGTAAGTTACATAACCTTCAATCTGATTGATTATAATATTATATATCTCTGTTTTCTATTTTTCTTTTCAATTGAAGACTAAGAATGCATTTCTTGATGCACGTGAACAATAAAACCGGTTATCGTAATTTGGAAAATTAACTCCAAATGCGGTGATAGACTCATAGATAATGTTGTCTTGTATTACATGCTGTACATGACTACTTAATTATGCTTGGAGAAGTTTATCATTCCATAACATCTTTTGCTGGTAACTTTACTTAATAAGTAGTGCGATTGAGTCTAAAGTTGTCGGTAGCTTTACCAGAGTTTCTCCAACTATGAGAAACATATAAAATTTAATATGGCTTTGTCTAAGAAGTTTCTACATCAGATGGTCTGAATGTCTTGATTGAGTGTGGAACCCATTCTTGAAGCTATTCCCTATAGAGACTAGAAGATTACCGCTGGAATTCGATTGCTAATGAATATTGTTTTATTTTTACCACCATTATTGTATATCCTGCTACTAACAAGTATATCTTTGTAAAATAATTCACAGATTTATATGATAAAAAATTCGTTTTTTTAACTTCAATATTAGTCTAATTTTCGAATTTGCTTCTAATATCTGTTAATTCTGTGAACCTAGACCATCATTAAGCACAGTTTCAAGTAAACTTTCATCCTCTTAACTACTGAACTAACCTTTTTTAACCCATACACACATACACACACATACATAGACACACACACTCTCATATTTATACACACACATACACACACACATATATAATTCTAATTGATTCAAAAAATATATTTACATAACGTATATAATTCTAATTGAACTTTATGACCATTATTTGGCAGCTATTCATATTAATAACCTGCGCCCTAGCCGTATTTTGCAACATGAGTCAATACATGTGCATTGGACGCTTTTCAGCAACAACATTTCAAGTTTTGGGTCATATGAAGACAGTTTTTGTATTGATATTGGGCTGGATACTGTTTGATTCAGCACTAACATTAAAAAACATCATAGGAATGATGCTCTCAATTTTAGGAATGGTAGTATATAGTTGGGCCGTAGAACACGATAAGCATCAAGCAATGATCAAAATTAGCAGTAGTAAGGTGGTGGACGAGGAAGATGTAAAACTTCTAAAGGATAGATCAAATCGTGCTGTTCAGTCCGATCTAGAACTCGGTCAGACAAAAAGCTGATGATTCTTCAATAATTCATTCATTTTTTTAAATTATTTTGTTGATTATTACTCTCTTTTTTCTTGATCATAGTCAATATTGTGCTCTCACATAAGATGTAAGTTTATACTAATCTATTTCCTCTATAATGTATGGGTATTGGTATTGATTGGTAGAAAGAGGGGATGCTACACCCTATATTCTTTTACTAAATAATTTGTGCATGAATTGAAGATTGTTACTTGTTAGCAAACAAATTTATCAGTCTTTGTCCAATTATGCTGTTCTAATTTAAGGATTTTGTGGTTCGTGGAGTATGAATTATTGATGTGCACTCTAGTTCCATTCTGGATCTTTTAATTCTATCAAATTGTGGAAAAGAGGATGTCAATCCTTGTTGATAAATATATGAGATGAATAATGATTTTGATGATAGAAACATGACTGTTTTGATGTGCAGCTGTTGTGACTTGTGGGCCGACAGTTGTAAAAATGTGCTATGAAACAAAACACGTTTCTTAACTGAGATTCAACCATGAATTTATTGGCAATTTAACCCATGTCAGTTAGAATGAAGAGGCACCCATCTCATTACGATGATGCCACACATAACACATTTTATTCTCTTCTCCACTCCATCCATATATTCTAATGAGCAATGCTTTTATTACGTCATATTGCTCTCATGAATCACGATCCCACTCCATTATAGGTTGTAGGTAGAACAGAAAAAAGAGAGGAGAAAATCATATTAAATTCATGGATTTCAAGCTTTACCTTAAACACACAAATTTGAAGGGAAATGTGCATAAAAAGCAATGAAAACTTAGTTATATGTAACCATCAGACCATATTAACTTTTTTTTTTCCAATGGCTTTAACTTCCGTGATTTTTCACCAAAAGATACATCTCTTCATAGCATCATTTTAAACTAAATAGAAATTTTTATGATTTTGGGATATAACTCTTTTGCACTTTAAACTTTTCTATTATCTTTACATTCAAAAAGATTACAAAACTCTTTTGCTTGGAAACCTTTTTTTGAAACTAGACATTGATCTTTACTAATATTAATAAAGAATAACAACTAAATACAACTACAACCCATAAAGACCAGCCCAATAAGCTACATTACTTCATGTGACCAAACCCCTACATCGAAACTACTTCATTCAATACCTTCCTTGTACAAACTAGGGTTTCTCAAAACAAAACCCTTACATCGAAACTACTTCATTCGACCAAACCCCTACATCGAAACTACTTCATTCAATACCTTCCTTGTACAAACTAGGGTTTCTCAAAACAAAGCTCGAAATTTAAAACTGAAGTCATGTCGGTGGTCGAAGTTTGATTCGATCACCTCTATAACTCTGTCCAAATCCATCAGCATCGAGTGATCCTCCATGGCAGTTCGCACCTCTTGAACTCACTGCTTCCGCACCAAAGTTCATATTGATTTTGGGTAATTCGACAGGATTACATGAAATAGACCAGTAATCGCAAATTCGTTCAAAGTTTGGTGAAACACTTTTTTCCCTCTTTAATTTTAGCATAATGATTTTAACAAGCTCATCTATTTTTCTGCAAGTTTGAAATTTATTGTTAACAACTTGCCGAAGATTCTATTGTTTCTATCTAACCAGTAGCACTATACACATGCTGTAAATACCACCCTAGCAAGATCTCTTAATCTATCTTTAACCCGAAACTCATTAGCTATGAAATCTGCTTATTGAATTAGCTCAGTTGTATTGGTAAAAGGGACTGCTAATCTAGTTCTGCACCATTGCCACATATAAGATGTGTAATTACACTGAAAGAATATATGCTTAACCCTTTCTTCTTCTTAATTGCAAAGGACACACACGCTATTAACGATTATATGCCTCAACCTTAAATTGTCTATGGTAGATAGCTTATTTGTTAAAGCTCTATAAGTGCAAACTGTTATTTTTGGATCATTTATCTTGTCCCACACAATCCTGGCCCAACTGACTGAAGGGTATACCACTTTAATATTTTTCCATTCTTGCTTAAGCTGAAAATCATCATTATTTGTGTTCTTGCAACACCAGTAATCCTGACAATGTTTCCTTTAAAACATATTTTTTTCTTATTCAATCGGTCACCATTCTTTTCGTGACAAAATCTTATTAATTTCTTTGTCTTGCACTCCTCCTTTCCCTTTAATGGCCTCTGTAACGACCCGGTATTTTCAACCGTTCGCATCCGCACATGTCGGACTTGAATTGTTCAAAATACCGCGTTGTAAATAAAATATGGCAAATCTCGGAATGTACAGTAAATAAATAATCACAGACACAAAAATCAGAATACTCGCAGCGGAATCTGAAATAACTTAGTGGTTCATGAAGTCACTATCACAAAGTCTCAAAATAAGTACAAATTTACATAGTCTACAAACCGAAACAGTTTTAAATAACCATAGAAAATCCCAAATTCATTTGTCTCAATTACATAGGCTAAGATAAAAGACTGGATAGAAAGTAAGAGATGATCTTCAACAGTCCTAGCTCTGTGGAAGGTGAAGTCCGAACTGATACTCAGGCTGACCCGAGCGTAAGAAATAAACACAAACACTCGAGTCAGGGCATACATACTTATATAGTGTAAGCTAATTCAAGTTAACTGTAATATAAAGGCAAGTAACTTAAAGGATGCTTGGGACCGCCCATCCTTTAAGGATCCGTTAAACTATTTACTATGTAGTAATATTTCGCTATTATAATAGTGTCTATAGTAAAAATAAACTTACTTCAAAATAGCGTTAAAGCTTTACATTTTCCACCTTAACACATAATAGTGCCAATAGTCTATACAATACCGTAATACCTCCTGATCGGGAGGTTACCAGAGGATACTCTATAGGTACGACACAAATCAAACTCGTACGGGGCTCGCTAGGTAGGTGACACAGCACAACTAGGCAACGCCGGGGTAGATATACCAATTACGCTTCCGGATCGGTGGTAACGCGTAGCTGCACTACCACCCACCTCGAACAACACTCCTAAAATCAAAGGTGCGCGCCAAACAATCACAAAGTAATAGAATATCATACGAAGAAGTGCGTCCGATCAAATGTGCTACCTCATTAATCCGTCGATCGCTCCTGTTTTAGCCGTCTTATGACAACTCACGGGAGTCGGGTCCACGTACATACCTCAACAGAACGTCACCACTATCCTACTTCATTCTGGAATCTCCACCGCGTTCACGGTTGTCAAAGTGGTTTTCGGTATCGACAGAGAGTATGCCCATATCCGATCCCGGTCTCTTTAACAACCAACGTTATTATTACCCGTGATTATAAATTTCAAGAATAGTTTATATTTCAATCCAAATACTTTATTTAAACTATTTAAAGGTGAAGTTATTATTCTTACAAATCCAATATAAATCCCAAAAGTTTCGCCTTAGTTTATTTGCATCAACTACAGCACTTACAAAGTGCGATAATATCCTTTACAACAGATTTAAGTAAATTAAATTTTAGACTTCAATATAATTTCAGTAATAATTAAACCTTAATTTAAACCAATTTAACTTATAAAATCATATTTTCCACTTTGAAATAATCATTTAAATTACTCAATAATTTATGATTTTTATAAAGTAAATTTCGCAAATAAATTCAAACTTCTCTAGGCTTTACTTATAAAAATCAAGTGCACAAATTTCTATAAAATTTTATTAACAATTAAGTTTATTTACCATTTCAAAAATAACTAAATTTTCAATTTATTTCTTAACTTACCTTTATTCTAAAACCAACTTCACGTTTCTAAATTAAGTTATATTTCAACTTTCATTTTTAAGTATTTACTTAGTTAACCATTTAATTCATAGAAAAATTAACCCTTTATTTACTCACTTTATATTCAAATTTATACCAAGTTATCATATTTATTTCTTAACTTGAATTCCATTATATTTTACAAAATCAAAATTTTCAAAATAAATTTATGCTTCAAATTCCCACTTAACTATTTATTTAATTATATATTTAACTTGTAGTAAATCACTAAAAATCATTTTAAAATTTAGTAAAACCAAAATATTATAATATACACATTTTAAAATATTAAGATTTCCAGAAAAATATATATATAATAACCACAGGTCTGTATAATATTTTCTAATCCTAGGTTAAGTGATACAGATAATATATCATTTTAATCCGTAATTTACAAAGAAAATTCGGGTTCTATCATTTCAAACCCGCAATCCCAAGTTAAATAAATAACTAAATAAATAAATATCGTTCAGGCCTATCATTTCAGCCTGTAACGATTCTATTCTATAGGGAACTTGCAGTGTGATAAACAATAAATGAATAAATAGTATAACAGCATAAATACAACAATATATAATATAACTGATGATGTGTCAATTTAATAACAGGGTTTTTATTATCATAAATTTATATCACAGGCAAGTAAATATAATATAACCATTCTACAATTACACTTGTTATTAATTTACAGATCTATAAGTATGTTTGTCTGGTGAGAATACCCACCTTTATGCTGCTGAAGATTAGATTCAAAACTACGATAACCACACCGGAAACAACGTACAGAAGGCACGATCAAATTTCATCGAAGGCAATGATCAAATTCAATTTATTGAAACAAAAACGAATAAACTAATTACAAGAATTTAAAACGATCATATCAAATTTAATAAAGCAAAACTGAAATGCTAGATTGAATAAAATGATATGATTAACTAATAACTTGGTCCCTTCACCACACGATTTAACCCACACCTCAATTCTCGGCTATTTACCATATTCAAGGCTAGAGAAGCACGTACGCAGAGGGATGCTGAGGTATATAGACTGGGATTTAATTATGCACAGGTGGCGCATGCATTAATATAATTTTTTTTAGCCTGAAACACGCAAGCAGTGAGAGATTGAAAAAATTTAGGCTGGGGTTAAAACTCAAAGGTGGTGGAGGGCCGAGTACTTGATGTAGCAAAACAATGGACAAAAGAAACACAAGAAAAAAAAAAGAAAGAAAAAAAATAAAAGAAGGAAGAAATTTTTTGCAGCCATTACCTGAAGCAGAGAGCTCACGCAAGAGAAGGAATGAAGCTAACTGATGTGGTGAGGGAATATTGTGCGTGGTTTTGTATTTATAAAGAAATAATTGCGTTGATAAATTTTAAAACGCAAGAAATAATGATAAAGTGGAAAGGCGTAAATAAAGGAGGCAAGAAGATTGAAACCAAAAATGAGATGTAAATTTTCGTTGGGTACATGTGTTTTAATTTATAAAATGAGTTGCGTAAAACAAGGAGGAGAAAGTGATGAGAATTAATTGATTTTTGAAACGTCTACAGGAAGATTTTGTTCCTATTATACGAGAGGTAATGTAATATGTAGAAAGTTTACACGACTGACAATGCAAGAAATAAATGAAATTGGAACGGCTATGGAATAAAATGTACGTGATGTTTTGAATTTTTACAGGGAGGTATGCGTTGATTGAGGGAAAAGAAACGGAAAGAAATATTAGATTTGAACGTTATAGTCGTTTAAAGATTTTATACCAATTTAAAACAATTGAAACAAAGGAAAGTGTAAAAGTTTATACGTGAATTATCAAAGCAAGCTTTTAAATGAAATTGAATGGTTAGGGGATTTATTTCTTTCCCGCCTGGAAATGCATGGCTACTGATTTATTGATTTATGTATAGCTAAGGTAAGAAATTTAGGAGTGCGTACTATAGACGCAATAAATAAACGAAACGTACGTCCAAATTATGCCCAAATTTATAACAAAAGTAACGTATTTTATTTATATGTTCTTGTTCATTTAGTAAATATATTTAGTAAAATATACGCTAACGGATATATCATCAAATAGCGTACCATTTACATACCAATTAAATTAAACGGATATAAACTTACCAAATTAAAACGTGAATTTATATAGCTTATTTATACACCATTTATTACTTAATTCAAAATTTGATTTGCTTACATTCATTTGATTTATTTATCATTTAACTAAGAAACTGATGTATATACGTGTAAAAGAAACGTAAAATTTTATTCCCCTTTTACATAATATTTATTCCCTAATTTAAAAAGTATATAACCATAATAAATAAAACAATCGCGAAATAAATATTGTACATATAAATATATATACTTTATATGAAAGATTTGAACTTAGAACTTAGAATTTAAAGCTTCAATTAGGGTTAAACTTAAACCAAAATCAAAATTACAGAATATATCTATTTAAATTTTGGGCAACGATTTCAAGAAAAAAAATGGAAAAGAATTAAAGAAATAGTTTATTAAATTGAAACAAGGCTTAAAAATTTACACACGATACCACTAGTTTGAAAAATTTTCTACCACACCTTAAAACAAATAAAAATCAGTGAATAAAATAAAACAAACTGAAATAAAGTGAAAAAGAAAATAAATAATTATATTTTAGGAAAATAGAAAGATTAATAAAGAAAACAACTTAATTTATTGAAACTAGCTTAAGAAAATTGCAAACACAATCCACTTAACTTTGGAAAATTACAACTCTTCTTAAAAATGGTTTAAAATAAATCTTTGAGAAACAAAATAAAGTGAGAATGAGAATAAAATAAGTTCTTTAGAAAAATATAAAAATAAATAAAGAATTTCTTAAATTAATTGAAGTTGGAAATTAGAAATTGGAAACAAAATACAACTGACGCTGGAAAATGTCAATTACACTTTTAAAACATTTTAAAACCAAAATATATACAAAACATGTTATTTTACCCCTGAAAACATAAATTAGAACATTACATGACCAAATAAAATATTATTTATATAATTTAAAGTAAACAATTTTGTTAAATACAACAAATTACACACAATAGTTAAAAAGACATAACTTTCACATTATAAATCAGATTTCAACGAAACGAAAAGCAGTATTTCTAAAATATTATTTACTTTCAAAATAAAAGATAAAATTCAATTTTTTAAATATTTAAATTTAAAAGTCAAAGTTTGACCATATTGACAAAATTCACATTTCCGAAAAATATTCTATTAATTCATCTGTGGAATTCTAATCCACACTAAAATTTATATTTTAAATAACAAAATTATCTAAATTAAATAAATAAAACATTTATTTAAAATTTTGGGTTGATACATAGATGGTTTGGATGGCAAGCAAAGCGAGAGTAAATGCTAAGTAACAGAAGAGACATCAGTTAAGGAGAAAGAAACGTATATATGTTTTATTCTTAAATGCAAATGAAAATGAAGAGTTTTGAAATGAGAAATAAATCTTCTTGTACATGATTTGCAAATGAGAAATACACGGCTAGGAAAAGAGTTTGTATGGCTAAAGCAAGAAATAGAGAGGCCATGTAGAAAAGGCAAGAAATCAAGCAGTGAATGATGGATTTAATTAATTTCTTTCCTTTGTATTAACAGTTGTCCTTAATTATATTGAATTTGTTAAATGTGTATATTTATTATGATTGAATTCTCAAATAAATTCATTCGGATAAGTTTCATTCTTTTATATTACCTTATGAATAAAATATGCATTTCCACTTTAACATTCCTTCCTTATTTTATACAAAGTTTATTTTTCTTCATATTAAATTACCAAAATTTTATCAATTTAGCAATTTTAATTATTAAAAATTTATGGGTCGTTACAGCCTCCATGATAGAAATTCCCCAAAACAAATTCAAATTAAAATCAAAACATTCAAGGTGGTGTTTGCTTTTAGATCCTTGCAAAATACAAAGGTTGACTTAATCGAATCAGAGTTTTATTCTTGGTTCAATGTGCAAATCTTGGGCTTCATCTTTAGTTCTAGAGAGTGGTCTATCAGATTTAGGATTTGTTCCATCTTTCAAGGTATTTCTCCAGCCTTCATCCTAAGGTAATTCTATATATTTATATATCTTTTACTTTTGTTTTCATCCCCTTAATTCTCTGTCTCTCTATTATGTTCATGTGTGTAAATTTGGATTTTGATTTGAATGTCTAAAAACCCCTTCTCGAATCAACTATATATTCTCAACCCTACTATGTTCATAATAACAATTTCATTTCTCCGTTATGCATGTTTATTTATCCAGTTTGTTTGATCTAGATCCAGACCTTCTTATCACGAAGCTATATGTGTATTTGTCGTCTGATTTTATTATTGTTATTTAAAAAAAGGAGAAAACACATGAAATATTCTTGTTAATAAGTTATTTTTCATTTTAGAAGACTTGAATTTGAATGTTCACACATAGATTGCTATATAAATAAAATTTTGAAATAATTGCATTATTTAATATTTGTTGATAACATAATATGATGACTTAATTGTGTTATGTATTAAATCATTCTAAAACAAAAATTTCTAATTGAAAAAAGGGAAACACTAAATTAACAATTTATTCCTTTTTCTACAATTGTTTTATTTTAGCACTGAATCTTTGTTTAAAAGAAAATATTCTATTTCACAAGCTACTTGTATATTAAATTGTTTTGTTTCAAGTTTTATTTTGGTTTGTATGTGTGCATAAGTTTATATATTTATGTAATACCTATTGTGTGTGTGCGTATTTATATTTAACTCAAAGTTTCAAAAGGGTGTTTTTGTATAAGATATAATAGTAAATCTTTAAACAACTTTAACTAGACATTGAATTCATTAATTTATTGGGTATAATATAAATAAAGTCTACTTCAATTTAAACCGCCATGCAAAATATTTATTATGGATGTGTGTGTGTGTGTATATATATATATATATATTTATATACGCAAACATGTATATATCTTTATTAAAAAAACTTGCATGTTTTAGACAACAAAGACATATACAGAGGGAAAATGTGTTCGTTGTGGTATAAATCTCAACATTTAAACAACGTTCACATTAACTATGTACACTTTTCATATGTTTAGTTGTGGTATAAATCTCAACACTTAAACAACGTTCACATTAACTATGTACACTTTTCATATGTTACACTTACATTATGTACATGGATGCATTTGATGTGCTCATTATAATATATAATCAATTAAAATTAAATTAAACTAATTTTAAAAAATTATAATAAAATGAAGAAAATCTTAAAGGAAAATTTAGAGAAGTTTTAAATGAATTTAGACTAAATATGTCCAATAAAGATCCAAAATGGTAAAAATAAATTGACGTTTTAATCATGAGCAATTTATCATAATATAGCAGACATGTCATTTTAAATATTCCTAATCAAGATATATCTAAACTATATATCGATACATTCGTTGAGACTAGAGCACGTAACTCTCTCTAAATGTTGGACATTGTATAGCTCATGGCTACAAATGGCACAAAGGGGTTACTATTGATATATATTAGATAACTATGGAATGACTCGCCCAAATGTTTTCAGTTGGTTAATGTAACAACGGTCTATTAGAGAATTTTGAAGTGACGATATTACACAGTTCTTTCGATTTGAATTTCAATGTGAACACTCCACTTTGATTACAGTTAAATCATGTCATGACGTTCATTGAATGACTATAGTAAATAATCGTTATTACTAGGGACCGCTTATAGTAAATAAAATTGGATTTTACCAAAAGACGTGTAAGCGATAAATTCGGTCAAAATACCACACAACTAACTAAGATGACATGTAAGCGTCAATATTTGAATTGTTAAATAATAATCACTAACTGAATTTACATCTTTGAGTCACACAACCGAAATGATGAATATTCTGATTGAACCACGCGATTTAATTAATTTTTAATCATTAAAAATTAATTAAGTAAATTAATATTTATGAAATATCGATTATTAAATTCTATTTGATTTGTTTAAATACATTAGTATCTAAAAATGCATGTACATAAATTTTAAAAACGCGCACATCGTATACTATGTTGGTAGAATATTTAAATCTGATTTAAATAGAATAAATACTAAAAGGGCTTTAAACAAATTAAATTAATTAATATTTATGAAATTTTAATTAATAAAATTTTATTTGATTTTTTTGAATATCATGAGTATTTAATAAAGTGCGTACATAAAAGTTATAAATGCACGTATCGGTAAAAGATATCGATAGAAAATTTTACATTGGATGAGATTAACACTAATTGGGATTTTGAATCTTTTAGGGCCCAAGCAGCCCATGTCATCGCCGACCATTCTTTTTAGGCTGGGAGGAGTCTTTTGTTTTTGAATGAAAAGGAAAATCTCAATTAAAGAAGGTAAGTCATCGTATCTTTAATGACGTCTTTATTTCCTCCTTTACTTTTCATTTGTCTTTGTCATATGCTCTCCTTTTGACATCTCTCTAGGGCGGAAAATTTCATGGTGGAGGTTTTCAAAACTCTAAAAAAACAAAATCAAACCAAAATAAAATAAAAGGGAGGTTGTCTCTCGATTGTTGCAAGACCTAGAGATTGATTCATTGAATGTAGGAATCCTTTCATCTTTCAAGGTGTTTCCCTTAGCAACTTCTTAAGGTAATCTTCTATTTTATTTATATGTGAATTCATCATGTCTGCATTCTTTTAATCCTCCACCTCTTGCGTCTCTTTCACCTGTATGAATTTTGGAACATGATTTAGATCTCAAATTTATTCCTTTGAATCAGTTGTATTCTCATCTTGTTTGTAACGGTATATATTTTTGGCCCTCGAAAATCGACACTAATACATTTATGGTATTCACTTACCGAACAATAAAGTGTCGGAAAGACAGATGCTTAGGGAAAAGAAGAAAGAAGACAAGAAGAAACTAAACAATACGGAATCTCACATCACTACGAATAATCTAGAATATCACAATGATCTTTACAAAAGAAACTTTACATCCATCCATCAGAGTACTAGCATATCATCTACCTGGACAGTTATAACACCCATCCTTACAATTTCTGATAAATACAATAAACCATACAGTGGAACATAAATAAGTACATAGGTACGTCTTCGCATCTAGCTTGTCTCTTGAGCTCCAATGCATCCAAAGCTAATCTGGAAAATATGCTTAGTCTGACCCGAGCATTATAAGAAAACAACGCTTGGGTCAGTCTGGTAAAACTAGCATGAGAAAAACTCAAAACAAATCAAATCATGTTGATTTCTATATTTGAAACCCTTTTCAAAATAAAGGTATCTCGTAAGACTATGCCGCACAAAAACACAAACGGGCTTTTACCTTACGATAATCAAATCATTTTCTATTATAAAATCCAGAGATATTATAATAACGTCTAATGTTTTAAAGCAAATATATCAAGTAGCTGTGATGTGTGTACATCACAACAATAATATGTATAAAATCAAAAATCGAAGGCACATATTGGAGAATGGATTCCAACAAATGGCAAGGTGAGGGGCTACCTTCCGAATTCTGTACACCTTTAGATAAATATATGATGAGATCAAAAACCTTTCGACCTCAGCATGACAAGATCGACTACCCCTTACTGGATAGTACCAAATATGATCACTCCTAGGTTGTGATCAACAAATCAAAATGGGGCCCGAAGCATACATAATCATAGATACCAAATCTCGATAAGGGATGACCACACCCTAATGGGAGCGACCAACATAGCCTTGCGGCTTACCTTGTTTTTGCCACTTCCGAGGTGTGAGGCGTTAAGAGGCCGCGATTACCTTTTTCCTCATAGCGGACCATCTTAGAACGCTAATACTGTCCTCCAAGAAGAAATGCAATGCCAACATCCATTCATACAAGTTATTCCGGAATCGAACAAACATTCAACATTTATTATCTTCCATTTTGGAATCATCGTCTGGAAGAATAGATAGCTCTATAGCATTCTTTATAACAATCCATCACGGACGTTATTAATTTGCACTTGTTTGGATAAATTAAACTTATCCGCTACCGACGTCTCCCAACTAAGCGGTAATTTTCGACAAACTCAATTCCGGTTCTTCGGAAGTATGTAACAAGTATTCGAGTCCTCGCCAAGGAACTCGAATATACACAACGTTCTTCCTGAGTCAAAACAGGTCAAGATTTTGTAGTCGGTTATTTAACTATTAAACACAATCAAACAATAATCTAGAGATGTAATTTTCCATAGCAACCGCTAAGCCTTAAAATAAGCTTTCGTTTATTTAAATCTCTTTTCAGAATATTTATCAAAATATTCATATATTTAACACACTAGAATAAGTATATTCACAAAAGATTGTGAAAGATTTATCATTTAAAAATCATATTAAAACGATCAAACACATGTTATTTAAATTAGAGATAAGGATAACCTCAAACACTGTTCTCTCAGTGTTAAGCATGGAATAATTGTCCACACCACCATAATTAAGAAGGTCAGTTAAGGGAAAATCTCATCTCCAATTCTTTTATAAATCTTCATTTATAATTCCTTTTTTGAAATATCATTTCCATTTATAAATCTCTTTTTTTAAAATTCTAAATCCATTTATAAAACTCTTTTATAAATATCCAAAAATCATTTATAAAACTTTTTCTATAAATATCCAAAATCATTTATAAAACTTCTTTTATAAATTATCCCAAAACATTTATAAAACTCCTTTATAAATTTTCGTTCATAATTCCCCTTATAAAATATCATTTTCGTTTATCAATCTCCTTTAAATAAAACCTTTATAAAATATTATTTACAAAATATCTTTTGTAAATACCTTTATCGAAATAATTGGGTAACTTACGAAAATCATTTAAAGCCTCAAATTGATATAGAATTAAAGTCAATTTAAAAACCCTAAATTTACAAATTTCAAAGGAGGCGTATTGACCACAATGGTACTAAATCAGGTTACCATTTTAATTCAGTTTTGACTCCAAGTCACATAACAGTTATCTACATAAACCAACATATACATAAATAAAGTCCATAACCAAATCAGGGAATAACATGTCAATACAAACCAACTAGCTGATGCATGTCAAATTAGCATAATAGCAAGATGGTGATTTGTCCCGTTAAATAGATGTTCAAACATTCTATTAAGTTCAATTTTAGTAGAACGGAGATTTATTCTGCTAATAGATTTCCATATAATCAAACAATTTAATTATAGCAGAACGGCAATTTACTTTGCTAAACAGATGTCAAGTTAAGTATAACCTAATTATATTGTATGGTTACTTAATGATATTGACAATGAATGCCTTATGCTCAAACTATTCTTTTGAAAGAAAGTTGCATTTAAACAAATTTATCTTAGGAAAACAAAGTAATTAAAAACTTAAACCCCTTTAAAAATCATTAATTACAAGTTAAACCCTTAATTAAATCATAATTAAATCTCAACTAAGTCTTGGCTTAACTTAATTATCAATTAATAAATATTTAGTCTACGATAAATAATTTATTTATAAATTAAAACCCTTAATTAATTTATAATTAGAATAATTAAACGCTTATTTAATAATTAACCCTACAATTAATTAGTAATTAATTAAAAATAAACCATAAAATTAATTCATAATTAATTAAAAATTAATCTTACTTAATCAAAGTTTAATTAAAATTAATCTCACTTTTAAAAGATAATTAATTAGTAATTAATCTCCTCTTAATTATAATTAATAAATAATTAGTTATTAATTACCCAACTTAATTAATTATTAATGTATTAATAAATACTTAATTAACTATTTTAAATATCATTATTAAGTTTAGAAAAACATTTCTAAAGGTTTACTTATGTATAAAAACTCAAGTTTGTAAGAAGTCGAACTTTTTTCGAAAAACTACATCCATAGGACTATCGCTATGAATGTCATAACTTGATATTGTTTTTTAAATTTCTTTTGAAATCTTACCCTTTTGAAAAACTTATTACTTTTTACAAACATAAAACAAGTATTTTGGAAACTACAACATAGTTTAAACTTGAAAAGGATTTTTGATTTTTCAACCTGAAAATCATAGTTTCACACAAGGATTACTTGTCGCTTAAACCACATATTCATGTCCATAGCCTACAAATCATATAACCAACTACAAAAACATATAAAAATCCAAACTTTATCACATAAAGATCATAACTTGCAACTTTACTAACTTTTTGACTTCATTTCAAGTCAATACCAATACCACATACAAGCACATATAAATACATGTATAACCACACACACAACAACATCAAATTACAAAAACCATCCAACAAAACAAAGTAAAGCAAAGTAAAAAGGTTAAAACTTGTTAAAGATGTGAGCTTCACTCACCAAAATCTTTTCAAATCTTTTTTCAAACTTTGAAATAGCATAGAACTTTGAAAACCCTTTAGCAAAATTTTATTGTTGGACCTAAAAAAAGCAAAGTTGGCTCAGTCATAGTGCGTTGGGACTAGACTAGAGTCCTTGAGCACCACCATGGCGTGTAAAGGGTATGGGCTTGATTTTAGGTGGAGAGGGGTCTAGGAGAAGAAATGAGAGAATTTAAAGTATTTTTAAGAAATAAAGGTAAGAAAGAAGGGATTTTTAAAACTTTGAAAATATTTTGGAAGCCATTAAGAGAGTTTGAAGCTTTGAAAAGAAAATATAATTTTTTCTAAGAAGTGGAAAATGAAGTAAGGATGGAGAGAGAAATTTAGAATTAGTTTTATATAAAGTGAAAGTATAAAATTACCTAAATGCCCTTAGTACAAAATGCCCTCCATTTAAATTTATGCCACATCACCATACAACCCACCATGCCTTGAACCACACATATGAACCAAGGGTTCACCCCTTTACCCAATATACAAAGCTCTTCTCTTGTATGTAAGATGTAAGATGATAGTGACATGTCATGAATTCTTTTATTTAATTTTTTAAACTTGAAAATTGTCACATCACTTTCTCTTCACTAAAGAAAACATATATTTACCTATACACACTTAATCAAATTCATCTTAATTTTATAAGCATGTTTTTAAATTTATTAAGGTGTTTTACAATTTTTTAAACAACTTCTAAATAATCAAAAATCAGGATTTCTGAAAAAGCTTTATGGTCACATTTTCTAATTTCCTTTTAACTAATTATTTTTGTAAACCAAATTCAAAAGTGAATTTTTATCATGAGTTATAACTTAAAAGAGCGTTATTTTAATTATTAAAACCACTAATTAAATATTTAAAATTAATTAAATATTTAAAATTAATTAAATATTCACAAATCAAAGCGATAAAATTTCGGTTTGTTACATTCTTTCACCCTTAAAAGAATTTGTCCCTTAAATTCATCACATGAATACCCAATATTATTCATAAGTCCTTCAGAGACCATCCTTATGAAAAATATGATTATACCTCCACTCAAATACATAACTTCACTTCTAAGCTAGTATCACCCACCCGATTCACTAGTGCAGTGTAACAACTCGGGGTTTCGCATCAATTAATTATCGTCATTAAACGATTAATGTTGATAACTAATTGCTGTGGGAGTTTTTAAATCAGGTTTAAATTCTTTTAAAAATTGTTAAGGGTGTGCGGGCTTTAAAATTTAATTTTGGCCCACGTTTCCTTTGCTTGGGGCTGTGATATTATTAAAGCAAATAACCGATCCCCCTTTCATTCATTTTTTTCGCAAGCCCTAGCATAATAAAAGAAAACGAGATAATGGCGGCTTGTTCTTTTTCGTTCCTCTTCTTCAAATTAGGGTTTTCGGTATTCGTTGATGCCGATTACTAACGCTCGATTCAACTTGATTTCCTTGCTTGGTTATTGATCGTCTCTTGAGGGATTCGGCCGCTTTATTGTGTTCGTCTTTGCTTCGATCAAGGTGAGTGATTTTTCACTCACATCTTTAATTCAAACTTAGTACTATGCTTCGGCAGTTTGATTTGGTTTCGATGTTGGTGATTTCATGTTTTTCGGTTAGCACGACACTGTTTTATCTCGTGACCACGGCTTGATTTCCATTTGACTTCGGTCACTTTGATTTTGTGAAAGTATTTTGGCTTCGGCCTCCTTTTGCTTTTAAGTAACTCTTATTGTATTTTGAGTTCGAATATTTGATTCGAGATGAAAATTGATTTGGGGATTGCTTTTATGCCTTCTTGCTTGTGTTCGAATCTGTGAATTTGCCGATGATGTTACTCGAAATATATAGCACTGTGATTGTTCATCTCGGCTGTGCTTGCTTGTTCCAGTTGCTTTGAATTCTCTGTTGACTTTGGAAACAACTACCTCTGACTCTGTTCGATTCTAGCCTTGACCACCTCGGCTCTGAATTGATGCTAAACTTCGGTTTTGATAAAAACTGTTGACATCGGCCTTAAACTTGATATTGAGTGTATTGCTTGAGTGTATTGCCTCAGTGCAGTACTGTTATATATTGTTTAGTTCATGCATCTTGTTGTTCTTGCGCACTTCATTTTTGATCTAGTCTTGATTGTTAGTATATGCATGAGCGCATCTGCCTGAACTTGTTCTTGCCGTGCCTTGCTTGGCCTGGACTTATTTGTGCACTATGTACTTGTGTGTCCATGTTATTCCAATCGCCCGTGTACATGTTGCACTTGCAAGTCCTGGCTGTCTCCATTGTTTTGTGATATTGTACCTGCTTATGTTTTCCGGTACTTTTATCCTTATGTATTTCTTGGTTGGAGCTTTACTCTGTATTGCACTTGAACGTGCAGTTTGTAATTGTGAATACTGATTTAGTATTTGTCTCAATTTAGTTTGGTTCACCTCGAACTTGAATCATTACTGTTGTGTGCTATGTTGTCATGTAGTTTCATGTATTTTGTTTATAGCTATTTCGATGTTGCTGTTTCATTGAGTTTGGTCATTTATATACTTCAGGTATACATATTTCATCACTTTAGTGGCGAGGCAGTATACGTGAACTGTACTGCAGCCCTATCAGAGTAGACGTTTTAATATATTTCATCACGGTATTGGCGAGGCAGTGCACGCGAGCGTGTACTGTAGCCAAACATGATTGTTTTTTTTAATTGATATTTCAATTGCTTGAATTGTTCATGTGTCCAATTCAATATTTTGAAATTGTATTTTGATTTGGTTTAACTGGATCATTTGGTGAAATCTAATTATCTATTAGATAATTAGATTATGTTTTCTAATTATCGTATCGATATTTAGATTTTTGTTGTTTATGATGTTTCACTGGCTCGAGTTTTACTTTGTCCACTTGCTGTTAATTGCTGTTTAGGCAATTCTGTTGTTTTCTAAATTATCTTCATTGATAATTCTTTTATTTATCTTTGTTGATGATTTGGCTTTGCTGATTCGCTGTTTATTGTTGTTACATGTTATATTTACCGTTATTCGACTTCCTTATTAAAGGATTGGATAGACGAGATTTATTGTGACTGTCGTCTATTTGCTATTTAATTATTATTGCTTTCGTGCATTAATAACTAAGTTTGAATTAGACTGACCCGTGTATTATTTTCTTTTGAATTAATACTCGGGTCAGACCGAGTTATTACAGGATGTTGATATCTTGCTTTGGAGGATATTGATATCTTGGTTTGGGTTGCGGCTTGAGCTATGAAGCCTCTTCATATCTTTCGGAGTAGTCAGTGTATTTTATAGGATGATATGTATTCATGTATATTATTTACAGTAATGTATTTGTATATGTGACTTATAGTGTCGACAGTTGTAGTTGTATCATATGTATTGTATCACATGTATTGTAACCGACTTCCGTTATATATATATGAGATTTGATAGTATCCGTGTTCTGTGTTTAACTTATCTGTGTTATTATTATATATTGTCCCAAACTATTATGAACCATCGTAGTTCGTTTTATACTGGAATTGGATATGTCGATGGGAGTAAATAAACAAAGATTAAAGAGATGAAGAAAAATATATGTACCACTCCTATCGGGATAACCAATACTAGTGTAAGGCCTAACTACGGATGACCGCTTCTATCCAGCCTTATTCTTCGTGATAACAGACAGTATTTCTTTTAATACTCTTTGTTATTGTGAGCATAGAGGTGGGGCGTCACAGTTGGTATCAGAGCGAGGGGTATATGGACATAATATAGAACATAAGTTAGATAAAACATGTGTTACAACTATTTGTTGATGTTTTTAATTGTGCCTTGAGACAAAACTAAAGTTTTGAAATTTTGATGAAAATTTTAAATATCTTTATTTAAAAATAAAAGTGAAATTGTGTTTTGATGATTGAGTAATTTGTGTTCGGTTTATTAGAGTGCGTATTGGAAACAGTGAGACTGCCTTCGCTGAGTACAGCTGATAACCCTATTGATTTAAAAAAAAATCAAAATATGAAAATGAAATAAATTTCATTGTGTTGTTACATAGATGTGTTTATTTTTGTTTTCTTTGAAAATTTCGAATCCGATTTGGGGATCCGAAGCGATTGCAGTTATGTGATTTTGTTGAGGTTTTTGCTATTTCAGATTATCTTCGTTGAAGATATAATCTAGTGATTTCTTTGTTTATCTTGCAGAGTGCGTGCAAATGGGAGTTGCACATTACTGCATTAATTTTACGTTTAACCGGTGTTTGGTTTTAAGACGTATTTTGTTGCCGTTATTTTTATAACGGGATTTTTACACCGGTGCTAAATTTTTGAAGCACGGTGTTTTGTTGACATTTTTGATGAACGAAAATTCACTGGTATTATATTTTGATGCGAATTATTTTGATGAGATTTTGACATATAAAAATTACTGTCGCTTTGACTTCAGTAACCGTCAAATTAAAAGTGAATTTTCAAGCGGTTATCCCGCAATACTGATTTGATACCCGTTTTTATGGTGTTTTGTGAAGCGCAATTTCTTTGTCGAAATTGCTACAGATGTTGCTGTTTTAATCACGTGTTTTCAAAATCGTTTAAAATAAAAATTGTTTCCAATTTTTTTACAGTTTACGCTTTCAAAAGAATGAGGAAGCGATTTAAACGCTTCAGCAAAATTGAGGACCATGAACCCTTGCTTTTACCGATTCTCTTAATTTCGGACTTGTCCGTTTGAAAACGTAAAATGTTATATTTACAAAATACACAATTTTGTACTTTCAAGGAAACGATGAAGAGATTTAAACGATTTAGCAAAAGTGCGGAGTATGGGACGACACTTTTACTATTTCGGTTAATTCCGGACTCGTTGATTGAAACATCTGCTGTTTGATGATTTTGATGATTTTGTTGGGCTTTCGAGCCACTCTGCTGGACCTTCGGGTCATTTGTTGAACCTTCGGCTCATCTGATGAACCTTCGGGTCAAATACCAGTACTAGACCTTCAGGTCACTCTGCGGACCTTCGGGTCATCTATGGGCGCCAAAATTTATAGTACTTGGTAGGCTTCGGCCATCTGAGATGCACGTGCGACGTAGCTAAAACTCGCTATCTGTTGGGATCGATCCACCTTTTATGTTGATTTTCTAGTCATCTTAATTGATTTCTAGATATTTGTTGTTTCTAATTATCTGCAGGTAATTAGATAATTGTTGATTTGATATTTCTGATTATCGTTGTTGATAATTAGATATTTGTTGATTTGAGTTCTAATTATCTTTGTTGATAATTAGATAATTGTTTATTTGAGATTTCTGATTATCTTTTTTGATAATCGGATATTTGTCGTTTCTGATTATCGTTTTTGATAATCGGATATTTGTCGTTTCTGATTATCGTTTTTGATAATCAGATATTTGCTGATTTGAGTTCTAATTGTCCTTGTTGATAATTAGATATTTGTTGTTTCTGATTATCGTTTTTAATAATCGGATATTTGTGTTTCTGATTATCCTTTTTGATAATCGGATATTTGTTGTTTCTGATTATCCATTTTGATAATAGGATATTTGTTGTTTCTGATTATCGTTTTTGATAATCGGATATTTGTCGTTTTTGATTATCGTTTTTGATAATTGGATATTTGTTGTTTCTGATTATCGTTTTTGATAATCGGATATTTGGTGTTTCTGATTATCGTTTTTGATAATCGGATATTTGCTGATTTGAGTTCTAATTATCCTTGTTGATTATTAGATATTTGTTGTTACTAATTATTATTTTTGATAATTAGATATTTTCTGATTTGAGTTCTAATTATCCTTGTTGATAATTAGATATTTGTTGTTTCTGATTCTCGTTTTTGATAATCGGATATTTGTTGTTTCTGATTATCGTTTTTGATAATCGGATATTTGTCGTTTCTGATTATCGTTTTTGATAATTAGATATTTGATGATTTGAGTTCTAATTATCCTTGTTGATAATTAGATATTTGTTGTTTCTGATTATCGTTTTTGATAATTATATATTTTCTAATTTGAGTTCTAATTATCCTTGTTTATAATCGGATATTTGTTGTTTCTGATTCTCGTTTTTAATAATCGGATATTTGTTGTTTCTGATTCTCGTTTTTGATAATCGGATATTTTTTGTTTCTGGTTCTCGTTTTTGATAATCGGATATTTGTTGTTTCAGATTATCGTTTTTGATAATCGGATATTTGTTGTTTCTTATTCTCGTTTTTGATAATCGGATATTTATTGTTTCTGATTGTCGTTTAGGTAATTAGATAATTGCGGTTTTGCGATTTGTGATTTGTGTTTTCTATTTACTTTGTTGATAATTAAATTTTGCTATTTTCTAATTATCGTATCGATAATTAGATATTGCTGTTTTGTGATTTCTATATTCTAGTTATCTAATTGATAATTGAATATTGCTGATAATTGTATTTATTCAGTTTGCTCTTTTTTGATTATCTATTTGATAATTAGATTTTGTTGAGAATTTGTGAATTTCTTTTATGAAATTAAAAGATTTCTTTGGCGTTTGTATTCTTGACCTTTATTTTTCTAGCTTAACCAGTTTATGTTAGAAAAATAATTGTTATTGACGATTTTAATTATGAAAATTGCGGGGACGCAATTTTTATAAGGAGGGGAGTCTGTAACAACCCGGGGTTTCACATCAATTAATTATCATCATTAAACGATTAATGTTGATAACTAATTGCTGTGGGAGTTTTTAAATCGAGTTTAAATTCTTTTAAAAATTGTTAAGGGTATGCGGGCTTTAAAATTTAATTTTGGCCCACGTTTCTTTTGCTTGGGGCTGTGATATTATTAAAGCAAATAACTGTTCCCACTTTCATTCACTTTTCTCGCAAGCCCTAGCATAATAAAAGAAAATGAGATAATGGCGGCTCGTTCTTTTTCGTTCCTCTTCGTCAAATTAGGGTTTTCGGTATTCGTTGATGCCGATTACTAACGCTCGATTCAACTTGATTTTCTTGCTTGGTTGTTGATCGTCTCTTGAGGGATTCGGCCGCTTTATTGTGCTCGCCTTTGCTTCGATCAAGGTGAGTGATTTTTCACTCACATCTTTAATTCAAATTTAGTACCATGCTTCGGCAGTTTGATTTGGTTTCGATGTTTGTGATTTCGTGTTTTTTGGTTAGCACGACACTATTTCATCTCGTGACCATGGCTTGATTTCCATTTGACTTCGGTCACTTTGATTTTGTGAAACTATTTTGGCTTCGGCCTTCTTTTTCTTTTAAGTATCTCTTATTGTATTTTGAGTTCGAATATTTGATTCGAGATGAAAATTGATTTGGGGATTGCTTTTATGCCTTCTTGCTTGTGTTCGAATCTATGAATTTGTCGATGATGTTACTCGAAATATATAGCACTGTGATTGTTCATCTCAGCTGTGCTTGCTTGTTCCAGTTGCTTTGAATTCTCTGTTGACTTTGGAAACAACTACCTCTGACTCTGTTCGATTCTAGCCTTGACCACCTCGGCTCTGAATTGATGCTAAACTTCGGTTTTGATAAAAACTGTTGACATCGGCCTTAAACTTGATATTGAGTGTATTGCTTGAGTGTATTGCCTCAGTGCAGTACTGTCCTATATTGTTTAGTTCATGCATCTTGTTGTTCTTGCGCACTTCATTTTCGATCTAGTCTTGATTGTTAGTATATGCATGAGGGCATCTGCCTGAACTTGTTCTTGCCGTGCCTTGCTTGGCCTGGACTTATTTGTGCACTATGTACTTGTGTGTCCATGTTATTCCAATCGCCCGTGTACATGTTGCACTTGCAAGTCTCCATTGTTTTGTGATATTGTACCTGCTTATGTTTGCCGGTACTTTTATCCTTATGTATTTCTTGGTTGGAGCTTTACTCTGTATTGCACTTGAATGTGCAGTCTGTAATTGTGAATACTGATTTAGTATTTGTCTCAATTTAGTTTGGTTCACCTCGAACTTGAATCATTACTGTTGTGTGCTATGTTGCCATGTAATTTCATGTATTTTGTTTATAGCTATTTCGATGTTGCTGTTTCATTGAGTTTGGTCATTTATGTACTTCAGGTATACATATTTCATCACTTTAGTGGCGAGGCGATGCACGTGAACGTGTACTGCAGCCCTATCAGAGTTGACGTTTTAATATATTTCATCACGGTATTGGCGAGGCAGTGCACGCGAGCGTGTACTGTAGCCAAACATGATTGATTTTTTTTTAATTGATATTTCAATTACTTGAATTGTTCATGTGTCCAATTCAATATTTTGAAATTATATTTTGATTTGGTTTAACTGGATCATTTGGTGAAATCTAATTATCTATTAGATAATTAGATTATGTTTTCTAATTATCTATCGATAATTAAATTTTTGTTGTTTATGATGTTTCGCTAGCTTGAGTTTTACTTTGGCCACTTGCTGTTAATTGCTGTTTAGGCAATTCTGTTGTTTTCTAAATTATCTTCATTGATAATTCTTTTATTTATCTTTGTTGATGATTTGGCTTTGCTGATTCTCTGTTTATTGCTGTTACGTGTTATATTTACCGTTATCCGACTTCCTTATTAAAGGACTGGATAGACGAGATTTATTGTGACTGTCGTCTATTTGCTATTTAATTATTATTGCTTCCGTGCATTAATAACTGAGTTTGAATTAGACTGACCCGCGTATTATTTTCTTTTGAATTAATACTCGGGTCAGACCGAGTTATTACAGGATGTTGATATCTTGTTTTGGGTTGCTGCTTGATCTATGAAGCCTCTTCATATCCTTTGGAGTAGTCAGTGTATTTTATAGGATGATATGTATTCATGTATATTATTTACAGTAATGTACTTATATATGTAACTTCCAGTGTCGACAGTTGTAGTTGTATCACATGCATTGTAACTGACTTCAGTTATATATATACGAGATTTGATATTATTCGTGTTCTGTGTTTAGCTTATCTGTATTATTATTATATATTGTCCTAAACTATTATGAACCATCGTAATTCGTTTTATACTGGAATTGGATATGTCGATGGGAGTAAATAAACAAAGATTAAAGAGATGAAGAAAAATATATGTACCACTTCTATCGAGATAACCAGTACTAGTGTAAGGCCTAACTACGGATGGCCGCTCTTATCCAGCCTTATTCTTCGTGATAACAGACAGTATTTCTTTTAATACTTTTTGTTATTATGAGCATAGAGGTGGGGCGTCACATGCGGACTCCAATCAGGCTACTTGACTAGAAACCTCTATTCTTCTTACAAAGCCATATAATATGATAGAAAACTCTGATTCCCTATCTAGAAACCTCATCAAGTGCTCATCTTCAAGTGTCAAGTGATAAATCATTATTTGGAATGGTGTAATACACCTCATGTCATGTACTCAAACCATGGATCAAGAACTATATGAGAAAGGAAAATAATCTACGTACAACCTATGCACTCATCTAAAGGTTCCTATTTACCTATTTACCTTCTTACCATTCCACATATATTTATTTAAATCATTTCATAGCAATTCCAACTTAGGTTCAACATTTCTAAATGATACGACTTATTTATGAAATATTTCATAAAATCATAAAAATTATTAACTTGGATAATACCCTCTTACATCCTAAGAGTTTATGTATATAAAACATCTGATTTTTAATTCTATTCACTTTTACATTTCGAATGTGGGCCCAAATAATTTATTGGGTCTTAAAACTGAGTCGGTCAACTCAACCTCTTTACCTGTTTGGTCTGGCAAGTAACTAAGAAGGCTAGGATGCTGGTATACAAACTCAGTCCTAGAGTCTATTTTTTCTTGGTCACCTCTAAGGCAAAAGTATTTATTAGCCAGG
Source organism: Allium cepa (assembly GCA_030765085.1). Classification (NCBI taxonomy): domain Eukaryota; kingdom Viridiplantae; phylum Streptophyta; class Magnoliopsida; order Asparagales; family Amaryllidaceae; genus Allium; species Allium cepa. The sequence continues at coordinate 549,074,401 of CM060934.1, read as the reverse complement.
TCAATAACATTAAATAATATTTTACCTCCTAAGCATTAAAATCTAAAAGATACTGTTTAATAAAACCAAGTTTGTTAAACCTTCTTATTAAATTAATTCAATTTTATAAATTCATTCATTAATTATTCTAAATCCAGATACCTTTGCACCCTGAAACTTAGGAGCCAAATACCCGGTTTTACTTCAAAACCCTTTTTGAAATGAAACTATATATCATAACTATAGAAAAAATATATTTTTTTGCACTAAAAATGGGCACAAACACTCTGTTATAAGTGAAAGCATCAATATTCAATATTTAGATCCAAACAGAGAAGTATAGATTCACAGACCACAGAATAGATTGCAGAATAGTAAACGAACATGCAAGTTTTATAGTGGTTCGGCAAACTCTGGCCTATGTCCACTCTAATAATCTTTTATTTATACTATAAGATTACAAGTACAAATGATTTTTCTATAGAAAATTAATGGAGGAATAGATAAGAAGTGATGAAGGAGAGCTAAAAGAAGATCCAATTGGAAGAAGAAGGAGATACCTTAATGAGCCAAGTCCGTTGTATTTTTAGGTGAAGACATGCATTGATTGGGATGAAATTTAGTCAGAAGAACCTCCAGGGTCGTACGACCCGATCCACCAATTTTCAGATCGGTTGTGCACCGTTGGAATGCTCGGTGTCGATTGTTCATATTAGCTCCAATGGATGTGCGCTCGTTTTGTGGGTCCTCCATGATGTTAGTCACTTGCTCTCTAAATTTCATGCCATTCCGACTTACCGTATGTGAGATATCGCGTTTTGTGTGGAGTTGGGATCGTTCTGGATGAAATGATATGATTGTTCAAGAATGATGTTGGTTGATCGTTCAGGTTTATCCAAATGATGTGCGATCGATATAGTAGGTTCCTTTGCATAATATTTTACTATTTCCAAAAGTTTTGTGTCATTCTGACTTTGCGTTTGTGAGATATATGTCGATCATCATTGATTTGAATTGTTTTATAGATCGATCCATATGGATTATGACCGATCGTTCCAACTTTATCGTGGGGCCCAAAGATCGATGGTGTAGGTCGCTTATAGTATCGTGTAGTTATGCTCTAAATTTCATGTTGATTTCCTTTGCATATTTTGAGTTATAGATCGATCATCATCGAAAATTGCCGAAACGATCATCAAAAAACCCACTTCAGGGTTGACCCAAGGAGACCCGAAGTAAACACCTTTCTGACTCAAAGCAGGTGCTGAGAATTCTGCCTAGGGTTAGAATCGGGTAAAATCCAAAATTTCTCTATGCAACGTGATTCTGATTCCAAGCATGAAAAACAATCATTGCCGATCTTTTTTTCCAAGCCATGTCCATGCAAACATGCGTCCGACTCTAAGCACGATCCAGCTCTTCAAATTTATATGACTTCAAGCGAACCATGCGCCGACTCTAAGAAAATAGCATATTTTTCCGGTTCCGTTTCCAAGCAAATTGCCATTGATCCGTCACATCGATCTATCTTATTTTGTCCATAACTTGAGCGTACGAACTCCAATCGACTTGAAATTTGGAATATAGCCTTATGTGGCCTTTCTTATCACTCCATACTAATCTCACCTTGATTAGCTCAGGAATTGGAAATTTGATTTGATCTGTTGCCTAGGAGAAGTGCCAATTCCATACTTAGCTATTTTTTGAGTGTTGTCCATCCGAATTCTTTCAATTATCATCCATAGTTTCCACTGTATCAGTTTCCAATCCATCTATTTTAGTCGAATCCATGGCATCTTGGCCTGACCAAAAGGCGGGATATAATATATATATATATATATAGCTCGAGAAACCCCAAAATGATCCCAAGGAACTAGGTACCACCAAAAGTATCATTCATTCCCTTATCAAGAAGGGTAATACTCAAGAGAAGTGTTTATTATCCGAACACATCTCTTTCCCATTTTAAGTTATTTTCGGGCCACTCGATTAAAAATACTTCTTTTATTCCAAGACTCACTTTCTGAAACATTACTTACATATTTCTAACAAATATTTATTACCAACTTGCTTTGGGGTCTTTCAGATTTGAACTTGTTTCGATCATACAATGATAAGGAGAATAAATTACTAAGTGCCTTACAACATTTTCTTAGGAATACATCCGATCGTCACTTAGAAAATTATTCCGATTTTCACAAAAAAAATTGGGACTCATTTCCCAAACCAATCCAAAGAAAATACATCTTCCTTACAATTTTCATACCCAAATTTTTTTATACTTAAACCAAAATACTTTCAAATAATACAATTATTACTTTCAAAAACCTTGAAAACCATTTTTCAAAACCACTGAGATTTAAGCCCACAAGTTTTCTACGTAAAATCCATTATTTATAAGTCACATCTTATAAACCAATTTTATAAATTCATTTTCTTATATAATATCATTTCTAAATATTCTAACTTTTAATAAACATCTTTTATTGAACCAAATGCTTAGCCCAACATTAACATCGAATACCTTATAAACAAATTATGAAACTTAATTCATAAGGTGTTTATTTCAATGTTCCTGACTTTCAATTTGCTTGGCCCATGTTTTAAAAAGGAAAGCTACCTATAGCACTCAACAACAGTCAATGCTCAAACTGGATGAGCATGACTAAACCAATCCCTAAATGAAAATAGTATAATATTATCATTTCCTATTCAACAGGCATCTCAAAGATACCATACAATATTTGAAAATCATATATATATTTCTTGGTAGAATTATTTCATTTACTAATTTTAAAATAATGCCAAGCCGGTTGGTCTTGTTCAAGCATTTAGGAGCTCCTATCGGTAAGATTGGCCAACGCATTGACCAGAATTCATAAGCCACTTAACATATCAATTAACATATGTGCATGAAGCAACAACATATATCCAAGTAATATTCACATAAACAGTGTGGTTAGTATGGGTTGGACCACAAATCTCACTGGCATGCGTTGCATCCACAACTATATCGATAGGCTACCCCTTGTTGTGGCACCCACATTAAGACATACCAAGTAAGGCTACTCTAAGCAAGCCATTAGTTTCATGTTTCCTGTTGATTATATTCCTTGAATTTGTACAAGTATACATGGGTAAGAAACACGATATACAACCGGCCAACCAATTTATATATAACTCACAAATGCTAATCGGATCCTAATTCTAAATCTTAATAACAGCATGTCATTTAACTATTGGAAACTACTATCATAAGCATTAAATTCACAATTTAATTACATGTGGACTTTTTTATGATTTACTTGCTTCGGGAAACAAAAGATGACTGAAAACAACTCATTATTTGCTTGCAATACCATAATAACTCATTTACCAATTTATTCATGTTGATTTTTCTGCACTTTTTCAAAATAAAAAATAGATTCTATAATCCTTATATAGGTACACACTAGTTATTGGTAAAAGTTAGTTAATGCTAGTACATACTAGTTATCGGTAAAAGTTAATTAATGCTTATGATGGTACACATTATTTACAACCGAAAGTTTATTAGGCAAATAGTACTCTCTGTCTTTTTAAGTATATCAATTAAATTTATTAAACATATAATACTTTTTCTATCTTAGTAAGTTTATCAATTTAGACTTCTGCCCAAATTCTTTGAAAATAGTAATTAAGAAGAATAACAACAGTAACAGAGAAGAAGTTGTTACGCTACTATATAGTTTTTGGCTTGCCCTTAAAAACTAACTTATAGAAACATTCATTTTCATTACAAAAATTGAAACATGAATAAATGATGTCTCTTCATTATCATCTACATGTTTTGACCCATCATAAATAAGGTAAATTGTTAGTTCAAAATAAAGGGTTCTTAGAAAAGACCAAGTGAAGTAGTGATTCCTCTCGATTTCAAGTTAAAGAGAAATTTAGATTTCCTAAATATTAAACTATCAAATTAAAAGAAAATTATAGTCTCCAAACTCATTCAAACACTAATTGGTGTACTTTGGAATCAAAGCAGAGAATTTACACACTTTATATCAATAAAAATATTCTCACCTCTATCCTTTTCAGTCTATTCATTTACAAAATAACTTTTGGAACAATAGTTCTTACAGAAACAATCTAGCATAAGGCTCTTTAAGTAACAGCTAATTTTTAAGCTCAAATAAATATATTCACCTAGCTTTATTTGTGGTTCTATGAAAAATTCAATTGAAAATCAGAGTAAAACTGTGATTATGTAACAATATAAGAATTTTGATACCTAGTTCCACATTTTACTGGTTATAGAAATGTGATGAAGTCAGTCTGTACCTTTGTGATTAGGAAAACTTATAAAGCTAGTGAAATAGAAAATTATTTAAAAATGACTACGATGTAGCAATCAGCTTAAGGAAATATATTTATAGTGTAATGATTTCAATGCTAAATTTGAAGGAATTTTATTTATCTTCCAATCAACAATGACTCCAATGAATACTCAACAATTAAGTATATCAAATAATCCAACGAGTACTCAATGATTAGGAAGAGGAAGAAGTTCAGCATAATCCATTAATTTCTATTAGTGTGCGAGCGGTGTTCTATCGGTGTTCGACCTATTCATACTTTTGTTAGTGTAAATTAGTGGTCCATACAATTCTCACTAGATTATATATAATATATAGATACTACAATAAAGTTGTGTATTAGTCAATTGTTAACATCTCCATATCGAGGTTTCATCCATCAATGAAGACAAACAAAAATAATTAAGAAATCACATAAAAGATAGTATGCCTTGTTCCAGCAATATATCATTTGCTTCACTCTAAGAGTGAAAGCCAATAGATATCCTTAGAAATACTAGCTTCAAAACCACCTGTGGTAGAAAAAATGATGAAAACAGTACGGCCGGCCTAGGATGTTCTAGTAATCATGTCCTTGATGAACTCACGATGTCCAGGGGCATAAATGACAGTGCAGTATTACTTGTCATTTTAAACATCCACAATGCAATATTAAAGGTGATACCTCTTTCATGTTTAGCCTTAAGATTGTTCAGCACCCATGCATACTTGAGTGATCTTTTGTTCATCTCAGTCGCTTCTGGCATAGGTATGAAACTCAGTTGATTAAGGATGAAACCGTGTGTCACTGTCAAATTATAGACATTATATGAATGTTAAAATATTACGAGGATGATGAGACAACGGGTACTCCCTATGTTGTGTGACTTTTTTCAAAATGAAAGCATATTATTAAAATAGATATCATTACACACACTATTTTATATGTACATTACATTAATTTTTCCACCTGTTTGGATATTCTTGCCATGCTGTGCACATGTTATCCTACTCGTTATATCGTTTATGCACTTATTTTTGAATCTAGACATAGTTTGATCCGTTTATTATTTATGTAATACTCGAGTCAGTCCGAGACTTTTTAGATTCGTAGACTTTAACCACTTTGTATGTTGTGCTTTTGAGGAGATAAGTGTGTATCTATTGTTAGAAATGCGGATTACGGATCTTAAGACTAGAATAACACTAGAGGGGGGTGAGTAGTGTTTTGTTGATTTAATCCAATCTTTTTTAAATTTATGTAATTTAATCACCAACAAATGCAATACATAGACACAATATAATCACAGAATCAGACACATATGTAAATAATAAGTAAAAGCAGTAAAGGAAAGAACACACCAGGATTTTATATTGGTTTGGAGTTACCCTACATCCAGTCCCGCACAATTGTACGGATTTCTTTTTAAAATAATCTTCCAGATTGCACCCTCGATTTCAAGGGCACGAGGTACACCCTCCTGTATTCAAGTCCAGGGCAAACTCTCTTGATTTACCAGACCATAAGATCACCTAATCGATTTCTGGAGAATAATCACACCCAATTGATTTCCAGGCTCAACCACACCTTTTACTCAACAGTTTGATTTACAAATAATCTTATGACTTTGAATAACACTGAGATCTTATGGAGAAAGTGGTAGAGAATCAAATAAGAGATATTCAAGTTTGATTCACTTGGTATTTCGGTAGAGTATAATTTTGGGTTTCTTTAGAATAAATGTGGAAGATGAAGAGGAGAGAAAATAATTGAAATCTAATTGGAAATTGTTTAGAACTAATGGTATTTATAGAAGATCACCAGCTATATCTATTCGTGAAAAGATACGACGAATAGACATTTCTTTTGAAAATTTGAATTTTGAATATTAACGGGAACCATGTCGACATGGGGGAAGGAGTATGTCGACATGCTCTAGGCAAAAATGGTGATTTTGATTTTCTTATTAAAATTGGTTTCTATAATTTTTCAAAACAATTTCTAAACTTTTATAAATATACTTGAATATAGTTTAAACATATAAAAGAGTTTAGAAAGTAATTTTTAATATACAATCTTAATCTATAAAGTGATTTAAAATCTGAGTATATAAATATTTAAAATCTAAATATTAAAACAAGAGATAGTTTAGAATCAAGGACAATTTTGAAATCAAAATATTAAAAATGATAAAGATAATTTTGAGGCTAAAGTATTTCAAATAGGGGAGATGTCTTTTTTAAAAGAAGGTTTTGAAAAAAAATTAAAATAAGAGATATATTTTTGAAAAGCATTTTCATAAAATTAGTGGATATCAAAATATGACCACTATATGTTCCACTAGATATTGTCGTGGGTTCCATCCCACTAGGGTTCCATCCCTTTAACAGGCTCGAAGTGGTTTCCATTCCATGAATAAATTTCGAATAAAGATGTAAGTGCTTTCAAGAAGTTTCAACATAATTCAAGACTCAATACTTATCTTGTGCTTTGAAATCTTGAACTCTTGATATCTTGATACTCATGAGTCTTCAATCTTGATATCTTTGATCTTTAAATTCATCAGTCTTGTATCTCTATATTATACAGTCTTCATTCTTGGTACCTTTGTGACGCCCCACCTCTATACCCACGCTAGCCAAGGACACTACGGTGTAATGCTGTCAACTAGCACGGCGAATAAGGCTGTTGAGGAGCGACCATCCGTGTAATTGCTTTGCGCGAGCACCGATATGCCAGATAAAATATAACTTGCATTCTTTTCAAGAGGAAGTCCGACATACCGACACAAACTCAAGGCTACTACACAGTGGCTATTATGTCTTCGGAAACAAATATAGAAATAAACATAACACAAATCAGTCACGGATAATTCATATCACAAAGGCGGAAGAAGATATGAATATATAACTAACACATGAAAGTGTATATCAGAGTAGTGGTCAAAAAGATCCACAATAATACAAAAGAATAGCGACACGTGCTATACAAAAGAATACAACTATGAGTCCATATCTCAAGTGTATACAACAAAATAAACTACTAATCTAAGTAGTTAGCCAAAAGTCAGAGTAATGATCCTGGATGAGAAGTCAAGCAGAAGCACCTGTAACATCTCGGTCTGACCCGAGTATTATTTAATAAGAAAATAATAAACGGATCAGCCTAGCTATAAATATCAGATGAAACGATATAGAATAAGAGATATGACTAAACACATAATAATCACAATGCCAAGCTGTGATATATATAAGTAATTGACAATCAACAAGAGATTAATCAATATCACAAAAATCTACTCAAGAATCAAAAGGAATGCCATACTCTTTATTTCGTTCACCAAACCATAAATATTGACGATTATATCAATATCAATCACAAATGTCAATGACACACAAATTCACCAATGCATAAATATTGATAAAACTTATCAATGAAAATCACGAAAATTGGTGAAGCGCAAATTCTAGAAATCATCTCAAGAAATCCAGAAATCACAAAAGGGGGAAAGGCCTATCACAAACGGGAGCATAAAGCTCACCAACACGTGTATCACAAACGGAACGCTAATTCCATGGTTGCTAACCATCACAAATTGAGCCGAAGCTCCACAAACGGCCCAAAGACCATGGGTTGCTATCCCACCAATTTGAGTCGAAACTCCACAAAACGGGGTTTAGTCTCCCTCGCAGACAAAGAGAAATCGCACATTGCTAGTCTAAATCACAAAAATGATCGTCATGATCATCAAGAAGTGTCAATTACACTAAGCTAGTAAATATATAAATTTAGCTTCATGTCCCATAACCACTAGCTTAACTTAAATATTTACGAACAAATTGTAGATCTCCACTAGAAAATTGTCACAAGAGATTCAATCGAATAAGTCCAAGAATTAACCGACGAAGTAAACGCAAGCGTTTCATACCACTCGTTTTATTAGGTCGTTGAATTAGATTTCTCATACGAGTGAGGTAAAGGCTTGTATATACTAATAGATTGGAAAACGGTTTAAGAAACGAGCTTTGTAATAAAATAGTGTTGAAATCGTTTTGATGAAAGAATTTTGATATTTACTACTAGTATAGAAAACCTTTATATTTTTTTTAAAGTGACAAATCACAAAGAAGATTGTAGGAACAATCAATCACTAAAATTCACATTCGAAGACGTGAATAAAATCCAAAGAAATCGATACCGAATCCATCGAAATGGATATTCCAAGAATTCCCGAAGAAAATAAGTCATCAAAGTCAATAACAAATGATAACAACAAATAGGAAAATAACACAAATCGATTAAATTTGGGAAACCATGAAATATAGGCGAAATAGGCAAAACAGCAACAGGTCGGTCGGCCGGCTATAGAGCTCGGTCGACCGGACCCTGTTCTACAAAAATTCTCGGGAAGCAGGTCGGTCGACTGTGCTCTGCAATCGGTCGACCAAACCCTGAGGTAGAGAAGTGCTTTGCACTCTGGAAGCAGGTCGGTCGGCCGGCAGCAGAGCTCGGTCGGCCGGACCTGTTCCCAGTCCCTTCCTAGCCCATCGAATACAATGGCCAATCACGACCAATTTGCAACCACTCGAGCATCGGCACTAAGGATTTATGCCAATCGACTACCCGGCCCTATGAGGTCTTCGTTGCATCACCAAAAACACATTTGAACATCAAATCTATGATTTTTAAAGAATTGGACCCAAAACACCAAAAATTAGAATATTCACCAAATCAATCAAACCAAAAGCAAATGCACACGAATAAGTGTTAGGAATTCATACCTAACAATCGAAGATAATTATAAGCGTAGATGTGAGATAAAAATCTCACCTTTGAACCCAAAACAAATGGATGAGAAGCTTGAAGACAAGGGAGAATCAACCACTCTTCAAATCCAACTCAAGAAGCTTGAATCTAAGCTTAAAAGAAGAACATTCCCAAAATTAGGTTTAGGAATTTCTGAAATTGATTAAGAGAATGAGTTGGAGAAGATGAAGAGAAGCTTACCAATGGGTTCTCTTGAATTTGGAGCTAGAAGTTGGATTTGCTAATGGAGACTAGGGTTTTGGAGTTTTAATTTCCCATCTCTCCCACCAATTTGCTTTAGAACTGAAAAGAGAAGGAAGTGAGGGTGAATGGGGAGGAGTGGTTCAAATTTGAGTATAAGTTAAACATAGGGCTGAACCCAAACCCAAACCCAAAGTGAAAAAGTAGCAAAACTTGACTAACTCCAAACATATCAAAGTTTACACTTAAAAAGATCGCAAACGTCATTTTAAACTCAATGGGAGTGGTCCCGAGTCCTAATTCGACCGTATGCAAAAAGTAGCTTTTCGGACCAAATTCCGAGTATCGATAAAATATTTAAATAAAATATTTAAATATAAAAATCGATAAATATGCGGGTTGTTACAGACTCCCCTTCTTAAAGAAATTGCGTCCTCGCAATATTTAAGAAGAAAATATAAAGTAACAACCATAAAAGCATATTCAACACAAAAGAAATTTGAAGTAAAAGGTTCACCTTAAAGAGCATGGGAAAGCAAGTCCGGATGTGATCGCTCGATGGACTCTCTAGACTCCCAAGAATAATCCTTAGGATTTGAAGACCATTGAACCTTCACAAGCGGAACATCCTTATTTCGAAGTCGTTTGACTTCCGAAGCAATAATACGAACAGGATGTTGCTCAAAGGTTAGATTAGGCGAAACTTCAATTTCTTCCACAACACCGGGCTCAAGAATAGAATCGGAATCTCGAAGGCACTTCCGTAATTGAGAAACATGAAACACGTCATGCATAGCAGAAAACTGAGCCGGTAATGTAAGGCGATAAGCCATGGAACCAATACGTTCGGTGATAGGAAATGACCCAATATATCGAGACGCTAATTTTCCCGATCGACTGAAACGTACAACACCCTTCATAGGTGAAATTCGAATGAACATAAGATCTCCCACAGAAAATTCTAACTTCCTTCTCCGGTTATCGGCATAGGATTTTTGTCTACTCTGGGCTTCTTTCATCCTATGTCGAATAAGTTCAATCTTTTCTGTGGAATCACGAATAAAATCTGGACCTAAAACCAGCTTCTCACCGGCCTCAAGCCAACAAGAAGAAGATCGGCATGGTCTTCCATAGAGTGCCTCGAAAGGTGCCATACCAATACTAGATTGGAAGCTATTATTATAGGAAAATTCAACAAGTGAAATATGATCTTTCCAACTTCCACCAAAATCAAGAACACATGCACGAAGAAGATCTAGTTTGATTCACACGCTCGGTTTGTCCATCGGACTGGGGATGATAAGCGGTGCTAAAATTAAGCTTCGTTCCCAAAGCTTTTTGAAGACTCTTCCAAAATCCACTAGTAAACAATGGATCACGATCACTAACAATAGAAGTAGGAACCCCATGTAATTTAACAATCTCTTTAATAAAGAGTTTGGCCAAAAGAGGAACGGTTCGATTGGACCGAACGGGAATAAAATGGGCGGATTTAGTGAGTCTATCAACAATAACCCATAAGCTATCATGACCCGAACGAGAACGGGGAAGGCCATCTATAAAATCCAGGGAAATTTGGTCCCACTTCCAAATTAGAATTTCTAAAGGTTGCAATAACCCGCCGGGCCTTTGATGTTCAGCCTTAACGAGTTGGCAAGTCATGCAACGCTTAACGGAGTTAGCGATGTCAAGTTTCATTCCCTCCCAATAATAAAGTCGCTTCATATCCGCGTACATTTTACTACTACCGGGATGAATGGTAAATTTAGAACGATGTGAATCTTCTAAAATGTCTTTACGAAGATCACTAATATTTGGTACGATAAGTCTACCAAATTTTCGAATGCCGCCACGAGAATCGATATCAAAGTCTCTCAAACCTTCAATATCAATTTTATCCTTAATATTTTGGCCAAGAAGAGCCAATTCGGGATCTAGCCCTTGAGCTTCAAGAACGCGGTCTAAAAGAGAAGGATGAGCCTCAAGGCTACATAAAACAAGAGATGAACATAAATCGGAAATGCGGTCTCGAATCTCACAAGTGGATAAGATCTCGAGATCGTTCCATTCAGATATCATCATAGAAACAACTGCCTGTTGCTTACGGCTAAGAGCATCGACGACACGATTACCCTTACCGGGGGTATAAAGAATATCAAGGTCATAAGGAGCAAGGAACTCGAGCCAATGCTGTTGACACAAATTAAGTTCCTTTTGAGAGAATAGATACTTCAAGGATTTATGATTGGTATAAAGAACAAATTTCTCTCCTAAAAGATAATGACGCCAAATACGAAGGGCGAAAACAATAGCCGCGAGCTCTAAATCATGAGTGGCATATCTAGTCTCAGCAGGCTTCAATTGCCTAGAAGCATAAGCAATAACACGTTCTCTTTGCATAAGAACGGCACCCAAACCAACGCGACTAACATCGGTATAAACAATGAAATCTTGATTCCCCTCGGGAATAACAAGAATAGGAGCATCAGAAAGGAGTCCTTTTTATTTCTGAAAAGAAGTTTCACATTTTTCCGACCAAATGTATTTAACACCTTTCTTCGTTAAGCTAGTGAGAGGCACGACAATCTTAGAAAAGTCTTTGATAAAACGGCGGTAATAACCCGCCAATCCAAGAAAACTACGAATCTCCGTCACACTCTCTGGTCTCTTCCAATCTTGAATCGCTTCAATCTTTGAAGGATCCACGGAAATTCCGGATTCAGAAATAATGTGACCGAGGAACTTCACACGAGATTGCCAAAAGTGGCATTTAGAAAACTTTGCCTTTAATTGATTACTCCTAAGAGTTTCCAATACAATCCGAAGATGCTTTTCATGCTCCTCCTAGGTTTTTGAATACACAAGAATATCATCAATAAAGATGAGAACAAACCGGTCAAGGAAGTTTTTGAAAACTCTATTCATAAGGTCAACGAAATAAGCTGGGGCATTTGTCAACCCAAATGGCATAACAAGCCATTCATAAGATCCATAACGAGTATGGAACGATGTCAAAGGAATACTATCCTCTGCAATACGAAGCTGATGGAATCCAGTAGCTAAGTCTAATTGTAAAAAGACTCTAGCACCACTAAGTTGATCGAATAGATCATCAATCCGAGGTAAATGATATTTATTTTTGATAGTAAGATCATTAAGCTTGCGGTAGTCAACGCAAAGCCTAAGTGTACCATCGGATTTCTTCACAAAAATAGCCGAAGCTCCCCAAGGCGAGGAATTAGAGCGAATAAATTGCTTCATCTCCAATTTGGATAATTGTTTATGCATCTCTTCATTTTCTTTATTGGACATACGATAAGGAGGACGAGTAATAGGTTGAGCCCCAGGAATGAGATTAATTCTGAAATCAATTGCTCGCTTAGGTGGTAATCCTAAAACGGGCTCAAATATGTCGGAAAATTCACGAACAACGTGAATAAGAGAAATTATATCTTCCTCATCATCATTATCGTCATCACGAGGATTTAAAGAATATAAAGATGCAACCAAGCTGGAATCCGAATCTTTAAGATTAATAGAAATCTGCTTTACAGATTGAGGATGTCGAAGATGAATAGTCCGCTCAGGACATAGGATATGAGCTTCATAACGGTTAAGCCAATCCATTCCCAAAATCATTCCAAAGCCTAAATAACGCATGACATGCAAATCGGCTAGGAAAGAAAAATCACACAAAATAATCTCTACATCTTTACAAAGCAAACTAAGAGTTGCAGATCCGCCAACTAGATTCGAAATTCTCAAAGAAGTCATTAAAGCAACAACACTTAAAGAAAAAGTATCAACAAGTTCTTTTGATATAAAAGAATGGGATGCACCCGTATCAAAAAGAACTCGAACGGGTTGATCACGAAATATAATGGTGCCATCAAGGATAGAATGAGACATACCTTGATCACGAGATGTGTTGCCAGGGGCTTGAGCAACATTTAACTTTCCCTCCTTCTTGCCCTGAAGCCTGGGGCATAAAGATATAACATGACCGGGACCTTTGCAGTAGCGACAAGAGAGAGAGTTTGGACACTTGTTCGCGTAATGGTCCTTCGAACCACAACTATAGCATTCCCCATGACCAAAGGAAGAAGTCTTTGCCACAGAGGTTGCTTGCTTCCCCTTTTTGTTGGAATAAGGACCTTTGAATTTGTTAGGCCTTTTCTTGTTGTTGTTGAAGTTTGGTTTGGAACCCACCACCTCAACATCATTCTACCTATCCGCTTCTTCAAGACGAAGAGCGATATCAATGAGTTGGTCAAAAGAAACTTCTAATTTTAGAAGTAATGGCTTCTTGAGATTTTTATTTAAGCCATAGACAAATCTTTGGTTCTTCTTCAATGGGGTATTGATATATTCAACCCCGTATTTAGAGAGAGATTCAAAAGATGCGACATAATCTGCCACGGAAGATTCACCTTGAACAAGGTCAATAAAACGGCGAGCCAAAGTCACCTTCTCAGCTTCTGGTACGAATTTTAACTCGAAGCGCTCTCGGAATTTCTCCCAAGTGAGATCCGCTTCATTTATTTCAGAAATCAGAAGCTCGTACCTGTCTAATGCTCTTTCTTGGAGCATACTAGAAGCCACCTGAACTCGATGAAGATCAATGAGGTTCATGCGAGAAAAGATTCGATCGCATGTTCTTAACCAAGCCCGAGCTTCAATGATAGTTTCAGAACCTTTAAATGCCCTCCCACCCAAGTTGGTGTAATCATTGCACAAACGTGCAAACCCAGATTTAGGGTGAGTGAGTTCTGGATTAGAACCAGCTGCTTGAGCATTCGTGACAAGATCAAGAAGTTGCTGGGTAGTCATAAAAACTCCATCTTGGGGAGTAGCACTAGATTGACCGGCGCTGGGACGACCAGGTCTAACTATTTCTCTACCTTTAGAAAGAAATAAAGAAGAAGAAAAAGGTTATTCACAAAATGAATATCAAGCAATCTTGATAGATAAAACAAGGAATCATAAAGAAAATAGGATGAATCGGTACGAAGACTCGAATTAAATCCTAAAGCACGACTCCTAAGATGGACTTAGGACGATGATCCTTGTTAAATTATTCTACATTGTTCCGAAGTTTGGCTCCGATACCAAGCTGTGACGCCCCACCTCTAGACCCACGCTAGCCAAGGACACTACGGTGTAATGCTGTCAACTAGCACAGAGAATAAGGCTGCTGAGGAGCGACCATCCGTGTAATTGCTTTGCGCGAGCACCGATATGCCAGATAAAATATAACTTGCATTCTTTTCAAGAGGAAGTCCGACATACCGACACAAACTCAAGGCTACTACACAGTGGCTATTATGTCTTCGGAAACAAATATAGAAATAAACATAACACAAATCAGTCACAGATAATTCATATCACAAAGGCGGAAGAAGATATGAATATATAACTAACACATGAAAGTGTATATCAGAGTAGTGGTCAAAAAGATCCACAATAATACAAAAGAATAGCAACACGTGCTATACAAAAGAATACAACTATGAGTCCATATCTCAAGTGTATACAACAAAATAAACTACTAATCTAAGTAGTTAGCCAAAAGTCAGAGTAATGATCCTGGATGAGAAGTCAAGCAGAAGCACCTGTAACATCTCGGTCTGACCAGAGTATTATTTAATAAGAAAATAATAAACGGATCAGCCTAGCTATAAATATCAGATGAAACGATATAGAATAAGAGATATGACTAAACACATAATAATCACAATGCCAAGCTGTGATATATATAAGTAATTGAAAATCAACAAGAGATTAATCAATATCACAAAAATCTACTCAAGAATCAAAAGGAATGTCATACTCTTTATTTCGTTCACCAAACCATAAATATTGACGATTATATCAATATCAATCACAAATGTCAATGACACACAAATTCACCAATGCACAAATATTGATAAAACTTATCAATGAAAATCACGAAAATTGGTGAAGCGCAAATTCTAGAAATCATCTCAAGAAATCCAGAAATCACAAAAGGGGGAAAGGCCTATCACAAACGGGAGCATAAAGCTCACCAACACGTGTATCACAAACGGAACGCTAATTCCATGGTTGCTAACCATCACAAATTGAGCCAAAGCTCCACAAACGGCCCGAAGACCATGGGTTGCTATCCCACCAATTTGAGTCGAAACTCCACAAAACGGGGTTTAGTCTCCCTCGCAGACAAAGAGACATCGCACATTGCTAGTCTAAATCACAAAAATGATCGTCATGATCATCAAGAAGTGTCAATTACACTAAGCTAGTAAATATATAAATTTAGCTTCATGTCCCATAACCACTAGCTTAACTTAAATATTTACGAACAAATTGTAGATCTCCACTAGAAAATTGTCACAAGAGATTCAATCGAATAAGTCCAAGAATTAACCGACGAAGTAAACGCAAGCGTTTCATACCACTCGTTTTATTAGGTCGTTGAATTAGATTTCTCATACGAGTGAGGTAAAGGCTTGTATATACTAATAGATTGGAAAATGGTTTAAGAAACGAGATTTGTAATAAAATAGTGTTGAAATCGTTTTGATGAAAGAATTTTGATATTTACTACTAGTATAGAAAACCTTTATATTTTTTTTAAAGTGACAAATCACAAAGAAGATTGTAGGAACAATCAATCACTAAAATTCACATTCGAAGACGTGAATAAAATCCAAAGAAATCGATACCGAATCCATCGAAATGGATATTCCAAGAATTCCCGAAGAAAATAAGTCATCAAACTCAATAACAAATGATAACAACAAATAGGGAAATAACACGAATCGATTAAATTTGGGAAACCATGAAATATAGGCGAAATAGGCAAAACAGCAACAGGTCGGTCGGCCGGCTACAGAGCTCGGTCGACCGGACCCTGTTCTAAAAAAATTCTCAGGAAGCAGGTCGGTCGACTGTGCTCTGCAGTCGGTCGACCAAACCCTGAGGTAGAGAAGTGCTTTGCACTCTGGAAGCAGGTCGGTCGGCCGGCAGTAGAGCTCGGTCGGCCGGACCTGTTCCCAGTCCCTTCCTAGCCCATCGAATACAATGGCCAATCACGACCAATTTGCAACCACTCGAGCATCGACACTAAGGATTTATGCCAATCGACTACCCGGCCCTATGAGATCTTCGTTGCATCACCAAAAACACATTTGAACATCAAAGCTATGATTTTTAAAGAATTGGACCCAAAACACCAAAAAATGGAATATTCACCAAATCAATCAAACCAAAAGCAAATGCACACGAATAAGTGTTAGGAATTCATACCTAACAATCGAAGATAATTATAAGCATAGATGTGAGATAAAAATCTCACCTTTGAACCAAAACAAATGGATGAGAAGCTTGAAGACAAGGGAGAATCAACCACTCTTCAAATCCAACTCAAGAAGCTTGAATCTAAGCTTAAAAGAAGAACATTCCCAAAATTAGGTTTAGGAATTTCTGAAATTGATTAAGAGAATGAGTTGGAGAAGATGAAGAGAAGCTTACCAATGGGTTCTCTTGAATTTGGAGCTAGAAGTTGGATTTGCTAATGGAGACTAGGGTTTTGGAGTTTTAATTTCCCATCTCTCCCACCAATTTGCTTTAGAACTGAAAAGAGAAGGAAGTGAGGGTGAATGGGGAGGAGTGGTTCAGATTTGAATATAAGTTAAACATAGGGCTGAACCCAAACCCAAACCCAAAGTGAAAAAGTAGCAAAACTTGACTAACTCCAAACATATCAAAGTTTACACTTAAAAAGATCGCAAACGTCATTTTAAACTCAATGGGAGTGGTCTCGAGTCCTAATTCGACCGTATGCAAAAAGTAGCTTTTCGGACCAAATTCCGAGTATCGATAAAATATTTAAATATAAAAATCGATAAATATGCAGGTTGTTACAACCTGCATGTTTATATCCTATATATATATTTTCTATAATGTTAGTATTTATATTTTATAATAAGTTCTAAGGTTGTTGTCATCAAAACCATCCTTCTCAAGGACTAACATATATTATATCGTGTTTTGAGAGGTCCATGATGGTTATATTCTTTAGCATGTCTCCTTGTACTTGTTTTGATGTTTTGGTTGCATCGGATGTTGTACATGACTTTGTGTATTTTTTTTGAAATGGTACTTTATATGCGATATGTCACTAAGACAACATATCATATGTCAGTAAACGTTTGAATCACGCTATGCAAGTTTCGAACTTGTGACCTCTCGCACCAAAGCCGAATCACTTAACTACTTGGACAATAGTGCTTGTCGACTTTGTGTATATCGTCGATGTGAGTCTGATACTCTATCCTTTTATAGACTCCTTTTGTTTTGTGTCCAGGCTTTTCATCGGCAAGAATCGGCTAAAAAACGCGGCTGATTCTAGCCGATGCAATATCGCGTTACAGAAGCGAAAACCCGCGAGCAGTTTCTCACTTTTCTTCCCTCCCATTTTCCCGTCAAAACCCTCCTCGTCACCCGCCGCAGCCGCCTGCCGTCACCGCCGTCTCAAGTCAACATCTAGCCCCCGATGCTCTCCAAAGCTCTCCCGTATCTCCTTTCTTCCCGATTTCAGTTTATTTGAGGTATAATTTAAACCCTAAATTTTGAAATTAGTTGATGGTAGATTAGAAATTGATGATTGGTTGGTATTATTCGATGATATTACTATTTTAGATTGGTTTGGAAATATAATTTTGATATTGTCGGCTTGAAATTACGGAAAATAGGGAAAAAAGTTGATTATCAATTTGTAGTTGTTGATTATTGCTTATGGGTTGATGTTAATGGTGTACATTAGTTGATGATAAAAGGTATTAATTGATTTAGTATAAAAAAAATCTATTTTTATTAATTATATGTGTGAACAACTTATTTTAGTTTACATAATCGGCAAATTAAAAATTAAAATAGTTAAACGAAAGTTAAATTACGTTGTAAAATTTCAAATTTAGTTTATAAATATTTAAATAGTTGAATGAATATTGTTAATTATACAACTTTTATTTTTTAAACCCCTTAGAGAATTTTTGGAGCGTCTAACAAGTGTTGTATATGATCGTTATATAGCTGTTTGGTTTTTCACAGAACGGATATCTATATTCATCTGATACAATATTTATCGGATTTGTCCCTGTATTTGACAAGTTACAAATACAATAAAGTATAATTACATTTTGTAAATCATATCATTTTAAACGGTTCATAAAATTTCGGTTGCACTTCCGTTTTGTTCTTTGTGTACACGTATTTGTGTACGATACAGGGAACAAAGAGGAAGTACTGCCGAAATTTTATGAACCGTTTAAAATGATATGATTTACGAAATGTAATTACTTTATTGTATTTGTAATGGGAAGTAAGATGGTCGACCATCAAAGTTAAAACAATAAAGCAAAAAGCAAAAAATAAATCGAATTGATTATTTGGATTAATAAACGATAAACTTTATTGTGTTTCTAACATATATTTTCAAATCAGGAAAAATGTTCGATTATTTTCTCGACCATAGTTGGATATATGAAGTCAGAACAAGTATGATAGTTTCAATAAAGAAACATTTCTATAACGGTGTACACGAATTTATTAGATTCGCTAAATCGAATAATCGTAATAACGAAGAACTTCGTTGCTCGTGTAGTAAGTGCAAACATTTGACGCAGTGGAAAGCAGATATAGTTGAAGTACATTTGTATAAAAATGGTTTTGTGCTGAATTATTACTTGTGGGATCGTCATGGAGAACTTCTTGCACCCACACCTAATCCTGTAGTATAAGATGACAATAATGTCACGATGAATCCAATAGAAAATATGGTGGAAGACGCAGCACGATCAATATTTCCATTGTTTGATCAAGATGACGATGAAGATGTAAATGTCGAAGAAGAACCGACTATGGGAGCTAAAAATATATATGATTTATTGGACTCTGCTAAAAGGCCGTTGTGGGATAGTTGTAAAAGTGGAATCGAATTATCAGTACCTGCCGAATACATTACTATGAAATCAAAATTCAACCTTATAGAAGCTGGATTTACAACAGTTTTACAAGTAGCAAAATGACACATGCCACCCAATAATCTGATGTGCGATAGTCATTATAAAGTAAAAAAACTTATGTCCGCTTTCGGTCTGTCATACCAAAAGATAGATATATGTGTAAAAGGTTGCATGTTGTATTGGAAAGATGACGTTAAGCTTAGAAAATGCAGAATATGTAACGAAGAAAGAAGATACAAACCAAGAAAAAAAGGAAAAGAAGTTCCATACAAGAGGATGCATTATTTGCCCATCACTCCCAGACTTCAAAGGTTATATGCATATTCTGCTACGGCGCGCCATATGCAATGGCACAGTGTGAGAACACTGGAAGAAGGAACTTTGATGCATCCATCTGACGGAGAAGCATGGAAACATTTCGATAGGACTTACCCCGCATTTACTGCCGAAAGCCGTAATGTCAGACTCGGTTTATGTACGGATGGATTTGCACCATTCTCTCAGTTTGGTAGTAAATATTCATCATGGCCTATTATCGTAACTTCTTATAATTTACCTCCATGGATGTGTATGAAAACTCCATATATGTTTCTCACTACTGTCGTCCCTGGGCCTGATGATCCAGCACAAGGAATCGATGTTTATTTACGACCATTGATCAAAGAGTTGTAAACGCTATGGAATGAAGGAGTTGAAACGTACGACATTTCGAGAAAAAAGAATTTTCGTATGTTCGCTTCTCTGTTGTGGACTATTAGTGATTTTCCTTCATACAGGATGCTTTCAGGTTGGAGTACGGCTGGTCGTCTATCTTGTCCTAATTGCATGGAAGAAATACGGGCTTTTTCGCTACGATATGAAAAGAAAATTTCTTGGTTTGATTGTCATCGGTGTTTTCTCCATCTCAATCATACTTTTAGAAGAGATAGAAAAAGCTTTATAGCTAACAGAGAAGAGAGTATGCAACCACCGAAGATTGGTCAAGCGAAGAAATATATGAAATTCTATAGGAGCATCCGAAGATACATGAAACTGGAGTGCAGACTGAAATTCCAGGTAAATCAGACATTCATAATTGGTGCAAACAAAGTATATTTTAGGACTTACCCTATTGGAAAGATCTTCTACTCCGACATAATATTGACGTGATGCACAACGAAAAAACGTCTTGATAATGTGTTTAATACAGTTATGAATGTAAAGGGGAAAACAAAGGACGATTTGAATTCAAGACTTGATATAGCAAACTTTTGTAAACGTCCCGAACTTCATGTGAAACCCAATGACAATAAAAAAACCAAAGCATGCTATGAGCCAGACAGTAAGCAAGTAAAACTCGTGCTAAAGTGGGTGGAAGCACTAAGATGACTTGATGGGATTTCTTCTAATCTTCGTAGATGTGTTGACTTTAAAAACAATAAATTGAGTGGGATGAAAAGTCAAGATTGCCATATCATGATGGAGTATCTATTACCTGTGATTCTCAAAGAACTGTTGCCCGTAAAAGTATGGAACGTTATAACAGAATTACGTTTGTTTTATAAACTACTTTGTTCGACGACGTTAAAAGTCGACCATATACGTAGAATTGAAGTAGAAATTCTTATACTGCTCTGCAAGCTGGAAAAAATATTTCCGCCAGGTTTCTTAAATGTAATGGAGCATCTACCTGTTCATCTTCCATCCGAAGCACTTTTTAGGGGTCCTGTTCAATATGGTTGGATGTATCCATTTGAAAGATAATATTGAATATCGGCAATATTTATGTTAGTTTAAAATTCAGTTTTATATACCTAAATTTAAAATAAATTTGTAATAGGTACTTGAATCATTAGAAGAAAAAAATTAGGCAAAAATCACGAGTTGAAGGTTCGATTTGCAAATCATATCTTGAAGAAGAAGCTTCCTTCTTTTTCTCTCATTATTTTAGTAATCATGTGAACTTATCATTTGTAAGTATTCCTCGTAATGAAGAAGTCATTGAACATGATTCTTCTCAAGCAATGTTATCTATTTTTAGACAACATGGCCGACATGCTGGAAAATGTGTGGAAATATGGTTAGACGATAGAGATCACCATGTAGCACACACATATGTTCTTCTAAATTGTCCAGAAGTTGCACTATTTGTCAGGTAATAATAAATTCATATATAATTCAATTATACTTACATATTAATTATTTTAAAAAATATTACATATTTGCAGTATATACGAATCACTGCATCCATTTGGCGATCTCAATAAAGAATTTGCTAAATGGTTTTCAAATTACGTTTATGATCCAATAAACTGTGTCGTTGACGAAGGATTACGACCTCTTACGATCGGACCAAAAATAAATGTCAAGACGTATCCAATATTCTTCGTCAATGGATTTGAATTCAACACCAAAGATTACGGTGCCGAAAAATTGACATATAATAGCGGTGTATTTGTCAAAACTAGTGACGATCCAGATGAGCATATAAAAGATTTTTACGGCGTCTTAACACAGGTTTTAGAGTTGACATATTACATATAACCTGCAGAAAAAGTTTTTTTATTCAAATGCAAATGGTTTAGCAATGTTCCTGGTACTGGAATCAACGTGCACAAAGATTATAAACTTATTGAAATAAAACATACCTCACATTACTATAAGTATGATCCTTTCGTATTGGCCTAACAAGCGTTACAGGTTTATTTTGCTCTGTATCCATCCTTGAAAAGAGATAATGCGGATTGGTCGGCTGTTTTTAAAACAAAGGCAAAATTTACATTTGACGGAAATAATATTCTAGACGAAACAGCGTATCAAACAGATCTTGAGCCAAATACTGAAGTAATAATAACCGATGACATTGATGTAGGGTTGTTGAATGATGAACCAAATGTTTTGGTAGATGCATTTGAAAGTATCGAAGAAAACGACATAGAGTACGAGACCGAGTCTGAATCAAAGAACGACGAAGACTGATAATTTTAAATATTTGAATTGCATGTTGTATAATGTATTTTTATGACATATGTAATATCTAGAGTCTGAATATGACATATGTAAATATTTGAATTGCATGTTGTATAATGTATTTTTATGACATATGTAATATTTAAAGTCTGAATCAAGTGGAATGTTTTATGCGATGATATGATATGATATGTTATGATATGATATGTTCTGATATGATATGATATGTTCTGATATGATATACGATATATGATATGATATGTTCTGATATGATATACGATATATGATATGATATGTTTGTGGCAGATATGTCTTACAGGAGACACGGCACGCAGGTGCCAGTGGCAATGTGCCGGATTTACGCCCCATTGCTGAGTTAGTTCCGAAGACGGCAGGGTAAGTATCAAATATATTTCAAGTATGTTATTTAAAATATATTAAATATGTACATCAAAATTTATACAGGGGCTTTGAGGTGGAGCCTTCAGATTTCATTTTACAAACGTGGAGACAGGCATTTATGAGTAGGATGTCTGGCTGTTGGCCACGCTGGGACGACATCCCAGCGCCTGTAAAGAACGCAATATGGGCAGATTTGATGGTAATTAAGTATAATTTTTTATTTGATTTGAATGTCAATAGAATGTTTGTAATTCAAGTTAATTTCAATATGCAGGCTGTCGTACGTGTTGAGCCCCAGGATCGGATGTGTTTAGAAATCATTGGAATCAAAGAATGAGAAAAAATTACAGAAACACGATAACTAAAGCAAAGAGTGCGGGAAAAAAGCCAAGTTGGATGAGCGCTGACGTATATAGTGAGTTTCTTCGGAAATATCAGCGCGGAAATATCAGCGCGGAATCGCGAAAGCAGGAATAAGAATCCTGTTGTACATCATGGTGGCTCGAAATCTTTTCAGCAACATAAAAACGAATTGGTAAATTTATAAATTGTGTTTATAAATATCTGTAATATTATTTAATCATATTGGTAACATTTTTTATTCATATGTATATTTTTAGTCTAAGAAGTACAATCGCGAGCCTATGATGGCTGAGTTTTTTACTGCCACACATGCTGTGGAGGAGACAGACGAGAAATGAAATGTTTCGTATAGATGGACAAACGGCAAATCTCAATCTGTAATGGTAAACATGCTTATCCGTCATGATAGCTTTTGATAATACTTTATTTCACAGCTAAAAAATCATAAATTAATTTTTTTTCGTGTCAAACTTTTATTTATAATCGCAGGAGTCATATGAGGCGGAGCGACACGTGTGGCGCAGACCACCGGACGTGAGGAGTTGACCGTTAAGGAGTCAAACTATATTTGGGACGCCGTTGCAGATCCGCCTACGCAAAATAGGCGATATAGTTATGGAAATATAGAGGTAAACTGCTTCATTAACTAATATATACATTTAATATGATATGAAGCATAAATTATAACTAGCTATTAACTATTTCATAGGCGATATCATCACAGAGGGCTTACAGGAGATCCCAGGTCGAGGAGGAGATAGCTTTGTTGCGTCAGCAGGTTGCGGAGATCAATGACTGGCGGAAGAGCAGTGCTTTGGCATATCAGCTCGATGCGCATATTGCGACATACCTGGCAGAGCATGGAAGAATGCCTGGAGAGGATGCGTCTGGAGATGATGAGTAGGTAAGGTTGTGCTTGTCACTTTTTTGCGTCGTTTTGTGTTGAACTTATTGTTATTTGATGTATGATGATGAGTATGACAATGATGCATGATTTGTTTGATAGTACTTATATGTATTGTTGAGTATGATGTATATTAGTGAACGTTGTGTTTGATTGATGAGTTTTTGGATATATAGTTGTTGTTTGATGGAAAATTGTGAATGTTATGTTTGATTGATGAGAGGTTGGTGTTATACTTGTGTTGGAAGATTGAATGTTGTTGTAGTTCGATGGAAATTGTTTATATTATGGTTTGAGGGCGCAAACAACAGCTGTTTACAAATAGCAGAACACAGGCTTGCGTCGGCTTGCGTTGGCAGTTTGGTTACAGGATTGCGTCGGCTAGAATTGGCTATTTGGTTACAAGATTGCGTCGGCTAGAATCGACAACTTACAGCCAACAGAATTTTGAAAAAAATAGCCACGTGGATATAGCCATCACTTACTGACACTAAAGTGGTGACGAAGCCGACGCAAAACCCGACTCGAATGTTTGGTGGTGACGTCTATTTTTGCGTCGGTTTTTCGAATCGGCTTGCGTCAGCTAGAATCGGACGGCGTCGGTTTTATGCCGATGCAAATACCGATTTTCCTTATAGTGGAAAACATAAAAAAAGGCCAGTTTCACTATCACCCTAGTGGATTAACCAGAAATATACATGTTGAGTACTCATATACTGTAAAGATGATAAAATATTCATCAACCAAAAGAGTTGTCAGTTTTACATTTTCTTTTACTAACAAATTTTGTGAGCCTCAACGTGGATTTCTACATGAGATTACCTCAAATCGTGTTTATCTACAGTTGAATCCATGAATTATGAGCTTTCAACTGGTTTCTTGGTATACCCAAAGCATTAACATGTAAATACCTTGTTGTATGTTAATTGCTGATCTAGTAAGAATGAAGCATATCGAGTTTCGACCATAGAATACTTTAAATAGGAGGGTAGTACAAATAGGCCAACACAAACACTTGTTTCCACTTGAGTACCCAATTTTGCATGTGCATGATCAAGTTAATACATGAGAACAAAAAACATGCGTACATGGTATGTAATGAAACAAAATTATTGGGAGTTTCATATCCATACATAACCTATGTTCCTAGAGCACTTTCCTGACCACCTTTATAGGCTAAATCATAAACATTTAGTGACACTCTGACACCATAGTCAAACAAACCGGAGCACTATAAACAACCTAGAGCATCTAATAACATCATAGTCAAACAAACTAATTGGTTGCCTCCAATGTCAAGCAACCTGGAGCATCTATTACATCATAAATAGAAATAATGAATTAGAACTATAATAAAACATCATAAAACATGGACAATAAATGGGAACTGATACACCATATAATTAAACAATTAAACCGTTCAACTGGAGACATGGGAATAAATTAATTAGCTGGAGCAGTGTCATTATCTAAACAAAAATTGTCATCAAAATTGGCAATTGACTCAATAAGACTTAGTACACTAGTTTCTTTTGGTTGTAAAAAGCAATTATATTGAACCTAATAGATACACAAACAAGGTTGGCGAATTAAAATGCTAATCCAACTACTTACAACATTAAACCACTTAATACGTTAGATACATCTCCTTATAACAAAAATGACAATTCATCTCCTTACAAAAAATTAAACTCTCAATGATCGATAAAAAAATGCAAAACTAAAAAATATACCTAAAAGCAGTCGGAGTTGGTCATCGAGAAATAATAGAGAGGGCATCAATTGAGAAATCGGAGCTTCAACAAGCGGATGAGAGAAAAAAGGTGGTATCAAACTTTAGCAAAGTTTATGGATTGTAAAGTGAATATGTGCACTCGTACTTTAGGGGTTTTGGAAGTGAAGGGTGAAAAGAGGGGTTAGTGGGAAAAGGAGTAAGACAAAGGGAGAGCAAAAACGTACCGCTGACTTTTTATTTTTACAATAATAGTGCGAACAAGAGTTATACTTTTATTCAAATGACCGCTAAATAGCTAACAGTAGCAAGACATGTTACAATGCTATTGCCCTTTGCAATTGATAGACTAGTGTCTTATAGTGAATGCAATGCCAGCATTCATCCATACAAGTTGTTTTGGGATCGAACAAACATTCAATATTTACTATATTCCATTTTGGAATCACCCCGAGGAAGAATAGTATAGCTCCATAGCATACTTCATAACGATCTATCACAAACGTTATTAGTTTGGAGTGGTTCTGATATATCATATTTATCCAAAATGGGGGTCTCCCAAGTAAGTGGTAATTTCTGGCTAAATCGATTTCGGTTCTTTTGGAAGTATGCAACAAGTATTCCAAGTCCTCACCGGGGAATTTGAATATACACAACATACTTCTTAACTTAAAAGAGGTCAAGATTTGATAGTCGGTCATTTAACTATCAGATACACAATCAAACAATAATCCACAGATTTAATTTTTCTACAGCAACCACTAAGCCTTAAATTAAGCTTTCATTTATTTAAATCTCTTTTTAGAATATTTATCAAAATATTCATATACTTATCATGCTGGAATAAGTATCTTCACAAAACATTGTGAAAGATTTCTCATTTCAAAAACATATTTAAAGGACCAAACAAATGTTATTTCAATTAGAGATAAGGAGAATCTCAAACATTATTCCCTCGGTGTTAAACATGAAACAATTGTCCACACCACCATAATTAAGAAGGTTAGTAAAGGGAAATCCGATCTCCAGTTCTTTTATAAATCTTCATTTATAATTCCCGTTTTTAAAATATCATTTCCATTTATAAATCTCATTTTCTTAAATTCTAAATTCATTTTTAAAACTCTTTTATCAATATCCAAAAATCATTTATTAAACTCTTTTATAAATATCCAAAATTATTTATATAACGTCTTCTATAAATTTCCAAAATCATTTATAAACCTTCTTCTATGGATGTATAAAATCATTTGAAAATTTTCTTCAATAAAAATCCAAAATCATTTATAAAACTCCTTTATAATAAAACTCCTTTATAAAGCTTCGTTTATAATTCCACCTTTAGAATACCATTTCCATTTATAAATATCCTTTAACTAGATCCTTTATTAAACATTATTTACAAAACATCTTTTGTATATACCTATATCAAATTAACTGGGCAACTTGCAAAATCATTTAAAACAATTAACCTCAAATTGATATAGAATTAAAGTCAATTTAAAAAACCTTAATTTTACAAATTTCAAATGAGGCTTAGTGGCCACGATGGTACTAAATTAATTATGACTTTAATTAAATTTTGACTCTAAGTCACATAACAGTTATTTACATAAGCCAACATATATCTAAATAAAATCCATAAATTAATCAAGGAATAACAAGTCAATACATACCAACTGGCAGATACTTGTCCAATTGACATAATAGTTGGATAGTGATTTGTCCTGCTAAATAGATGTCCAAAAAATCTATTAAGTTCTATTTTAGCAGAACGAGGATTTATTCTACTAACAGATGTCCGCGTAATCAAACAATTAAGTTATAGCCGAACGAAGATTTATTCTGCTAAATAGATGTCAAGTTTAATATAACATAATCACATTTGTATAGTTACTTAATGGTATTGATAATCGAATCCCCTATGCTCAACTATTCTTTAAAGAAAGTTGCATTTAACCAAATTTATCTTTGAAAAACAAAGTAATTAAAAACTTAAACCCCTTTAAAAATCATTAATTACAAGTTAAACTCTTTATTAAATCATAATTAAATATTAATTAAGTCTTAACTTAATTATTAATTAAGAAATAATCAACCTATAATAAATAATTTATTTATATGTAAACCCTTAATTAATTTATAATTAAAATAATTAAACACTTGATAATGAATTAATTAATAATTAGGCTTATACTTAATTAATAATTAATTAAAAATAAATCATATACTTAATTCATAATTTATTAAAAATTAATCTTAGTTAACCAAAGATTAATTAAAATTAATCTCACTTTTAAAAGATACTTAATTAGTAATTAATCTCCCTTAAATTATAATTAATAAACCTTGTTTGATACTTATTAATTATTAATTATCCAACTTAATTAATTAATACTTAATTAGCTATCTTAAAAATCGTTATTAAATTTAGAAAAACATTCTAAGATTTACTTATGTGTAAAAACTTAAGATTGTAAGAAGCTGAACTTTTTCGAAAAACTGCATCCGTAGCGGTTATCGCTATAGATGCTTTTTTTTATGTTTCTTTTGAAATCTTACCCTTCTAAAAAACCTACTTACTTTTTACAAACATAAATCAAGTATTTTGAAAACTAAAACAAAGTTTAGACTTGAAAAATATTTCTGATTTTTCAAACTAAAAACCATAGTTTCACACAAGGATTACTTGTTGCTTAACCATATAAAAGTGCTAACTCCCTTACCGTATAGCCACATGTTCTTGTCCATAGCCTACAAATCATATCACAAATCACAAACACATATAAAGATCCAAACTTTATCACATATAGATCACAACTTGCAACATTATTAACCTTTTAGCTTCATTTCAAGTCGGTAACCAATACCACATACGAGCACATACAAACACTCATATAATCACATAAAACAACATCAAATTACAACCAATCATCAAACAAAACATTGCAATAAATAAATAAAAATAAAAAGGTTAAAACTTGTTAAAGATGCGAGCTTTACTTACCAAAAATTTTCAAATCTTTTTTCAAACTTTGAGATAGTCTAGAACTTAGAAAACACTTTACAAATTTGATTTTTGGACCTAAACAAAGCAAAGTGACCTTGCCCATGGTGCCTTGGGCTTGACCAAGAGTGCTTGAGCATGGCCATGTTGTGCAGAGGAAGTATGGGCTTTATTTTAGTGAAGGAGGGGTTTAAGAGAAGAAAGGAGAGAATTTAAAGTGTTTTTAAGAAATAAAAGTAAGAAAGAAGCGATTTTTAAAACTTAGAAAATATTTTGGAAGCCATTAATGAGAGCTTGAAGCTTTAGAAATATGAAACATTTTTTTTCAAAGTGGAAAATGAAGTAAAGATGGAGAGGGAAATTTAGAATTAGTTTTATAAAAAGTGAAAGTATAAAATTATCTAAATGCCCTTAGTACAAATACCCTCCTTTTAAATTTATGTCACATCACCACACATCCCACCATCACTTGAACCATACGCATGGACCATGGGTTCACCTGTTTATCTAACATACAAAGTTCTTCTCTTGTACTTGAGATGTAAGATGATAAGGACATGTCATGATTTCTTTTATTTAATTTTTTAAACTTGAAAATTGCCACATCACTTTCTTTTCACTTAAGTAAACATATATTTAACCTCTTACACACTTAATTAAATTCATCTTAATTATATAAATGTGTGTTTAAATATATATTAAGGTGTTTTACAACTTTTTAAACAACTCTTGAATGATCAAAATTTAGGATTTTTGAAAAAGCTTCCGAGTCACGTTTTCTAATTCCCTTTTAACTAAATATTTTCTTAACCAAATTTAAAGATGAATTTTCTTTCATTAGTTATAAATAAAAAAAGGGCTATTTTAGTTATTAAAACTGTTAATCAAATATTTATAACTAATTAAATATTCACAAATCAAAGCCATAAAATTTTGGGTCGTTACATTGTTAAAGTGCTTTAACATCTCCTTGCCATTCTTATCTATTGTTCATATGTTATCTATGTTAATAATTTTAGATTCATGACCATTTTTTTTGTTCGTGTTGTGTGTTTAATTTAGATCTAAATCTCATTATCACTAATTTATATATGTCCTAGTCATCTAATTCTTTTTTATAGAAACTATTGTTTAAATATTTATTTATTTATTTAAAAACAATCCTATTAATAGATTAGGTTTCATATTATAAAGTTGTGAATTCAATGCATATACTACAAGTTGATTTGAAATAGTTTTGGTCATTTTTTGCATAAAAATTTAGTCAATGTAAAATTCATAAATTGTTTTAAAAAAAAAGAACTTTTAAACTTTCTATTTCTTTTAATTTAACATTTAGATCCGAGCTAAATTAATTTTATTGGTTAGAAGTGTGTCTTTTAGATTACAAACTAGTCGAATTTATTTGTTACATATTGTTTTATTTTAATACATTGATATAATTATTGTATATACATACATACATGTATATGTGTGGGTGTATATATAAATATGTATGTATGCATGTATGTATGTATTTTCTTCTTAATTCAAGGTTCACCAAATGAACTTTTGTGCAACTTATTGCAATTTTTTAAAACTTTCTCTTTCTTAAAACCAAAAACATTATACTTTAATTTAAATACGGGTCGTGCAAATGTAAACAATTATACATATTTCTGTATGTATAAATATTTTTTTGAAAAAA
Source organism: Allium cepa (assembly GCA_030765085.1). NCBI lineage: Eukaryota > Viridiplantae > Streptophyta > Magnoliopsida > Asparagales > Amaryllidaceae > Allium > Allium cepa. The sequence goes on along the minus strand of CM060934.1, from coordinate 549,044,026 downwards.
AATATTTTGGACGACATAGGTATACGTAAAGGAGAAACATGTCTGTTGCAGTGTAAATCCTAGCGCCTAAACAACGTTCACATTGACTATGCACACTTCCAGCATGTTGCACCTGCACTTTCTCACATGTGCACATTTTATGCCCTCGTTACAACATATATACAACCTAAAATTAAATTTAATATAATTTAAAAAAATTAAAATTTTATTTAAATTTTTGATTGGATCTAAAATCGAATTAGGCTTCATGGGCTTAACTCAGATCAAAATGGAAAAAAACTGAAATTCATCCATTTAACCCACTTTCGACTGGTCCGGCCAAATAGTTTTTATAGTCTAGGTTAGCCATGTTAAAGCCAAAATTAAACTTACCCATTATGTAGGGTGTCTAGAAAGTAGTATCTAGACTGTGTTTGATTAATTAAATACCTTGCCCTGCATAGCTACAGGCCTAACCTGAAAGGTTATGTAAGCTGAAATATTATTCATAATAGAAAAGGCCTAATTTGAATTTGGGCTTTCGGCTAATTTTCAAAATTCTTTTTTAAATCAAAATAAAATTTTAAATCTAAAAGTTAGGTTTAAAATGAGATGAATATTATAAATGTTATAATATGATTTTTGAAGTAGTTTTGAAAATTTATAAATTAATTTCAAAGGTTAATTAATTATTGATTAGAATAATAAATTGCATTAATTAATTAATTATATAGTTAATTGATAAATCATATATAAAATATATAATGATTTATGTCATATTATCATGAATTGTTTAAGGAATGTAAGTATATAAGAAATTTTTAAAATTAAAATAATTAACTAAACGTATTTAATTAAATAACTAAATTAAATATTAATTAATAAATAACTTAATACATATATATAAGATATATGTCTATGATTATAAATGTTATAATATACATAATAAAATAAGAAACCCTAATTAGATTTAAGGAATAAACACATGCGTATATTACATATACCATGATTTAATATATGTTCGGCACTTGAATCACGTGGGTATTTCAAAAGAAACACATCATTTCATAAGTCGATATCACTTAATTAAATATATTAAAGTATAACACCCCATATTTTTAGTAACATTATTTAGAAAATTTAATTAATTAAATAAAATAAAATAATTTAAGTTGATGAGGGGATTGAGATTTGTGATTAATTTGGGATAGCCGCGCCTACATGTACAATGAACTAAAGAACTAAAATGGAAATAAGTGTTAGGAAATAAGGGAGGGAAAAATGGGAAATATAGTAAACTTATACCCTAAACCCTTAGGAAATCAAAACACATGTTCATTTCCTATTTTCTCAAGCAAAAACATTTCTAAGGCCGGCCACCATTAGCAAGCAAGAGAAAGAAGATAAAATCTAGGATTCAAGAGAAGAATCAAATCGCTTAATCAAGATCAAATCTCACATCCAAAATCGAAAAGCTAAGGTGAATAATGACCACATCTCTTCTTTTCTAAATATTTTCGGTTTTAAGGTTAAATTCGATTTATCTTGCATAGTTTAGCCATGATTTTTAAGGACAAAATGTTTATATATGCTTGTTGATGAATTATGCTTATTTATATAGATTTTATGATATATTTGATGTGAAAACCCTATTTAATGACATCCAAATACCTTATGATCTTAGATATAGTTCAGAGATGATATTTCAGAGATGGGTTTAAATTTTCACAATTTTCTAAATAAATGTGGATTTTATATAAATTTTCTAGTGAAGAAAATGATTTATTAGGTTATCAATAATTTACGGTTAAATTATAAATAATTTAGGTATGAAATTTATATACGTTAGAAAAAATAATAAAAATGATTTTCTGAAATTTTGTAGAATTTTTCTAAGTGTTTTGATGAATATATAAAATTATTAAAGATACGAGACTTAATTTTTTTTTTTATATTTATAGAAGGAGAAGGGGCATTTTGTAAATAAATTAAAGTGTTTATTTCTAAAATTTTGGCAGTTCTTTTTGATAAGATTTGGAAAAACAAGGCAGCTTATTTAAAAAGTTTACTTAAAAAGGTTAAAAATCAGTTTCACATGAAAATAGCATGTTTTGCCACTTTCGGCACCCTACTTCCGATTGGGTAGCTTTCGACTTAGTGGTTCTGTAACAACCCGGAAATTTTAATAGTTTTTATAACGTAATTAACTGAAATTTCGTAAAATTTTAAATAATTGAATTTGAAAATAAAAATTTGGTATTTGGAATACATCTATATAAATATAGCAAATGGTAAGTTTTCATCAGAAATTATGAAAGTTTATTTTATTGTGTAATTTCATATAATTTAAATCAGTTAATATTTGACGATAATAAAATATTTTTCGAGCCTGAATATTTTTAAATAATAAATTTGTAAATCATCTTCTAAGTGAGACGTCATATTCTGTTTCGTTAAATTTTGACTGCTATTGCTCCTTTTATCTTAATTCTAGCGTTTAGCAGCATTTTTGGTTCCGATTATCGACTTTTGATAGGATGACCGTACCACTGATATCTATGTACCATTTTGACCATCTCGTTGTGTTGATTTCCGTAGTATATTCATTGTTGTGTTTCCATGTGCGGTACGTGGCGAAAACCACGAAGCGGTTAGTCGTATCAGTACCCGTTTTTGAGTCCTTTCGTTTCTGCGTCCTTTCGTTTTCTTTGTCCATTCATTTTCCAACGTGCAAAGCTGTCAGCCACAAAAATTAATTACTTCTTGGTATTCACGTTGGACTTTTGGTTGCCCCCTTTCATTTTAATATCTGTTCGTTCCCTACTATTGCCTTCTGTTCATTCTTCTTTCTGTATTGCTTCCACTTCCCATTTTCGTTCTCTATAACTAATAATTTTTTTATATATATTTAAAGCTGTAAATAGAGAAGCCGTGTTCCTTTCCTCTGCTAAAATCTAGTTTAACTAGGCTCGAAAGCATATTCTTTTCAAAATTGATATGCTTCGTCACGCTATAGCTGGAGCCGCAGCCTCGCCTCTTAGCTCGCCCAAATCTCCCCTGGCAAGCCTTTGACCGAAGCAGCTCCACCCTTCTTTGTATCACCACCGCTTCCTCCCTTCTAGTAAACATACCCAATGCCGTATCACCACACCCGACTCCACAACCTCCTCCGCCCTTCTCCCTCCATTTCATCCCCACATGCCGAAGCCTCCCACTGCTCAGTAGTGCCGCCCAGTTTCCTCCGCCACCATCCACCTTGACCTTCTCCTCCCACTCGCCGAACCACCAAGGCATCCAACCCGACCGCCTTATAGCACGGCCAAGCTATCCGCCATCAAGCCTACCCTTGCTCTCGGACAAAACCCAACCGAGCCCATGGCTAGGCCTGTCAACGGATACTTTCAGATGCGGATAGTGCCATATCTGCATCCGCATCCGAAATGATTTTTAGATATCGTATATCCGCATCCGCGGATACAGACGGATATCTAATTATCCGATCCGCTAACGACTGATAAATCAAGAAATATAAATATAAATTTTAAGTTTAGCATACATTTTTTTCAATCCAATTGATTATAAAAGTGTTGAATATAAACAAATATGGCGATAATCAATAGTTTTGAGCTGTTAATAAGCATTAAGTGCATGTAATATAAACTACTAACTTAATGAAACGATAAATAAATATCTATCATTATACTAAAATACACATAATTTATACTATAATCTTGACAAAGATCGGACGGATAATTTTCGGATGTGGATGTCTTCGTATCTGTATCCACATCCGTTTTTTCGGATATCGGATATTATCCGTTTTTCGGATATGAATGCGGACGGATTTCAGATTTTTCGGGTATCCATTAACAGCCCTACCCATGGCCACCCTTCACCCAGCCTTGCCGATGCTCCAACCACCAGCTGCCGTACAACAAAACCCAGTCGTGCCATTGCCTATTTTCCCCTCTCCCCACTAGCCGCTGCCTTGTTTCCCCGACCACAGCAAGTAAGCAGCCTCCTACACTTCTTATATAACGTATATACGCATATATATTAAGTCATGTACGTATTTTTGAATTCTTGCATTCATATATATATATACACACACATATATGTATATATATATGTGTGTATATATATATATATGTATGTATGTATATGCTGCTGTATGTAGTACTTACATTATGATATACATAGATTTTAAAAAAATTCTGTTACTGTTTAAGTTGTAAAATAATAAATTATTTATATTGATTTTATAATGAATGTTGATTTTTTTAAGGATATTGATACTAAAATATATCTAGATTTTATCTTAAAAATATGTGTTAAAGTATACTAGTTTGAAAGAAGTATAGTATGAGTTCAAAGTAGATATATATTGATCAGACTGTTGTATATACAACAACATATATATGAATATACTTATATATGAGTCTGCATCCTTTTTATTGTGCGTACATTTGGTTCATATATATGAATAGTCTGCGTATATTTTTATGTACTTACATTTATTCTGAGTATAAATTCATATCAGTTTCACGATATATTAGTTATATCACATGTTGGTTGGTGAGTACATTGTCTTTTCATATGGTTGTTCTGTCTGCATATGGGTTTAATATAAATATATATACATATATATAATATATACATATATATAATAGTAGTAATATGTAAGATGTATTTTACCTATAGGACATATGTTGTATGTATATCAAATCTACATATGTTAGCATGCATGTGTGTTTAGCCCAGGTATTTATTGTGTTTGCATATGAAAAAGCCTGCAAACTTGATATGGTCGACATATGTGTTTATATGTGAAGTCTGCACATTTTAAGTCTGCATACATATACTGTAATATATATAGTTTGAAAAACAAATGTAATTTATATAAGATATTGGATATGATATGTTATTTTTAAAATATGTGCTGATTTGAAATTTTATACATAGATTTTATTTTGAGTTTATGTTTCTAAAATTGATTTTTTTTGTAGACCAATGTATATAGCTTGGATATTAGTTTCAGTTATATCAAGCCAATTTGATTGCCATCTTGCTTCGCTTTGAAATTCATGCTTGGATTCGCAACTCATTTCATTGTCGAATTTCTCTAGCCTCGAAAGGTGAGAAATCACTCACGATCAACATTCTTTTATTTATTAAATTTGATTTCAATTGAAACGACAATTGAAATAAGTTGTTGTTAGTTATTTACAATGCTATATATAGGCTATTATCTGTACCGGTTCACCTGTGACATCTGACACCATTATCTGTTATTTGTCACTGATGATATATGTTCCTGTTGATGATTGTTATATTATATCATATCTGTTATCACTCTGCAAGTTCCCTGTTACTATAGAATTCCCTATGGGTTGAAATGACACATACCTGAATGATCTGTTGAGTAGGAAAAAATCGTTATGGGTTGAAATGATAAACCAAAGCGATTTTCAATTGAATTGAATTTGGGATTGCGGGTTGAAACGATATATACTCGTATATATTTAAATTGCAGATTGAAATGATAAATATCCGTATCACTTGACCATAGGATAGAAAATTTTATACAGACACCGTTGGTTATATACATACATACATATATATATATATTAAAAATGATTTCCAAAAGTTTTGAAAAGATATATATATATATATATATATATATATATATATATGTATGTATGCATGTATGTATGTATGGTTTTATATAAATATTGATTTTTAAATATTATATACACATATATATATATATATATATATGTTATTATATATATAGTTAATTTTGATTTTTAAAATTATATGTTTCAGAAATTTTAAAATTATAAGTTAGTTTCAGAATTTTAAATTTCTAAGAATTTACTTATAATTTTACTATTTTAAGATATGTATAAATTAGTTTTAATATAAAATAAGTTTAATAATAACATGTAAGGTAATAAGTTTGATTTGATTAATATAGTATATTTGAGTATTTATATTTAAAAATAGATTTTTATAATGATTTTTATAAGTTAAGATTAGGAAGATAAATTTAAATTTATTTGAAATTGTATTTAATTAAGAATTTTATTTAGTTAAATCAACTTGAAACTTATTGAATTTGTGATTTCAAAGATATGATTTTATGGCTGATTTTGATTAAAAGTGATTTAATGGAATATCTTCAAATTTTTCAGAAATTGAAATGGATGTTTAGTTTATTTAAATTTGTAATTCGTGTTTCATTTAAATGATACTGAATCTATTAAGTGGATATTTTAAAACTAAATTATAATGAAGCTAACTTTAGATATATATATATATATATATATATATATGAAATTATCAAATTTAGTTTTGAAATTATGGAATATTTGAAGCTTTGAAATATATTTGAATTGAAATGGTTTATTGAGAAACTGAATTGAAATTGATGAATTGAGGTTGAATTAAATTAGAGTTTTGGAATTCGAGTTGATTTGAATCGATTTGTGAAATGTGAGGAAGCTATTTTATTATATAAAGTATTTTAAATTATATTTTAAACTATTTATATATTTTACTTTATAAATTATTTTATTATAAATCCTTTTATACAAACTATTTTAACTATTTTAATATACTGATTATTTTAATATAAACTATTTTAACTTATATATATTATATGAACCATTTTATTTTAGAAACTATTTTATTTTATATACTACTATTAATATCTAAATTATTTAAGTGGGAAGTTATGATTTCAAAGTTAAGAATTTCAAAGTATTATGTTATCAAGTGTTATGATTTCTAAAGTGTTACAAATTCTAAGCTTTATAATTTCGAAAGTGTTATAACTTTGAAGTACTATGATTTTGGAAATGAATATATCTGAAGTGAAATGATATCGTATTGATATGGTTTTGAAATGGAAATGATATTTTGATTTTGAAATATAAAATATTTTGAAATGACCATGGTGTTATAATAACGTTTGGTTGTTAAAGTGACCGGGATCAGATATTGTCACACTCTCTACCAATACCGTAAACCGCTTTAACAACTGTGTATGTGCTGTAGATTTCAGAATGAAGTAGGATGCTTGGTGATGGTTTTGTATGGTATTTACGTAGCCCTGACTCTCGTGAGTCAGCTTGATGCGGCTAAAATAGGAGTCATGCCGGGCCAAGTGAGGTCATTCCTCCGTTCAGACACATTTCTTCGATACCATTCTATTGCTTTTGTGATTTTACTGGCACCTTTGATTTGGGGGTGTGTCACGAGGTGGGCGGTAGTAGCTGCTATGTGTTACCACCAGTCTGGATCTGCAAACGGTATATCTACCCTGGCATTGCCTCGAGTGCCTTGTCGCATGCCCTATCGTGCCTTCTACGAGTTTGTTTTGTACCATACCTATGTGATGTCCTTTGGGTAAACTTCCAGTTTACAGAGGAGCGTACGACATTGTATAGACTACGGGAATATATAAAATGTGTTAAGGGGGATTTGGGTAATGCCTTAATTCTATTTTGATACTTTTACTTTACTATAGACATATTATAATAGCGTATATTACTACATAGTAGATAGTTCCATGGATCCTTAGAGGATGGAAATCCCAAATATCCTTTAAGTTATTTGTATTTCAGTTGATATTTCCCTTGAGTTGAATTTATTAATATAAGAATGTTAATCTTGACTTGAGTGTTTTGTGTTTTGCTTTACGCTCGGGTCAGACTGAGTGATACAACATTTGAGACTCAGCTTTGGAGTTTGGAGCTTCGCTTGGAGACCCAACTATCGATTCAGCTTTCAGTCATTCAGTTGATTCCAATGATGCATTCAGATTTTTTTATTTAACTATTGTATTCGAGACTTCTTGTGTATCTTGTTTTAACTCTGCTATATATATAGTAGCTTCATGAACTACTATTCATTTGTTTCGGCTGCTTATTATTGTAATACTCTGTGTCTGTGATTCTATGATTTATTTATTTAATGTATATGCTGAGTTTTTCCACATTTAAATTAACAATCTGATATTTTGAGTAATTCAAGTCCGACATATGCGGATGAGAATGGTTGAAAATACCGGGTCTGCCTTCGTCACCATCAAAACCAATGTGCCTGGTATTAATTTCTTAGCATGTAGCAAATTAGATAGGAGGCGGGTGGTACAAGGTTAAAACTAGGGGTTTCGAAGGAGGTTGAAGCACTACTTTGTTTTAAAAGGAAAATGCACCTGCTTTGCTCTTGACTATATTGCTTTCGACTTGGTTGGCTTCCGACTGGGTCAAATGGTTTAAAGAAATGATTTTAAGAGGTTGCGCCTTTGTTTTTAAATGTCCGCTTTCGACTTGGTCGAAGCCTTAGCTACCGCTTTCTTCCTTTTAAAGCAACGCCTTCGAATGGGTTGATTATGTTGTATAAAAATAAAAACCCTACCGCTTCTCCAATGATCTCAGAAGGATGGTTTCGATGCCATCACTTCTTTACTTAGGTTTTGGATTTCAAAAGAATTGCTTTTGACCCTATTGTTTATGACTCTTAGAGATTTTTAAAAAAGATTAACCCAAAGGTTTAGAAAGATAAGGTTTTAAATGGTTTCGAAAGTTGTTTCCACATTTTTAAATCAAACCCAAATGCTTTCGAAAGGTTTAAGGTTTTAATGCTTTCGAAAGGTTTCCAAGGGGTGGTTCCCTAATGGTTTTGAAAGGTTTAAAGAAAATGTTTTTCCAGTGGTTTCGAAAGGCTATGCTAAAAGGTTTTAAAAGATAAGATGTCTAAGGTTTAAGCTTTCGAAGGAAAAAGTATTTCAATAGTTTCGAAAGGTTTATACAAATGGTTTTAAAAGGAAGGTTTTGGCCATTCGACCTAGATGAAAGAAAGGGTTTAATTGGCTACGAAAGGGATACTTTCAATGGGATCGAAAGGGGTACTTTCAATGGGATCGAATATGTTCGTCAACAAAGATTTAAGTAAAGTATATATGTAACATGGCAAGGTATTTTTGAGTAAAGCATGGAGTATTTTGTGTTTTTCTTGTTTAAGTTTGGTTTAAAGGTTTTAAATCAATTTGAGATGAAAATGTTTTCAAGGATAATTTAATGGAAAATTACCCTAAGTAAGATGACTTAGATATTAGAATACCAAATGAAACTGGTATAGGGTCGCGTCCTATATTTTAGCTATTAGCCCTAACTAATTTAGTCCAAAATTCTAGTGTGTAGGCTTTGTCATAGGTAAGACTAAAATTACGATTACACACAGAAAGGAATATATGGTTGCATACAGATAGGTTATTGGTGAGCCTGCAAAGCCATTAGGATCAGGCGACCCTAGGAGATGCTAAGTTAGGGATAGACCATCTAGAAGAGGAGTGTTTAACAGATGCTAGATTATTTTGATTTTATTGCCTGGTAGGCCAGAGTAAGCCAAAGATTAGTAGTAAGCTAAAGAAAACTAGTGTTCGGACAGATAGTCCATTTGTTAGCTGATATGTATGTTTACATGATATTGCTTTACAGTTTTAATCAATTTTGGTTGCAGGATGAAAGGTTTGTAAAAGATATGTTTTAAAAGGATATTAATGTGGAAAATCCCATTTTGCTAAGCGGCGTGGCCTCACTTAATATCAAATAACCGAGATGTATAGTGTGATTTACACCAAGCTTTATGTCTGGCTCGAAGTTTATGTTTTTCCCCTTAAACTTTTGGGTGCTCACAATTGATTTGAGTAGGCTGAGGGTTGAGATTTTATAGGTTTTAGTAGGTTGATGAATAAAGCTTCCATGGACGAGTAGGTGGCCGACGGATAGCTATTTAGGAGTTGCGGTTTTATTTTATTTTATTACGTTATGTTTTTATTTAAGACAATTATATCTATATAGTACTCTGGTCAATCAAGGGGGCATCATCATATGTCACTCTTGGTGTATTTGTGTAATAATTATATTTTATCTGAGCTTGGGAAACGATTAAGGGGTTATGTAATTTGAATGTGAAACATGTATTTTAAAATGTAGTCAGTAAAATGTTATATTTGAAATATGTGATTTTGTTTCTTATTTATGTGTTTATGATATTATGGATACCATTAACATAGCAATATTATTAATCTTTAATATAAAGTTATCCTCTATCAATTATATATTGATAGATTACTTGTATACTTCTGGGCTGTTGATATTCCTCAAGCTAAGGATGTTATGTGTAGTACTATTAGTATACTGAATAGATTATGTAAGATATATATACATATTATCGATATTTCTCATGGTATATATATTTATACCTAGGCTGTTGTGAAATGTTAGGGACGAATGAGTAATCGCTTACGATTTGTTGATGTTCCTCAAGGTCAAAATGATATTACGACCAAAAACCATAGGGTAAAAGTTGTATGTGATACAACCGATAATGTGTTATCCATCGTTTGTAGGAAAATGATCTGGTGATATTCCTCAAGGCTAGAATCCCGAAACAAACAAGTCATAATACCCACTAGTGAAATCAAAGGGCTTGTGTGTTTCGTCTTAGGATTATGAGAAACATAAAAAACTAGTAAGAGCTTATTTATAAATTTAAATATAATGTTTAACCTTACTAATATTCTAAGAACGTCTGAATGAATAATGTCCTACCTACTATATAAACTAAAATTTTCTGGAAATGTCTATACCCAAATTGTTTTCTAATATAACAAACTTACTGGACTTAACTACATGTATTGGTTAAGGGCAATTAAGATAGAACTACTATATGAACATCTATGGTCGTCTATACTCGAACCTTCAAAGGTAAAGCCTGTTGATAATGCAAACCCTGAATTACGCATAACCGATAACAAATAAGTCGCGGACCTTGAAATCACCTAAGTGTATGTGCTGTCAATATTATACATATCATTGTAAAGACAGTACGAATACATGAATGTTCATCGATTTTTCAATTACCTTAGAACAAGAAGTAGCCAATCCATGTGATAATAAAACTAATAGAAAACTTGCAACATTTGTTATCTAGAAATCGAGAAAGAAGATGGCAATGGAAAGAAGCAAGGGAAAGTTTATTTTTACCGAAATAACAAATGAATAAAAAGGAAGATGGAGTAGAAAAGCTAATATATATTAATATAAGAATGAATACCGACTGTTAAAGTCAAAATGGTACAAAAATATAAACAGTTAGATATGGAATAAATAATTCTCAAAACATGAAGCATATTTCACATAATATGAAATGGTGTAACTGTCAATGAGGAGTCTTGAAGACCAATCACGGCATGCCATAGGTAAACGCATTTATGCAAAGGTGGATAACTGGGCCATTAAAAAGATAAGTGTGAAATTATAAGTCATCCCTTATATGCATTAGTACAGATTAATGGGGAAAGTGTTACACAAAATTTTTGCTTAGAAATGATTAGTGTGGGATTAGGTAAATGAAGTCTTCAACAAAGGGATCAGTGTAGCATAGAGTGAAACATGTCTAAAGTTTCATCATATAGGAAATGCACACATTCCATGTACAACGCACAGAACCCATGAACTCCACACCATAATATCCCATAACAAAAGGCCACGTACAACGCAATAACGCAGTCTCTATTCGAGCCGCACTGGAAAAGTCCAACATCAAAATCTACATATCCATAATGATATTCTTAAGGTATAATGTGCATCCAAAATGTCAACGGAACTACACCATCATCACAACGCGATGCAATGTATCATTGTTAGCTACCAATGCACATCAACGAACAACATATCTCGTAGATAGGTGGCAAGCACCTTTCATCGTCTCGCATAGTTCAACATTTCAAAATCATATTACCCTGTTAAAACCAATTTATTCTGCCAAAACCAAAATTACCCCACCTAAATCAAATCATCCTAATATAATTCACATTATCAATCCATGGAACATAATTCTAGCAACACAAATGAAGGCACATACTAAAATCCAATGGTGAGAATTAGGTACGAGGTATGTGTCAACAATCAACGTGATGATATTTAATCTATAAAAGAAAATAATTATACAAGAAGAAAGGGATCGAACTTTATATACTCAAATAATTTATTACTATAAGCGATGCAAAAAAATTCCAATTTTTCCATGTGTGTACTAAGAGAGAATACAAAATATTAACTGATTTGACCCAAGAAAGTAGGATTTCTTAATATTCAGACTATGAAAATTTCTTTTGTTCCTTACTTTCAAGCTATTTTATACTTTTCCTATGTTGTACTTTTTAATTTTACTTATAATCTTCTTAGCCATGCTTATAATCTTCTATGTTGTACCTTTTATATGTTGTAACTTTTCTTTATGTATGCACACGACAGCACAATTAATTTTTTTTACGACAATTCAACAAATGTTAACTTGCTAATTCCTAGTCATGTAAGCATATAGTAGCACAACTACTTCTTATTAGTGTTGTGAGACTAAAATTCTCATTAACACATTGTAACTATGTTAATGGTCCTGGATAGATCCAACATGGATGTGAACTTTATCTCTTGGTCAATATTTCTTGGAGAGATGGTGAGGTTTTTCGAAAAGTTTAGATCCTTCATCAACTGAAAGCAAGTGTTAATGAGGCGAGTGTTCTTGGGCATGGCGATGGCACAATTCAACAAAATCCCTAACGAAATAATGTGGAAAACATTAAATTATCCCCAGTCATGCAAAACTGATTTGGAAATCAATTCAATAGGGGAAATTCCCTTATCCCCAACCAAAGTTGACCTACCTACATCCAAATCCAATCCATATTTCTCTTCAAAACTCGATGCCACCAGAAATCGATCAAAGGTGAAGGCATAAGGAAGAAATAGGCTACAACGAAGAGTAATCGGTGGCTAGGGTATACACGAAGCAGAGCGTGGAATGGAGGGAATGACGTCCTACTTGAATCGAGATTTGAAAAAATGATTGAATTACGAGCACTGGAACAAAGAAGCTATCTACGGTTGAAATGAACATGAAGAAAAAATTTCTATACCCTGGAAGATCTTATAATAGGATCGACTGGTACCAATCCATATATTGTTAAAAGAATATGAAAAATGGAATGAATGGATGTATCTTCCTGTCCTTCCATCAAAATAATTCTTAGCGATAAACAAAGTGAACGAGCTTAAGGAATATAGAATAACAAGATTTATATCTACAAAAAGATGTGACTCAATGACTGTGTGGAAACAAAGTGTTTTGAAAATGCGATGTTCATGGAAATGGTTTGAGTAATAAAAACATCTACCCAAAATCAGGATTTGATCACTTGTCTTTGATCAAGACACACTTTGTATTCAAAAAACCATACTTTGAGGGGAAATGTTATGCAGTATATTTCACAAGCGACATTTCGATAATGCTGGACTATGAAATGATGAATGAATGGATGTTAGACTCAAAGGTGATCGAGCACAAAAGATGGGTAAAGAAAGTTGGAAAATAATCGAAGTTTGAAAGTTAAAACATAAAGAAAGTATCATTTTTATGATAAGAAAAAGATGCTTTCATTTATCATTTTCATTTACAATGATACACCTTTTATTTTTTGTCCTTAAATTATTTATTTTGAAGTGATATGCTATAAATTTATTATTTAAGCCGAGAAGTCCTTCAACCTAAATTCTACTATTTCAGAGTTATGCTACGTATATCAGCGAAATGCACCTTTTAAAATAATACACCGCATGAATGATTAAGATGATTAAAGGAAAATTACAGAAATACTAATAAAATAAGCATACAAGCATAAACTTCATAAATGATCAAATGAAAACATTAATGTTAAACCTAAAAAAACTGATTTTGTACCTAAAATTTAGTAAAAACCAACAACAGTGATGTTATTTAATATTAGCCACCATCTCTTCCCATTTGTTCTTTTCTATAGCTAATATCAAGCAATGTAGTTTCTTTTAGCAATTATAAAATTTAATATGGTAAGTGTATCCTTTTTAAAAGAATAATTACAAAAGTTGTGTTGTACATGTTAGCCTTTTCTCTACTCTAACACCCTGAATCAATGAAGACGAAATAAATCAATGGAACAAGTATGAAATCGAAGAGAAAAATAGAAGAGCGACAAAGTATTTTATAGTGGTTCGGCAAAATCTCTAGCCTACATCTACTTAGTTGTGTCTTTTATTAATTCTTTATATGTCACTTAATCTACAATGGAATCTCGAATTACAATGGGTTAAACCTCGAGATTTTCTAAATGGTCAAAAGAAGAATAAGTCACAAAAGTCTCCTTCTAGTTGATGAAGGTTTGCTATTTATAGAGGAATTCAAGCTTGAAAACCATTGGATCTAGTTTGAACGAGTAAATATCTTTAGATCCGAAGTTTTAGTCATAAGCACAAGTGAAGTCCAATGTTTTTCCAAAAGTTAAACCAATTGGTATCGATTGTTTTGGACCGATCGATTTTGCTTCTCCAAAACTTGTACTTTTCTTCAAAATTGCATGTAGAATCATCCATAGCCTAGAGTGAGCTCTTTTATTTGGACCAAACGATACTGATCAGTTTTGCATTTCCAGTACCTAGCCAAATTTCTTGAACTTCTTTTATTATTCAATCCTGACATCTTCTAAACTTCCTGATCCATTCCTTCATTATTTTGTTGTTTATTTTCTCTAATTTGAATAAATTCTAAAAACGCAGACAATTTCCTGATAACACTTATTCCCTAAAAGCATGCTTTTGTAGGCACAAAGCATGCTTTGATCAAGTACATGAATCAATGTTGGCAAATTGTCAACTACATCTTCAGGTTATCTATTGGGTGAAGCATCTAATTCCCTTGGACTCGCCTGCAAATCAATGATCAATCAAGACCCATTAAGGTCAAGGATTCATATCATTTCTTGTATGTTAGTCATAAATCATTATCATCTTATGTTCTCTCAGGATTCATACATCATAAATAAATCAGATATTTGGTTATCATGCAATAATCTTAGTGGCATTTACCTCCGATTGGAACATTACTTATAATTCATCTAGTACCTCATAGTGTTCCATTATAAGTAACTCCAACTGGATAAAGCAATAATATCCACGAATCATTCGGTAATTATAATCAAATAATTTCAAATCAAAAGGTGTTCATACCTTGAATTCAATTTTAATTTATCTGGATTAAGTAATGGTAAATCTATATTAGGCATATACACCCGCTCTGCGATGAGGGAACTTATAGTTTAAAGAGAGTACTCCACTCACTCTCAAATGAGGGGACCCGCTATCGTACACAAGTTCATCCACTCACTCTCCGATGAGAGAACTTGCATTTCACGGTCCATCACCCCATCTTTTCGATCGAGGGAACCATAATTTATTAGTGCATATATCAAATATAAGGGAAAACCAAGTTTCATTAGAATCCCGTAGCAACGTTAAAATAAAGTATCATGTTCAGTTGATTTTGTGGCTAAACATCAATTAACAGATTGTTCATAGAATCAAAAACAAAGTTCATCAAACAGAAGTCTAAGCAAATAGTTCAATCAAGGATTACTCTTGGGTTTCGACTTAGAGTATGCCTATGGGACCAATCTAGGTCGCACGCATGTGTAAGTAGCACGATAGTAAGCCTTTGTAGTTTCTTCAAAGCAAAAGAAAAATCAAATAGAAAAAACCTAATTCCAATCGATATATTTCATGAGATAACCATGCCTTACGCATATCCTCGGCTTTGACCCCGGATGTTTACCATAGTCGGTGGTTACTTCTGCTACACCACTACAGTTTGCGCTAGGATATATGATTCTTCACATGTTATTGCAATCGGTTACTTTGAACTTGTTCCTCTATCAAACCCCTTAAGTGTCTGCATTTGTTCATCTCGTGACATCTAGCTCATGAAATAGGTAGAACTTCCCAACTTTTCTTTCAAATTTCGTGAGCATTCTCTTAAAGGATTTCCTATATGGAATATGCACTTGGTATCTAAACAAATCCTCTTCGAGGTTCAGTTAATTCAGTGTATGCGTAAATTTCGGTTTCCTCTTTGAATGCTTTGGAGCTCCATAACTAACCTTAGTCATTCTCTTTCCTTTATCCTTTATGGGTACTACCTTGGAAGGCCCTACATCCTCTACATCATTAACTTCAGCATCCTTAACTTCTTCATCTACTTTATGCAAATATTTTTCAACATGATAGTAGAAATCTACCAAACCCATCGGTGGATCCCTTTCCAAAACCTTGTTAAACTCGGTCTTATTAGCGGCTTCTACAGCCATCACCATTAGAACTATTGACGAGTATGGTTTTTGAACTTTGATAATTGCAACATAAAACCTAGTTAAATAACCTTGAATTGGCTTATGAATCTCTTAAATAATTTTATCTATGTGTTAATGGATTCATTACCGAGCTGGCGAAACCAGGTGGCGTCCAAATCATTTAAGCATTACGGAAATCAGCATCCTACCATTTCCTCCAAAGCTCCCAACACTCTTATGCGTCGGATGTATATTATCAAATAAACTATAGGATTTGTTCTTCCAACATACGTCTTCAATCAAGTAGCATGAAATCAAGTTGATTCTTAGTTGAATGTTTGAGGTGAAGGGTTTCGATTTACATCCTCCAAACTTTGATCTGGGGATCCATCATGAATCACCCATTGTACCACTCAGTTATACAATCTTTCTGTTTTAGTTGAAATCTCTATGACTTAGCACGCCCTTGATCTAAGGCATCCTTATGACCCTTCCCTTATGGGGACCTTCTGCTTTACCTCCACGCAGTTGTAAGTTTGTATTCTGATCTTGGTTCCTAGTCTCAAAACCTTCCTCTGATGCTCTATACCTTGGTTTGGGTCTTGGTCAGCCCTGCCTAGGTGATTCGACCTATCGGTAGTTGGGAACGGTCAGTATCAACCGGTTGTAGAGGCAAGGAACCAGGTGTGAAAAATTCTTATGCATCTGCTCCGTCGTTTCTAATCTCTAACCTCCTATGGTCTTGACTCCTAGTAACTCCAGCTGATCTTTGCTATTTCATGTGTTGGAAAAATCTACTCAATTTCTCCTATTGTCAAGCCAACAATATTTTTTGCATGTTTGTCATCATTCCTTCACTCTCGTCTCCAGTCACGAATATTTTAGACAGATTGAAACTAGAGGACACCTCTTAGCTTGCTTCGGTTGACTCCCTTTGGCTATAGCTTTCCTTATAGTAGGCTCTTTATTCCCAACAAGTTAGATCCAAATTCTTTCTCATTGAAAGCACGGAAATTATTAGTCTCTTTTCTAGGTTAATACCATAAATCAATGGAAATGAAATAAATCAATGGAAAAGGTAAGAAATCAAAAAGCAAATGAGAACGGTGATATTATTTTATAATGGTTCGGCAAAATCTCCAACCTACCTCTATATGGTTGTCTTTTATTAATTAATTGTTTCTATTTTACTCCATTTATAGTGGAATATCAATACAATAAGTTAGATCTTGAGTTTTTCCAAAAATTTATGAGAAGAAATGGTCCTAAAAGTCCATTTTTAGTTGATGAAGGTTCTCCATTTGTAGATGAACTAGAGATGAAAAACATTGGATCTAGTTTGAATGAGAAATATATCTTCAGATCTAAAGTTCTGGCTATATGAACTGTAACACTTCCCTTTGTAACCCTCGAAAGTCGGCACTAATAAATCCATAGTATTCTCATGTCGAGCATCCAACTATCGGAAAGGCAGATTGTTAGGTTAAAATAAAAAGAAAAAGAACAAGGAAACCGGATCTCGCAGTGGAACAATGACATATAATATAACGAAGATAGAAAAAGCTGTCACTCTAAGATATATGGTATATCAGAGTTAAAAACAAACCTCATCAGCTTGGACAGTTATAACTCTGCAATCTTACAAATGCTAATGGCTATATATAATAATACAGTGGAAATAAAAATACTATAATAGGCGAACATCCAACTTTTCTCCATGAGCTCCATACTCCCACCAAAGACAGCCTAGAAGAACTCGGTCTGACCTGATCATTATAAAAAAACAATATCCGGATCAATTTGGATAACCAATATGAGAAGACTCAAGAAATATGATGAACATATAAAAATATGTGAGATCGTGCCACTAAACATAGAATGAGTTTTACCTCAAAAGTGTTAGAACCTCCATTCTATGGTTTCAATGACAACAACTATACAATCACATATATTATATATCTTATCAAGATTACATATATATACTATAAGGGATCATCATGCTCAAAGATATTGGGACTCGGAGACAAACAAAGACTTATGGACCATGTTAGGATTAATAAGGTTATATTAGTGTATTAAAAGTCTTAGAAAAACATTATAAGATCTCCTTAAGTATATATGCACACACGGATTCAAATACACAAAACCATCATTGAAAACATTCAAAAGTAGCATTAAAAATTTATACTCTGAAAATGCCAGCCACAAACGTCTGTGAATATGTTTGGGAAATTCTATCCTGAAGCTACAAACGTCTATGATTTTTCCATAGACGTCTGACATCTGGAAACTACTATAACCTGAAAGGTTGCTTCGTTTCATATTGAATATATGCTTATGTTAAATTGCATAAACTCTTCTCTTCATCGAAAGGTTGCATCCATTTAATCGAATAGAGTTTATCTAACAGTAACTACTCCTCGTCTGCATCTCTTTAATCTTATAAATGCTATAGAGATTAAGATTAACAAATAGATCGATTCTCTTGATTTCTTATTACTCACTATTTACATATTTGTGCATCTCTTGCTTACATATTCTCAATCTATAATAACCAAAATATCATTTTGGTTAAACCACATCCTACAACTCAAAGCATCCACATTCACATACTCAAAGAAAATCATAGGAAGATTTGTACTATTAGTAAAAATCCATGTTATTTGGAATACAAGATTGTCAGAGATATACTTTTGTATTCGCCTATTCCTCCGGACGAAGCGAGGTTTAGTTGGTTAAAGGAAACACCAAAGGGGAACTTCGGGGCTAGATGTAGGACGAGAGGTCGGAACCAGTACAAAATATCTGCTGTGCTCACTTTTATTATTACCTTTTTATGTTCAATTATTAATCTCTGCTTAATATAGTTAGTAATATACACTCTCACACAGACACTCACATACTCACACACACAGATATATATGTATATATATATAAAGTTGCATTACTTAAAAAAGATCCTATAGACTTTCATTTGGTATCAGAGCCTGAGATTCTAAAGATCAGAACAACAACCTATAATAAATGGCCTCAAAGAAATCTAGTCAAGGCAATAGAAAGAGGAAGAGCAATAAAGAAGAATCAAAGGAGCAAACAAGCAAATGCTCCATGGCTAAATCAGATCACAGTCGGTATACTTAGATTCTTTATATAAAGATCTTTTGTTAGCACATGATGGATTATTAAAAGTTTGTAAAACTTTGAATAAAGTTAATAGAATTTCATTAGCTAAGTTAAAAAACTATGAGCAAGAAATTTCCAATTTAAAAGAGGAAAATAAACTTTTGGTAAAACAAACTAAATTGTTTGAAAATACGTTAGAAGAACTTGTTTTAAAAAAAGAATTCTTACAAAAAGAAAATGAGCAGGTAGAAGCTAAAAATAATGATCTTTTGAAGGAAATCAACGTATTTCAAAATAAAAAATATTTCTAAAAAATTCTTTAAATAATTCTAGCTTTTTAATTTTGTCACTTGAAAAACAGAATAAAACTTTAATTAAAAAGAATTTAGAATTATTTGAAGAATGTATGATTTAAAAGATAATAGTAATATTTTGCAAAAAGAACTTTTTGATTCTAAAGCAAATTTTGAAAGATTAAATCAAAAATTCATAATTTTTAATAGAGGTAAAGATATCTTATCTTCCTGCAGTTTAGGCTATAAACAAGCTAAAGCAAATTTTGAAAGATTAAATCAAAAATTCATAAGTTTTAACAAAGTTAAAGATATCTTATCTTCCTACAATTTAGGCTATAAACAAGCTAAATGTAAATATAGTACTAGATATGCATTCATGTATACTAATTTTAGTGCTAGTATCAGTAAACAAGATAGTCCTAAAACTACTTACAGTAATAATAGTATATCGTTTAGAAATGATAGAAAATATTTTTCAAGTACTAAGCTAATGACAAATAGTATTGAAATATGAATTCCTGCTGATACGATGATCATAATAAACAACTTTATATTAGAAACTATTATAAGAATGTGATTTCTAATGAAAACTATATTTATGAAGATTCAACCATACCCAAATGGGTATGGCTACCCAATACCTAACCCCTGGACCCTAACATAGGAAGTGGGTACCAAAACATATATCTCATTTTTTGCAGGTACACCACATATAAACGGCGAGATATATTCCAAATTTTCTAATGCTTATGGAAATGAAGCCATAAATGTGATGTTCAAAATTTCAATTTGAATATGATATATGATGTTTTAATGGTTAAAATTGTGACTATGGTAGCGGTATGTTCTTTTAAATCTTAAACACAATTTTTTTAATAGTTTGCACACCCAAGGATTTATATTAGAGAGCTCTGCCCGTATAATCATTCATATTACTCGTACTGATATCTATTTCCTTTTTGTTGAGAACAAAGGGGGAGAATAACTATACAACCATATCAATAGGGGGAGTATTAACTTAGATGGAGAACGTTTGAACTCCTATTTATTTATTTATTATGGAACTCATGTTATTTATTATTAAATTATGTTATTTGTGTTTATGTGCGATCAGTCTATGTGTTATTCATATCTATCTATTTCATTTGCTGTGTCTATATGTTCATGTTTTCCTTAATTTATTTTGATAATGGAATAGGGGGAGAAATATATGCATATACATAGGGGAGACAAAATTAAGGAGGAGTTATTTTTATCATAACTAACGATTGTATAATTGGCATCGTCAAAATGGGGAGAATGTTAGAACCTCCATTCTGCCAAGGACAACAACTATACAATTACATATATTATATACCATATCAAGATTACAGGTATATATTACGAGGGATCATCCTGCTCAAAGATATTGAGGCTCGAAGATAAACAAAGATCGATGGACCACGCTATGATTTGTAAGGTTATACTAGTGTATTAAGAGGCTTAGAAAAACATTGTAAGGTCTCCTTGAGTATATACGCAAACACGAATTCATATACACAAAATCATCATTAAAAAACATTCAAAATTAGCATGAAAAATTTATACTCTGAAAATTTCGACCACAGATGTCTGTTAATATGTTCAGGAAATTCTATCCTAAAGCCACAGACATCTGTGGATTTTTCATAGACGTCTGTCATCTGGAAACTGTTATAACCAGAAAGGTTGCTTCATTTTATATTGAATAGATGCTTTTGTTAAATCGAATAAACTCATCTCTTCATCGATAGGTTGCAGCCATTAAATTGAATAGAGTTTATCTAACAGTAACAACCCCTCATCTACATCTCTTTAATCCTATAAATAATACAAAGATTGAGATTAACAAATAAATTGATTCTCTTGATTTCTTATTGCTCACTATTTACATATTTGTGCATATTTTGCTTACATATTCTCAATTTGTAGTAACCAAATATCATTAAGGTTAAACCACTTTTGACAACTGAAAGCATTCACATTCACATACTCAAAGGAGATCATAGAAAGATTTGTACTATCGGTCAAACTCCGTGTTATTTGAAACACAAGATTGTCAGAGATATACTTTTGTATTAGCCTATTCCCGCAGGTGAAGCGAGGGTTAATTGGTTAAAGGAAATACCGAAGGGGAACTTTGGAACTGGACGTAGGATGAGAGGTCCGAAGCAGTATAAAATATCTAGTGTGCTCACTTTTATTATTTACTTTATTTATGTTCAATTATTAGTCTCTGATTAATATAGTTAGTAATATATCACACACACACACCCAAAAAGAGATCTAGTTAAGGAAAGAAAAAGAGGAAGAGTATTAAAGAAGAATCGAAGGAGCAAACAAGCAAATGCTTCATGGCTGAACTCAAATCACAATCGGTATGCTTAAATTCTTTATATAAAGATCTTTTGTTAGCACATGATCGATTATTAAAAGATTGTAAAACTTTGAATAAAGTTAATAGAATTGCATTAGCTAAGTTAAAAAACAATGAGCAATAAATTTCCACTTTAAAAGAGGAAAATAAATTTTTGGTAAAACAAACTAAATTGTTTGAAAATATAGTAGAAGAATTTGGTTTACAAAAATATTTCCTATAAAAAGAAAATAAGCAGTTAGAAGCTAAAAATAATGATCTTTTGAAGGAATTAATGTATTTCAAAATAAATAAATATTTTTGAAAAATTATTTAAATAATTCTAGTTTTTTTTTTTTGCAAGTTAAGCGCGGTTAAGCTGGGCCCCTACCAGGTTTATTAAAAACAGAAGAACGTACAAGGAGAACAGAAAAACGACAAAGGAAAAACAAACGAAATAACACAACAACAAGGGAAGACAAACATTACAGAAAGGCGGCATCTATGGAAGCCAGGGATCGAACTCGCTAGCATGGAAACAGTGCTTACTGTCATGCATCCCTTTCACAATATCAATTTTCAACATCGCCCATACGATAGCTTTACTACAGCACTTCCCATCGAAAACTCTCTTGTTCCTTTCGGACCAAGTTGCTTTAAGTAGCCTTTTCAGAATGAAGAAAAAATATAGTCTAACATCATCCTTCCATCCCAGAGCATGCTCAATCATCATCCAGTGATTCAGGTTACTGTGAGAAGGCAAGATACCTTGCACAGCACGTAACATATTATTCCAAAGGTGTTGCACATAATCACACTCAAAGAATAAATGGTGAACACTTTCATTCTGTTGTTCACACAGCACACAGGTTGAGAGAACAGGCATGCACATTCGTACCAGCTTGTCTTTAGTCATCAGTGCATTACTCATAACCTTCCAGTAGACAAGATTATCACTTGCTGGAGACACTGGAGTCCATGTAACATGAAACCACTTGCAGTCAGGCATAGCCTCAATACTGTGCATGGCATTGTACACACCACTAATAGAATGAGTTCGGTCGATCCACAAAACCGTATCACGTTCTGGTTGATCATAAGAGCATTGTTCATAATGTATCTTGAAAAAGAGAGTAAAGCTTTAATTAAAAAAAATTTAAAATTATCTAAAGAGTGTACCATTTGAAAATATAATTGTAATATTTTGCAAAAATAAGTTTGTGATTCTAAAGCAAATTTTGAAAGATTAAATCAAAACTTCATAAGTGTTAACAAAGCAAAAGATAGCTTATCTTCCTGGGAAATAGGCTATAAACAAGTTAAAAGTAAATATAGTATTAGGTATGCGTTTATGTATACTAATTTAGTACTAGTACTAGTAAACAAGATAGTCCTAAGACAACTTACAGTAATAATAGTACTTTGTTTAGAAATGATAGGAAATATTTTTCAAGTACCAAGCTAATGACAAATACTATTAAAATAGGGATTCCAGCTAATATGATGGATCATAATAAACAACTTTAAATTAACAACTATTATAAGATTGTGATTTATAATGAAAATTATATTTATAAAGGTTCAACCACACCTTAAATGGGGATCGCTTCCCAAGATTTGATTCTTGTACCCTAATATAGAAAGTGGGCACCAAAACATTATCTCATTTTTTGCATATTCCAAATTTTTCGATACTTATGGAAATGAAGCCACAAATGTGATGTTCAAATTTTCAATTTGAGTATGATATGTGATGTTTTAATGGTTAAAATTATGACTATGGTAAGTGGTATATTCTTTAAAATCTTAAACATATTTTTTTAAAACATTTTTCACACCTAAGAATTTATATTAGAGAGTTCTACCAGTATAATCATTCATTTTACTCCTTTCGATGTCTTTTTGCTTTATGTCGATAATAAAGGGAGAGAATAACTATATGAGCTTATCAATAGAGGGAGTATTAACTTAGGGTGAGAATGTTTGAACTCCTATTTATTTATTTATTATGGAACTCATGTTGGTTTATGTTATTTGTGTTTATATGTGATCCGTCTATGTGTTATTCATAACTATCTATCTCATTTGCTGTGTCTATATGTCCATGTTTCTCTTATTTTATTCTGATAATGATAAAGGGGAAGAAATATATGCATATACCTAGAGGAGACAGAATTAAGAGGGAGTTATTTTTATCATAGCTAACGATTGTATAATTGTCATCGTAAAAAAGGAAGAGAATGTTAGAACCTCCATTTTACGGTGTCAATGACAACAACTATACAATCACATATATTATATATCTTATCGAGATTACATGTATATACTATAAAAGATCATCATACTTAAAGATATTGAGACTCAAAGACAAACAAAGACTTACGGACAATTCTATGATTAGTAAGGTTGTACCAGTGTATTAAGAGTCATAGAAAAACATTGTAAGGTCTCCTTAAGTATATATGCACACACGAATTCATATACACAAAATCAGCATTAAAAACATTCAAAATTAGCATTAACAATTTACACTCTGAAAATGCCCGCCACAGACGTCTGTGAATATGTTTGGGAAATTCTATCCTGAAGCCACGGACATTCGTGGATTTTCCAAAGACGTCTGTCATCTGGAAACTGCTATAACTTGAAAGGTTGATTTGTTTCATATCGAATAAATGCTTCTATTAAATTGAATAAACTAATCTCTTCATCGAAAGGTCACAGCCATTATTGTATAGAGTTTATCTAACAGCAACAACCCCTCATCTGCATCTTTTTAATCCTGTAAATACTACAAAGATTGAGATTAACAAATAGATCGATTCTCTTGTTTTCTAATTACTCACTTTTTACGTGTTTGTGCATCTCTTGCTTACATATTCTCAATCTATAAAAACCAAAATATCATTTTGGTTAAACCACTTCCTACAACTCAAAGCATTCACATTCACATACTCAAAGGAGATCATAGGAAGATTTGTACTATCAGTAAAAATCCAAGATTATCAGAGACATACTTTTGACTTAGCTTATTCCTCCGGAAGAAGCGAGGGTTAGTTGGTTAAAGAAAATACCGAAGGGGAGTTTCGAAAATGGACGTAGGACGGGAGGCCCGAACCAGTATAAAATATCTGGTGTGTTCTCTTTTAATATTTACTTTATTTAGGTTCAATTATTATTCTCTGCTTAATATAGTTAGTAATATACACACACTCTCGCACACACACATACACACACATATAAAAGTTGCACTACTTAAAAAAGATCATACAGACTTTCATTTGGTATCAGAGCTTTAGATTCTAGAGATCTTAACAACATCCTATTATAAACGGCCATAAAGAGATCTAGTCAAGGCAATAAATGAGGAAGAGCAATAAAGAAGAACCAAAGGAGGAAACAAGTGAATGCTTTGTGGCTAAACTCAAGTCACAATCGGTATGCTTAGATTCTTTATATAAAGATCTTTTGTTAGCATATGAATAAATATTCAAAGATTGTAAAACTTTGAATAAAGTTAATAGAATTTCACTGGCTAAGTTAAAAAATTATGAGCCAGAAATTTTCATTTAAAAGAGGAAAATATATTTTTGGTAAAAAATACTAAATTGTTTGAAAATACAGTAGAAGAACTTGTTTTAGAAAAAAATTCCTACAAAAAGAAAATAAGCAATTAGAAGCTTAAAATAATGATCTTTTGAAGGAAATCGACGTATTGCAAAATAAAAAATTCGACGTACTGCAAAATAAAAAAATATTTTTGGAAAATTATGTAAATAATGATAGCTCTTTAGTTTTGTCTCTTGAAAAAGAGAATAAAACTTTAAATAAATAGAATTTAGAATTATCTAAAGAATGTATGATTTTAAAATATAATAGTAATATTTTGCAGAAAGAAGTTTGTGGTTCTAAAGCAAATTTTAAAAGATTAAATCAAAAATTCGTAAGTTTTAACAAAGGTAAAGATATCTTATCTTCCTACGGTTTAGGCTATAAACAAGCTAAAAGTAAATATAGTACTAGACATTCATTCATGTATGCTAGTTTTAGTGCTAATACTAGTAAATAAGATAGTCCTAAAACTACTAACAATAATAATAGTACTTTGTTTATAAACATATGGAATCCTGCTAATTACGATGGATCATAATAAACAATTTTATATTAGCAACTATTATAAGAATTTGATTTATAATGAAAACTATATTTATAAAGTTTCAACCACACCCAAATGGGTATGGCTTCTCTAGACCTAACCCTCGAACCCTAATATAGGAAGTGGGTACCAGAACATATATCCCATTTTTGCATGTGCACCACATATAAAGGGCGAGATAAATTCCAAATTCTCCTGGTACTTATGGTAATGAAGCCACGATTGTGATGTTCAAATTTTCAATTTGAGTATGATATATTATGTTTTAATGGTGAAAATTGTGACTATGGTAAGTGGTATGTTCTTTAAAATCTTAAACACGATTTTTTAATATTTTGTACACCTAAGAATTTATATTAGAGAGTTCTGCCCGTATAATCATTCATATTACTCCTATTGATGTCTATTTCCTTTTTGTGGATTACAAATTGGGAGAATAACCGTATGACCATATCAATAGGGGGAGTATTAACTTATGGGGAGAATGTTTGAACTTTTATTTATTAATTTATTTATTATGGAACTCATGTTGGTTTATTATTCAATTACATTATTTGTGTTTATGTGTGATCTGTCTAAGTGTTATTAATATCTATCTATCTCATTTGATGTGTCTATATGTTTAAGTTTCTCTTATTTTATTTTGATAATGACAAAGAGGGAGAAATATATGCATGTACATAAGGGAAGACAAAATTAGGGGGATCTATTTTTATCATAACTAACGATTGTATGATTGTCATCATCAAAAATTGGGAGAATGTTAGAACCTCCATTCTATGGTATCAATGACAACAACTATACAATCACATATATTATATATATTATCAAGGTTACATGTATATAGTTTAAGAGATCATCATGCTCAAAGGTATTGGGACTTGAAGACAAACAAAGACTTATGGACCATGCTATGATTAGTAAAGTTATACTAGTGTATTAAGAGTCTTAAAAAAACTATGTAAGTTATCCTTGAGTATATATGCACACATGAATTTATATATACAAAATCAGCATTAAAATACATTCAAAATTAGCGCTAAAAATTTATACTCTGAAAATGCCAACCACAGACGTCTGTGGAAAATCCCAAACGTCTGTGAATATGTTTAGGAAATTCTATCCTGAAGCCGTAGATGTTTATGAATTTTTCATGTCATCTGGAAACTGCTATAACCTGAATGGTTGCTTCATTTCATATAGAATAGATGCTTCTGTTAAATTGAATAAACTCATCTTTTCATTGAAAGCTTGCAGCCATGAAATTGAATAGAGTTTATCTAACAGTAACAACTCCTCATCTACATCTCTTTCATCCTATAATACTACAAAGATTGAGATTAACGAATAGATCGATTCTCTTGATTTCTTATTACTCACTATTTATATTTTTGATCATCTCTTGCTTACATAATCTCAATATATAATAACCAAAATATCATTTTGGTTAAATCACTTCCTTCAACTTAAAGAATCCACATTACATTCACATACTCAAAGGTGATCATAGGAAGATTTGTACTATCAATCAAAATCTATATTATTTGGAACAAAAGATTGTCAAAGATATACTTTTAGTAGCCTATTCCTCTGGGTAAAGCAAGGGTTAGTTGTTAAAATAAAATACCGAAGAGGAGCTTTGGGACTGGATGTTGGACAAGAGGTGTAACGACCCGGAATTTCACTGCTTTGATCGGTGAATATTTATTAAATTAAAAATTAAATATGTAGGTTTATAATGAAAATAAAATCATTTTAATAAATTAATAATGATGATGAAATGTTTTTGTAATTTTTTTATCAGATTAAATAGTTCGTAGAAAAATAGAAAATGTGACCGAAGAACGTTTTTCGAAATTTCGACTATTCAGCACCGAAAAGTTGTTAGGAACGTTGTTCGTCTTTGTGCACCATACACACATATACATAAGAGTTTGTTCACTAAATAATAATACACTTATGAATAAATTATCTTATGTTAATTTGGATTGGCAACTAATGTTACAAGGCGTATTTTTAAAAACAATATGCTTATATATATAAGTATCGTCACATCTTAGGTTATATATATATATAGTATTGTCACATCTTAGATTGTAATCATTAACCATCATTATCTTTTATCGTGCCTTAGCTTTAATTAGTAATTTAATTTATATATATGTAAAGAAAGTGATGTGACTAAACATAACAATTATATATATATATATATGTATGTATGTATGTATGTATATAGGAAAGTGATGTGACTAAACATAATAATTATATACATATAAAAAATAAAGTGATATGGCTAAACATAATTATATTATATATATAAAAGAGTAACGTAATTAACCATAATCATATATATGTATATATTATAAAAGATTTGTGATGCGACCAAATATAATTATGACAAGTTATATTACTTAATTCATTTTGCCTACACACACACACACACACCTACATACATCTCTCTTATTCGTTTTACTTTCCACCTTTTAAACAAAAGAAAAAAAAGAAATCCTTAGCAAACTTGTTCAAAATCCATTCAAATCATCCCCATTTTCGTCCTACTTCCTCCGGTAATAATTTCCACCTTTCTACTCCAAATTATGATTTTCTTTTTTCAAACCGTATATAAATCCAGTGGCTACAACTTTATGTTGACTACTTCCTCTAGTTTTAGTCCGGCTATGTCAAAAACGCTTGTCTTTAAGACCAATTTTTCGACCTATGTTTCGAAGGCCGAAAATACCACTTCCTCTTTTGACCACAACATACTCAAAAATGATCAAAATCGAATGATTCTTTTTTTGAATTGATAGATAAAAGAATTTTTCTAAAACTTTACCATCGACAACATTTCAAAATTATGAGATTATCCTATCAAAAAGCCGAGGGAAAGTTGAGCTATTTCCGAATGCTTTTTGAGTTTTTCAAGTTTACAAGTTCTAAAGCATTCAAGTTTAGAAAAACTTTATGGTGAGTAAATTCCAATCTTTTGGAAAGATTTTATCTATGTATATGTTTGTCAATATGGCTAAATGGATGATGTTTGTTGTATGGATTATGACTTGGTTTTGATAGACATATATGTGCTAATATGTCGTTAGCATTAGATATAAAACAATGGTTCAAGTGCTATGGTTGGATATACAGTTGTGAACTTGATATGTTGTGCAAATGATATGCTTGTGTATGTGAGATGGTGGATTTTGGTCAAATGGCTATGGAAAGATTAGTAGTTTGGAATGGTGAAAGGACTTGAGATCCATTTGGAAATGATTTGAAAACCTATTTTCTAATTTTAAAGTTTTCATTTACAAATGATTTTAAAACCTATTTTCAAACGTAAAGGACAACACGTAAGTTAATTATTGTAACGACCCAGAATTTTAAACAATTTAATTTGCAAATATTTAATTAATTTTAAATATTTGAATGATGGTTTGGATTGAATTTTCAATATAACTTTGAATTTGGCGATTAAATTTTAGAATTTAATCTATTTGTAAGTTGAATAAAAATTTGAATCTTCAATTTTAAGCCAATTAAAAATATTTCAAAGGCTTGTAAAATTCATATTGATAATATTGAAGATTATAGAAGCTTCAGAATTTAATTTTAAAGTGAATTGTTTAGTTTTGAAATTAAATCATTTGAATCGATATTTAAAAATAGCCTTCCGAGGCACAGTCTCGGAATTCGACGAAACCAGTTCCATTGGGTCCGTAATATTGAATTATTGCCGGATTTCAAATTTCGTATTTTTCTGAGTTGATATGTGAGCACACGGTGAGTAAACGCATTGAAATAAAATCGAATTCAATTTAAATTTAAATTTTAGTCAAACATCACGTTGCCTTTCCAAAAATCACACCTAGTATCGCGCCTGAAATCACGATATGAAATCCTGAAAGCACGATGTCTTCTCTGTTAAAGGCACGACACTTTCATTCAGTTGAATTCAAAAAAAAAAATCATGGCCTCTGTGGTTTGAAATACCAAATAAAATCATGACGTTCGTCTCCTTCAACAAGCCCAAAATCATTTCGTTCCATGTAAAAATCGAGACCGAATCCCCTTCTTATGTTTAAAATCGAGATTGTTCGGTATAAAAAAAATAAAAAATAAAATAAAATAAAATAAAAAGGAAAATGGGCGCACCAGGAAAATGGGCGCACGCACGCGTAGGTGGAGCAGCATCGATTTTGGGGGGGGGGGGTAGCAGTTGAACGCGGCGGCGCGTGATTTCGTGGAGGTGGAGCGGTGGTTTTGGGCGATGGTCGCAAGGTGATGTCGCGTGGTGATTCGCGCCAAAGGACCGGAGGTGAACGACAGGACGGCGACTCGCGATCTGCAATAGCGCGCGCGATGGAGGCGCGTGGTTCGAGCGCGTGGGCGCGACGGCGTCGAGGCAGCAGAGACGATGGGAAGCTCGTTGATTGGTTGAGGCATGGGCATCGCGTGCAATCGTTTGTGGAATTGATCAATGATGGGATGCTCGGCCATGGCACCGGGGCAGTGGAGTAGTTGCTGTCAGGTATAGGAATTTGTTCTTAATAGATTTTTTTTTTCCTTACGGAAAATTTAGATAAGATTTAGGTTTGAAAAATTACAGTAAAGGAAATATTTATTCTGAAGAGAAATAAAAAAAAGTATCTTTCAGTTTTTATGCAGAAAATAAATGATTACAGTTTAATTAAAGGAAATTTGATTTTTAAACTAATTTATTAAGTCATTAGTTTGAAATTAAAAATATGGATTTGGTAGAAAAAGAAAAAAAATGTTTAACTAATTTATCCAAATTATTTTAGATATTAAAATTTGTTAAAAAAGGATTTAAAGTAAAAGAATTAGTTAAAATAAATTTATTAAAGGAATTCTAGTTTAAGATTTGATTCTTCGATTAGATAATTTTATTGAGAGACATTGGGTTAAAATGAAATCATGGGATAATTTAATTACCAAACTCTGGGTGCCCACCAATTTCCACACGGGCAGTCAAGAGTTAAGGTTTATCAGGATATTCTGGAATTCAGGAGTTGCTGGAAGCAAGCTGGATGGCATGGCGTATTACTAGTATATAGTATTTCTTTTCCGCTGTTTAAAATTGTTTGTTGTTGTACACTCTGATGTAATGAATTGTAATGTGATGTAATGTAATAACTGATATAGTTCTTTGTTTAAAGATTATTCATTTATCTATTATATGTTGTTCCGCTGCGAATTGTGAGATTCTGATATTGTTCTTTCTGTTCTGTTTTTCTTTCTCTCTTCTTCTACCTCTTTCTTTTTCTTAAACCCTAATGGTTCGGTTTTTTGGCAACGAAAAATCCGTGCCGTTACATTTGGTATCAGAGCATATGGTTAAGCGACAACCATGGCTCTGTTGGGTAGTACTCATTAGAGATAGAGTCAGTAGTACTCTAGAATGAGTTTGAGTGTAATAATAGATATGAGCGCGTATATGTTAGTGAATATAAAATTGTTTTTGAATCGGGTAAATAAGATAATTTTGCCCAAAACTATTTTTGTACAGAAAAGAAATGATTTTCTACGAATTATTATAGTATATGGTTGCATGATTGTTAAGAAGTGATAATATTGAATTATTATCATTAGTACATGGAATTAGATAAAATGAATTGAATTCAAGTAAACTAACTTGATAAATTATTAATTCATGGACAAATGAATTGGAATTTGAATTGGTTAAATTAAAGTTTAGTCGTGAGCTAAATTTGAAGATAAATTTGAATTTGTATATAAATTCAAGTAAGTAAAAGAAATAAATTGAAATTTCCTTTGTTAGTAATTAAGTAAATTCGAGATGAATTGAATATGGAAATTGAAAATTGAAATGAATTAGTGAATGTACTAATTGAAATGAATTAATAGATGAAGGTTAATCGTTAGAATTCAATATTTAGAATTGAGAATTGAATTCGAATGAAATTTAAATTGTGAATTGAATTCAAATGAAAATGAAATGTAGAATTGAATGAAATTGGATATGTAACTTCAATAGTGAAGTAAAAATGTATAAGAAGCATATATTGGAAATTTTGTAATGAATTAGAAAAATGGTTTGAATGTTGGAATTGGATATTACTACTAGCAGGTTATACAGGTATAAAAGGAATTGAGATTTTGATTTCAAAGATAAAATTGAATTGCTCGACAAAAAGGTACGTATTTCAATTTCAGTATGAAATTTGGTGATTCTCTTCTCCAGCCACTTGGCTTTCTCTTTTCTTTTTGATTCTGAGGGGCCGTGGTGCCATTTTGTAGTCGTACCGAGCTAGCCGCGCAAAGGAAATGCTGGCGAAATTTTTCGAAAATTTAGAGTGTTAGAAAATTTTTGAGAAAAATTTGAAAGTTTGAAATTTGAATTTGAATTTAAATTTGAAGAACAATGTTGATTGAAACTTATAATTGAAGTTGGAAAGCTAGTTGAAATGATAATGGATCTTTAATAAAAGATTTGTTTTAGAAAGTTGATAAAACTATTTGGATTGTGAAAAATAATAGACGGGATAAGGGCATTCTTCTTAACTTGTAATTTCGGGACGAAATTCTTTTAAGGGGGGAAGATTGTAACGACCCAGAATTTTGAACAATTTAATTTGCAAATATTTAATTAATTTTAAATATTTGAATGATGGTTTGGATTGAATTTTCAATATAACTTTGAATTTGGCGATTAAATTTTAGAATTTAATCTATTTGTAAGTTGAATAAAAATTTGAATCTTCAATTTTAAGCCAATTAAAAATATTTCAAAGGCTTGTAAAATTCATATTGATAATATTGAAGATTATAGAAGCTTCAGAATTTAATTTTAAAGTGAATTGTTCAGTTTTGAAATTAAATCGTTTGAATCGATATTTAAAAATAGCCTTCCGAGGCACAATCTCGGAATTCGACGAAACCAGTTCCATTGGGTCCGTAATATTGAATTATTGCCGGATTTCAAATTTCGTATTTTTCTGAGTTGATATGTGAGCACACGGTGAGTAAACGCATTGAAATAAAATCGAATTCAATTTAAATTTAAATTTAAATTTTAGTCAAACATCACGTTGCCTTTCCAAAAATCACGCCTAGTATCGCGCCTGAAATCACGATATGAAATCATGAAAGCACGATGTCTTCTCTGTTAAAGGCACGACACTTTCATTCAGTTGAATTCAAAAAAAAAAAAAAATCATGGCCTCTGTGGTTTGAAATACCAAATAAAATCATGCCGTTCGTCTCCTTCAACAAGCCCAAAATCATTTCGTTCAATTTAAAAATCGAGACCGAATCCCCTTCTTATGTTTAAAATCGAGATTGTTCGGTATAAAAAAAAAAAAAAAAAAAGGAAAATGGGCGCACGCACGCGTAGGTGGAGCGGCATCGATTTGGGGGGGGGGGGGTAGCAGTTGAACGCAGCGGCGCGCGATTTCGTGGAGGTGGAGCGGTGGTTTTGGGCGGTGGTCGCAAGGTGATGTCGCGTGGTGATTCGCGCCAAAGGACCGGAGGTGAACGACAGGACGGCGACTCGCGATCTGCAATAGCGCGCGCGATGGAGGCGCGTGGTTCGAGCGTGTGGGCACGACGGCGTCGAGGCAGCAGAGGCGATGGGAAGCTCGTTGATTGGTTGAGGCATGGGCATCGCGTGCAATCGTTTGTGGAATTGATCAATGATGGGATGCTCGGCCATGGCACCGGGGCAGTGGAGTAGTTGCTGTCAGGTATAGGAATTTGTTCTTAATAGAATTTTTTTTTCCTTACGGAAAATTTAGATAAGATTTAGGTTTGAAAAATTACAGTAAAGGAAATATTTATTCTGAAGAGAAATAAAAAAAAAGTATCTTTCAGTTTTTATGCAGAAATTAAATGATTACAGTTTAATTAAAGGAAATTTATTTTTAAACTAATTTATTAAGTCATTAGTTTGAAATTAAAAATATGGATTTGGTAGAAAAAGAAAAAAAATGTTTAACTAATTTATCCAAATTATTTTAGATATTAAAATTTGTTAAAAAAGGATTTAAAGTAAAAGAATTAGTTAAAATAAATTTATTAAAGGAATTCTAGTTTAAGATTTGATTCTTCGATTAGATAATTTTATTGAGAGACATTGGGTTAAAATGAAATCATGGGATAATTTAATTACCAAAGGTTAATATATTAAATTTAGTTTTGAAAATTAAATTTTTTAGTTAAAAATTGAATTTATAATTGATTAAGTTATTAAAAGAGAGTTTGGTTAATTAAATTAAATTTTAGTTAATTAAATCTAAATTTATTTTTGTGTTACTAAGAATAATTTATTAAAAGAAGAAAATTAGTTTAAATTTAATTTTTAGTTAAATCAATTATTAAAGGAGAAAACCGATGAATCGAAAATTATCTAATGAAAATTTATTATTCGATCTGTTCGAATATTAATAAATTGTGTAAATATTTATACAAGGTATAAATCAAGAAAATCGAGTCATGAAGGAAATGGATTGCTAATAAAAGCAAAGGTGAGAACTTCTCACTCAAAAGGAATTTTGTTATTTATCAGGATTTTAAATAGTTAGATTTAAAATTGATTGACTGTGTTGATTGAATGCTTGAATGATGATTGTTATATATATATATATTGGATGTGAATAGACCCTATACGCCGTTAGTAAGCGGAGGTTATTTATTATACCCATATACCGCGATATTCCACCTCGAAGTGGAATTGGTATTATATTATATATATAGCAATATATATACATATATCGGCATATGTATATATTGCAGTTGATTGATTTCCCGCATTGTATAGCGGATGAGACCCTATGCGCCATTAGTAAGCGGATAATATTTATTAAATCCCATATCCGCGATATTCCGTCTTGAAACGGAATTGGTATTGTGCTAATGTCTGTGGATGTAGGGAAACAGGTTGGAGGGATCCAACTGGATTCCTCACAAATATTTATTTGATTTCATATATTGTGATATTTGATTATTTATCATGGATGATATATGATGTTTGAAAGTCGTGTTTGACTATTTGATGTGTTGCATCATCGGATCCAATTTTGAAGCTTAAAATAACGATTTTGATTTTTAAGGGATTTCTAAAGTGATTTTTGAAAGTATACGTTTATAAAATATTTTTGGAATTGATTCATCTTAAATAAATAAACGTTATAATTTTAATGTTATAAAAATTATGATTTTTGAGAAATACAGTTAACAGAGATTTTTGAAAATATGGGATTGATGATTTATAAAATAGTTTAAACTGGGATTTTTGAATTTATTATAAAAAGTTTAAAAATAGGATTTATGAAATTTGATTATTTTATAAATCAAAAATGGTGAAATTATAAAGGAGTTTAAAGACGTTTTAAAATAGTAATATAAATTGATTTATATTAAAAGGGTTTATAAATTGATATTTATAAATTAAGAATATTGGAATTATAAAACGAGCTTTTATAAGAGTTAGAATGAATTGTGAATGAATTTCACAAATGAATGAAATTTATGGGATTATAACGATGAAGTTATAAATAGAATTTTATAAACAGTAGGTTTATAAAATTTGTAAAGGAAAATAAAATAAAATTCATAAAGTTATTAAAGGAATGGATTTGGATAAATAAATGAATCTTATAAGTTATAAGATTTATAAAATTTATGAAGTTTAAAGGAACGATTTTATAAACAAATAAATTATAAGTATTTGACTTATAATATGAATTTTTAATATATCATTGTGATATGAATTGAGATAGGTTAATAAAGGAAATTTATAAAAGGAAGTTGTTATAAAATAAATAGAAATAGAATTTATAAACATTGTTTTATAAATCCACAACAACTTATTTTGATAAGTGAATTGTTGTAATTTATTAATGGAGTTATATTCACGTTTTAGACAGTGAATAATCCTTTAAAATAAAATGAATAGAAGTGATGAAATTTATTAACAAGGTATATTCACGTTTTTGAATAGTGAATAATAAGTTAAAGAAATTATTTTGGATGTGATGTTTGAAATAGAATTAAAACGATCTAAAGATGTTTTAAAAGGTGTTGAGATTCAAAACCATAGATTTTAACATTTATTGTTGAAATAGATGTTTTCGAGAAATAAAAGGGAAATGGTAGATTATAACACTGTTGTTATAATAGATGATTTCCGAAAGGAAATGTTTTGTATAGTATTGGGATTTATATATCTATTTTAATTTCGAATCCCTATACTAGTGATTTTGGGTTGTCGTAACGATGTTTTACGCAACATTCGTTTTGGCCCAAATAAATATGTTTAAGAGAATGATTTCCTTAAAGAATGAAATATATACTTAATTTCGATTAAAGTATATAGGATATTTTCCAAGTGTAGAAAAAAAAAGGATTGTGAATTACTTATTTAATAAGTACGGAAATGTTTTCCAATATAAAGTGAATATGTTGAGAATTTATCTTTTTGAAGATAAATTGAAATGAATAATTGAAATCGTATATTCATAGATATTTTGGGAATATAAATTCATTATGGAATTTATGAATAAAAAGGGGAATTTGTTTAAAAATAAATGTTGATTTATTTTTGAAGTGTGAAAACTATATATCTAGTAAAGATATTTTTGGGGAATAAATAATTTGGAAAATTATTTGAAATCTGGTGATGTGTGCATATCTATTGATAGTTCAATAACCGACTATCAATATTTACCTTTGAATGGTATTTGTTGTGATTTGCTTGAAATTGAATGCCACACTTATTTTTTAAAATAAGCGCTCACTATTCGGGTTAACCGGGAAAGGACCTTGGGGTCGTATAACCCATTCCGAATATGTGATACGTCGTTAAGAATTGCATTCGAAGACCGGTGTTGAAGACCGGATATTTTCGAAAACGAAAGGGTTTCTTGTCGAATGTCTTTGCATCGACTGGTCCCCGGTATAGAGACTCCATATGTGATGGGAAGTCCGAACGTGATTAGTGAATATCCGGATTGCAAGGACTTCTTTGTAAGTGCCTTCGGTTCTGTTCGAGCTCGGAACAGACTTGTATGGATTGTATGTCTGACATTACAAGTTGAGATATAAAGCCGATTTCTTTCAAATATATTTCTGTTGGTGGCGGAGAATTTATTCTCTTAGCTTAACACCCTTCTCTGAGACGTACGAGCTCAGAGGTTATATAGTTGAAGTTATCGGCGATATATTCCCAATTTTGGTAATGTGACATGCTGAGTGTTGCTGTGAAATGATCATTGTGTTGATTATTTGTGATAGGATCATTTATTTGATCGTCTATCTTGGTGATCATTTCTATGATCATTTGTTGACCCAAAGCACGGCTTTTGTATAAAGTGTGTTTTTGTGGACGTGACTTCGTCGAGCCTCACAAACCGGTAATGGTCGAAACAGGAATTGTGCGGCAAGGTTTTCAGGGATCGCTTCCCTAGGGTATGACCATTCCTTCTGGAAAAGGGTAGTATCATGGTATGGAGCCCAGATACTTACTCATGTTGAAACACTTATTATTATGGTGTGATGTTGGTTAGAGAGCTCTCGTTTAAAGGTTCCAAAGGACCGGGGGTGGCATATCTGAGGGTTTGTAATATTCCTTGGGAAAAGGGATTCCCGGCTTTGTTTGGCAGAGAACAGTTGGTTCTCGGGGCGTCCTTCCAGAGGCGTTTCCATGTGGCAATGGGAAGTTCCTTGGCCTGACCATTTGTTGGAAAATCCATTCTTCAAATACGAGCCCTGTACGGTATTAGTTGTATTACCTGCCATTTACTTATGGTGGTAACCCACTGTTTGGATGGTAGCTATAGTAGGCATAAGTGCGAAATGTCTATGCTGGCTAAGATTTATATCTTTATTTTCGAAATAATTTCTACACTACGCACTAATAATAATATCAAATGTTTCTTTTTAATGTGTATCAAGCATCTTTGACTATCATAAGGAGAAATCTCCTCCGATTCTGCGTTTGCATTGTGTGTGTGTGCGGGAGGCCTTATGGTAGTCTCATTTTTAAAAAAAAACATTGCGAATTGATTTCAAAAATATTCCTCTATTTTTATCTTTAAAGAAAAATAAACTGTTTTGATTTCTCACACCAGTCACATGACTGACTCGGAGTTTATTGTTTTCCTTCCTAAACTCTGGGTGCCCACCAATTTCCACACGGGCAGTCAAGAGTTAAGGTTTATCAGGATATTCTGGAATTCAGGAGTTGCTGGAAGCAAGCTGGATGGCATGGCGTATTACTAGTATATAGTATTTCTTTTCCGCTGTTTAAAATTGTTTGTTGTTGTACACTCTGATGTAATGAATTGTAATGTGATGTAATGTAATAACTGATATAGTTCTTTGTTTAAAGATTATTCATTTATCTATTATATGTTGTTCCGCTGCGAATTGTGAGATTCTGATATTGTTCTTTCTGTTCTGTTTTCCTTTCTCTCTTCTTCTACCTCTTTCTTTTTCTTAAACCCTAATGGTTCGGTTTTTTGGCAACGAAAAATCCGTGCCGTTACATTTGGTATCAGAGCATATGGTTAAGCGACAACCATGGCTCTGTTGGGTAGTACTCATTAGAGATAGAGTCAGTAGTACTCTAGAATGAGTTTGAGTGTAATAATAGATATGAGCGCGTATATGTTAGTGAATATAAAATTGTTTTTGAATCGGGTAAATAAGATAATTTTGCCCAAAACTATTTTTGTATAGAAAAGAAATGATTTTCTACGAATTATTATAGTATATGGTTGCATGATTGTTAAGAAGTGATAATATTGAATTATTATCATTAGTACATGGAATTAGATAAAATGAATTGAATTCAAGTAAACTAACTTGATAAATTATTAATTCATGGACAAATGAATTGGAATTTGAATTGGTTAAATTAAAGTTTAGTCGTGAGCTAAATTTGAAGATAAATTTGAATTTGTATATAAATTCAAGTAAGTAAAAGAAATAAATTGAAATTTCCTTTGTTAGTAATTAAGTAAATTCGAGATGAATTGAATATGGAAATTGAAAATTGAAATGAATTAGTGAATGTACTAATTGAAATGAATTAATAAATGAAGGTTAATCGTTAGAATTCAATATTTAGAATTGAGAATTGAATTCGAATGAAATTTAAATTGTGAATTGAATTCAAATGAAAATGAAATGTAGAATTGAATGAAATTGGATATGTAACTTCAATAGTGAAGTAAAAATGTATAAGAAGCATATATTGAAAATTTTGTAATGAATTAGAAAAATGGTTTGAATGTTGGAATTGGATATTACTACTAGCAGGTTATACAGGTATAAAAGGAATTGAGATTTTGATTTCAAAGATAAAATTGAATTGCTCGACAAAAAGGTACGTATTTCAATTTCAGTATGAAATTTGGTGATTCTCTTCTCCAGCCACTTGGCTTTCTCTTTTCTTTTTGATTCTGAGGGGCCGTGGTGCCATTTTGTAGTCGTACCGAGCTAGCCGCGCAAAGGAAACGCTGGCGAAATTTTTCGAAAATTTAGAGTGTTAGAAAATTTTTGAGAAAAATTTGAAAGTTTGAAATTTGAATTTGAATTTAAATTTGAATTGTTAAGAGAACAATGTTGATTGAAACTTATAATTGAAGTTGGAAAGCTAGTTGAAATGATAATGGATCTTTAATAAAAGATTTGTTTTAGAAAGTTGATAAAACTATTTGGATTGTGAAAAATAATAGACGGGATAAGGGCATTCTTCTTAACTTGTAATTTCGGGACGAAATTCTTTTAAGGGGGGAAGATTGTAACGACCCAGAATTTTGAACAATTTAATTTGCAAATATTTAATTAATTTTAAATATTTGAATGATGGTTTGGATTGAATTTTCAATATAACATTGAATTTGGCGATTAAATTTTAGAATTTAATCTATTGGTAAGTTGAATAAAAATTTGAATCTTCAATTTTAAGCCAATTAAAAATATTTCAAAGGCTTGTAAAATTCATATTGATAATATTGAAGATTATAGAAGCTTCAGAATTTAATTTTAAAGTGAATTGTTCAGTTTTGAAATTAAATCGTTTGAATCGATATTTAAAAATAGCCTTCCGAGGCACAATCTCGGAATTCGACGAAACCAGTTCCATTGGGTCCGTAATATTGAATTATTGCCGGATTTCAAATTTCGTATTTTTCTGAGTTGATATGTGAGCACACGGTGAGTAAACGCATTGAAATAAAATCGAATTCAATTTAAATTTAAATTTAAATTTTAGTCAAACATCACGTTGCCTTTCCAAAAATCACGCCTAGTATCGCGCCTGAAATCACGATATGAAATCATGAAAGCACGATGTCTTCTCTGTTAAAGGCACGAAACTTTCATTCAGTTGAATTCAAAAAAAAAAAAAATCATGGCCTCTGTGGTTTGAAATACCAAATAAAATCATGCCGTTCGTCTCCTTCAACAAGCCCAAAATCATTTCGTTCAATTTAAAAATCGAGACCGAATCCCCTTCTTATCTTTAAAATCGAGATTGTTCGGTATAAAAATAAAATAAAATAAAATAAAATAAAAAGGAAAATGGGCGCACGCACGCGTAGGTGGAGCGGCATCGATTTTGGGGGGGTAGCAGTTGAACGCGGCGGCGCGCGATTTCGTGGAGGTGGAGCGGTGGTTTTGGGCGGTGGTCGCAAGGTAATGTCGCGTGGTGATTCGCGCCAAAGGACCGGAGGTGAACGACAGGACGGCGACTCGCGATCTGCAATAGCGCGCGCGATGGAGGCGCGTGGTTCGAGCGCGTGGGCGCGACGGCGTCGAGGCAGCAGAGGCGATGGGAAGCTCGTTGATTGGTTGAGGCATGGGCATCGCGTGCAATCGTTTGTGGAATTGATCAATGATGGGATGCTCGGCCATGGCACCGGGGCAGTGGAGTAGTTGCTGTCAGGTATAGGAATTTGTTCTTAATAGAATTTTTTTTTCCTTACGGAAAATTTAGATAAGATTTAGGTTTGAAAAATTACAGTAAAGGAAATATTTATTCTGAAGAGAAATAAAAAAAAAGTATCTTTCAATTTTTATGCAGAAAATAAATGATTACAGTTTAATTAAAGGAAATTTGATTTTTAAACTAATTTATTAAGTCATTAGTTTGAAATTAAAAATATGGATTTGGTAGAAAAAGAAAAAAAATGTTTAACTAATTTATCCAAATTATTTTAGATATTAAAATTTGTTAAAAAAGGATTTAAAGTAAAAGAATTAGTTAAAATAAATTTATTAAAGGAATTCTAGTTTAAGATTTGATTCTTCGATTAGATAATTTTATTGAGAGAAATTGGGTTAAAATGAAATCATGGGATAATTTAATTACCAAAGGTTAATATATTAAATTTAGTTTTGAAAATTAAATTTTTTAGTTAAAAATTGAATTTATAATTGATTAAGTTATTAAAAGAGAGTTTGGTTAATTAAATTAAATTTTAGTTAATTAAATCTAAATTTATTTTTGTGTTACTAAGAATAATTTATTAAAAGAAGAAAATTAGTTTAAATTTAATTTTTAGTTAAATCAATTATTAAAGCAGAAAACCGATGAATCGAAAATTATCTAATGAAAATTTATTATTCGATCTGTTCAAATATTAATAAATTGTGTAAATATTTATACAAGGTATAAATAAAGAAAATCGAGTCAAGAAGGAAATGGATTGCTAATAAAAGCAAAGGTGAGAACTTCTCACTCAAAAGGAATTTTGTTATTTATTTAAATTTTAAATAGTTAGATTTAAAATTGATTGACTGTGTTGATTGAATGCTTGAATGATGATTGTTATATATATATATATATATTGGATGTGAATAGACCCTATACGCCGTTAGTAAGCGGAGGTTATTTATTATACCCATATACCGCGATATTCCACCTCGAAGTGGAATTGGTATTATATTATATATATAGCAGTATATATATATATCGGCATATGTATATATTGCAGTTGATTGATTTCCCGCATTGTATAGCGGATGAGACCCTATGCGCCGTTAGTAAGCGGATAATATTTATTAAATCCCATATCCGCGATATTCCGTCTTGAAACGGAATTGGTATTGTGCTAATGTCTGTGGATGCAGGGAAACAGGTTGGAGGGATCCAACTGGATTCCTCACAAATATTTATTTGATTTCATATATTGTGTTATTTGATTGTTTATCATGGATGATATATGATGTTTGAAAGTCGTGTTTGACTATTTGATGTGTTGCATCATCGGATCCAATTTTGAAGCTTAAAATAACGATTTTAAAAAAAAAACATTGCGAATTGATTTTAAAAATATTCCTCTATTTTTATCTTTAAAGAAAAATAAACTGTTTTGAGTTCTCACACCAGTCACATGACTGACTCGGAGTTTATTGTTTTCCTTCCTAAACTCTGGGTACCCACCAATTTCCACACGGGCAGTCAAGAGTTAAGGTTTATCAGGATATTCTGGAATTCAGGAGTTGCTGGAAGCAAGCTGGATGGCATGGCGTATTACTAGTATATAGTATTTCTTTTCCACTGTTTAAAATTGTTTGTTGTTGTACACTCTGATGTAATGAATTGTAATGTGATGTAATGTAATAACTGATATAGTTCTTTGTTTAAAGATTATTCATTTATCTATTATATGTTGTTCCGCTGCGAATTGTGAGATTCTGATATTGTTCTTTCTGTTCTGTTTTTCTTTCTCTCTTCTTCTACCTCTTTCTTTTTCTTAAACCCTAATGGTTCGGTTTTTCGGCAACGAAAAATCCATGCCGTTACAATTATGACTTGATTAAGTATGTTTAATAATTAATTAATTATTAATTAGTCAGTAATTAGATTAAGTATTTAGTGACTAATTAGTGATAATTAAGTAAGTTACTAAGAAGTATTAATTAATGATTAATTAAGTTAAAAATGGTAATTATTTTTATATAATCAAGTTTAATTTCTTTAATTATTATTTAATTGAATTTGAATCTTTTAATTGATTATTATTTAATTAAAGATTAATTATTTACTTAATATTACTTAATTAGGGATTAATTTTAAGGAAATGTTCATTTGTTTAAAGTTTAATTATTAATTTACTTTTAATTAATTAAGACTTAATTATGTTTTGATTTTGATTATTTCAAATTTAATTAAGCTTTAATTTATATTAAATTATGATTTAATTATTAAAAGTTAGTTTAAACTTTATCGGTTATGTATTAAGTTCGGTTGTTTTCAAAGTGGTTTGATTATAACCAAAGGATCTTTTATCCATGATTTTATGTGATATCCCGGAATTTTTGGCAATATAAATTTAATAATCTGTGTTAAAAATTAAATTGATTTGATAATTTTTGATAATAAATTTTGAATTGATTTAATAGTCTTTCTTTTAATAAATATTTAAATTTGTACATTTTATCTTTTTAAAGCTAATAAATTGTTTTCTGTTTATAATATATATATAATTGTATATATTATAAATATATAAGCTTTGGTTTGGAATTTAGTAAATGAATCAATTTTCTAATTCTAATTTATTTTTGGTAAATTTGAAATTTTGATTTAAATTTAACATTTAGCTTTTCAAAGCAATTTAATAAATAACTATATGGTTTATACTTAAGGTAAATCTTATTTGTTTTAAAATTTTATTTAGCTTAAATATGAATTTAAATTAGATTAACATAAAAGCTTTGTTTTATTTTCTTTTTAAAATATTGCTTGAAATTTATATATAAGAATTTAAAATACAATTTACATATGATCTTAATATATTGAGTAACAGAAGTAATTTATAATCTCTTTTATAAATCATTTAAATTTGTTAAATTTGTTATTTTCAAATAATAATTATAATACCTAGTTTTTATAATCGTAAATAGATTTTTTTAGAAATAGGATTTGTTTTTTTTATTTAATAAGAGTTATATATGCATATATAACTTGATTTTTAAATTGGATTTTATAATTTAATGTAAATTTGAATTTAATGTTTTGAAATTCAAAAGAATAAATACTTAAAAATATTTGAATAAGCTTTTATTTATAATTTTTTTTGTTTTATTTTTTCTATAAAAGAAAAAGGGAGAAATTTATTTATATATACATAAGAAGTAGTAAATTAATTAAAGCTTTTATAAACAATTTAAATAAAAAAAATACTTAAATTACAAGTGTAGGTTTCTTAAGACATCTTAATGACATGTGTTAAGTATAAAGTAAACATTTTGACAAATGTTAAAAATTAGAACAAGTGTCCTCTTAAATTTTTCTTT
This sequence comes from Allium cepa, assembly GCA_030765085.1. NCBI lineage: Eukaryota > Viridiplantae > Streptophyta > Magnoliopsida > Asparagales > Amaryllidaceae > Allium > Allium cepa. The sequence goes on along the minus strand of CM060934.1, from coordinate 548,999,585 downwards.
TTTTCTTTTATTTTATTTAAATCATTTTGTGCTTATATAAACATTGCCCCTCATTCTCATTTTATTTTTCTATTCTTCTTCTTCAAAACTTGAGAATTCTTCAGCTAAAAATCTGAAATCAATCTTCTTCAAATCAAAAGCCAAGAATTTAAATTCTTTGATCATCTTCTTCAAAAACCTGTTTTCTGTTCAAAACAAAATCTGAAATCCCCTCAAAAAGAAAATCAAACTGAAACCAGTATTCCTCTAACCAAAATAACTCAAAAACTATCTGAATTATCTTCAAACCTGAAATGCAAATCGAATAAACCTATAGCCTCTTCAAATTCAGTAACCTAAAATTCAATTCTGCAACTCAAAAAAAACCCTACATGCAACAGCAGTTTCATTTAAGTTTGCATTTTTCTTTCTCTGGAGGCATGCATGCAATTGTAATCAGGGAGCTAAGGCATTTCAGCAAAAACAAGATGAAAGTTTTTAAAAGCAAACTGCAGTTTTAAGATCTTATTCAAACTACAACAACTTGAAGTTTTCAAATCAAGCACCTTCCAGTTTCATAATTTACAAAAAAAATTTTTTTTGCTCTGTTCAATCATGCATGCCAGGTGAGTAACCTCACTCTTTTATAAATTAAGTATAAATTTAGTTGGTTATTTTGCTCTAGAAATAAGTGTGTTTGCATGCTATTTACAAGTTCATTACTGGTAGATATATGAATGTATGTAGTTGAGCAAGTGGCTGTGTAATTATTATTTTTTCTGTGCATAAGTTCCCAGATTCAGGAATTGCTAAAATTCCATTTCATTGGATTTAATCTGTGTAAAGATTTATGATTTAACAAAATATAGCTATGAACATTAGTTAAAGTTTAAAATTCTATTTAATATGAAAATTTCTGTATTGTCTCTGGGAATTTAGAAAATACAGAACAAATCTTATGTAGGTAAAAATTTGATCATCCGAATTCATGGATTCAAGAGTATAAATCGATTTCTTAAACTAGTACTTGAATTTTAAAACCTAAATCAGAATATTTAGTTTTAAATTGATTGGGCATTACTGGTTTAACCAGAAATAATGTTTTGGGGTGATTCTGTCAATCTAAGTGGTCGGGGTAGCCAGTGTTTCTCTGGTGATGGAATGGTGATAGAAGAATCAAGGAAAAATAGTAGGAAGAGGATTTATTCACTGTGGTGATGGTGATTAGGGATTAAAGATTTTAACCCTAGTTTCTTTAGTTGATCAGAAAATTGATCACCGTGAACCCTATGAATGATCGAGCTTTCCTAGAATCGAGTAGGTGGTTGATGGAATGTGGAGGAAGTAGTGGCCAGAGGTGAAGCTTCTCTAGTGGTCGGAGTTTGGTGTTTGAAGCGATTTCCAGTAGTCGACTTTGTTCCAGATTTGAGCTCGTAAGCTCGCTTTTGATTTTGGGGTTCTGCAGTTTGTTTGATGGTCGGAATTAGGTAAGAGGGTGATCGCCGACTTGCGCGTGGGGTCGCGAGAGGTCGGAGTTGACTGCAGTGGTGGTGCAGGTGCACGGTGATCATGATGTATCAGATGTTGATTTGGGGGAAGATGGGTACTTTTGTTTTGTTTGGGTAATTTCGTGTTTTTGCTCGAAGTTTTGGGGTATTGGACTCGAGGTAGTGGTTGTATGGGCTCAGGTGTTTGGTTGTTTCAGGATTTTATAAACTGTCAGTACTTAGTTTGAATGAATTCAAATAGAAATGTTACTCGAGTTTTACTCGAGATATTTTGTGTTTTTGCTCGGGTTAGGCTAGGGTAGGCTCGAGTGGTTTCTTTGTGATTCGAGTTGGTTTTGTTCAGGCTAGGAATCCTGTTCTATTTTCAAAATTTAAAACTGAATTTTTAAAATTATAAAGCAAAGATTTAAAATAAGTTTTAAATCTAATTTTTAAATTATGGATTCAAGCTTAATTTGAATCATAGTTGGAAATGAATAAAGTTTTTTTTTAATTCAAATTTGTTTTAAATAACCTTAAAGGGGTTAAGTATTTAAAAGTGTTTTTTTAAAGGAATTTGAATTTTAAATTGTAATTTGAAATGTAAAGGAATGTTTTAAACAAGGTTTAAATCTGATTCAAATCTAAATTTGAATTTTTGTCTTAAAATAGATTTAAGTTTTATAAATTTAAGTGTTTTAACAATTTTGAATGATAAAGTAAAATTTAAATGTTTTGAATTTAAAAAACGAATTTGTTTTAAACTCTCATAAAAATTCCTTTAGTAAGAAAAAGTGTTCTTTATCATGTGAATTTAAAGGTTTTAAATTGATTTTAAATTTTATTGAAGATAAATTGGGTTTCATTTTAAAACTTGAATTTAAAATGAAATTTTAAATGAAATTTGGAAATGAATGTTTTCAAATATATTTGTAAATGATAGTTTAACCATAAATAAGAAAAAGTTTATCTTAAAGTTAAATTATAATTTAATGATTGGTAATTCATTTATTATTAGGGTAATTAAATGGATAATTACTTAAAGTAATTAAGGGTTTTAAATTTAAAGTTTAAGATTAATTATTCTTCGAATAATTAACTTGTAATTTAAGAATCATTAATTAAATAAAATTAGATTTTAATTAATGATTAGTAATTAATTAATCAAGTAATAAAGGATTAATTAAGTTACAGTAACACTTAGTTAATTCAATAATTAGGGGTTAATTTATGGGCTATTAATTATTAATTAATTTGTAATCAAAAATGATTAAATAAGTTAATTACTTTAGAAAAATAATTAATGAATTGTTAATTGTTAATGAAGGTTATTAACTAAGGATTATTTAATAATTAATTAATCTGATTAAATTTTAATAATTAATTAGATTAATTAATTTAAAGATAATCATTTATGTAAATTGTTAAGTATAATTACTTATGGAAGTAATTAAGGAATTAATTACTCATTTAATTAATTGAGTTTAATTTGATTAGATAAGTTAATTAATTCAGTTTAATTAATTTAGAATAATCATTTGATGATTTTTGAAGTATAATTACTTAATGTAATTTAATGAAGAGAAATTGCTTAGGAAAGTAATTAATGGGTAATTACTGGATGTAATTAACTGAAGGTGATTTGATGATGGAAGTAATTTGAGTATAATTACTTTATGAATTAATCAAGGGATTAATTTGAGGTAATTAATTAAGGATTAATTTATTTATTTGGTGAAGTAATTAAGGGTAGTTTTAAGAATGGAGTTAATCAAGGGTGATTAACAATTATGGTTTAAATAAAGATTAATTTCTTATGTAATTAATTTAAAAGAGAAAATGTAATTAGAAATCATTAATTATTATAATTAATGATGTAATTAAGAATATATTTATTTGGAAATAATTAATAAATGAAGGAATTAATTAATGTAATTAATTAAGGATTAATGTAATTAATTATAGTTAATTAATTTATGAAGTAATTAAAGATTAATTACTGTATTTGGTTAAGTATAATTAATTTGTAAAATTAATTAAAGAATAATTACTTGAATATAATTAAGGAATAATTAATCAAGGACGATTAATTAAGGTGATTGATTGGAGATTAATTAATTAATTAATTTGTGATTAATTAATAGTAATGTAAGCAAGATTCATATTGAAGAAGTAATTAATTTAATTCATTTTAAATTAATTATATTTGGTGCGATTATTAGTCATTGCTTATATGAATGGATGATATTGTTTGCGTTGAATGGTTTGAATCTCAGATATGAGATAAGTAATGTTGAGTGATATGGATGCATTGGTTGCATTGTGATGATGATTTGGATTATCTTTTGATAATGATAATATGGATTATCTGTTGTGATGACTATCTATTGTGGTATGTGTATTATCTATCTGTATATTTAGATAATTGAATTGTTTTAAACTCCAAAACAACTTGACCTTAAAAGATACGCTTAGGATTTCGATGAGACCGGGATCAGGTTTCGAGATTTGGATATCCGAAAACCACATTGATCCAAATTAACGATAGGTCGTGAATCTCAAGTGAAGAGTGAAGACTCGAGGTGTAAGGACTATTCGTCAGTATAACTCTGAGGGTGATTTCGAGATGAGTTTGACGGAGATAGTACTTTCAGATTCGAGATGAAGATTCAGAGTGCAAGGGTTATCGTCGTTAACTCTGAGGGTGATTCCAAAATGAGTGTAATGAGATAATGCCTTCGGTTTCGCTCGAACCTGGAACGAACTTGTATGGATTGAATGCTTCCAGAACATCGTTAGGTGGACGATGAGCATTCTAAGAGATGTGTTCTAAAAAGGTAATCGTAGCCTCAAGCCTCATCAATGGGGAATGGCTAAAACATGGGAGGTGTAGCAAGGCTAAGTGGGTCATGCCCAAGTAGGATGAGATTGTCTAGAAGTCCCTTTTTATTTCGGCTGTGTGGGCGGTTGAAATGTACGCCAACTGCGAGGTTGTCTTGTTCAGGACTGTCCAGTAAGGGATGGTTCCAGTCTTGTGTTGCAGGGGATTGGGAGTGATCCTCGATACGTTGATCTAGGCCACGTACTGTGACGGGCGGTACCCGGTAGCCCTGCCATTGTATGGAATCCAAAATCCAATAAGTGCCAACGGTTTTGATTGTATTACCCACTTTTGTGGCTAGTAGCTGGAATTTAATCATGTAACAATTTCGGCTATTTTCTATTTACTTGAAAACCCTAGACCTATTATAATATCACTGGATTTTCTATCAAATGTTTTGGTTAGCGTAAGGTAAAAACTTTTCCATGTTTATGTGTGGGAAGTCTTACGTGATACCTTTTCTTTTCAAAGGTTTTTCAAAGTTAAGCAACTTTAACCTGTTACTCACACCAGACCCATGTCTGACCCGGAGTTTATCTTCTGTTTTCTTAAACTCTTGGGTACTCAAATTTTTACGAGTAGCCAAGGGATTCAGGTTAGCTTTTGACGAATTATAGAGGAGCAATGGAGAAGGAGGCTTCGGCGCTAGATATATAGTTTCCGCTATGTGTTCCGCTGTGTTGGTATCTCTTTGTTGAGTTGTATTGAGTTGTAATAACTAGACAGGTGTTTATAACTATCTAGTATGTGATGTGTGTTCTGTGTAACTCTGATTAGTGTTGTCTACTATGTAAAATTTATGTTATTAATATTATTTATTCGTTCCGTTGTTGAGATTCTGATGTTGTTCTTCTTTCTTCTCTTTCTTTTCTCTTTTCTATCCCGTTCTTTCTTCAAGATGATGCGACTTTCTATGGAGAAAAAGTCGGGTCGTCTCAGGTGGTATCAGAGCGCTAGGTTGAGTGAATACCTAGGCTTTGAAGTGATTTCTTTCTTGAGAGAGCGTATTTGTAATTTTGAATATATATATATATATATATATTTACTTCTACCTATTTGTTGGGTTACCAGTTCGGGTTTTCCAATATAAGTTATAAAGGTAGATAAGGTAGTGGGGTGTGTAACACGACTACTACCCATGGTTGCTGTTTGAGTGTTGAGGTTGAAAGTGAATCTGCCGAGACTGTAGACCTAATACCGTCTCGAGTAAGCTTTGCAACTGGATGTAAGGATTTCATCGATCTTTGAAGGATATCTTTTAAAGGTTTGGAGTCCATCTTGGTAGTGTAAGTTGGATGAGTAGAGTTGGATCTGTCGGTTGGGCAGAAGAAAATAATGGTATCTTGATACCTCAGGAATTCGTAGCTGTGTGATGAGACGCAGTAACTATGGACGTTTCCGAGGATATTTCTTTGGAACAAGTTTGGAAAGTATATCTGCTTCGATGTTGTGACTGGGTTCAGCAGGATGTTTCTATCTGGTTTGAGGTCCAAGTTTCTCGAAGAGCTTTGGATTAGGATGTCTTTGGCGTCGGTGTCAGCAGTGTAGCTCGGAGTATTCTGTGTGCCAGCAAGAAGGTCTTATGTTAGCAGTTTTTCTGGAGGTGGAGTTCAGAAGCAGCAGAGTGGATCCATTTCTTCGATGGACTGGCTAAGATAAGCGTAAGCTGTTCTGATTGGTAAAGAGATAACAGTTTTCTTTGGATATTAGGCTGGGTTGATCGCAAAAGTGACTTGCGATAGTTTGAGTGTTCTCTTGAGTTATCAGAGGTTTGTCCGCATCTGGAGGTTGAGTTTTCTTATCGACTGGATTCCAGGAGTGCTATCGGTGGTTCAGTTAGTAGAAGGATGACTTCTTGAGCAAGGGTTTGGTGAAGCAGCTTAGGATCAGGTGGGACATCTGAGTTTTCTTTCATGGATCTGTTGAACCATATTTCTGAGATGTGTTGTCTAGTTTGTGCCAGTGTTCTTCATCAGCATTTTCATCTACTCCAGATCAGAGTTGTGCAGCGGAAGCAGTCTGGGAGTGCTTTTGTTTTGGTCCAGTTAATTTCTAAAGACATCAACAAAGGTTGTGCTGATCAGGAGGGGTGAAGACAGCCCAGGAATCGTCAGAAAAGTATTTTGTGAATAAGAGAAAAAAGAAATTTGGATTCCGGAGTCGGAGATTTGATTTTGGGTAAGTTTTCTCCGATCTAAAGAGCCTTAAGATTGAGTAAGACTGGGTAAGTCAGCTCCGAGGTGTATTGGATCTTTTCTGTGTTCTTGTGTGGATTAGTGTTTGATTTTCAAGGTTGAATTGCCAGTTTGGATAACTGGGATTCGATGTGTTTCAAGTATCTCTGAGGGAGTACGTGTATGATCTATCTCTGGTTGTGGAACCAACAATTCAGGAGGATGTGATAGTTGAGCAGACTTGTCTGTAGTCTGATATCCTGTTTAGTTTTGTAGATCTAGTCGGATAGGAGCTCTGCAGCTTAGTAGTATAGATTATTTGGATTCTGTAGAGTGAATATCCCGACATTTATACTTGGGAAACTCTAGAAAATCCTATCCAGAATTTTGTCTGGATAGTTAGATTTGTTTGTTTGAATGAATTGGTTGCTATAATTGTTAGCATATGTTTGATAATATATGCTTGTGTTTTAAAATAAAATCTTAAGATAGATTATTAAATTACCTTTGCTTTTAAATTTCGAGGACGAAATTCTTTAAAGGGGGGAAGAATGTGATATCCCAGAATTTTTGGCAATATAAATTTAATAATCTGTGTTAAAAATTAAATTGATTTGATAATTTTTGATAATAAATTTTGAATTGAATTAATAATCTTCTTTTAATAAATATTTAAATTTGTAGATTTTATCTTTTTAAAGCTAATAAATTGTTTTCTGTTTATAATATATATATATATATATATATATATATATAATTGTATATATTGTAAATATATAAGCTTTGGTTTGGAATTTAGTAAATGAATCAATTTTCTAGTTCTAATTTATTTTTGGTAAATTGGAAATTTTGATTTAAATTTAACATTTAGCTTTTCAAAGCAATTTAATAAATAACTATATGGTTTATACTTAAGGTAAATCTTATTTGTTTTAAAATTTTATTTAGCTTAAATATGAACTTAAATTAGATTAACATAAAAGCTTTGTTTTATTTTCTTTTTAAAATATTGCTTGAAATTTATATATAAGAATTTAAAATACAATTTACATATGATCTTAATATATTGAGTAACAGAAGTAATTTATAATCTCTTTTATAAATCATTTAAATTTGTTAAATTTGTTATTTTCAAATAATTATTATAATACCTAGTTTTTATAATCATAAATAGATTTTTTTAGAAATAGGATTTGTTTTTTTATTTAATAAGAGTTATATATGCATATATATATATATATAACTTGATTTTTAAATTGGATTTTATAATTTAATGTAAATTTGAATTTAATTTTTTGAAATTCAAAAGAATAAATACTTAAAAATATTTGAATAAGCTTTTATTTATAATTTGTTTTGTTTTATTTTTTTCTATAAAAGAAAAAGGGAGAAATTTATTTATACATACATAAGAAGTAATAAATTAAGATTTAAAGCTTTTGTAAACAATTTAAATAAAAATAAAAATACTTAAATTACAAGTGTAAGTTTCTTAAGACACCTTAATGACATGTGTTAAGCATAAAGTAAACATTTTGACAAATGTTAAAAATTAGAACAAGTTTCCTCTTAAATTTTTCTTTTTTTCTTTTATTTTATTTAAATCATTTTGTGCTTATATAAACATTGCCCCTCATTCTCATTTTCTTTTTATATTCTTCTTCTTCAAAACTTGAGAAATCTTCAGCTAAAAATCTGAAATCAATCTTCTTCAAATCAAAAGCCAAGAATTTAAATTCTTTGATCATCTTCTTCAAAAACCTGTTTTCTGTTCAAAACAAAATCAGAAATCCCCTAAAAAAATCAAACTGAAACCAGTATTCCTCTAACCAAAATAACTCAAAAACTATCTGAATTATCTTCAAACCTGAAATGCAAATCGAATAAACCTGTAGCCTCTTCAAATTCAGTAACCTGAAATTCAATTCTGCAACTCACAAAAAAAACCTGCATGCAACAGCAGTTTCATTCAAGTCTGCATTTTTCTTTCTCTGGAGGCATGCATGCAATTGTAATCAGGGAGCTAAGGCATTTCAGCAAAAACAAGATGAAAGTTTTTAAAAGCAAACTGCAGTTTTAAGATCTTATGCAAACTACAACAACTTGAAGTTTTCAAATCAAGCACCTTCCAGTTTCATACTTTTCAAAAAAAAAATGGTTGCTCGGTTCAATCATGCATGCCAGGTGAGTAACCTCACTCTTTTATAAATTAAGTATAAATTTAGTTGCTTATTTTACTCTAGAAATAAGTGTGTTTGCATGCCATTTACAAGTTCATTACTGGTAGATATATGAATGTATGTAGTTGAGCAAGTGGCTGTGTAATTATTTTTTTTTTTTTCTTCTGTGCATAAGTTCCCAGATTCAGGAGTTGCTAAAATTCCATTTCATTGGATTTAATCTGTGTAAAGATTTATGATTTAAAAAAATATGGCTGTGAACATTAGTTAAAGTTTAAAATTCTATTTAATATGAAAATTTCTGTATTGTCTCTGGGAATTTAGAAAATACAGAACAAATCTTATGTAGGTAAAAATTTGATCATCCAGATTCATGGATTCAAGAGTATAAATCGATTTCTTAAACTAATACTTGAATTTTAAAACCTAAATCGGAATATTTAGTTTGAAATTGATTGGGCATTACTGGTCTAACCAGAAATAATGTTTTGGGGTGATTCTGTCAATCTAAGTGGTCAGGGTGGCCAGTGTTTTCTCTGGTGATGGAATGGTGATAGAAGAATCAAGGAAAAATAGTAGGAAGAGGATTTATTCACTGTGGCGATGGTGATTAGGGATTAAAGATATTAACCCTAGATTCTTTAGTTGATCAGAAAATTGATCATCGCGAACCATATGAATAATCGAGCTTTCCCAGATTCGAGTAGGTGATTGATGGAGTGTGGAAGAAGTAGTGGCCGGATGTGAAGCTTCTCTGGTGGTCGGAGTTTGGTGTTTGAAGTGATTTCCAGTAGTCGACTTTGTTCCAGATTTGAGCTCGTAAGCTCGTTTTTGATTTTGGGGTTCTACAGTTTGTTTGACGGTCGGAATTGGTTAGGGGGTGATCGCCGACTTGCGCATGGGGTCGCGAGAGGTCGAAGTTGACGGTAGTGGTGGTGCAGGTGCATGGTGATCACGATGTATCAGATGTTGATTTGGGGGAAGATGGGTACTCGTGTTTTGTTCGGGTTATTTCGTGTTTTTGCTCAAAGTTTTGGGGTATTGGACTCGAGGTAGTGGTTGTATGGACTTGGGTGTTTGGTTGTTTCAGGATTTTGTAAACTGTCAGTACTTAGTTTGAATGAATTCAAATAGAAATGTTACTCGAGTTTTACTCGAGATATTTTGTGTTTTTGCTCGGGTTAGGCTAGGGTAGGCTCGAGTGGTTTCTTTGTGATTCGAGTTGGTTTTGTTCAGGTTAGGAATCCTGTTCTATTTTCAAAATTTAAAACTGAATTTTTAAAAGTATAAAGCAAAGATTTAAAATAAGTTTTAAATCTAATTTTTAAATTATGGATTCAAGCTTAATTTGAATCATAGTTGGAAATGAATAAAGTTTTTTTTAATTCAAATTTGTTTTAAATAACCTTAAAGGGGTTAAGTATTTAAAAGTGTTTTTTTATAAAGGAATTTGAATTTTAAATTGGAATTTGAAATGTAAAGGAATGTTTTAAACAAGGTTTAAATCTGATTCAAATCTAAATTTGAATTTTTGTTTTAAAATAGATTTAAATTTTATAAATTTAAGTGTTTTAACAATTTTGAATGATAAAGTAAAATTTAAATGTTTTGAATTTAAAAAAGGAATTTGTTTTAAACTCTTGTAAAAATTCCTTTTGTAAGAAAAAGTGTTATTTATCATGTTAATTTAAAGGTTTTAAATTTATTTTAAATTTTATTGAAGATAAATTGGGTTTCATTTTAAAACTTGAATTTAAAATGAAATTTAAAATTAAATTTGGAAATGAATGTTTTCAAATATATTTGTAAATGATAGTTTAACCATAGATAAGAAAAAGTTTATCTTAAAGTTAAATTATAATATAATTATTTGTATTTCATTTAATTATTAGGGTAATTAAATGGATAATTACTTTAAGTAATTAAGGGTTTTAAACATAAAGTTTAAGATTAATTATTCTTAGAATAATTAACTTGTAATTTAAGAATCATTAATTAAATATGATTAGATTTTAATTAATGATTAATAATTAATTAATCAAGTAATAAAGGATTAATTAAGTTACAATAACACTTAGTTAATTAAATAATTAGGGGTTAATTAATGGGCTATTAATGATTAATTAATTTGTAATAAAAAATGATTAAATAAGTTAATTACTTTAGAAAAATAATTAATGAATTGTTAATTGTTAATGAAGGTTATTAACTAAGGATTATTTAATAATTAATTAATGTGATTAATTTTTAATAATTAATTAGATTAATTAATTTAAAGATAATCATTTGTGTAAATTGTTAAGTATAATTACTTATGGAAGTAATTAAGGAATTAATTACTTATCGCAATTAATTGAGTTTAATTTGATTAGATAAGTTAATTAATTCAGTTTAATTAATTTAGAATAATCATTTGATGATTTGTGAAGTATAATTACTTAATGTAATTTAATGAAGAGAAATTGCTTAGGAAAGTAATTAATGGGTAATTACTGGATGTAATTAACTGAAGGTGATTTGATGATGGAAGTAATTTGAGTATAATTACTTTGTGAATTAATCAAGGGATTAATTTAAGGTAATTAATTAAGGAGTAATTAATTTATTTAGTGAAGTAATTAAGGGTAGTTAATTATGAATGGAGTTAATCAAGGGTGATTAACAATTATGGTTTAAATAAAGATTAATTTCTTATGTAATTAATTTGAAAGAGAAAATGTAATTAGAAATAATTAATTATTATAATTAATGATGTAATTAAGAATAGATTTATTTGGAAATAATTAATAAATGAAGGAATTAATTAATGTAATTAATTAAGGGTTAATGTAATTAATTATAATTAATTAATTTATGAAGTAATTAAAGATTAATTACTGTATTTGGTTAAGTATAATTAATTTGTAAAATTAATTAAAGAATAATTACTTGAATGTAATTAAGGAATAATTAATCAAGGACGATTAATTAAGGTGATTGATTAGAGATTAATTAATTAATTTTGTGATTAATTAATAGTAATGCAAGCAAGATTCATATTAAAGAAGTAATTAATTTAATTCATTTTAAATTAATTATATTTGGTGTGATTATTAGCCATTGCTTATATGAATGGATGATATTGATTGCCTTGAATGGTTTGAATCTCAGATATGAGATAAGTAATGTTGAGTGATATGGATGCATTGGTTGCATTGTGATGATGATTTAGATTATCTTTTAATAATGATAATATGGATTATCTGTTGTGATGACTATCTATTGTGGCGTGTTATTATCTATCTGTATATTTAGATAATTGAATTGTTTTAAACTCTAAAACAACATGGCCTTAAAAGATAAGCTTTGGATTTCGATGAGACCGGGATCGGGTTTCTAGATTTGGATATCCGAAAACCACATCGATCCAAATTAACGATAGGTCATGAATCTCAAGTGAAGAGCGAAGACTCGAGGTGTAAGGACTATTCATCAGTATAACTCTGAGGGTGATTCTGAGATGAGTTTGATGGAGATAGTACTTTCAGATTCGAGATGAAGATTCAGAGTGCAAGGGTTATCGTCGTTAACTCTGAGGGTGATTCCAAAATGAGTGTAACGAGATAATGCCTTCGATTTCGGTCGAACCCGGAACGAACTTGTATGGATTGAATGCTTTCAGAACATCGTCAGGTGGACGATGAGCATTCTAAGAGATGTGTTCTAAAAAGGTAATCGTAGCCTCAAGCCTCATCAACCGGGAATGGCTAAAACAGGGGAGGTGCGGCAAGGCTAAGTGGGTCATGCCCAAGTAGGACGAGATTTTCCCCTGTCTAGAAGTCCCTTTTTATTTCGGCTGGGTGGGCGGTTGGAACGTACGCCAACTGCAGGGTTGTCTTGTTCGGGACTGTCCAGTAAGGGATGGTTCCAGTCTTGTGTTGTAGGGGATTGGGAGTGAACCTCGATACGTTGATCTAGGCCACGTACTGTGACGGGTGGTACCTCGGTAGCCCTGCCATCGTATGGAATCCAAAATCCAACAAGTGCCAACGGTTTTGATTGTATTACCCACTTTTGTGGCTAGTAGCTGGAATTTGATCATGTAACAATTTTGGCTATTTTCTATTTACCTGAAAACCCTAGACCTATTATAATATCACTGGATTTCCTATCAAATGTTTTGGTTAGCGTAAGGTAAAAACTTTTCCATGTTTATGTGTGGGAAGTATTACGTGATACCTTTTCTTTTCAAAGATTTTTCAAAGTTAAGCAACTTTAACCTGTTACTCACACCAGACCCATGTCTGACCCGGAGTTTATCTTCTGTTTTCTTAAACTCTTGGGTACTCAAATTTTTACGAGTAGCCAAGGGATTCAGGTTAGCTTTTGACGAATTACGGAGGAGCAATGGAGCAGGAGGCTTCGACGCTAGATATATAATTTCCGCTGTGTTGGTATCTCTTTGTTGAGTTGTATTGAGTTGTAATAACTAGACAGATGTTTATAACTGTCTAGTATGTGATGTGTACTCTGTGTAACTCTGATTAGTGTTGTCTACTATGTAATATTTATGTTATTAATATAATTTATTCGTTCCGCTGTTGAGATTCTGATGTTGTTCTTCTTTCTTCTCTTTCTTTTCTCTTTTCTAGCCCTTTCTTTCTTCAAGATGATGCGACTTTCTGTGGAGAAAAAGTCGGGTCGTCTCATATTACATAAACATACAACTGTGAATAAGTTGGAATGTAATTTTTTGTATTGTATGGACATTCATCAACAAAATAAAACATCGTCCTGTTATAGGGTAATTATTTGGATTGTTTGGACATGTGTTTAGCAGAATAAATCCCTGTGTTACCATTAATTGATTAAATTGTTTTGGATATCTATTTAGCTGGACAAATCACGATCCTGCTATTATGTTGTTTAAACATGTATATGCTAGTTGGGTTGTATTAACATGTTATTCTCTAATTTGATAATTGTTTGGATTTACATATATGTTGGCCTATGTAAATAATTGTTCAGTATCTTGGAATTAAATTGAAATAAAATGGTTACTTAAACCAGCACCGTTGGGATTGCTAAGCCTCATGGGAATTTATAAAGTATGGTTTTGAAATTACTTAGATTCTTTAATCAATTTGATACTAAGGTTTTGTAAATGGTTTTTCAAGTTATATAATTCTTATAAAGGCATTTATACATGGTAACTTGTGTGTAGAAAGGAGTTTTACTGTCGGAAAGGGTTATTAAGGTATTTTACAAATAATGTTTGGTAAATGATATTTATATAGGAGTATATAAAGGTTTATATAAATAGTTTTAAAAATAGCAAAAAGGTTTATAAAAGTTGGTTATAACTTTATTTTGAAAGTTATAAGTTAATTGAAATATGAATGAGCTTTTATAAAGAGAATTTTTGATAAAGGATAAGCGGATTGTTTTATTTGGAAGAAATGTTTGGTTATTTAATATGGGATTTAGAAAGAAGAAAAGTTTGAAAAGTTTGTAAATATACTTATAATGACAAGACAAGTATATGATTTTGTTTCAAGGCATGAAAAGTAAAATATTTTGGTAATATACTTATAACATTGAGATAAGTATATAAATGTTTCCCGAATATGATAGGAAATGTAAGGGGTTTGGGAATAGTGTTTTGAAAAGATCTTATGATTAGCTTTTATAAAGTGGTTCTTTTAATTAAAGAGAATTAATAAGGGCTTAGTGGATCCCATATGGAAATTAAAACGTGATTGGATGTTTGTTTATTTGATAGTTAAATAACCAACTATCAAATCTGGACAAAATGTAGCTTTGGAAAAATCTAGGAGAAACACGAGAATTATATGATACAGTTACCGTCGAAGGTGTTATACTATACATATAAACTCGTTTTGTTCTTCTAGAACGAATGACAAGGAAATCCGTCCACAAATGATTAGGAGGTGAACTTTGCTCTTGTCATCTGTTTACCTAAAGAACCGGAGTCGAGTTTACCGGAAATATCGAAAGTTTTTTGGAAGAGACCGGGATCAGATATGCTATCTAAAAACCATTTCGATCCAACTCAAGTTCGAAATGAAGACATCTTGAAGCATGGGGTCGAAGACGGAACCATTGAAGTGTAAGGTCTGCTTGCTACTAATCCTGAGGGTGGTTCCAAAATGGATGTAGTAGAAGTAGTGCCTTCAGTTTGTCCTTATCCTAGACAACTTGTATCGATGAATGCCGGCATTGCATTGACTCTTGGAAGATAGTTTTAGCAATCCAAGATCGATTGCTATTCAGAAAGGTATAGCGTAGCCTCAAGCCTCACAACCGGAAGGAATGGCAAAAACAGGGCATGCAGTAGAGCTATGTGCTCAGCTACTATTAGGAGCGGTCACCCCATTCTAGATGTCCCTTTCAAAGTTGGTTTGCACGCAAACACCCTTGTTGTATAAGACCTCAGTGTCAAGGGGGTGAGGTAATCCGGTCTAATATGTTAAAGAGGAAGTCGGTTCTGTGTTAGCATTAGTGCATATTCTAGAGGTGTATCATCGGAAGGTAGTCCATTACCTTGCTATTGTTGGAATCAAATCTCCAATACATGCCTTACGTTTTTTATTGTAGAGCCTATTATGTTGGAATGTGATATGCAAACATTTCGGCTATTTTATTTATTTACTTTAAACCTAGACACTATGATAATATCACCGGATTTTGATATAAAATGTTTTGTTTACCGTAAGGTAAAAACCCATCCATTTGTCTGTGCAGTGTGGTCTTACGAGATACCCTTTGTGAAAAAATTTCAAATATAGATATCAGTTTGGTTGTTACCTGTTATCGAGTTTTAGTCACGCTGGTTTATAAACTGACCCGGGCGTTATTCCATGTACTGCTCGGGTTAGACCGAGCATGTTTTCCCAGGTTGGCTGAATACTTTGGATTTGGAGAGGAGCTTGATGGTCAAGACATATTCACGTATTTTTTCTTCCACTGTATTATAGAGTCCGTATGTTTGTCAATTTAAAGACATGTTTCTATAACTGTTTAAATTTAGTATAAGTCTAGTATACTTTGATGTTGTATATACGAATAAAGATGTTTTCTTTTTATAAAGACCATTGTTGTATTATATATTATTCGTTGCGTTGTCAGATTCGGTGTCATTTAGTTTTCTTCTACCTTCAACCTTCTTCTTTCACCCTAAAAAATCGGTATTTCCTGCACTTGAATTTTCGGCATATAATATAGTGGACGTATTAGTGTCGATTTTTGAGGTTCGAAAGCCGGTTCGTTGCATTTGGTATCAAAGATGAAGGTTAAGCGAGAACCTTGGCTTTGGTGGGGTTAACTTATTAAAGATAGGGTAAGTGACACCCTAGAATGAGTTTGAGAATGTGTGTGTGTATGAGCATGTATTTGTTAGTGATTATCAAATGGTTTATATTGTGTTGATTTATCGGTTTAGTGGCCTATGAACTCTGGTTGATACAGGGTGTACAACTGCACCGATAGGGGTTTCTAAACACTTAAACTGGGAAAATCGACACGGTATTATTTTAGAATTAGGTAAATGAAATAATTTTACCCAGGGTATATTTTAAATATAAATGAATGATTTTCACAAATAGTGTAATATAGTTAGTTGAGGTGTTAGGAGATAATAATATCTTATTACTATTATTATAATTTAGGGTTTGTTTAATCATCCTTTGTCTAGTTGAGCGTTAACTATTTTTAGTATGCACCCTTTTTAAGATATGGGTTAGGTAGATAAGGACTGGAAAAAATATGGCAACGAACACCTTGTGAATTAAGTTTCACAGTTTGAGTATAAGACGTTCGATTTTAAAGTTGAGGTAGAATTTGATTTAAAAGTCAGAATATTTTGAGAAAAATATTTAAAAACGGTCTAATAGAAGTGACTTATAAAATGGGTTTTTAAGAATGTATTAGTCAAGTTGGAAGAATTTAGGTTCAAAACTTGAGAACCTAAATCCCGCTGCTTTAAAAAATGATTTCAAGATTTTGAGAAATAATAGTAGTATTTGAAAATAATTTTGGATCAAGTATGAAATTTTTGAATGAAAAGGTTAAGGAGTGTTTTCTTTGGATTGATTGGGAGAAATGAGACTTGATTTTTTTTGTGATGGTCAGAATAATCTTCTAAGTGACGATCAGATGTTTGCCTAGGTGAATGTTATAGGGTACTTAGTTAATTATTCTCTTTATCATTGTACGATTGAAACAAATTCAACTTAAACAAACCCAAAGTGAGTTGGTGATATATTTTGTTGGAAAATATAAAGTGTTGTTCCAAAAATGGGAATTTGGAAATAGAAGGAATATTTTTAAGTTAACCAGTTCGAGCGGCTCGAACATAACTTAAAATTGGGAAAGTGATGTGTTCAGATTGTAAACACTTCTCTTGAGTATTACCTTCTTAGTAAGGGAATGTATGATACTGACTAGTGATACCCAGTTCCTTGGTATCATTTTGGAATCACTCGTGCCATGTCTATATATTTGTATAATTTAAACTATGCAGTTCCATTTCAAAAGGATTTTAAAAAACAAAAGCCAGGTATATGGATCTTGAATTTTCATAGGAGAATAAAAGAAAAATGGAATAATGGAATCATATCGAGATATATGATCTTAGGATGTAGTAGAGTAGCATACAATTTGGACCTAAGAATAGTTTACGAAATGTTTTGATAAATAAATTGGTGAAAATAGAATTGGTATTAGGGAGAATCAATCAAGTAAGTGCGAAAGTTGGACGTAGATCATTTCTCTTTCCATATAGAGCGATCCAAAATTCGAGTACATGGCTTTGAGGTGTTGCATCATTCTGTATAAGGATCTATAACTCGACCTTTGATGGTGAGCACTTGATGAGGGTTCTTGGTGTAGGACCAAGGTTTTCTATCATAGTTACAACTATGTACGAAGAATAGAGGTTTCAAATCAAGGAGCCTGATCGGAGTCCGCACTAGAGAAACAGGTGAGCAATACTGGTTCGGAGGGAAAGTTAGGTATTTGAGTTGAAATCGAAACAGATTTCACACAAGAATGATCTATGCGATAGTGTTAAGTGTTTTTTGAGATAGGTCGAGCTATAATTTCAAGGATGAAATTCTTTCAAGGGTGAAGAATGTAACGACCTGGAATTTCACTACTTTGATTAGTGAATATTTATTAAATTTAAAAAATTCAACATGTAGCTTTTATAATGAAAATAAACTCATTTTAATAATTTATAATGATGATAAAACCGTTTTCAAAATCTATTTATCAAATTAAATAGTTCGTAGAAAAATATAAATGAAACCGAAGAATGTTTTTCGAAATTTCGTCTTTTCGACACCAAAAAGTTGTCGGGAACGTTGTTCGTCTTTGTGCACCATACACACACACACAGATATATATATATATATATATCATTAACTAAATAATAATACACTTAGGAATAAATTATCTTATGTTAATTTGGATTAGTAAGTGACATGATAGGGCATAGTTTCAAAAATAATAAACTTATATATATAAATATATATAAGTATCGTCACATCTTAGGTTTTATATATATATATATATATATATATATATATATATTTATATATATATATATATTAAGTATTATCACATCTTGGATTGTAATCATTAACCATCAATATCTCTTGTCATGTCTTAGCTTTAATTAATAATTTAAAATATATATGTAAAGAAAGTGATGTGAATAAAAATAATAATTATATATAAATATAAAGAAAATGATGTGACTAAACATAATAATTATATACATATAAAAAAGAAATTGATGTTACTAAACATAATTATATTATATATATAAAAGAGTAATGTGATTAATCATAATTATATATATATATATTATAAAAGATTTGTGAAGGGACTAGATATAATTATGACAAGTTATATTATTTAATTCATTTTGCATACACACACACACACACACACACACCCACATACATCTCTCCGATTCATTTAACTTTCCACATTCATTTTTATAACCCCTCCATTCCATTCATGCCCTCCTTCCTCTTAAACAAAAGGAAAAAAAGAAACAAAAAGAAATCCTTAGAAAACTTGTTCAAAATCCACTCAAATCTTACCCATTTTCGTCCTGCTTTCTTCGGAAATAACTTCCACCTTTCTGCTCCAAATCATGAGTTTCTTTTTTTTCAAACCGTAGACAAATCTAGTGGTTAGAACTTTCATGTTGACCACTTCCTTAAGTTTTAAGTCCAGCTATGTCAAAAACATTTGTCTTCAAGACCCATTTTCGGGACTATGTTTTAAAGGCCGAAAATTCCACTTCTTATTTTGAGCATAACTTTCTCAGAAATAATCCAAATCAAGTGATCCTTTTTTGGAAATGTAAAGAAAAAAAAATTCTAAACTTTATGGTTGACAATATTTCAAAATTCTGAGAATTTCACATTGCATAGCTAAGAGGAATTTGAGCTATTTTCGGTTTTCTTTTTGAGGTTTTCAAGTTTACAAGTTCTAAAGCATTCAAGTTTAGGAAAGCCTTGTGGTGACCAAATTCTATTCTTTTGGAAAAGATTTTATATGATGACCCGCAAATCCGTACACTTTGAATCGACAATAAACCGCACATCTCCGACCCAAAATGCACAGACTGACGGAAAGTCATGAGAAAGAAAAGAAGAGAGAACAAGAGTAGAGAAGAAAGAGAGAAGAGAAAACCAAACAGAACAATACAGAATCTCAAATCACAGCGGAAACATGTAATTTCATATCAATGATCTTTACAAAATAGAAACCGTATATACATACATGAATCAGAGTTCAACAATCAATTAATAATCATCAGCCTGGACAGTAATAATAATCTATCCTTACAATTGCTTATAATATAAACAACAAAATGCGCAAAACAGGTAAAAAACTAATGATTGTACGAAAATGAAGATCTCCAGCTCTCTTGCTGAAGCTCCAAAAGCACCAATCTAAACGTATAAATATACTCAGTCCGACCCGAGCATTGAATGGGAAGAATACCCGAATCAGTCTGGTACACCAAGGTGAGAAACACACTCAACTGAATTTATTAGATTACCAAACTTTTCATTTCAAAACAAAAGTATCTCGTAAGACACGCCCACATATAAACACGGACATGTTTTTGCCTTATGATAACTAAAATCTTTCATATAAAATCATCTTGTATTATATTGAGAGCCAAATGAATCGAAAGATTCATGTTTGGTTCGGGAAGAGATCATGGAAGTTGTAAAATTAATGGTAAGATAATCTACTTTCATTAAATGATTTATTAGATAATAGAAAACAGAGGATTTTGAGTACTATTCGAAATTCGAAAGAATTGCGTAAAGGGGCCATTGAGCAGCTCGAACGAGCCCATAGCCAAAATGGTTACCCGTATAGCATTTCGAGGCTATTCATTATGCCAATAAAAACAAAATTGCAAGCTTGTAGTGGAGTTTGGATTTCCATACAAATAACCAGGAGAAAGGACTTTCTTCCGATGGGTACGCCTCTAGATGGATGTCCCGAGGCATAGAACATCTGCCCTCTACCAACACAAGACCAGCCTACCTCTGTAACTAAGTAGTACCGAATATGTCATCCCTCGGTCGTTACCGATCTTTTCCGAGGGCCCTTATAGTTTATAAACCACATTAATTTATATTCCAAACGTCATAGAGGGAAGAAATATATCTAGAAGAGGATGATCATATCCTAATTGAGAATGACTCACTTAGCCCTGCTACATCTAACCCTGTTTTGGTCATTTCCAGTTGATGAGGCCTGAGGTAACGATTACCTTTCAGATATCACATATCACATCACTTTGAATGCCACACTACCATTTCCGTTGACTACAAATTGTCTTTCACAAAAATACAACCCTTGAGCTCGTACGTCTCAAGGACGTGTTAATCTAAGAGAAGTTTACTTCTCCGCCACCACTGATGTACGTTTCTAAAAACTAATGTATGTAATCTTAGAAATGCAATGTCAGACAAACGTCCATACAAGTTTTTCAGGAGCAAGACAAACTAAAGGTACTTTCCTACGACATCCTATCGGGAAATCCCTAGGATTAGTAACGACAGCCCTTGCTTTGGACATCTCATAATGAAAAGACTACTGCTACTGGATGTATAATGAGATTTTAACCCCAAACGATCTTCAATCATTCCTTTACTATGAAAATTCAAAATATCAATATCATCACAACCTGCACAATCGAACGCATATACGTTGGTCCGAAGTGGTCTTTGGGTAAACTGATCCTGGTCTCTTCGCACCAACAATGCAAAAGCGTTTTCCAACATCATACAGAAACTAAGTCTCATAGACTTATCACATCTCCAACTTTCAACTTGCTATCCTTCGGCCAAGAAGGAAGCTCGATAGATTGGAGTAATACTCCGTACTACACGAAACAACATCCTCAACATAAACGATAATCATGCCTACACAGATGGCAACGTACTACGTGTATGACTAAATAGTTCCCACATCAAGTCAAGGACTAAAATGGTCAAATTTGATAGTCGGTTATTTAACTATCAAAGAAAACAACAAATATCTAGCACCATAAGCAATCATTAGACCATTTTAATTTATATTTTATTAATTAAATCACTTTTTCAAATATTCACTTCAAATTATCTTTAAAAGGATATATTTTCAAAAACATTTCAATATTTCAATAATGGAAAACATTTCCATATACTTATATCAATAGCATAGGCACACAAATCTCTTTAGGAAAGCTTAGTATTTTTCAACACATACTTTATTGGGTCAAAACTAATGTTGTGCAAAACTTCATTACGACAACCCAAAATCATTAGTATAGTGATTTGATAATTAAATAGATATATAAATCTCATATACTACATAAAACATCTCTTTACAAAAATCATTTACTATAACAACAGTATTATAGTCCATGCCTTCCTTACTTCTCGAAAACATCTATTTCAACAATGAATGTTGAAATCTATGTATTCGATGCTCAATACATTTTAGAACATCTTCAAACCATTTAACTCCATTAACAAGACCACTTTTCAAAACATTTTAAAAGATTATTCACTGTCCAAAATCGTGAATATAATTCCCCAGCCAAATTCATTATTTCTTCATATCTATTAAAGAATTATCTACTATCCAAAATCGTGAATATAATTCCTTTAATCAACTTTCGTATTTAACTTATCAAAATAAGTTGATTTCATTATAAACCAATGTCTATAAATTCCATATATAATTTACAAAACTTCCACTCATAAAATTCCTTTAATAACGAATCTCACTTATATCTCATTTATATGTCAAAATCCAATTACCAGTTAATTCACTTATAAATCTTTATTTACAAATTCATTCCTTTTATAATGTTATAAATTTATAAATTATATTTACTTATGAGATTCATTTATACTTCATTTTAAGACTTATAAAACTCCATTATATTTCTATTATTTTTATTTATAAAAATTCAATTTTATAAATCTTATATATAAACCATCTAAAAAAGTCAAAAATCTCAATTTAACTATTTTACAAAATAGTTAACTCCATATTTCAAAAATCGTATTTTGATTCCATTTAAATAAACTTCTTCTTTTAATAATTTATAAATCATTATAAAAACTTATATAACTCCAAAAATCACACTTTTAAGTATATTTCACAAAAATCATAATTTTTATAACATAAAAATTATAAATTTTATTTATTTAAAATAAATCCATTTCCTTAACAATTCAAAAATTAATAAAACATCTATTTTCAAAATCACTTTGAAATTCCTCTCGAATTGAAATCATCACTTTAATATTTTTGAAATTCCAAAATATGGCATAATGCTGCAACCGCACTAAACAAGGTGATTCATATCAATCACATCATCCAAATCATCATATATCACATGATAACAGCATATATATCAATATATGTAAATAAAAATTAACACTGATGAGGAATCCAGTTGAATCCCTCCAACCCGTCACCTGCAACAAATATACATATGAGAAAATATGTATAATGTCCACTTTGAGGCAGACGCGCGTACAAAGGGTCATCCGCTCATACACGAAAATGTATAGGGTCTCATCTGCTTCAATAGGCAAGAATATATCCAAAACAATCAATATATAGATAATATATCATATATCATCCAAACAATCATCAATCGGCAAAAAATAAATTTATTTTCACTTATATAAAATTATAAGCGAGTTAGAAAGAGTGAGTTGTACTCACATCAATTCCAATAGATGTTGTAGCGTTTTATTTCGAATAACGTTTAATTTTACCAAAATTATCACTAGCTCCAATCAACTCCAATCGAGCTCCATCGCGTAATGTTCGTGAATACGAACCCGATGCAATTTATTTCGTTCAATTTTGACCTCGTATGAAGAAGTTATGTTATTTTAAAGTTTATACAATGTTATATAAATAAATTTACAGTTTTTATTTATTTTAAACCTCATCTCATCATGGTCGTTCGATTTCCTCACAACAGATCGCGACCACATCTTTCTTCTTCTCGTTCATTCATACCTGAGGAAACCCAATTAACCATCGTTCAACTCTATATATCGCGCCCTCCACGCTCCACCGTAACATGATTAGACCCCATCAATACATGCGCCGCAGCCCCATGCACCAGCGCCTAGAGCCTTGTGAAGCTCGGCCTCATCACCTCCTAGAAAAACTTGCCCAAATGTATTGCCTTCGAACCTAAATTGCCATTAATCTACATCGCCATTTCCAATCTTGACCATTGAAAATATAGATCTCGTTGTGCTCTTCATTTTTGTAGTTGAAATTTTTTTCTATAAGTGGATGGATCGAGAGTAATCGAGGGGGAAGGAGGAGTGTTTTTATACATTGACGATAAGGTGGCAGCTTGGGTTTAAGGATGGGGAGGGCTTGTGAAAAAAAAAATTAGTGGCATTTTATAGAAAATTTTCACGCATTATTCATCCAAAAACTTTTCGAACTCCAAACAAAATGTGCCGCCTGGCATTTATATTGTTTTACCCCTACTCCAAACACAATGGAATACATATCGAAGGCCAATTTAATCGTATTTGGAAGATAGGTTTTCGAATCGAATTATTTAAATTAAAATTTTACTTAAACAAATTTCTACACAGTTTAGCTTGCCACTACTAAACTGTAAATCCGATTGACACAAAATTTGAAATTCTACCATAATATAACATTACGGATCCAATAAAACTAGTTTCGTCGAAATCCGAGACCGTGTCAAAAATGACTATTTTTACATGTTAATTAAATATTAAAATATTCAATTTCTATAAATTTACTTTTAAATCTATTTTAAAAGTTTGCTAACATCATTCTAATTCAAATAGAATTTAATTCAACTTTATAATTCATATTTATACATAATAAATTCGAATTCCAATTATTTTCACAATTTCAAATATTAAATTAACAATTTAATTATCCAATTAAATCAACATATTTGAAATATAAGTTACTCAACTTATAAAATTTACTTTTGAATATTTAAAATCAATTAAATATCCGGATTTCAAATGACAGAAATTCTGGGTTGTTACATTCTCCCCTACTTAAAACAATTTCGTCCTCGAAACTACCAAGTAAGAAAAAGCTACAAAATCCATTAACTTTTCAAAATAATTCGTTCAAACTAGATGTCAAATTCATTTAAACCTTTTAACATTTCGAAAATCCATTCGTTAGATTTCTTACAAATTTTCCATGTTTTCAAATCCATTCATATTATCTTTTAAAAACCAACTATATCGTTTAATTTTTAACTCAAAATCAAAATTATAGTTATCATAAAAAAATTTCCAAAATTCTCAGAAATTTTCTAACACCTTAAGTTTTCAAAAAAAATTCGCCATAGCCTCCTTTGTGCGTTTCGATTTGAAAACGAAATGACAATATATATATATATATATATATCATAAATATACATCTCATCTTCGAGGATGAGGCATCCCGTAGGGAAAAAAATTATAAAAGTACGATATGTAAACCGAGATATGTACCTTACATATTATTAGCGAGCATATACGGCTAATATAGCGCGAAAGCAAGCTCCAAATGCATAGCACAAGCCATTCGCACCTACTAAATACTCAAAAAACAAATGAAAAACATGTGTATATGGAAAGTAATATCAATATACAAAATATACCAATACAACAACTATATATGCCAATATAGCAAATGCAATCAAAAGCAACAAATCCAACCATCAAACAACTATCATCCAACTGACATTCAACAAACCAATATCTATCCAATCAATTCATAACCAAATCAATATACATTCGTTTCACATTAATATTCATTAAATTGGTTTTCAATTTAATCACATTCATTAATCATAATTGATTATATTCAGTTAGTTTACATTCACTAATTTACATTCAAGTTAGTTCACTTTCAAATTAAATCAAATTCAATTCTGTTTGGATTCACTTACTTAGCTTTCAATTTTATATGAATTTCTATACAATCAAGTAACATCAATCTAACAACCAATGTATATTCAACATTACCAACTTTATTTATATTCGATTGATTAACATTCAATCCATATTTAATCTACTAATCCACTCTTATAATTAAAGTTGAATTTCATTGTATAACTCAAGTTCATATTCATTTAATTACTTCGTTTCATTCTCATTTACATTCACTTTCACTATACAACTTAAGTTCGCTTCTAATGTAATTCACATTCAATTTTATTTAACTTTTACTTAAGTCAAATTTCATATCACTTATTCAAATTCAAATTTTGTTTTGCTTAACCAAATTGCTTGACCATTTTAATATTTGGTTTTACTTTCATTTCCTCATTTTATACGTTATAAAAATGTTTTATTTGTTTAAACTTCCAAATTCATATTATATAATCACTAACCACTTCAGTCTAATTTTCGTTTCAATAACTTATCTAATCCAGTTCAAATCCAATTCAATTTATTTAACTTTACTAAAATTAAAATTTTCATTTCACATTATAAGTCCAAACTCATTTTACTTATATTTGTCAATTTCAACTTGGAATTTAAAATTCAAATTTGTTTATCACAACAAAAACTCGAAAGTGATACTGATGATGCTACAGTCATCACCCTTATTATTTCCTAGTAACAGTAGTGAATTCAGTGCCTTATATTCTTTTAAAAATCCTTTTTATATTTATAAATCACATATAGGAATTGTCTTACTTATATAATTTCACTATTTCACTTTACTGATATAAGATTCATTACAAATTTATTTATCTTATTTAGATTTGAAATAATATAACCTCTTTAACTTTGAAAAAAAAACTGTCAAAATCAACGTGATTCAAATTTTCAAATTCTTAATTTAAATTAATTTTTTTTATAACTCATATTTATAAATATACTCATATAGTTTCATTTCTTATATATAAGATTATTTCATAATTATAAATCATATTAATTATAATTCCATAATTTATAATTGATTTGTTTATATAAATTATTCTTTTACAATCGTTATTTTTATTTAGATTATTCTAACAGCTTTTATTTTAACTTATATATATACACACACATTTCAAACAGCCAACAATTCAGTTTATATACACTATAATAATTCTGAAAAATTATTCCTTTGTATATGAAATATAATCGAGGTAAAATCATTTCATTTACCCAATTTAAAATAATACTATGTCGACTTGCCTTGTTTAAGCATTTAGAAATCCCTATCGATAACAAGGCGTCCCACATACTGACCAGAATTTTCACACAACTCAATGGATAAGTAAACATAGTATAAAAATTTTATAATCACTATAAAATACGCGCTCATATATATAATACACTCAATCTCAATCTAGGGTGCTATTGACCCTATCTATACTGAGTATACATCAAAGCCTAGGAATATACTAAATCTAAGCCCTGATAACAAATGTGATGATCTAGGCTTTGCAACCATGGACAGTGGATAAACTCCACCGTAGCTCACATGGATACCTCAAGCTTTTCTTTTACGGCCAGCCTCTCCACTGTAAACCAAATTAGCAAACCAACCCATTGATACTCGATCTCAAGGACATGCAGGAGTAAGAGTCATCCGTTCGCTACCTAACAAGAAGCGAGAACCCCTACCATGTGCGAACATCACTAAGCAAAACTGATACGTGTATACAAAATTTGTTAGGAAATCAATTCTATGGTTTCGATGATAACAACTATACAATGGAAATCGAATATACTTATATATCTATATTTACAGGTAATTGATAAAGTAATATCACCAAAGAGACAAAAACAAGACTCAAAAGAAGTATCAAAAGACTTCAAGTCGATAGAAGTGGAAGAGGGATGACACAGACACAGATAAAGCAACATGCACACATTCAGACGTCTGGGTACACTAGCCTGACGTCTGATTGATTCCTCTGGTTTGAAACTTAGAAAGAATCAGACGTCTGGTTAATAAACTTAGACGTCTGAAAAGCATCCGGATATAAAAAATATATGAAAGCCAGACGTCTGGTTAATAAACACAGACGTCTGAAATACAAACAGATACAAAAAGTATATGAAGACCAGACGTCTGAAATATTTTCCAAATGTCTGATTTTGGACTCGGCTGTGTAAATTCAAAGAACAACTGTCACATCTGAAATGACATGTTCGCTTCTCTTCACTGCAACTCTTCATCACCATGAGAAGCAACCTTAGAGCACTTACTAACAGTTGCAACTACATAAAGGATCTCTCCATCACAATAAATAGAATCAGGAATTCAAGAGAAGAACACACCTTACTTACTTACGCTCTTAACTCTTATACTCTGATTTATACCTGATCTCTAAGCAATCAAAAGACCTATAATTAACTCTTCCATATATATATTGGAAGCAATTGTAATTAATAGTCAACATCCATGTTATTGAACACATTCTTGATAAAGAAACTCTGCTGTTGTAAACCTGTTCCTCCGGGTCAAGAGAGGGTTAGTTGAAAGCAAATTCCGAAGAGGAGCTTCGGGACTGGAGGTAGGAAGAAAGGTCTGAACCAGTACAAAATCCTGGCGTGATTACTTTAATTTACTTTGCTACTATCATCTATCAAGTTATATTATATAGTTGGTTGTTTATACTTGCATATATATCATGTACGGTCCACTCATATAGACTTTCAATTGGTATCAGAGCAAGGTTTTGATCAAATAACAGTAACACGTTTTTGAAATCACCTTAATATGGCAAGTATTTTTCAAGAAGGACAATCCACAGCACGACCCCCACTCTTTAATGGATCTAACTATGCATATTGGTCAACACGTATGAGAATTTTTATGGAAGCTAATGGTCTTGAAATTTGGTCAGCCACATAAGATAAATATGAAGCACCTACTACTGCTATGAACACTTGGACCGATGCACAAAAGACCTTAGCATCAAATAATGCTAAAGCTATGAATGTTTTATTTTGCTCTTTAGACAAAAATGAATTTTCACGTGTCATGTTATGCACCACTGCATTTGAATATTTGGCGTACCTTACAAATTAGACACGAAGGTACAACAAAGGTCAAACAAACTAAGATTTCAATTTTACAAAACCTATTTTCTTCATTCAAAATGAAGCAAAATGAAACTATTGTTGACATGTATTCTAGATTTCAAACTATCTAACACGATCTTATGGCATTAGGAGTTAAATTTACTGATTTTGATTTAGTCTCTCGAATATTCAACTCTTTAACATCAGATTGGGAAAGGAAGGTTTTATCTATTGAAGAAGCTAAAGATCTTTCTTCTCTCAAAGTTGAAGAGTTGATAGGAAATTTAATGTCCTATGAAGCTAATTTGCAGGCACGAAAAGAACTAAATTCGGAGAAAAAGAATATAGCATTTCCAGCAACAAAAAATGATGACTCTGATTTAGATAAAGAAGAAATAGTCTTCATTGCTATGAATTGTAATAGATTCAAGAAATTTAGAAAGATGACCAAATTTCAAAAAGAAGGGAAGTCCAACACAACAACTCAAATCAGGTGCTATGAATGTGATCAAAACGATCATATGAAGAAGGATTGCCCTAAACTCAATAATGACAAAAAGAATAACAAAGTTTAAAAATTCAAGAAGAAGAAGGCTTTTACAGTAACTTAGGATGACTCGGATTCTTCATCTTCTGAAAGTGATAGCGATAGTGACAAAGAACAGGCTAATGTATGTTTTATGGTACAAACTGAAGAGGTATGTCCTGAACTTAGCTATGATGAACTATTAGAACTTAGCATGGAATTAGATGATAAATTTAGATAAATAAAAAAACTGAACAAAGAATATATAGTAAAAATAAATAGATTAGAACTTGAGATAGGAATGTTGAAAGATGAAAAATTATTATAGAAGAAGAACTTGAAATATCTCAAGAAAAAATAAAAAATAATTTGATAGAAAATGAGAATATTACTATAGTAAAAGAAAATTTGTTAAAAGAAAATGTTGAGTTTAAAAATAGTATTGAATCATTGAAAATTGAAAATATAGAACTAAAAGAAAAATTAGATAAAATTACTAACAATGTGTCAAAATTTAATAAAGGAAAACAAGATTTGGAAAATCTTATCAAAACTTCAAAACCATTAGGCAATAGAAATGGAATAGGTTTTAAAAGTTCTTCTAAACAAAAAGAAAATGATGCTAAAAATATTAGTTACATAAAACCTAGAAATTTACCTATGTCTAAATTGAATATCAAAAATATGAAAATTTGGATTCCTAAAACAAATAATAATTTGATTAGACAAAAGCATATTAATAATTACTTAAAAATAGTAGTCTATAATAAAAATTATATTTACAAAGGTACCAAACCATCTTAGGTATGGCTACCTCCCCCTAATAATTGGGACCCTAACAAAATATATGGGTACCAATTAAAACATCTTTTATTTTACAGGCACCCAAAGTAAAAAATAAGAATAAATGGATACTAAATAGCGGTTGCTCCAAGCATATGACCGGAAATTCAAAAATATTATCAAATATAACATACATCGATGGTGGAATAGTAACCTTTGGAGATAATTCAAAAGGATATGTCATAGGCATTGGAGAAATCATCAACTCTGGTATATCTAACTCTCCTATTATTACAAAATGTTTTATAAGTAGAAAATCTAAAACACAACTTACTAAGCATTAGTCAATTTTTTGCGATAAAGGTTTTCAAATAAATTTTGAAAAAGATAAATGTAATATTTTTGATAATAACAACAACTCATTTTTGAAGGATTTAGAAACAAAAATATTTATGTATTAAACATGAATATAAATAAAAATTCAAACTTATGTTTAACCGTCAAGCATAATGATCCATGGTTATGGCATAAACAGTTTTGTCATATCAATTTTAAGAGTATTAATAAGTTAGCAAAATATGAGTTGGTAAGAGGATTACCTAAAATGAATTACAAAGTAGAAAACTTATGTGACGATTGTCAAATTGAAAAACTAAAGAAAAGCTCGTTTAAATCTAAAAATAATATTTCTACAAAACAACCATTAGAATTATTACATTTATATTTATTTGGCGCAACACAAATAAGGTCTATTAATCACAACAAATATCTTTTCATAATAGTCGATGATTTTTCGAGATATACATGGACCTTATTTTTAAAACACAAAAGCGATACTTTTGGTATGTTTAAAATATTTGCTAAAAGAATTAAAACTCAAATGAATTTGAAAATTAAAAATATTAGAAGTGATCACGGAGGAGAATTCGAAAATGACTTTTTTATAACTTTTGCAGTAAGAAAGGAATAACGCATAATTTTTCTTTTCCTCGTACACCTCAACAAAATGGTGTCGTAGAAAGAAAAAATCGTACATTACAAGAATGTGCATGAACATTACTAAATAGTAGTGGTTTACCAAAACACTTTTGAGCTGAAGCTATTGCGACATCTTGTTATGTGTTAAATCGAGTAACCATACGCCCCATGACTAAACAAACTTGTTTTGAAATATTTTTTGGTAAAAAACCTAAAGTATCATACTTTAAAACTTTCAGTTCAAAATGTTTTATACTAAATACAAAAGATAACTTAGGAAAATTTGACCGAAAGGCCGATGAAGGTATTTTTGTTGGATATGCTATCCCACTTTTTGGTCAAAGCTGGAATATCAACAAGTTGGCAAGGAATGATGGATATCGGTATTGGAGATCGATTGGAAGCAAGGCGACGATCGATTTCGCCAAAATTTGGTTGAACTCCGATCGGGACGAAATTGATTGGAGATGATGATAAGGGTTAGGAAAGGCTATGTTTCAAATTTCAGGTTAATCGGAGTTCATATGAAGGAGTTATGATCGATGCAAGGTGGGAAAGGCGTGCTGTTCGAATCCATCGAGGGGTCAAGGTGGTGCTCATTTCGAATCCATCAGAGTCGAACCCATCAGAGTTTGTTCGATTCGACTCCATCAGGTTCGCATCGGTCGAAGGCATGGCGCAG
Source organism: Allium cepa (assembly GCA_030765085.1). Lineage (NCBI taxonomy): Eukaryota > Viridiplantae > Streptophyta > Magnoliopsida > Asparagales > Amaryllidaceae > Allium > Allium cepa. The sequence goes on along the minus strand of CM060934.1, from coordinate 548,968,338 downwards.
GAATTGGTTCGTGTCGATGACTTCGCATCTATCGGAGGGATGGTGGTTCGAATCGATACGATTCGTATCGATTAGGCTCGTATCGACCGACTTCGAATCGATAGGCACGGGCTCGGCTCAGTGAAGTTCGCATCGGTTAGGATGGGAAGAAACAAGATGCTTCGAATCGATACGTTCGTACCGATGGCAGGTGGACTTTGGCTCCTTCGTATCCATCAGGTTGTAGTGTTTCGAATCCATGAAGTGAAACCTATTTCGTATCCATCGGCAGAAGATATACTCGAACCCATAAGCCCAACCTTGCTTCGGATCCATCGAATGTCCTCTAATTCGAACCCCTCAAGACAAGACACTTCGAATCCATGTTGAAACCCCACTTCGACTCCATCCCATGACTTGCCTCGAAACCATTCAGTTGGGAAACCACTAAGTCAAACCGGCTAAAACCATGGATTCGACCCAATAAACTCGGAGAGAAAGGCGGATCAACCCAGGGATTTCGCGACATGTCATCGATGCGCACGTGCTTTGGATCGAGTCAAAGACAATGGGTTCGAAGCATGGATTCGAACCAGGCAGAACACACGGAGCTTTGATCTCGAATCGATCATATCTTCCAAACCGTTGATCCAAATGCAATGAAATTTTTACAGAAGCTTACATGCATGTTGAAGAATGTTCACACCAAATTTCACCTCGATTGGATGCTTTCTTGATCGATTCGAACCCTAGTTCGAATCGATCCCAAAGTGGGCCTGGATTTCCAGAATCCGGGCGTATGGGCCCCCTCACGTGCTAGAAGCGGTCTACCGGATTTTTAGGAGAAATTCAGCCTCCTACGCCTATAAATAGATCCCCTGGTCATTCAGAAAAAGGGTCGGAGAATTTGGAGAGAACAAGCACGCCCGGACGCTGCCAGAATCACTCCATATCGTCATTACTACCATTGATTTCGAATTTGGACTTTGTAACTGCTGTAATCACTTGTAACCATCAAGGAAAATTAATAAAAGGATAAAACTTTGGAGTGGACGTAGGCCGGAGATAGCCGAACCACAATAAAACTTGTGTCTCTGTTCACTATTTCTAATTTGCTGCTTGTTATTTGCTGAGATCTGTTATTTGTGTTTGAATATTGTTGATTTGTATTCATACACTGGTGCTTTCACTGTATTTGGGGTTTGTGACCAATTTTGGCGCAAACACTTTGGTGCTTTCACTGAGAAGGACTAGCACCCGCTGCATCAGATAGAAGTTTGGATTTGAAAAACAATGACTAGGAAAAATAGTAGAAGGCAAAGGGCTGAGAGATGCCAACAGGAAGGAAGTCAACAAGCATCCTCCGGAGCTGGGGAAGGACAGGCTTCAATCTACATAACCCGGAATGAGATGGAAGCCATGGCAAATTCTTTGCAAGAAAGATTACTGAAGAGCCAACAGGAAATGATGCAGACTTTCTTTGAGCAAATGAGAGCTGCAAGGATGCAGAACTTAGGAACAACTACAGCCACGGTGGATGCAGGACAAGGAACCATGGTTGTGGAACCCAATGCAGGAAGGGATGCGGAGCCAGAAGGCAATCAACAAGGGCTTGGGGGCAGGCCCACAGGATCCAACACAGGGGTACCTTTGAAAGGAGTTCAACAGGCTAGAGCTAACGTTACTGCTAGTGAACCACACGAGGAATATGTGCCAGAGTTCCCTCAGGAGCATGGGGGGCAACCCCCAACAGACAATACTGGATTAATGGAGATCATCAGGAAAACTGTGCGAGGTGGTTTGACCAACAGAGACTTGGAAGGAGTGAATAGGAGTCCGTTCGCTCAGGAAATAAGGATGGCTCAGAACCCACCTAAGTTCAAGCTACCTAGCATGGAGGCATATGATGGCAAGGCAGACCCAACTAATCATTTGATGAGGTACACCAGACACATGGAGGTGCTGGGGGCATCTGAGGAAGTGATGGCCCGATGCTTCCCTTTGTATTTGACGGACTTAGCTGCAATGTGGTTTAGGCAGCTGGGAGAAGGATCTATCAGGACCTGGAGGGAATTGGTGGAAAGGTTTTTGGGGCAGTTTCGGGTTCACGTCAAGAGGCCGAAGAATGTGATGACATTGACATCGGTGAAGCAAAGGATGGATGAACCGCTTAGAGCTTTTCTAACTCGATTCAGTGCGGCAGTCGCTTCGGTGGATCGGCCTGATCCATCGATGGTTTTAATGGCAGCAGTATCAGGAGTCAGGGAGGACTCGAATTTCAAGGTATCTCTGATACGAGATCCCCCACAGGACCTCGATGAATTCTTTCACGAGGCAGAAAGGTTCCTTCGGCAAGAAGATGCGAGTACAGATTTAAAGGTGAAAAAGGTTAATGCAACTGAGGGTAAAGGACCATTCAGCAAAGGCTTGGATAAAGACAAAGGGAAAAGGAAGTTGGATGATGATTCTGGAAACGCTATGAAGCGATGGAAGGATCCAAAGTTGTCCACATACACAGGATTGAACGAGACGCTGGAGCGGATATACCTGGATACTCGGAATCGCCTTCCCTACCGGAGGCCGGCTAGGAGAGAACCATCAGAACGGGAGAGGACATCAGGGAGGCACTGCCTCTTCCATGATTTAGATGGATATGATACCAACAGCTGCAGGCACTTAAAGGACATAATCGAGGAGCATGTAAGAAATGGACAGTTACGGCAATATGTCGGAACTCGGAATGTAACAGTGGAGCAGGAGCAACCACCGACTACCTCACACCGTGATGATGTGAGGCCCAGGGATGATGGTCGATTGATCATCCACTAATAAGGATAATATGAAATAAGTAGCGAACTACTGGCAAGCAACCTATTCATTTACACATGTATGGGGACGGAGATAGCCCCTAGGCATGCTCTGAATGATGATAAACTGCGATGCTACGGTTAGTGAAATATATCTTTTGCTTTTTTGGACACTGTTTTTCTTTTTGGATTTGGTTTTGGAGTTTGGATTGAACTCTTGGTTTTGCTTGCTTTTTGGTTTGGATTTTCCTTTGGATGATTGTTTTCGGTTTTGGATGCTGGTTTGGATTTCTGATTCTTTGGTTTTGATTTGGATTTTGGGATTTGGATTCTGGATTGGATTTTTATCTGGTTTTTGATAAACGGTCGTCGGGTATGGATTATGCCAGGCAAGGGGTGAGTCACTTTGCCCGAACGTGGTAAATTGGCTCATTCAAGTCGTCAAGTATGGACTATGCTTGGCAAGGGTCCGGAGTGACCAGGATTCGGCCTAGGACTTAGGCCCTGTATTATCAATTGTTATTTTCAGGTCGTTGTGTAACGACCCGTATTCTACGTGTCGATATATCGTAGAATTTACAGGTCATTAGTGTTATGTTATCCCTAGCCTAAGTCGTATGGGAGGTTAACTCGTGTGTTGTTTGGGTCGTGTGAGAGTAGGTCGAGTGGAGCGACCTATAGGTTTGGACGAGTTAGCGTGTTAGTGCTAACGAGTTAAGGCTTAAGGAATTACGAGCTAACGTGTTAAGTGTTGAGTCGTGTTCGAGTTAATAGGGTTTTAAGTCGTTAACGAGTTATAAGAGTTAGTGTGCTACGACTTGTGGTTTGGGATGAGTTAAGGGCTAGCGACTTAAGGTTTTGACCGACTTAGGGGCTAGCGAGTTAGTGTGTGAGCGAGTTAGGTGGAGCAGCGGCTTACGAGTTAAGTCGTTGGCAACTTAAGGTGTTAGGTCGTTAGGGTAGGAAGGTCGTTAAGAAGTTAAGTCGTGGCATCATGGATCTGCATTCATTTTAAGTCGCGCAGCTTTAGGACCGTTAGATCGTGTGTGCGACTTAGTAGCTCGCTGTGTCGTAAGTCATAACTCGTTTACGAGTTAGCGGATCTGCGTTCTTTTTAGGTCATAGGGATTGTGAGCCGTTGGATCTTATAGGTTGTAGAGGGGCTTTGGAGTTAGGTCGTTAACGACCTAGTTAACCCGAGTTTTGGTTGAGTCGTTGGTACGAGTTAAGGCCTTAGGTCGCCTAAGAGTTAGGTCGGCACATGCTAAGTCGTTAGCGACTTAATGATAGGTCGTAACTCGTGTTGCCTGTTAGGTCGTGAGCCTTTTAGCGTTACGTCGTGACATTTATAAGTCGTTTCCCAGTTGAGTCGTTAGGTCATGAGTCGTGGGAATTTTTGGGTCATGAGTCGTAACACGTTAGGTCGGCAACGACCTAAGACCAAGCGCGAGTTATGGACTGAGCGACCTAGGGGGCGATTCAGCCTATAAATACGTGACCACTTGTGCACTTTTTGGCACCGGATTTTTGAAGCGACGAAGTGCTGCCATTTTGAGAGCTCGACTACAACATTTCCTCATCTCCTTTTCTCCATTTCAATCTAGTTCTAACATCCATCCAAGATCTAAGATCAAGATCTAAGATTCAAGGGCCAAAGTTGAAGATCTTCATCCGTTCGAGTGAGATTTCATCGATTGAAGCGAGATTTTGCCGGATCAAGCTTGGGTATTTGCTGTCCAGATCTGAAGTGGGTTTCTTTTGAAGTGTTTGGGTGATTCAGTGAGTGGTAGTTATCTCTCACGCGGACCCAAAGGAGTATATTGGATTGGTGGCTTGTTTGAGTGTTAAAGTTAGAGATTTCATGCATTTTTCTTAGTTCCAAGACTAGATTCATTACTTTTGAAGATGTTTACCTATGCAAGTTCAATTAACAAGTTATAGAGACAAAACCCATGTTTTATATTTGATAGATCTATGCTAAAATCCATGATTTCATATATGTTAGACTTATGCTCATTTATTTACGAAATTGCCATTATAGTTGATACTGCTTGATTAGATCTTGTTTGAATGCTTGATTGTTTGGATGTATGAATGATTTGATTGTCTTGAGTTAGCTTGTAGTTGATTTGGGACAAGATGGTTGAAGATGATTCAAAAGCTAAGTGGAAAGGCTCTTGAATGGTGAAAGCTGTTGTGGCATATGAAGCGGATGATGAAGCTCATATGGATGGGTTCGAGGACTTTGCTTTAGTTAGAGGAAGCGAAGTATGATGATGAAATGGACTTTTCCATGATATGTTGAGGCGAAGTATGATGATGAGATGGACTTTGCTAAGGATGCGTTGGAGCAAAGCATGATGTGGAAGCCTTGGTTTAATCCAGACGGGATCATCCCAAGCATGTTGATTACTCGATGATGCGGTTCGAGTTGGTGGATAATGGTTACTCGAGAGGTGCTTGAGCTATAATGGGAATAGTCGTCGAGGAGGATGACTAGAAGGCTGAGATCTTATCGTTATTGAAGGTTATAGCAAGCTCAAAGCAAGAGTACGTTGGATAGATCCGTTATACCCAGGCGCGGGTCATGATGACGTGCTAGTACTCTGGGTAGATTCGTTATACCTAGGCACGGGTCACGAGGACGTGCGGAGTTATGACTAGAACCGGGGTTGCCATTAGCCCTTGACGGATGTTTGAAAGATGAGTTGGTCATTCAATTAACGATAAAATCAAGGCAATGATAACAGTGATAGCCGGAGTCATGGATGTTTGGTTGTATCATCATTCGGTCTCAAGAGCGGTGTTTTCTAGGTGCTTATCTGATCTTGGTTTAGGCCTTGGGGGTTTGTATTTGGAAAACATCGACCTTGACTCGAGTGATTATTGCTTTACTTTAATTATCTGCTTTGCTATACTTGCTTCTCCTTAGTGTGTGTCTGGGGGCTATCACTGTAGAAAGAGGTGGAGTGGGATGATTTGGGTTCCTATTCCTTTTATCCCTTATGCTCTTTTGGTATGTTTGATAGTTGATTTACTGCTCACTAAGACTCTGTCTGACTCAAGGTTTTATGTCTCCTCTTATTACCTTGGGCTGTTCATCCATGTTTGGGATGGGCAGACTAGGTGACAGGTGACAGGTGCTGATCTTAGTGGCTCGCGCTGATGATGACGAAGACAAGCAGGAGGCTTTGCATATTATTTTCATATCCTATGTACTGGATATTCCGCTGTTTGTGGATTACTCTGAGTGCTATGTAGTGAGGCTTCTTGTATTCATGATTCAGACCATGTATAAAGCTATTATGATTAGATGATGGTATTCTGTTCTATGGGAGCTTCACTATATTATATTTCTCTATTGTATTTTATCCATGCGCTGTGAGTTTTACGATAGAGTCTGCGATGTTTATTCTACCCTTGACTATCGTCCATGGCTGCCTGGCACACTTTCAGCGCATTATTTCCTTGTTTTGGTGCAGGAGTCATGGGCGGTCGTCACACGTTGAGTATGGACTATGCTCAACAAGGGTCCGGAGAGACCAGGATTCGGCTTAGGACTTAAGCCATGGTTTTGCACAACGTCCAGGGACACTGGACCAAGGTCGTCAGGTGTGGATTGTGCTTGGCAAGAACCTGGAGAGGTTAGCTCGATGTCCAGGGACACTGGACAACGGTCGCCAGGTGTGGATTGCGCTTGGCAAGAGCCCGGAGAGGTTATGGATTCGGATATCGACCCGGAGAGGTCCTGGATTCGATTATTGGCTATGGGATAAGGATGGATCAGGACTCGGTTGTCGAGTTCGGATGGATAAGGGATTGGTTTAGGCTTTGGTTATTAGATGTGGAATTGGACATCGACTCGGAGCAGTCAAGGATGACATACTCTAGCAGTATGGCGATGGACTTTGGATATTGGAATCGGAGCTATTCAAAACACGCCTTCTTATCACAAGGCATGTTTTGGGGGGCAAAGTGCTATCCCACTTTTTGGTCAAAGCTAGAATATCAACAAGTTGGCAAGGAATGATGGATATCGAGATTGGAGATCGATTGGAAGCAAGGCGACGATCGATGTCGTCAAAATTTGGTTGAACTCCGGTCGGGACGAAATTGATTGGAGATGATGATAAGGTTAGGAAAGGCTATGTTTCAAATTTTAGGTTAATCAGAGTTCACATGAAGGAGTTATGATCGATGCAAGGTGGGAAAGGCGTGCTGTTCGAATCCATCGAGGGGTCATGGTGGTTCTCATTTCGAATCCATCAGAGTCGAACCCATCAGAGTTTGTTCGGTTCGACTCCATTAGGTTCGCATCTGTCGAAGGCATGGCGCAGGAATTGGTTCGTGTCGATGACTTCGCATCGATTGGAGGGATGGTGGTTCGAATCGATACGCTTCGTATCGATCGGGCTCGTATCGACCGGCTTCGAATCGATAGGCACGGGCTCGGCTCAGTGAAGTTCGCATCGGTTAGGATGGGAAGAAACAAGATGCTTCAAATCGATACGTTCGTATCGATGGCAGGTGGACTTTGGCTCCTTCGTATCCATCAGGTTGTAGTGTTTCGAATCCATGAAGTGAAACCTACTTCGTATCCATCGGCAGAAGATATACTCGAACCCATAAGCCCAACCTTGCTTCGGATCCATCGAACGTCCTCTACTTCGAACCCTTCAAGAAAAGACACTTCGAATCCATCCTGAAACCCCACTTCGACACCATCCCATGACTTGCCTCGAAACCATTCAGTTGGGAAACCACTAAGTCAAGGCGGCTAAAACCATGGATTCGACCCAGTAAACTCGGAGAGAAAGGCGGATCAACCCAGGGATTTCGCGACACGTCATCGATGCGCACGCGCTTTGGATCGAGTCGAAGACAATGGGTTCGAAGCATGGATTCGAACCAGGCAGAACACACGGAGCTTTGATCTCGAATCGATCATATCTTCCAAACCGTTGATCCAAATGCAATGAAATTTTTACAGGAGCTTACATGCATGTTGAAGAATGTTCACACCAAATTTCACCTCGATTGGATGCTTTCTTGATCGATTCGAACTCTAGTTCGAATCGATCCCAAAGTGGGCCCAGATTTCCAGAATCCGGGGGTATGGGCCCCCTCACGTGCTAGAAGCGGTCTACCGGGTTTTTAGGAGAAATATCAGCCTCCTACGCCTATAAATAGAGCCCCTGGTCATTCAGAAAAAGGGTCGGAGAATTTGGAGAGAACAAGCACGCCCGGACGCTGCCGGAATCACTCCATATCGTCATTACTACCATTGATTTCGAATTTGGACTTTGTAACTGTTGTAATCACTTGTAACCATCAAGGAAAATTAATAAAAGGATAAAACTTTGGAGTGGACGTAGGCCGGAGATAGCCGAACCACTATAAAACTTGTGTCTCTGTTCACTATTTCTGATTTGCTGCTTGTTATTTGCTGAGATCTGTTATTTGTGTTTGAATATTGTTGATTTGTATTCATACACTGGTGCTTTCACGGTATTTGGGTTTGTGACCAATTTTGGCGCAAACAGGATATTCAGATCGTAGCAAAGCATACATAATCTTTAATAAACAAAATAATACTATTGAAGAGAGATTACATGTCTTGTTCGACGAAAATCCTTTTAACCGTCATACTAATGATGAAGAAGAAATTATTCCACTAATAAATTCAACAAATTCTATTAATAATGAAACAAATATGCAAAATAACACCTTGATTTCATCCCCTAGAATTCTTAAGAATCGTCCAATAGATAATATTATTGGAGATCTTAATTCAAGAGTAACTAGAAATCAACTCAATCAAATAATCCATATAACATTTGTCTCAAACTTTGAACCAAAAAATTATAAAGAAGCCTCAAATGATAATTTTTGGATAATAGCTATGCAAGAAGAATTAAATCAATTTGAACGTAATAACGTATGGGAATTAGTACTAAGACCTAAAGATCAATCGGTAATAGGAAAAAATGGGTATTTAAAAACAAAGCAGACGAAAATGGAAATATCGTTAGAAATAAAGCACGTTTAGTTGCTCAAGGTTACAATCAAGAAGAAGGTACAGATTACGATGAAACCTTTGCTCCAGTAGCAAGATTTGAGGCCATTCGTACATTACTCGCCTTTGCAACTCATCACAATTTTAAATTATTTCAAATGGATGTCAAAAGTGCTTTTTTGAATGGTTTTATTAAAGAAAATGTATACGTCGAACAACCACCATTATTTATTCACGAAAAATATCCCGATCATTTTTTTAAATTACATAAAGCACTATACGGATTAAAACAAGCCCCTCGTGCATGGTACGAACGTCTTAAAAATCACTTAATAACATTTGGTTTTCACATAGGCAAAATAGATACAACTTTATTTATTAAAAGAGAAAATAACGATATTTTAGTTGTACAAATTTATGTTGATGATATCATTTTTGGTTCAACCAACAAAAATCTATGTAATCAATTTTCAAATATTATGAAAAATGAATTTGAAATTTCACACATGGGAGAATTAAATTTCTTCTTAGGTCTACAAGTAAAACAACTCGAAAATGGAATTTTTATTCACCAAGAAAAATATTGTAACAATTTATTACGTCGATTTGAAATGGATAAAACTTCAAGCAAACCAACACCAATGAGTGCCACTGTTCACTTAGAAAAGGATGAAAATGGAAAAGATTTTGATGAAAAGTTATATCGAAGCATGATTGGTTCTTTACTTTATTTAACGGCCAGTCGACCTGATATTATGATGAGTGTATGTCTATGTGCTCGATTTCAAGCAAAACCAAAAGAATCTCATCTAAGAGCTGTTAAGCGTATTTTACGTTATCTATCTAGTACTAGAGGTTATGGTTTGTTTTACCCTAAAGGATCATCGTTTGAACTTGTTTCATACAGCGATGCGGATTTCGGTGGATGTAGAACAGATCGTAAGAGTACTAGTGGAACATGTCACTTTATCAAACAATCATTAGTTTCATGGTTTAGCAAAAAAACAAAATTGTGTTTCCTTATCTACCTACGAAGCCGAATACATCTCCGCAGCTCTAGTATGTGCACAAGTGATATACATGCAACAAACACTAACGGATTTCGGTAAAATTATCAAATAATCTCCAATATATTGTGATAACACAAATGCTATAATTTTATCAAAAAACCCTGTTAATCACTCTCGAACCAAACATATAGATATACGACATCATTTTCTACGAGACAATGTTGAAAAAGGAACTATCCCTTTAGAATACGTAAATACCGTAAATCAAGTAGTCGACACTTTTACGAAACCATTAAATGAACAAACTTTCATTAAATTCCGATGAAGTTTAGGTATTTGTTCACTTCATGATCTTCTTCCTTAAAAAATGAATAACCTCATTTAAAGACTAAGTTTAGTTATCTATTTTATTACCACAAATTATACTTATTAATTTCTGAACCATTAAATTTTTAGACAATTAGATGTTCTGTAAATAATGTTTTCATCTTATATCTTTACAATTAATAATGAGAATTCCATAAGCTGAATTCAACCGTGTCTTTCGGAAATACCTAAATTACCCTTATACTCCTCTTCGTTTCGCTCATCTTCATACCGCATCCTATTCTTTTCGCATCGTTCTTCCCTAAAACTAAGAAACCTAAAATGTTGAAACTCTCATGTCTCCCTAAAGCTCATATCTCCCTCGCTTTAGGACATAGATCTGATTCCACTTCCAACCTGATTCAACATCCGTCATCTTCCCCGATGTCTTTTCCTATGACCTACCAATGGTTAGTCCATAGCAGTTTCACATCCATCATCTTCTTCTCCAACGTCAGTTCGGACCCACAAAGTAGGCTTGCTTCAAAAATAAATTGTCGAAATCATTGTGATTAAGGTTAGTTCGTCGTCCTATACTCAGCAGTATGTAGATTCTGAAATTTTATTCCAATGGCCTTTGGAATTTGATTTCAAGAATATTTGTACTACATGGAAGAAATTTAGTCTTCGTTGGTTCTCCTATTTAGATTTTAGTATGGTAACTGTACAAATTAAATTATTAATAACTTTTTTATCATAACACTTTTGAAATTTTGAATTATTATCATTGATTATTGATAGGAATTCTGATAATTCTATAATTTTGAAATTACATTTTACTTGATACATGGACTACTATCTTGCAGCCTTTCTATTATCTTGACTGATAATTACTAGCTGGTTAATTATAACATTCAGTGGACATTAACACATACTGTTTGGATAAGTTTTAGCTTACATCTTCTATAGAATTCAGTAAACACATCAGACTTCATGTCTGATGTTAGTTGACAACAATCAAGTTCCAAAGGCCATTATTGATGCATGCCCTCTATGCAAGCCTGACTGATATTTTTGGAACTTTTTTGTTTCCTTCTGATTGGAACAGTGTTGTTGTTTCAAGTATGATAGATTTGCAAATTTGAAGTAGGTTTCTATTATAAAGATCATTTCAACTCAATTCAACCGATATATGGCATTGATATTTTCAAATCATTGTCATTTGTGATGCTTAGACGCATATCTGCTTTTCTATACTCTTACATAGTTCTTTTCGTCACTGATATAACTCATGCTTGAATCATAGTGTATGTAGTTTATTCGTTTTGGTATAGAAGTTTTTATGATTAAAATATAAAATTTAGTACTCAAGATGGATTAATATGCATTGTTCCATGTGTTTATTTTGATAGACCAATTTTACACATATAACTTAAAGTTATTGTCACCAATCACTTAGCACTAATAAAGCTAAAGTTTTTGTATGTATCTAATGTACCGGTAGTTTAATTGCTTAATCTAGCTCCTTTTATATATGATCATGGATTATAAATTAATTACTATTTATGTTTATCTAAGAAATAACTAATGCGATTTTTGTCGATTATGTTCCTTTTAATAGCCTAAAGTGCAAATTATAATTTTAAAAACCTCTTTCTTTCTAAAACGCGGTAGGAAGTTAATGTCCCTGACGTCTACAATTACTCAAATGGGTTATATTAGTCCAAGTGCATAGAATCTTTTATGTGAATGTTCTTACACTGATATGGTGAATTTAAGTAATTACATATTATCAGAAGTTCCAAGAAAATGAATTCTCTGCTTTTCCCATTACCAAAATTTTAACTATAGAAACGACTAAGAGTAAAATATAATAGCATTGAATAATGTTTCTTTAGTGTGATTTAATTTATTATTTGTTTAAAGTTACTTGAAGTGTGATGCGTGCATGAGATGAGATATAATGCAAAAGAAGATAACCACATCTTTTATACTGTTTTTTGGTTTTACAACCAAGGACAATCGACTTTATATCTTTTTCATATTAGCAAGTTGAGGACAACCATCTTTATATCATTTTAAGTTGAGGATGCCATCTTTTTATCAATTCCATTAAGTAGTGCATTGAATGATGCTTGGTCTTGATTGTATTGTCCTTTTTATTGGAGGGCAATAATACCATTAACCATGTGACTGGTGCCACGATAAAGAGGTGAGATGTGAAATGTGCATTTATGCTAATATGATGTTCAAGCTATTAATATGCGGTGGATTCTACATAACACAAGAGTAGTATAGTTCATCAGTACTTGGACGTTCAACTAGCATAATAGATGTGAATATGTGATGATTCATTCCAACCTTACATTATTTACATCAGTTTGCTATCTTTTTTTTGGTACGTGTCAAAAACGTCTGCTAATAAACAGTTTTAATGACCAATTGAATGAAACTATTTCAATTGATGTGTTGTCGACAAACATTCTAATGAAACTGTTTTAATGACAACAAACTATTTTAATGAAACTAACAGAAGCTATTTTCGAGTTGTTGATTTCATTTGCATAAAAAAATTCTCTAGGTGCAGAATATGCTCAGCTTGAGCACTACCTGTGCTTCAAGAACTTCATCGTCTATCTTCATCATAACATGTTTTAGTCTACCTTATTTTGGTAGTTTTCATACGACTGTCACAGTTCCAAAATCTTTAACAATATAACATTTAACTATTGTCAAAGAACCAACATTTAAACACTTTCCTGCAATAGATTCAAGAGATTCATTACCAATCAGTGGGTATGAATCGATCGTTAATCTGAAAGTGTTGAATAGCCTTTTGCTATAGATGAAAATGCATCATCACCAATGCTAGAAAAGCTTATCAAGTGTAGTTTATGAATACTTTTGCACCATTTTGTAACTGCAGTAAGCCCTAATGATTTATTATACTATTTTAGTTCTTACATCTTTCATATTTACTAACTAGAAGATTTCTTTTCCAATTAAGTATCAGTTTGTAGTATCAGTTTCATGTTTAATTTTGCTCAATCTTATGTTTTATTTCAAACGAATTTCTATGAGAAGTTTTTATGTCATACATTGAAAAGAATATAATTAAGAAAGTAAGTGAAATATTGATTATTACAACATTTTGAGTTTAACTACACACTAAATTACTGAAAAGTGACAAGTTATTGTAAAAGAATTGTTTGCTATACATTCATTGAAAGGAAAACTTCAGCTTTAAATAAAAGGCTCATGTAATTGTTGGCTTGAATGGATTGGAAAAGGTCTGCTGCTACATGGATGAAAATGTAAAAGAATTATGATGTTTTTATCGCAATGCCTACCCACAAATCAAAACATTATGATTTCTTCACCTTTAGAAAATATACATAAAATAACCGCCTGATTGCATATTTTTGTACACCTAGAGCTGCAGCTGATGAATTTCACATATGTTTAAGGGTGCTCAATGATAGCTTGAATAAAAAATTCCTTAAAATGATAAAACTACTTTATAAACAACAATTCTTATCATTTACGGTTCTATTTATATAGTGAATCTCATTTATAAATTCATAGGCATTATGACAAGAATCAAACAAGTGTACACTATATCTAAAAACAAAAAATATACGTCCTTTGAAACATACTACAAATTCATATTGTTAAATTAATGCATGAACATTGTGATTAGATGTAGGCCCAGTTAGGCTTGCATATATACTCATTGTTTTATCTTGGAGTTTATTTTATATAGTATTTTATGTGTGGTAAATTTACGCCTATGTTGTGAATATTAGGTTGTAGGAGAATCTGATTTCATATGAAAGTCAACAAGACTACTTTTGTTGTTTTTTTAATGCAGTTCTTTAATTATCATTATAGTTAAACTTATTATATACTGCATAGTGGTAATGATAATTAATAAAACAATGGATTTCTTCCTATTTTTTTAATCATTGATTGATTTTTAATCATTTGCTGCCTTTATAATTTTGTTCGGTTTACGGGATGAAAATGGTAGTTCCAGATGCATCATTGCCTTCATACGGAGATGGATATGGGATGTATTCAGCGAGTTTCCATTTTGTTTTAAAGTTCATTTTCTGAAATGAAATCATACCTTCAGTAGACATTTATTAGTTTCAGCACCATTATAAGGGATTTTTGAGAAGGGTCCTTCATATGTTGCATCATCCGGATCATGGGCACCACCTGAGAAGTTCCGACCTGAGCGCCACTGAAACTTCTCTTTGATCTTCTCCATGAGCATTGAATGGGTTAGAAAATTTATGCTTATTATATTTTGCAACCTCACGAGGATTCTTATGGGAATTTTGTTGTACCTTGAACAACACATATGTTGACATGTCATTGTGTCTTTTGTTCATTTTGTTCGTTTTAGGAGTACGTACGTAGCTTCTTGAAACATATATGAAAATATGGAATATGTAGTCATGTTTAATGTTTACATTTGTTCATTTTTTCCATTTTTTTTGGTTTTTCTATGTTATTGGCTATCTTAGTACTTGCACTTGAAAATTTCACACTGTTGATTATGACATGAGTATATGTTTCTTTGAATTTCAGAAGTCGTCTTAAATAACATTATAGAAGAGACATATGATTTAAACAATGGAAAAGGCATGAGATAAATAAGTTCAAAATACAGAACTGTAAACAGAGACTTAACAATGCTCACAAATATGAACAAACTGTAGGTATAGACATTGTAGAAAGCCGACATATTGCTTATAAAAACGACAATTCTAAGGATTGGTCTCAAATTCCATGTGAAGAAAATGGTTTATTAGTTATTTAATTATCATTATCTTTAAACTTATTATATTCGATTTGAAATTTGATAAATGAGTAATTGAGGGTAATATCCTGTTAAAGGATCAGAACCCTATTTATGGGTCCACTTTAAGTTTAATTGGGTTTTCTCTGACAGTTACAGCCTAGAAGGTAAAGTTTTGATCTTTTCTTCAAAGTTGGGCTCACTAAACATTACTTCTGACTAATGTTTCAAATTTAAGAGCTCTTGGACAACTATAAATGCATAAGAACAATAACAATACACACACGACTGAAGAAAACACCCCTACACAAGCGAGGGGCCTTGAAGAGCTGAAGAGGCTTGCATGCGTTACCAGTATTTGATAGTAGAACAATGGAGAGTGCATGTAGAGAGAACTTAGATTAAGTGAATTTCAATGGTGGGGTGAGAATATGAATAGGCATATGTGGACTAAGAGTGGAGAGCCTGACGTGAAATTCAGTGAAGGCGAGGCAACTTGAATCATGCATGAACCTATAACAACTTAAAGCAACCTAAAGCAAACTTGACTGTCCTGAAGCAAACTAGACTATCACCTGAAGGAAACATAAGCAATGTAAAACTGAACTACAATGTAGGTACTAAGACAAAGGAAACCTACAAGAGCCCAAATGACAAAGAACTGGACGAAAGCTTCAAGTGTATGTGTGCATTGGCAATATACGCTGCAAGCAACCTGAAACAAAAGCTATGCTAATAATGAGCTAACTCAGTATATGTGTACACTGACATTATACATAGGAGCCAAAATAGGTGAATGGTGCCGAGACAAGCGAAGATGAAGTGGGCAAATGACTAAAGTGTATTTGACTTCAAACATATTAAAGCCACAATGGAGTAGCAAAAAATGATCATGAAATAGAACCTAGAATAGGATGAAGTACTTACTCAGAATAAATAAACAAATGTAGCAACTATAAATGCATGCACGTTGTTATTGAATGCAGTTCCATGTGAACGTGCATATGTACTCGTATACATAGTTACATAACAACTATATACAAACAATCAATTTTTTTTTTATAATAAAAAATAACAATGTCTTCTGGGAACTCCTATATATCCATCTCCATCTAACCACCATCGACGGATAGCTCGGTTGATACACCACAACGGCTTCCTACGCCTAAACCAAAGCAAGAGCCAACAAATAGTTGGTCCTCGTATCATACGGGTTTTAATCCAGATAATAAGAAAACTAAAAGATCTCTGTTTATTTCTCCCAACACAAAGGAGAAAATTGATGAAATTCATCATTACCAGAAACAATAGATAGATCTTCAACGAGAGCTATATTTCGAACAAAAAGTTACGGCATGACGGCTAAGTTTTCTAGAGCAAGTGGCGATGAAGTTTTGTTCGTCACGAAAGAAAGATATCCATGAACCGCTGCCAAAACCTTGTAGTTCATTAGATCCATCTTCTTCGTATCGTACTCCTTCAGACCCTTCACCAAGACGATATTCTGGCTCCCCACGGACCCACGAACAAGGAAATATATGGTCTCTACTAAAACCATGAAGGGATAACGAGTCAGAAAATCGTAAAACTCCATCGCCTTCTAAATAAATAAATCATATTAATTATCATATGTATCTATACTTATGTGTTTTACAACAATAAAATTATTTGTTATCCAAATTCGATAAATAAGTGAAACCATCAAACCATAGGCTATTCTTAGCCAAACTGGAAATTCCAGACATCTGACTATAGCCTTCAGACGTCTGACACAATGATATACTATTATAAATTAAGCAGTGTGCATATGTCAGACGTCTGATATACCCCCCAGACGTCTGAACTTAAGCTCTACCTCCTAAAATATAATCTAGAAAATTTCAGACGTCTAACACATTAAACCAGACCTCTGACCAAGTTCTCCGTCACAAATGCTTACAACATCTATTTAAATCAGACGTCTGTTTAAATTTTCTGCCTACTCAATCTCACAAATTCGACCAAAACAGACGTCTACTCCAAATACCAGACGTCTGTTTGTTTCTTCTGCAAAATTTTTAGGGCAAACCAGACGTCTGATTTCAAATCTAGACGTCTGGAATTCATTCGACCATTTATATACACCCAGATAACGTCATTTTTTTCTCTTTATCTCAAAATTATTCCGATCCACGATTTTCTTATTGACGATTTTTTTCAAACTCAACGTCTTTAAAAAAATTAAATCAAAAATGCCTCCTCGCACTAAGAATATCAAAACCTCAAAAAGGCAAACAAGACCAGCTCACTTCATCTTCAAACCCCCCAGGTGTGCTCCGACGATCAAATCAAGAGGTGGATGCATAAAGCACCGCATTCCATCAAAAGGTATCAAGATATTCAAAAGAAGAAACTTCATACAGGACCATTCTATAATCTTCTTAAATTTCCTATGTACGATCTAGATGAACTTTGTGAAAATGTTGGATTGGAAACCCTAGTCTCTTTTACTCCTAATGATGTTCAAATAGATCAATTAGCTATATTTTTATTCTACGCTAATCTAGATAGTACTTTAGTGTGGAACACCGAAGATGAGGACAACTGGCTATGATCAAGTGTTTATGGGAATACTATTAGATTAACTCCTGATTTAATAGGTAGAACCTTAGGATGCTCTGACACCGGGGAGGATTTATACAACATTCCGGATATGCGCTTCAAGCCACGGAATAGTATTACTCATCAAATTTGGGAGGACGAAATGCCAAAATTTGCTTCGAAATATTTACGTCCAAAAGCTCGACTCTTGGCAAGAATGATAATAAATACAGTTGTTCCACGTATGTGGAGTCACGAGCAAATAACAGAATTGGAGCACAAAGCACTATATGCTCTCTTTAGTGGAACTCAGGTAAATTGGGCCAAATTCATCTTTGACGAGCTCAAACACTTTTAGACTCGATCACGGCCTTCGATCATTTACCCTACCTATATTATGAGACTTCTTCGTGCACATAATGTTCCTTCCTACCTATCGACATTCGAAGAAATCTCGCCTAAATATGCTTCCACCAAATTCTTCTCTCTGATGCACCGACCTGAAATCCCTCCAGAATTTATGTCCTTCGAAGATTGGACGCACAATCGTCGATCTTGAAGAGTTGAGCCTCCTCCTCAACCACATATTGATCCATCCCAAGAGGAAGTACAACATCGACAAGTTACTCCTCCTCCTCCCAAACCATTTGATTATCCGGGGCAAGATATAATTATAGAGACTAGACTGGATACAAATCCAAATGAAAGTATTCGAGATCCCATACTTCGAAACCAACATACACTGTCCCAAAATCAAAAATATTCGGCTAAGCGAATTGACAATTTTGGAACTTCATTTGCTACATGTCTAGCCACAGTTGAAGATTCTCTTTCGACTGTTTTATCGTTTCTTAAAGAAGTATTACAACTGGTTCATGGTCCAACCCCATCCTCTGAGGATTGGACAACCCATGTACCTTCCCCTCCTGCAAAACATTCAAAACTATCTGAGGATGAACCTCCAAAGGAAGCTTTGACATCTCCTTCAAAGGCTAGCACTTCTGAAAAGGAAGAACCAAAGCAAGATGATCCAAATAAAGCTTCCCCAAAGGAAATCTAGAATTTGGGAATCGTAGTTTTTATAATTTTTGTACAAATCTACGATTGTAATCACTTCATGTTATCAATGAATTTTTTTCTTTTTGACGATTGGCTTCACTGTTATAACTCTTTTTGACAATGCCAAAGGGGGAGAAATATAGGTAGAATCATAAAACATTAAGCACATATTTAAGGGGAGATTTATAATCTATATATAAGTACATTGAATAGTTGTCATCATCAAAAAGGGGAGATTGTTAGAAAATCAATTCTATGGTTTCGATGATAACAACTATACAATGGAAATCGAATATACATATATATCTATATTTACAGGTAGTTGATAAAGTAACATCACCAAAGAGACAAAAACAAGACTCAAAAGAAGTATCAAAAGACTTCAAGTCGATAGAAGTGGAAGAGGGATGACATAGACACAGATAAAGCAACATGCACACATTCAGACGTCTGGGTACACTAGCCAGACGTCTGATTGATTTCTCTGGTTTGAAACTTAGAAAGAATCAGACGTCTGGTTAATAAACTCAAACGTCTGAAAAACATCCGGATATAAAAAATATATGAAAGCCAGACGTCTGGTTAATAAACACAGACGTCTGAAATACAAACAGATACAAAAAATATATGAAGACCAGACGTCTGAGATATTTTCCAGACATCTGATTTTGGACTCGGCTGTGTAAATTCAAAGAACAACTGTCACATCCGAAAGGACACGTTCGCTTCTCTTCACTGCAACTCTTCATCACCATAAGAAGCAACCTTAGAGCACTTACTAACAGTTGCAACTACACAAAGGATCTCTCCACCACTATAAATAGAATAAGGAATTCAAGAGAAGAACACACCTTACTTACTTACTTACGCTCTTAACTCTTATACTCTGATTTATACCTGATCTCTAAGCAATCAAAATACATTTAGTTAACTCTTCCATATATATATTGGAAGCAATTGTACTTAATAGTCAACATCCGTGTTATTGAACACATTTTTGACAAAGAAACTCTACTATTGTAAACCTGTTCCTCCGGGTCAAGAGAGGGTTAGTTGAAAGGAAATTCCGAAGAGGAGCTTCGGGACTGGACGTAGGACGGAAGGTCCGAACCAGTATAAAATCCCGTTGTGATTACTTTAATTTACTTTGCTACTATCATCTATCAAGTTATATTATATAGTTAGTTGTTTATACTTGCATATATATCCTATACGGTCCACTCATATAGACTTTCAAAAATGAAGATCTCCAGCTCTCCTGCTGAAGCTCCAAAACACCAATTTGAACCTGAAAATATACTCGGTCTGACCCGAGCATTCAAAGGGAAGAACGTCCGGATCAATCTTGTGAACCAGCGTAAGCAACACACTCAACTGAAATTATTAAATTACCAAACTTTTCCTTTCAAAACAAAAGTATCTTGTAAGACACGCCCACACATAAATACAGACATGTTTTTACCTTACGATAACTAAAATCTTTCATATCTAATCATCTTATATTATACTAGTGTCTAGTATACAAATAATATTAATCATAGTCGAAATGGTTACTCATATAGTATTTTGAGGCTATTCATTAAGCCAATACAAACAAAATCGCAAACTCGTAGGGGAGTTTGGATTTCCATACAAATGACCAGGTAAAGTGACTACCTTCCGATGGATACACCTCTAGATGGATGTCCCGAGGCACAGAACATTTGTCCTCTACCAACACAAGACCATCCTACCTTTGTAACTAGGTAATACCGAATATGTCATCCTCCGGTCGTTACCGACCTTATCCAAGGGCCCTCATAGCATACAAACCACATTAATTTACATCCTAAACATCATAGCGGGAGGAAATATATCTAGAAGAGGATGATCATATCCTAATTGAGAATGACCCACTTAGCCCTGCTGCATCTAACCCTGTTTCGGTCATTTTCGGTTAATGAGGCCCGAGGTAACGATTACCTTTCACATATCACATATCACATATCACATCACTTTGAATGTCATACTGCCATTTTCGTTGACTACAAATTGTCTTTCACAAAAATACAACCCTTGAGCTCGTACGTCTCAAGGATGGTGTTAAGCTAAGAGAAGTTGCCTTCTCCGCCACCACTGATGTACATTTGTAAAAACCAATGTACGTAATCTTATAAATTCAATGTCAGATAAACGTCCATACAAGTTGTTCACTATGAAAATCCTAAATTTCAATATCATCACAACCTGCACAATCAAACGCATATACGTTGGTACGAAGTGGCTTTCGGATAAATCGATCCTGGTCTCTTCGCACCAACAATGCAAAATTGTTTCTCAACCTCACATAGAAACTAAATCTCATAGACTTATCACGTCTCCAACTTTCAACTTGCTATCCTTTGTCCAAGAAGAAAGTCGATAGATTGGTGTAATACTCCGCACTACATGAATCAACATCATCAACACAATCGATAATCATGCCCACATAGATGGCTACGTACTAAATGTATGACTAAATAGTTGCCACATCAAGTCGAGGAACTAAAATGACCAAATTTGATAATCGACTATTTAACTATCAAAGTAAACAAAAAATATCTAGCACTAAAGCAATCACTAGACCCTTTTAATTAATCTTTTATTAATTAAATCAATTTTCCAAATATTCACTTCAAATTATCTTTAAAAAGATATATTCTCAAAACCATTTCAATATTTCTATATTGGAAAACATTTCCATATACTTATGTCAACAGTATAAGCATATTCACAAATCTCTGTAGGAAAGCTTAATATTTTTCAACACACATTTGATTCGGTCAAAACAAATTTGGTATAAAACATCGTTACGACAACCCAAAATCATTAGTGACTTGGATAATTAAATAGATGTATATATAATTCCCATATACTATACAAAACATCTCTTATCGAAAATCATTTACTATAATAATAGTATTATAGTCCGTGCTTTCCTTACTTATCTAAAACGTCTATTTCAATAATGAATGTCGAAATCTATGTATTTGATGCTCAACACATTTTAGAACGTCTTCAAACCATTTAACTCCATTTATAAGTTCACTTTTCAAAACATTTTAAAAGACTACTCACTGTCCAAAATCATGAATATAATATCCTAACCAAATTTATTATTTCTACATATCTATTAAAGGATTATTCGCTGTCCAAAATCGTAAATATAATTCCTTTAATAAATTTCATATTTAACTTACTAAAATAAGTTGATTTCACATGTATAAAACAATATTTATAAATTCCATATACATTTTATAAAACTTCCACTCATAAAATTCCTTTACTATCAAAACTCATTTATATCTCGTTTATATGCCAAAATCCAATTATAAGTTAATTCACTTATAAATCTTTATTTACAAATTCAATCCTTTTATAACTTCATAAATTTATAAGTCTTATTTACTTATGAGATTCATTTATACTTCATTTTAACACTTATAAAACTCCTTTATATTTCCATTATTTTGATTTATAAAAATTTAATTTTATAAATCTTATATATAAACCATTTAAAATAAGTCAAAAATCTCAACTTAACTATTTTAAAAAATAGTTAACTCCATATTTCAAAAATCATAATTTGATTCCATTTAAATAAACTGTTCTTTTAATAATTTACAAATCATTATTAAAACTTATATAACTCCAAAAATCATATTTTTAAGTATATTTCACAAAAATCATATAACATAAAAATTATAACTTTTATTTATTTAAAATAAATCCATTTCCTTAACAATTCAAAAAATAATAAAACATCTATTTTC
Source organism: Allium cepa (assembly GCA_030765085.1). Classification (NCBI taxonomy): domain Eukaryota; kingdom Viridiplantae; phylum Streptophyta; class Magnoliopsida; order Asparagales; family Amaryllidaceae; genus Allium; species Allium cepa. The sequence goes on along the minus strand of CM060934.1, from coordinate 548,945,983 downwards.
AAAATCACTTTGAAATTCCTCTTAAATTGAAATCATCACTTTAATATTTTTAAAATTCCAAAATATAGCTCAATGCTGCAACAGCACTAAACAAGGTGATTCACATCAACCACGACATACAAATCATCATATATCGCATTATAACAGCATATATATCAATATTTATAAATAAAAATCTACACTGGTGAGGAATCCAGTTGGATCCCTCCAACCTATCATCTGCAACAAATATATATATGAGAAAATATGTACGATGTCCTCTTCGAGGCAAATGCGCGTACAAAAGGTCATCCGCTCATACACGAAAACGTATATGGTCTCATCTGCTACAATAGGTAGGAATATATCCAAATCAATCAATATATAGATAATATATCTTATATCATCCAAATAATCATCATTCGGCATAAAATAAATTTATTCTCACTTATATAAAAATATAAGCGAGTCAGAAAGAGCGAGTTGTACTCACATTGATTCCAATAGACGTTGTAGCGTTTCATTCCAAATAAAATTAAACTTATCCAAAATTTTCACTAGCTCCAATCAACTCCAATCTAACTCCATCGCGTAGTGTTTGCGAATACGAACCCGACGTAATTTGTTTCGTCCAATATCGACCTCGTACGAAGAAATTGTGCTATTTTAAAGTTTATACATGGCCGTTCAATTTCCTCACAGCAGATCGCGACCGTGTCTTCCTTCTTCTCATTCGTTCGTACATGAAGAAACCCAATTAGCTTCCGTTGAACCCTATATATTGCGACCTCCATGCACCACCGTAACATGATCAGACCCAATCAATACATGCGCCGCGGTCGCATGCACCAGCGCCCAGATCCTTGTGAAGCTCGACCTCACCACTTCCTAGAAAAACCAGTTGCCTTCAAACTGAAATTTTCGTTGATCCACATCCCCATTTTAAATCTTGACCGTTGAAAAAATAGATCTCGTTGTGCTCTTCATTTTGTAGTAGAAAGTTTTTTCTGTAAGTGGATTGATTGAGAGATAATTGAGGAGAAAGGAGGAGCATTTTCGGCCATTATGATAAGTTGGCGGCTAGGGTTTAAGGATGGGAAGGGCTTATGAGAAAATAAAAAACAGTGGCCTTTTATAGAAAATTTTCGCGCACTATTCATCCGAAAACTTTTCGAACACCAAACGAAGCGTGACGCCTGGCGTTTATAATGTTTTACCCTTATTCTGAAGACAATGGAATATATATCGAAAGCCAATTCAATCGTATTTGGCAGATAGGTTTTCGAATCGAATTATTTAAATCAAAATTTTATTTAAACAAATTCCTACGTGTTTTAGCTTGCCATGCATAAACCGTAAATCCAATTGACACGAAATTTGAAATTCTACAATAATATAACATTATGGATCCAATGAAACTAGTTTCGTCGAAATTCGAGACCATGTCAAAAATGACTATTTTTACACGTTAATTAAATATAAAATATTCAATTTCAACAAATTTACTTCTAAATCAATTTTAAAAGTTTACTAACATTATTTTAATTCAAATAGAATTTAATTCAACTTTATAATTCATTTTTATACATAATAAATTCAAATTCCAATTATTTTCACAATTTCAAATATTATATTAACAATTTAATTATCCAATTAAATCAACATATTTGAAATATAAGTTATTCAACTTATAAAATTTATTTTTGAATATTTAAAATTAATTAAATATTCAAATTTTAAATGACTGAAATTCCAGGTGTTACAATTTATCTATTTATATGTTTGTCATTATGGCTAAATGGATGATGTTTGTCGTATGGATTATGACTTGGTTTTAATAGACATATATGTGCTAATATGTGGTTAGCAATAAATATGAAAACAATAGCGTAAGTGCTATGTTTGGATATAAATTTGTGAACTTAATATGTTATGCAAATGATATGCTTGTGTATGCGAGATCTTGGATTTTGGTCGAATGGTTATGGAAAGATTAGTAGTTTGGAATGTTGAAAGGACTTGAGATCCATTTGGAAATCTAATCATTTACCGGTTTTGAGATAGTAATTTTTTTTTTAAAATTCTAACTTGGGTTAAGGTTTTCAAAACCCTTTCTTTTATGTATTAAAGATAATCCAAAGTGGAAGGTTAAAGTTATAGATGGTAACTCAGAGAAGCAAATTCTAAGGCGTCCATAGCGATAGTCGCTATGGATGCAGTCCGGAAAAGTTTGATTCTTAATTTTGAAGTTTTCTTTTACAAATGATTTGAAAACCTATTTTCAAATGTAATTAGCAACACTTAAGTTAATTACAACTTGATTAAGTATGTTTAATAATTAATTAATTATGAATAAATGTTTATTAGTTAATCAATAATTAGGTTAAATAATTAATGACTAATTGGTGATAATTAAGTTACTAAGAAGTTTTAATTAATGATTAACTAAGTTAAAAAGGGTAATTATTTTTATTAATAAAGTTTAATTATTTTAATTATTATTTAATCAAAGTTGAATTATTTAATTAATTATTATTTAATTAAAGATTAATTATTTACTTAATATTACTTAAGTAGGGATTAATTTTAAGTAAATGTTCATTTGTTTAAAGTTTAATTATTAATTTACATTTAATTAATTAAGACTTAATTATGATTTGATTTTGATTATTTAAGATTTAATTAAGCTTTAATTTATATTAAATTTTGATTTAATTATTAAAATTTAGTTTAAACTTTATCGTTTATGTTTTAAGTTGGGTTGTTTTCTAAGTGGTTTGACATTAACCAAAAGATCTCTTGTCTATGATATTAAATAGACATACAAATGTGAATAAGTTAGAATGTGACTGTTTGTGTTGTATGGACATTCATTAGCAAAATAAAACACCGTTCTGCTACAGAGTAATTGGTTGGATAGTTTGGACATGTGTTTAGCAGAATAAATCTCCATTCTGCTATTAATTGATTAAGTTGTTCTGGACATCCATTTAGCATGACAAATCACCATCCAGCTATTACGTTATTTAGACATGTATATGCTAGTTGTGTTGTATTGACATGTTATTCCCTGATTGGATATTGGTTGGATTTACATATATGTTGGCCTATGTAGATAATTGATAAGTGTCTTGGAATTAAATTGGAATAAAATGGTAATTTAAATCGGTACCGTTGGGACTGCTAAGCCTTAAGGAATTTATAAAGCATGGTTTTGGATTTACTTAAATTCTTTAATCAATTTGAGACTAAAGGTCTGTAAATGGTTTTTCTAGTTATATAATTCTTATAAAGATATTTATTAGTGATAACTTGTGTATAGAAAGGGGTTTTACTGTCGAAAAGGGTTATTAAGGTGTTTTACAAATGATGTTTCGTAAATGTTATTTATAAAGGAGTATATATAGGTTTATATAAAGAGTTTTAAAAATAGGAAAAAGGTTTGTAAATCACTTTAGAGATTTGGAAAGAGGTTTATAAATTAACTTAAAGGTTTATAAAAGTGGGTTATAACTTTACTTTGAAAGTTATAAGTTAATTGAAATATGAGATTTGGAAATAAGAAAACTTTGAATTAATTTGGAAATTTTTATAAAGGATAAGCGGAATGTTTTATTTGGAAGAAATGTTTGGCTATTTAATATGGTATTTGAAAAGAAGAAAAGTTTGAAAAGTTTGTAAATATACTTACACTGATAAGATAATTATATGATTTTGTTTCAAGGTATGAAAAGTAAAATGTTTTGGTAATACACTTATAACATTGAGCTAAGTATATAAATTTGTCCCAAATATAAAAGGAAATGTAAGGGGTTTGGGAATAGTGTTTTGAAAAGATTATGTGATCAGATTTTATAAAGTGGTTTTATTAATTAAAGAGAATTAATAAGGGCTTAGTGGATCCCATTTGGAAAATAAACCATGATTGGATGTTTTTTATTTGATAGATAAATAACCAACTATCAAATCTGGTCAAAACATAACTTTGAAAATATCTAGGGAAAACACGAGAATTATATGGTACAGTTACTGTCGAAGGTGCTATACTATATGTATAAACTCGTTTCGATCATCTAGTACGAATGATAAGGAAATCCGTCCACAAAATGGTTAGCAGGTGAACTGTGCTCTTGTCATTTGTCTGTTTATTTTCTAAACAACCGGAGTTGAGTTTACTGGGAATATCGAAAGTTGGTTCGAAGAGACCGGGATTGGATATGCTATCTAAAAACAATTTCGTTCCAATTCAAGCATTTCGAAATGAAGACATCTTGATGCATGAGATCGAAGACAGAGCCATTGAAGTGCAAGGGATGCTTGCTAATAATCCTAAGGGTGGTTCCAAAATGGATGTTGTAGAAGTAGTGCCTTCAGTTTGTCCTTATACCGGACAGCTTGTATGGATGAATGCCGGCATTACATTGACGCTTGGAGGGTAGTTTTAGTATTCCAAGATGGATTTCTATTTAGAAAGGCAATGCGTAGCTTCAAGCCTCACATCCGGGAGGAATGGAAAAAACAGGGAATGTAGTAGAGCTATGTGGTTAGCTACCATTAGGAGTGGTCACCCCATTCTTGATGTCACTTTCAGAGTTGGTTTGCGTGCAAACATCGCGGTGGAGGCCTCGGTGTCAAGGGGGTGAAGTAATCCGGTCTGCCATGTTAAAGTGGCAGCCGGCTCTGTGTTAGCATTAGTTCATTTTCTAAAGGTGTATCATCGGAAAGGTAGTCCCTTACCTTTCCATTGTTGGAATCCAATCTCCAATACGTGCCTTACGTTTTTGATTGTAAAGCCTACTATGTTGGAATATGAGATGCAAGTGTTTCAACAATTTATCAATTTACTTTAAACCTAGACACTATGATAATATCATTGGATTTTGATATAAAATGTTTTGGTTATCGTAAGGTAAAAACCATCTGTTTTTATGTGCGGTGTGGTCTTAGGAGATACCCTTTGTGAAAAGTTTTCAAATGTAGAAATTAGTTTAGTTGTCACTTGTTATCGAGTTTTACTCACGCTGGTTTATCAATCTGATCCGGGCATTATTCCATGTAATGCTCGGGTCAGACCGAGCACGTTTTTCCCAGGTTAACTAGATACTTCGGAGTTGGAGAGGAGCTTAATGGCCAAGACGTATTCATGTATATTTTTCTTCCACTATATATAGAGTCTGTACGTTTGTCAATGTAAGGACAGGTTTCTATAACTGTCCAAATTTAAGATAAGTCAAGTGTACTCTGATGTTGTAAATATGAATAAAGATGTTTCCTTTTGTAAAGATCATTGTTGTATTATATATTATTCATTGCGTAGTGAGATTCTGCATTGTTTAGCTTTCTTTTATTTTCTACCTTCTTTCACCCTAACAAATCGGTATTTCCAGCACTTGAATGTTCGGTATATAATACAGTGGATGCATTAGTGTCGATTTTTAAGGGTTGAAAATCCATTTCGTTACAAGAGGTCCGAACCAGCATAAAATATCCATTGTGCTCGCTTTTATTATTTACCTTATTTATTTTCAATTATTATTCTTTGCTTAATATAGTTAGTAATATACACTCACATACACACAGACACAGACACACACACACATACACACACAGATATATATATATATATATAAGTTGCATTACTTAAAAAATATCCTATAGACTTTCAATAAGAACAACATACGTACATGAAAGAATGGAAAGAAATCAGAACAAAATCCACGCTTTTAGAATGGACACAAATAATTAAATATAGAGAATAACACAAGGCTCTTCTTGATGCAATTAAGAAAATAATTCAAACATCTAAATCAAAACAAGGAGAATGAATTTTTCCAACAATGACTAGGAGGGTGTTCCCCGTTTACTGAAAGTATACCCTTAGAAAATATACTTGAGAACTACGATGACGCTCGAAAACCTCTAAGTCGGACAGTTCCAGCATTACCAAGAATCCGAGTATTTCACATCTCTGTGCGCGTCCAACCAAAACCAATCTAGAGTAGACGTGACAATACCCTAATGGGAGCAACACATAGCTTGGCCTCCACTCGCTCTTTATTTAGTTATTTCTGATAAAGGATACCAATGCTCCAAGCAGCAAATGGTCTTAGATTGATGAAATGCAAAGTAGGATGTTGATAGTCAATAAATCAACCATCGGAAATCGATCGTATATGGAAATTAAATCTTATACACATATCACCACACGTCCATTTCAAATTTGTGTTATGCCTTAGTTAATAATGAAGCCAGATAAGTTGGGGAATTAATTCTTCTCGGACCTTGCCTAGACATACATTCCTAACTTTCAAGATAGAGATGAGTTTCCATGCCTCGACATTTAGTGTTAAGTGCCTAAATCCTTTCCATATAAGTGATATTGCTTATGGAAATTAAATTTCTTACCCTTATCATCAAACTTCAATTTCTAACTCGTACAATCCCTTGCTTAAAAAATAAAGCAAGGTTAATCAGGACACTGGTTGCATCTAGCCTTGTTTAGACACTCCAGTTTTTAAATCTCATAGATAGCATTACTACTTTCTCGATGTTTAGTGCTAAGGATAAGACTAAATTCTTTCTGTGGATGAAATCAAACTTTTAAAACATTTGACTCACACTTGTGCTTTATTTTCACATTCCAAACATTTGGTAAAACACTTTAGAAATACATCTTTAAAATATTCATTTAAAGAGCTAATTATATTTCTAAGTGTATCAAAAAGTTAGGTTAAAAACAAATACTATTAAAACATTGTTTACTATAAACCCGAAACCAGTTACACTTAGCTTTATCTTTAAAACAATCTTTTTAAAGACTTTTTCATTTAAAAAATATCATTTATAAATCAACTTATTATCTTATATATAAATCAAATACTTTGGTCAACGGGTCAAGGTGAAGCCTTTTTCGAACTACCCAAAATAACATTTTTGCCAACGATTTCCAAACAGTTCTGCAAGGATATTTCTGTCACTTGAAAAGTAAATTAGTGGAAACCGACTGATGTTTCCACGTTCTCCTCTACTTGTCTCACAGACCAAAAGGACACTTTTTCATATTACAATCCACGGATCCAAAGGAACCATGATTTCTTCTTCTTCTTCTCAATCTTCATGATGAAAAGTAGATTCCTTTGCTTTAATCGAAGATCTAGATTTCAGTTTTGCATTTTTCATCCCCGTGCTTTCGATTTTCAGTTCTTCTTTGCATGGATTCTCGTTCATTAATTCCTTTTTACAATACGTATTAGATGGTAATATATGTTGTTCATTTTTCATAGTTTATCGATGTTTTATATCAGATTTCATTTGTTGCTTGAGGAAAAACCATATTCGTGATTTAGGAAAATAGATACAGGGAAGATGTTGCAAAAAAAATTAGTCTCGGGGACAAAAAGTTGGTTTTTTAGTCTGAAGGATATTTTTTAATATAAATAGAAAATGATAGTTACTAACTATCATTCCGTAATTTACACTAAAAGGTGACTTTCAGCCTAAAAAGCAAACTTTTTGTCCTTAAAACTAAATTATTCTTCAACTTTTTCCTTGAGCCTAAAAACCCCTTTGTGATTTTTGCTTTAAATTTTCCAGTCTATTCACAACTGAATATAGTTTTTCACTAATTTATTGGTCATTGTTTTATTTATTTAATTTTCGTGCTTTAGCGTTGCTTCATATTTCTCAAATGATCCGCACAAGTTATTCTCTTTGATTCATAGACAATTCGACCACTATGCAATTTGGTGCATATTTTCCACATTCTGATGGCATGATTAGGACATACACTACCTTCTCTCCTAATCAATAATAACCGCATTAAGAAATCAATGATGGATAACATTGGAAAAATTGCAACCGGAGCTTAAGATATTTCCTAGCTGTAGGATCTCCAACTTACTTTAATTATTTGGTTTCTAGGGTTTGGTTATCATTCTCTGAAGATCGAATTCAATTTGTTTCTTCTTCCTATTTCTACTAAAAAAAATTCTAAATTGTCAAAGTCATCTATTGTTATTATTACCGGAGGTTTTTTCGTTTCTGCCAATTATAATAATTGATTATCCTAATGAGTTTCGTTTTTTAAATAAGATTATTTATTGGTTATATCATCTGACTGTAGGCAAGTACTTGCATAGTTACATTAAGCTATTGTTCTTATTATTGAAAAATTGATTCATTTTGGATGCTTTTACTGTTATATGTATGCAAATATTCTTTAATAAACTGTTGCATGCATAGGATATTTGTATATTGTATTTGTTCAGTAAAGTATGTGTGTGTTATATGCTGTTGGTTACTTTAGTGATAAACGAACATTGTTATTTATGCATGAAGTTGATATTATTTTGGTTGCTAGAAGTTAATGCTGCTGATACGATTTTCAAATGTATCCAAATGATCAATACCTTACGTTTTAACAAAACATCTTAATTTTAGTACAAATAAGTTAAAAAATTATTTTTAAACTTGATAATCATTCATTTCATTTGTTATAACCACATCTTCTATTGATGAAATACAAACAACACCACGTATACTTTTACTTTTAAGGTCTGTCATTAATGTCATAAGTGAGGGCATCTAAAATATAAAAGACGATTAGTTTTGGAAATATTAGACTGTTATTATTTGATGTTAATATTCATTTCATACTAAAACAAACTATTTGTTTCCACTGTATCGATGATACTTCCTATGTAGGTAGTTTTAATATTACAACTGTTAGATTGTTGTGTTCTCATTTGTTTTTTAATTCATGCGCTTCATGTATCTTATATATAAAGAAAATACCCGATCAAAGTAGTCAAAGTGAAGCCTTTTAGGACTTTCAAAAATGCCCATCTAAATATGCAAGAACAAATGTTCGCATAGGGACAAAATTGTCAATACATAGTAACCACATTTCATTAACCACCTATTTCTACCACGTTTGGACAATTTACTGACATTTTTTACTCTACCATGAAATCTTCAATCGCTATTCAATTGTAACCAAACTCTGACTCACTATTTGTCAATTATACAACATAATCACCCAATTATGAAAAACTGAGTTCAAAGTTAGAATACGAGCAATGGCAACATATCATTTATGCTTCTCTCCCCTTATCTCTTCAGTGTATTCCTAAATACCCTCTTCTATTTTTCCTTTATGAAATTGAATTTGAAAACTGTTGCCATTTTGCATAAGGATCTACAAGTATTTTGGAAATGGATATTAACCAATTCTTACCATGATATTAAAAAATGAATGTGCTTCACAAAATTGCTTTGAAGTTCAAAATTTGGTTGCTTGGTTCAATCTACATATACAGGTTGGTGTCCTCGAATTTTATCCAAGTTTTGTTATGAATATATTATCTAATATGGATGTATAATCTATTGAGTTTAGGACGATTATAAATAAATTGCAGTAAAGAAAGTTGTGACGTTAGGAAATATTAAAGAAGTTTAGATTTTAGCATTTTTGCAATTTTATCCAAGTAGAGAAATGTGTATTGATTAAAATATGTTGAAGGAGAGAGTTTTGCTTTGTTCTTATTTTTTTTCCTTTTATCTTATACATTTCCATTTGGTCAATATGGATATCTGATACTATGCAGTCAGTTAACTATGTGTTTGCCACGCCTTAGAATTTGTTAACGGTCAATGACTAGCTAAAATATGTCTCATACTATCATGAAAGTTTTTTAAATATAAATATCATGAATCTTGGCATAGATTTTTTTTCTTTAGAAAACAACCAATAGATCCTTGAATAGTTTAAGGATCCCATTATTTGACTTATTTCAATGACTTTTAATAAATTTGATGTTTTGCACTTTATCGATGTTATATTGCAACTTTGAACAAATGTTCTATTTTTGTATGTATTTCTTCTTTTTTGTGGTGAATGCCTCTACTTTTATAGTAGAAGCTTTAGATATCATACTCCAACCGTTTGACGAAATGGCTGATAAGTAATGGATAACCATTTTTATATAAAAAACGATTAGATGAATATCGTATGTATTACTCTCTAACCAAACACTTATATTACAACTTATATTAGTGATTTGGTAAATGCTAATGTTATGATTTACTCATGTGATAAGAATATCATGTTAATATGGAACAATTAGTCCTTGCATTTACATGTGCTTTATTGCAACATTCATATACTATCATTTGTTGTACTTACCAAAACTCGGTTTTTTGTCAAATCCATAAGTTGGTAGATGAAGATGAAAAATTACGAGCACATATTTTTTGTCCTATTCTCTTATATTATTAATTGGAAAAATAAATCATCCACATTTAGTTTTATTATTTCTTAATTTAGTAAATAAAATCAGTATATTGTCGCAACTCGAAAGAACTACTTAATTTGATTTTTATTATGAGATCAAACTTTATAGTGTCAAGGTTGCTAGGTCAGGGAGTGCAAATAAGAAGATTGAAAATGGCAAGGAGGTGGTGCTATGAAGGGTGGAAATGGAAAGAGAAGGTGGAAAATGGTGATACTATGAAGGATGGAAGTAAAAAAATAGGATCAGGGAGTGCAAACAGACGGACACCAGAGATGTATGCACATGCACAGAAGGTAGTGTTGGATTAGATAAAGGAAAATGGAGCACCACCATAGGTTAGGAGAGAGTTGAGAGATATGGCAAGGTAAAAAATTGGAAATAAAGGCTTGCTAGATCACTTTCTTAAACATATGGCATGGAAAGTTATGGGAGATAGAGGGGAGAGGTTTATGAGAGAGTATAATGAGGACGAGGTTATGTTCTATTGGCTTGAGAGTGCAGGTAGCGAAAATGGCAGAACCAACGGAGGTTTTTGTAGGTGCAGGGTGTATGGAAGAAATTAAAGCATTCAAGGACACAATCACTGCTCTAAATCGGTACGAATGTTTTTCTTTAAATTATAATTATTATGTTGTTATTGCTAGATATGCATAGTTTGTAAACTGTTAACGAATCATGTGAAGCAGACTAACAATATTAGTTGAATAATAGCATATAATTAAGTACTTAATGAATTATTATGTTGTTATTGTTGGATCAAAGGTTTTGACTGCTGACAAAGCATAATAATTCATGAACTTACGACTACGATAACATCCAGACTCATCGGCTCAATATATGATTTGCTATAGTTATATATTTTAACAAGAGTCATCAAATTTATATATAAAGTCTAGTTTAGTGGTTTGTTAAAATCTTTCCTCAAGAATCATCATTTACATTCAAATAAACTTAAAAATGCATGGAGCGGGGTTCGAACCCGAATCACAAGTTTGGAAGGCAAGCACTTTAACCAAATAAGCTACTATAGTTATTGCTTAACAGCAGAATTCAGTCGAATGAATATGGTCAGTCAGTTGACTGAATCTATGCATTTTAACATACATGTGCATGTTCTTAAATTCAGTCGACTGACCATTTTTTTATGAAAAGACACTTCTTTTTTGAATAACCTTCTTCTTCCCCAAGAGTTGCAACCATTGCTATTCGTAGAGATCTCTTCACCAGCAGTTGCAACTCCTTAACTACTATATATATGCATGAATTTCAAGATCAAATCACTTCACTTATTTGCTTATACTTGAATCGTATTTTCTGAACTAACTACTCTCTTGAATTCATACATTCATTGCTTACGTATTCATTTCCATATTCTCTAAGCAATTTGAAACTTCCTAATCTTCATATACACACAACTACACACATCATACTTGAGGAAAAAATTATAGGAAGGGTGTACTGCAAGTGACAAATCTGTGTTATATAATCTTTTATTCGTTGAAGTCCTGTTCTGCTGCTCAGGCGTGTGAAGTCCTCTTCGGCTACTAAGGCGAAATCCTGATTAGCTGCTCAGGTCCCTGTTCGGCTGCTCAAGGGTTGTATAGACCTGTTCCTTCGAGTTAAGTGTGGGTTGTTGTTTTAGCGAAATTCCAGAAAGAGTCAGGGACTGGACGTAGGATGGTGCTCCGAACTAGTATAAAAATTCCTAGTATCATTTTACTTTACTGCTTTTATATTCCGCATTATTTACTGCATAACTATCTTCACTATACTCTGTATTATTGTATATCCATATTACATGATCCATAGCACACTTTCATTTGGTATCAGAACCTGGAATTCTATCGATCTTCACAACATCATAGAATAATGACTAGAAAACGATCCAGTCGAAATACAAAAGGCAAAATCCCTGTAAGAGCCACTAGTGAGGACTACAAAAAGATACTTTCTGATTTACAAATTTCAGTAAATGATAATAATGAATTAGTTAGTATAAGCAATAAGATTTCAAAGCTTATTATTTTAGAAAAGATGAAATCCGTTGAACTTGAAAATGAGAAATTGAAAAATGAAAAGTTAAGTTTCGAAAATCAACCCGGTGTTTTAAAGAATAATTTTATAACTGTTAAAGATTTTCTAAATGAACAAAACACCATATTTGAAAAATAGAGAGAGAAATTTTCAAAATAAATTTTAGATTTGAAAAGACAACATGATTTATTACAATCCTCTTTAGATAATTCAAAATCTCAAAATTCCCTTCTCAAAAATGAGAACCGTACATTAAAAAAACAAGAATTCTGAATTAAATGAGAAAATTGATATTTTGAATAATAGTAATATTTCTTTTGAAAATAATAATTGTGACTTTAAGGTTAAATTTGATAATCTTAATACTGAAGTCACAAAATTTAATAAAGGTCAAAATAATTTAAACATGATTTTATCTAGTTCTAGACCTTTAAATGATAAAAGTGGTTTAGGATATAATAAAACAGATCGTAGAAATAGCATTAGACATGCTTTCATGTATAGTAAATATGTTTATACTAGTACTAGATTACGAGAAATGTCTAAATCCAATTTTTATAAAAATTCAAATAATGTTATGACCAATAATGTTTATAATTTCTTTAGTAGTACAAAGTCATTGACGGGAAATATGAATAAAAATTATCTAAATATTTGGTTTCCTGTTAATTGAAAAAATAGAGAAAAATACATTGATGATTATTTTGATATGGTAGTTAATAATGAAAATTATATTTATAAAGGTTCAACATCGCTCAAATGGGTATGTTTTCCTAAAAATTAGGAAATTATAATAACCTTGGGTATCGCATGCTTTAAACGTTAATTTTTTTTCTGATACCTTACATTATAAGTAGTAGTTATCTTGTTTTATATTGTTCTATGTTAACACTTATGTAAAATATAATTTATATCATCATATAAACTCTCCATTTTGTCGATGACAAAGGGGGAGAAAAATATTGCTCTAACACTATTTGCAGGAATAAATCATGCAAGCACAGATTAAGGGGGAGAAAAGAATTAATTATTTATAGGAATATATAGCATATATTCAGAGGGAGAAATCTATACCACAATTACAGTAATATATTCAGTGAGAGAGATAAGATCAACAAAGCTTGTCAAAGATTCGTTCGTAGCAAATAAAGTTGTCATCATCAAAAAGGGGGAGCATGTTGGATCATAGGTTTTGATTGCTGACAAGACATAACAATTCACGAATCTACAACTACGATAACATCCAGAATCATCGGCTCAATATATGGTTTGTATAGTTATGTATTTTAACAAGAGTCATCAAATGTATATATAAAGTCTAGTTTAGTGCTTTGTTAAAATCTTTCCTCAAGAATCATCATTCACATTCAAATAAACTTGCATGCATATTTTAATCGAAATAAAATTTTCAAAAAATGCATGAAGTGGGGCTAGAACCAATATCACTATTTTGGAAGGCAAGTACTCTAACCAAATGAGCTACTGTAGTTTTTGCTTAACAACATAATTCAGTCGAATGAATACAGTCAGTCAGTCGACTGAATCTATGCATTTTAACATATATATGCATGTTCTTAAATTCAGTCGACTGACCATTTTTTGTTAAAAGATACTTCTTTTTTGAATAGCCTTCTTCTTCCCCAAGGGTTACAACCATTGTTATTCGTAGAGATCTCTTCACCAGCAGTTGCAACTCCTTAACTACTATATATATGGATGAACTTCAAGATCAAATCACTTCACTTACTTGCATATACTTGAATCATATTTTCTGAATTAACTACTCTCTTGAATTCATACATTCATTGCTTACGTATTCAAACTTCCTAATCTTCATATACGCATAACTACACACATAATACTTGAGGAAAAGATTATAAGAAGGGTGTACTACAAGTGACAAATCTATGTTATTAGAACACACAATGTCAAAACAATCTTTTGTTTGTTGAAGTCCTGTTCTGGTCAGGCGTGTGAAGTCCTCTTCGGCTGCTGATGCGAAATCCTGTTCTGCTGCTCAGGTCCATGTTCGACTGCTCAGGAGTTGTATAGACCAGTTCCTCGGGGTTAAGTGAGGGTTGTTGTTTTAGTGAACTTCTAGAAGGAGTCTGAGACTGGACGTAGGACAGTGCTCCGAACCAATATAAAAATTCCTGACGTCATTTTACTTTATTGCTTTTATATTCCGCATTATTTACCATATAATTATCATCACTATACTTCGTATTATTGTATATCTATATTACATGATCCATAGCACACTTTTACTTATTCTTTCAACGAATAGAATGTGATATGTACAAAATTATTGTATACAAGGGTTCAATTTTCAGGTTTGGAACTATCAAGGAAATAAAATGGCAATCCATATAGTGGCCAAAAGCAAGCAATATTGATGTTGTCTTGAGCTGTCATTGTCTGGCCAGTATATAGATGCCAAGGGCAACAACGAGCTGTTATTGCATGGTCCATCTATAATTGTTAAGGGTTTATCCCATTTTGAAATGTCACCATTAGGTATATAATTATTATGTTCAAAATAATAGAGTTTTGTTCAAAATAATAGAGTTTAAAGTTGTATATTCATGATGTTTCTTAATGTCCAATTTCAATATTTTGTGTGTAACTAACATCATTTTTGATATGATTTACATATCAGCTTTGAAAACTATTGTCTTTATATCATTTTCTTTTCCAATTGCTAATTTTTTCACATATTATTTTCTTCGCGCACATCCATCGGACGTGCCTTAAATACTCGTTATCTTTAATACAAAACTACTCCAAAGATTTAAGAATATCAACACTTATTAAGTAAGTAACAAGTTTTCTTAATAACTTTACAAAATCATTTATTATAACAACAATGTTATAATCCAAGCCTTCATTCTCCATTCCCGAAAATCATTTATTACCATAATGGTGTTGTAATCCATGCTTACTTTTCACTTTCAATAAACTCAAAAATTCTCGAAATGTAGCCTTTAAAACATCAATTTCAAATTTTACTTAAAAAGAAATTTCAAGTATAATAATATTAAAAAATAAAAACCATTTCCTTCCCTTATTTTCAAAATAAAAACTTCATTTTTGATAATTTATATCAAATTCTTTAAAATATTTATGCAAATTCCAAATCACAATTACAAACACTTCAATAAATTTTAGAAAAATGGTCTAAAAAGATGAAGAAAAAAAATCAACTTTAAAACCATTTTTATAAAAGTTAGAAAAAGTGCTAAAAAGAGTATGGAAAATTCCTTTAAATCGGTTTTTTTCATAATGGAAATTTTTCCATGTTTTTACAAAGTATGGGTACTATACTTGATTTTTAGAACAACACATTTTAAGTTTAGTATGCATTCACAAAAATTTAAAAAAAAAATAATTTTACAAAACCGATTTGAAAGTTGTTTTAAAACTTGACTTTCGAACTGCAAAACCTCAACCAAATCCTTTCTAACTTTTAAAATCTTTGGAGTTAGGTTTTATAACCATTTTCGAGCCATCAAAACTTTGTTTAAACAACAATTTAAAAGCATGACCAAATATTTAGTGATGCAAAAAGAAGCACAAGAGCAACAAACAAAGATTGAAAAATGAGATTTTATAAATGTTGGTATAGTGATAATCGCTATATGGCTCTACAGAAACAACCAATAAATCACACATATATTTTAGTAAAATTTCAATATAAGCAACATATGTATAATAGTAAATCAATATTGGTGAGAAACACCTTAAAGTCACCCTACAAAAGTCCCATGCAAATCACATGTGTGTATATGCATTTCGAAGTGTTCTGCGGCAACCTATTCATTGAGATAACACTTCGACTACCTCTTTTTGTTCCTTGCAAAACAATGGTAATTTATGTCATCCAATTCCGCGTCAAAATCAAATCCAAACGAGAAATATATACAAGTACAAACAATAATTTTTATTTTTCAACATTTTTTCAATTCTTAAAACCATTCTAAAGTGAGATTTACTCACTTTTTCCAAAGCTAAACTTCAAATAAGATGCACAAACTTCCGCTTTCACCAAACAACGACCCAAAGCAACCTCTTTTCTTATTTCGAGCTTGACTAAAGCTCGAGAACTCCCTCTTACTCATGGCCATAGCTAAAATGGGGTGCTTAGCTCCAATGCTTGTGACTTTTGGAATGGTGATGATGAAGATAGTATTATTCTAGGTTTATTCAATATTTTAGAGGAGAAAAAGAGTAAGATTTTATATGTTATACTTAAGAAAGTTTATAGAGATAAGAAGGAAGGAGATGGATAAATGAGAGCAAAGTAGAAGAATAGAAGTGTAAAGAGAAAAGTGAAGGTAAAGTGCATATTTATATAATTTGGAAAATGTGTTAAATTACTTCTAATACCCTTAACCGAAATAACGCTCCTAACCCTTTTCATTTTAACTACCTTATCATGCACCCATGTACCACCCATGTGGCATTGAGTGTTTTCCATCACATCACATAAAAAGGAGCAAAAGTATTAGCAAGGGTCTTCTCTTTTAATCACATTACTAGTTGTTTCTAGAAACTCCTAATGATACTTAGGTTATTTAATTTATTTAGTGCTAAATGAATTTATATTTACTATATGTGTGCTAGTGTGTGAGTGTATAATAATGTTGCAATAACTTTTGCTTAGTAAAAAGTCAGAAATCTAAAAAATGAATTTCGGTTGCATTTTTCATTTTTCACCGAACTGTTTATTTATGTAAATAAATTTAAAAAATAAGTTTAACATTATATTTTACCAGTTAAAAGGAGTTTAATAATATTATTAAATCCATTTAATAAATATTAAATTCATACTTCAGTTATTTAAGTAATCCTTATATTTAAATATAAAGCTTTCACATTTTTTCGGGATGCTACATCCTTCCACCTTAAAAGAATTTCATCCCAAAATTGCCATGGAGCAGAAAATGTAATACCTCCTACCTAAAAATCAAATTATATAGTTGGTTTTCTATAATCTAATTACTTACAGTTTTCATTATAATACAATATTATGCATCCAATCATTCTATTCAAAATATATTTTACAAAACTCTTTCCAAAAAGAAAAACCCCAATAACCAGAATCAATATGATAGGAAGGGGCTCCTCCCACTAAAGCAAAGTGTAACTCTAGAATTAAAGCAATATGGAGCATCCAGTGGCATTCTGGTTCCTCCCTAAACAATAACTAAGTAAACAAATATATTTGGTGAGTCTTTCAAATCAGAAAACCCCCAATCACCCAACTTTAGTCATAATAAAAATATTTGAAAAATTACTTCACAAAATCTCTTTTCAAATGTCCTAAAATAATAATACGTCATAAAAGTTTTCAAAATGTTGTTATTATTATTTCTTCTACAAATTCTTTCGAAATCACTTTTTCAAAAGCACCGGGATTTAAGTCCTAATAAATAACAACTTTAAAATCCTTAACTTATAAAGTCATACTTTATAAACCATAGTATATAAAATCAACCATCAATCAAATAAAATTCCATAAAGGAATATGCTAACACGTAATATTATTTAAAATGTTAAATCACTAACATTGTGACAACCCTGACTCGACTATCAAAAATCGGCACTGAATACGACACTCGTATTCAAATGCCGATTCCAAACATCGAATCTGGTTCGCCGGAGCTTATAATAACATCAGATGAATATAAAATAGCGGAACAAAATGAATATCATGCATACATCACAGATACAACATCATAATATCCATTACTACATCAGAGTATTTTTTATACATACACCACAACTCCAAATAAACATCATAATAATACAATAGTGATCATATATCCAAAAAGTCTTCAAAGGAATGAAGTGATAACAAACTCCCAAAAACTAAACACCCGAGATCCCGAAAGCTTCTAAAATATCTCCAAAGCAAAGCTCCAAAATACTGCTAACACCAGAACATAGGAACCTACTACTAGGCTACCCGTGCAGAAATTATGGGCACCCAGAGTTTAGAAAAGAAACAATAAACTCCGGGTCAGTCATGGGACTGGTATGAGTAAACAAAATAGTTGCTTTTAAATAACTAAATTTATAAAAGAAAATCCGGTATGCTTTTGGAAAATGAAACTACCATAAGACCTCCCGCCACACACACAATGCAATCGCAGAATTAGAGGAGATTTCTTCTTATGATAGTCAAACATGCTTGATACGAGAAAAGTTCTTTGATATTATTACTATTTCATAGTGTGGAAAATCATTTCGAAAATATAATATTAATCTTAGCCAGCATAGACATTCCGAACTATGCCTACTATAGCTACCATCTAAACAGTGGTGACCACCATAAGTAAATGGCAGGTTAAACAACTAAAACCGTACTGGGTTCGTATTGGAAATTAGATTTCCAACAAATGGTCAGGCTAAGGAACTTCCTACTGCCACATGGGTACACCTTTGGCGGGATGTCCCGAGAACTTAACCAGCTCTCTGCCAACACAAGACCAGGTTACCTCTGTAACTAGGTAACCACTACACGAATATGTCACTCCCCGGTCCTTTGGGACCTTTATCCGAGGGCCCTCTATCACAAAGCAACAACCACACAGTAAATGAGATTGGAGCTACCACATAGGTAAATATCTGGGATCCATACCATGAAATCACCTTTTTACAGAAGGAAATGACATACCTTAAAGGGCGCGACCCTCATAACCTTGCCACATCTTTCCTGTTTCGACCATTTTCGGGTTGTGAGGTCCGATGAGGTCTCCTCCACAAAGCTATGCTTTACATGAAAGCCATGCTTTGATCACAATTGATCAACAAATGATCATCAACACACAGCGGCACTTAGCCTGCCACACTACCAAATTGGGAATATATCGCTAGTAACCTTCAATTACATAACCTCTGAGCTCGTACGTCTCAGAGAGGGGTGTTAAGCTAAGAGAATAAATTTACCGCGGCCAGCAGATACGTATTTGGAAGAAATCTGCTTTATACCTCAAAATGTAGTGTCAGACACACAACCATACAAGTCTGTTCCGGGTTCGAACAGAACCGAAGGCACTTCTTCCAATAAAGGAAGAAGCCCTTGCAAATCCGGGTATCCACAATCCCGATCGAACTTCTCGTCACTTAGGGAATCCCTATACTGGAGCAACTCAGTGCAGAGACAATCGATAGGTTATCCTATCGTTTTCGAAGACCCCCGGTCTTCACCACCGGTCTTCAAATGCTATCCATTTCGACGTATCACTATTCGAAATGGGTTATATGACACGTAGGTCCTCTCCCGGCTAAACCGAATAGTGAGCGCTTAATTTTGAAACATGAGGGTATGTCAATCACAAAGGTTCACATTCAGGGTTCGATGTGGGTTTCGGATAACTAACTGAAATCCGACCCCCTGTCGCATCGAAGTTTAAATGTCGTTTTATGGGCAAAGGTGTTTTCACATCAATACAGAACAAATCGCAATCACAGTGCAGTACAGAGTAATCTACATCACACAGTATCACAACCAAACAGAAATATCAATCTAGTGCACAGCAATAGTTAATTAATTTCCAATGTGAGTGATTTAATAAATTAACCACATAATTATTTTTATTGATTATTTTAAATCAATAATTATTTTTGGATAAATTAATTTAAATCTTAATCAACCTTATTAACTAATTATTCCTTAATTAATTAATTTAATTAACTGTTAATCAACTTAATTTATCTAAGTGACAATTCTTAATTTACAAATTAATTAGATACTTAATCATAAATTAACAAATTTGAAATTACTATTATAAATCATTCTTGATTCTTTTTCAAAACAATGAATTAATATTAATTATTTGCCTTAATTATCATTTAGAAAATACTCTTTATACTTTGGAAATCAATTTATTACAGTTATAAAAAGTTGTAATGTTAATTAACTTTAATACTTATAAATTAAATTATTTAGCCTAAGTATTAATTAAATTTTAAAACATTGTTAAGTATCCACTTAGTTAATTAAAATTTGTAATAAGCCTTTAACTCAACACAGTCAATATTAATCGCTTCATAAAACTAAAATTTGCTTAACATTAAAACGTGAATTTTCATTTGGGCTAAGCCTATTTTTAAGTAAAACCCGAGTCTTTCCAGGCTTTTACTCGAGTCAAACTCGAGTTCCTTCTTCCTTTCCCCGAGACATTCCTCTGTTTCTTCACGTATTCGTCTTCTTCCTTTTTTTTCTTACTTAAGCTAAGTTTAAATTTAACCCACTACTAATCAACCCATTCGAACGCGAGAGAGAACCCGAGTCAAAACCCCTTTTACTCGAACGTTCACTCGAATATCTCCCCAGGCATAAACTTGCTGACACAAAATCGACATCGTGCACGTGCACGGCGTCACGCCGCCGTTCTGGTGGCCATCGCGCTCTTCGGCAGGTCGAAAAACTCCTCCAAACACGAAATCGAACTTCGGTTCGACGCAAAAAACTCGAAATCGAATTTGGTCTCTTCGTTGGAACTGAAGCTCGAACATACCCAACCCAAATTGCCTCGTCCTCCTCACGTAGTTCGCCAGAAAATCCACGACTCCGGCTATATCACGTCAACACTCCTCTCTTTCATTTATTTGAACCTCAAGAGCTCGGTCAACCCACAAGGACGCAATCCTCTTCCCACTGAATATGTTCAAAACTCGAACTGTAACCCGAAATCGAACTCGACTTCTCAATCTACGCAACAGAAAAAAATTTCGACAATTTTCTTGAGATCGTGGATCAACACTCTAGCTTCAACCCAAATTTCATCAACCAATATCTAATCGATCGTCGGAAAATGAAGAAAAAACAAATTTTTTACAAACCCGAACTGCACTTGGAATATTAAATGAAAAATCATCATATTTTAAAAATAATCTCTTTGTGTGTTTATTCAGGTTATATAATCAAAACAATGATTTAATATACTTGAATTTATCGCATGATTTTGCTTTACTGTAAATTTTAAGTTACAGAGACAAATCCTTCATGTTCAAGCTTGAAGCAAATTTTAAGCTGTGATTCAAATTTAAACAAGCTTATTTTGTTTAAAAATCTTAATCTGAAAAGGATTATACAAAGTTTATTTGAAAATTTTCCCTAATCACTTTGCTCTGAAACAAAATATTGAAGAACAACTGTATAAACATTTCCAGTAATCACAGATAAAAATACATACCGAACAAGTTTTCCTTCAATATGCAGCAAAGCTCAGGATTTTTTAAACTAAAAACTTAGGTTTCAATTAAAAAAAAGGTTTACTCACCTGAAATTATTTTGAAATAGAGAACTCCTTTTTTCGTTATTTTGAAAGACCGCAGTTTGATGTTTTTTTAACAGATTGTATTCAAATTTGAAATTTGTGGTGATGTTTTATAAATTTTCTTCTTCCTGACTTTGTTGTGTTTTTGATGAACGAAATAACACAAGATGAATGTGTATTTATATACAGGAGGACTTTGTACAGGGTAGGGGAGGTAGGTATTAACTGGTACACTTTTTTCTTTAATCGGATATTTGTTTATTTTTGTTTTCTTGCTTTGACTAAGCAAAGATTATTTCGGCTGAAATGATCTTGATTTTATGCTAAGAAGAAAGCATTAAATGCTTGTGTTCCCATCTTAGTTAACATACAATCCCATTTTAATTTTTAGTAAGCACTAACTTTTGTTTTATTTAAGATATTTATCTTCTTCCATAAGCCTTGTTTCCTTGTTTATAAAATTTTCATACTAGTTTATATGTATTCCTATGTCATTTTATATCTATATGATTTATTACAATCATAAACCTTGAATTTTATTTCTATTTTAAAGTTAACTATTAATATTTAATTCATCACATATATTTTATTTATGGTTTAAAACAATTTCTTGTTTGTTATATGTTTATTTATTTATTTATTATTATTATTTATTTAAAACTTAACTATCAAATATTTATTTATATCCATATATCTTTCTTTTATTTAATATTAATAATATTTTATTTCCTTTGAAACTTTTCAAATTAAATTCAAAAGTTCAAACAATTTATCAAATTTAAATTAACAAATTTTTTTGGGATGTTACAAATAAACAAGATTTAGAATTCTACTTAGGTTCACAACTTTTTCGATTGCCACGGATACAGATAATTACCTGAGCATACCATTACGCTCATCAACCTTTGGTTATTGCTAAAAAGATTATCTAAGTACCTCAGAACAAAATTGAAAGTTACCCCCTAAACCTTCCTGATAGAGTTAGGCGTATGCCTTAGGGACAATTATGTAATTTGTTATATATATCTAACTCGTTGACCAATCTTGTTCGAAATAAAGGTATTTTCTTTCTATTATACACTTGATATAATGTGTTTACATTAATTAATAAATTTATTTAAAAGTATATTTAATAGAAAATCCATAAATGGTATGTTTTTTGATAGTAGTTACAAAGTGTTGTAATCATGAGTAATTTATCATAATGAAACAAATGTACCATTTTAAATGTTCCTAGTCAAGATGTATCGAGACTGGATATTAATGTAGCTGTTGAGACTAGAGTACGTAACGCTCTTCAAATGTTAGAAAATATATTATTCATGACTGCTGGGGGCACCAAGAGGTTATATACGAATAGTTATTGGATAACTATGTAACGACTCATTCGATAGTTTTCTGTTGGTTAATATAACTAAGATCAAATAGAAAATATCGATGTGACTAATTTACACAATTCTTTCAACTTTAGAATACTTTCAACCTTCAATATGAAAATTTTGTCATTATTAATTATTTTATGTGTATTTATATATTAATTTAAATATAGACTAATGTATATTTTAAACATATAATTACATATATGTATATTTATAATGTATAAACAACTTATAAACTTTCCTTACACCTATTTATACATAATATGAATTATGAAAATCGAAAATAAATTTTTACACATATAAAAATAATTTTAAATTATCTTTTATTGATAATTTTAATTATTTATTATATCTAAAATAATTGTTGCACTAAAAATTAGATTTTATATTTTTTTAAATTACTACAACTATGGTAGTAACCCATGGAAAAAATTTCAATTTTTTTTGTTAATATTTAACATTTTTAATAATTAAATTACTTCGG
Organism: Allium cepa; assembly: GCA_030765085.1. Taxonomy (NCBI): domain Eukaryota; kingdom Viridiplantae; phylum Streptophyta; class Magnoliopsida; order Asparagales; family Amaryllidaceae; genus Allium; species Allium cepa. The sequence goes on along the minus strand of CM060934.1, from coordinate 548,922,528 downwards.
TTGAACATTTCTTTTATTTATTAAAATAATATTTTATTTAAAAAAATCATGAAATTTTTTTAAAGATGTATTTTATGACCTTAAATTTTCCTAAATTTTATAATTTGAGTTTTCAATATTTATTACTAATATTTTTAATTATTATGATCAAAAATATTTATCATATATATAATAATCATAAAATTATAAAATTATTATTTTATGTTTGTTAGGCGAATTTCGACCCAAAAATAATTTTAAAATATATACTTATATTTTAAATATTTGAATGTAACTAAATTATTCATATATATGCATTTTATTTAACCTTATATATATAATTTTAATTATTATATATATATGTATATATGTATGTATGTATGTATAATTTTATATGTTTAAATATGTATATATATTTATACAATTTTTTGAATTTTGTATATATTTAATTGTGAGATTTTTAGTTATAAAATATATTTTAAATATATGTATACGAATGTATATAAATATACTTTGCATTATAGATTTATGCATATATTTAGACAATATACAATGCAAACGAAATGAGCTAATGTGTCCGTTGCGATATAAATCCCAACATCTATATACGGGCATGTTATACCCTTCGTGGATTGTTATGTTACAACATGCACACACATATGTATATGTGTAAGATACATGTGTGTGTGTATATGTAAATTATATAAATTAATAATTCAATTAACTTTACATTACAAAATACTTAAATTTAAATAAAATAAATAATTTTATTGAAAAAAATTTAGAATTATTCTAAATGAATTAGACTTCAAAGGCCGAATAAAGATCCAATAGGATAAAAAAAATTGAAATACACCCACCACTACCGCTGCGGGCAAGCCCAGTTCCAACACTGGTGTCGGAGCCCAATAGCCTATACGGTTTAAATTAGTCATGTTAGGGCTAACTTATTAAGCTTTCCCACTCAGTACGGTGTCTAGAAAGGTAATGTCTAGGATTGTAATTGGGTAATCAAGTACCTTATCCTAACTGGTTACCGACCTGGCCTGAAAGGTGAAGTGAGCCTAAAGGTTGCCCTTAATAGAAAAGGCCCAACTTAATTTGGGCATTGGGCTAGTTTCCAAAATTGTCTTGAATAATAAAGTAAAAGATTTTAAATTTAATTGTTAAATTTAAAATAAAATATATTTTTATCATAATAGTTATAATGTAACATATTTTTCAAAATGTTTGAAAAACAAAATAGCATAATTTTCGAAAATTATAAATTTTATTAATAAGTTAATTAATAAAATGTATGTACATGTAGAAACTATATTATGAAATATGTTAGGATATTTCAAAACGTTTAAGATATCATAAATATGCATGCATACATATGAATAATTACTTTCGAAATCAAGATAATTTAATTTATTTAATTAAAAGGTTAGTTAATTAAAATTATAATTACACATGTATGTGATATATGTGTTATACTGTAAAGGTTATAGTACATAATAAATACAAATGTTATGTCAATATAAAATTAATTAAAATTAATAAAATATGATTTAATTAATATAATATTATACACAAGACTATTATATAAGTAATGTGAAATATAAAAACTATATAACAACAAAACTTATATGATATGAATGTATAAACTAAAAGTGGAACATTAAAGAAACCCAAATAGACTTAAGGAAAAATACATACATAAATGTATGTATACGGTGATTTCTAATGTGTCTAACACTTGAATCACGAGGGTATTTCACAAGAAATATATTATCCATAACTTTATATCACTTAATATAATATATTGAAGATTATGAATCTTCGATATATGTTGTCCTCTACCATATGTATATTAATAAATTACTTGCTTACTCCTTAGTTGTTGAGCAAAATCAAGCTGGGGATCTTATGTGTAGTATTATTAATATATTGAACAGATGACTTAAGACTATATGTATTTGTTGAGCAAACTCAAGGTACATATACCATACTTAGGCCATAAACTCAAGGTACATATACCATACTTAGGACATCACGATCTGGTAGGTATGAGTGAATAATCTCTTTCGATTTGATGAGCAAAATCAAGGTCGAAATGAGATTAGGACAAGGAAAAGTGGGTTAGGAGTTTTATGTGATACAACCGATAAAAGGTTATCCATCAATTGTAGGGCTATGATTTGTTAAGCAAATTCAAGGTCAGAAAACCAAGATAGACGAGTCCTAACACCCACTAGTGAAGACGAAAGAATTCCGTGTTTCATCTTAGGGTTTGGAAAAACATAAAAGACTAGTGGGAGCCTTATTGGAAAAATGAAATGGTAACATTTAACCTTTCTAATATTGTAAGAACATATGCTAAATAATGTTATAATTATCTACAATGATAAATTTGTACATTTAATATGATTGATAAAATGTTTATCAATTAAAATATACAAACGAACTGAATTAAAAGTTCACAAATGGAAATATAATACCCACTATCAAATTCCTATTGCATGTTAACATTTCAACACCATGCAAGTATCTGATTTTACAACTACTGAATACATTCATGGTTTGGTCACTTATGCATTTATTTGGTCAAGACCATGTATTACATTTTATGAGTTTCGAACTCTAAAACAATACAAGACTATGGATATTTTGATCCATATACAATTGCATATAAATGTTATATAGTTAATGCTCAAAGTTTGTAATGTACAATATTTTGATGAAATTAGTTCATCCGAAAAACCGAATAAACCTTAGTGCAAGATCGAGTCATGTTGTGTTAATATTACACAAGACCAAAAACTACAATGTAGATATAAGAACTCGATCGCTGAAATGTCATTTTGATCTGTTTATGTAAAGTTCGACATATTTGGTATCCTTAAATGTTAAGATAATCAAATGCGTGTTTGTAAAGAGTTTATTATGATATTACAATAAGGTTTTCTTTTGAATAGTTTGACCATTCAATAGGGAAAACAAATGTATAAGAATAGATGTAATTTAAGGTAAAGTTGGAATGAAGAGAATGAATACTCACTTCTACTTCATAGAGAAACATTGGAAATATGAATTCTAATAAATAATTGACAATTAATATTGGAATAAGAAATATGATTTCTATTTTGAAATGTATTTTCATATAGAAAATTGTTTTCTATGAGATTTATTTCTTTGAGCTCAAGATATTTGATAAACGAACTCTCCACTATAAATAGTTGTAGTGTATGAAATAAACAAATTTTGTTAAGTGAATGGAGGATCTTCAAATCTAATATGCTATTATAGTAATGGCGGAAATAGTGGGAGCATACAATATAGCACTTATTAATTACATCATAGTACGAAAATTGTTTTCGTATAGCTTACCATACATTATTTATGAAATAATGATTATTTTTGGGTATCGACTGAAAAAAATAGACATAGCTATATTTCAATATGAATATTATGAATATTCTTTGTGAAATAAAACTATAAGTGGTAATTTTTCTTATAAGAAAAGTGATGCATTGGAAAATACCAAAGTATCTAATACTATTTATGACTGTTTTGAAATTACAGACTAAGCCGTAGTTTTGAGAAATAATTTTATTGTATGATTTTGAATCATATGATACTTGTTACTTATATCTAAAACAATAAAGGGTTATGCACCCTTTAGTGGGAGTATCATAAGAGTTAACGAACTCCTCGTATTGATACATATAGATGCATGCAATCATAATTCTATAAATACCAAAACGATTCTTTGTACTTTGTCATATTCATCGATGAGTTATCATCGACATGGACATGCATATTTGATACACATGTAGTATGTCTACGGTAAACTTATAGAGTACAAAACATAAGTAGATAAATAACATGCAGTAGGAATGATTCGATTTGATCGAGCGAGTGAGTATATTGGAAAAAGGTCTGAATGTACCTAAAAATGAATAAAGATTCAATCTCAAAAGTCACTCCTCCATGAGATGCATAATGATGCATCGATAAGGGATAATCGAACTTTGTTGAACAATGTGCGATTAATTGTGAGTGAAGCTGAGTTAGTTTCTTTCTATAAGGTCATGTACTTAAGAGTAGTACACAAGGTTAATATTATTTCATCTAAATAACGATTTACAAAATCACACAAGATAAGAGTTTATAAGAATCTCTAACATATCCTAGGCCAAGAAGTTGGCAGGTTGTGTGAGTCAAAACATTGCATGTAATAATTATTCATGAAGGATCTTGTACGAATCTTTCAAAAAGGATTTTGAAAAGACTGTCATTGGATGACATACTTATGTTTCGAACATAACTTTTGTAAACTAAAACCAAATCAGTTTAATGAATAACGAAATTCATAAAAAATGTTTTTGAATACTTATTCTATTGCGCTGAGAAACATTTCAAGAAATACCAACTTCATTGTGAAGGAATTTCCTTGAGAAATTATTGGCAGTAAAAGGGATTTGGATATGATTCAAAAATAAAATTGATTAGATGAGATGAAATAAAATTGACTAACCTCTAAACGAACATATTGCATTAGAATGTCTCACTGAAGAGAAACTATGAGTTTCTTATCAATGTCAAAAATATATAATCCTCGGTTGTTTAATTAAACCACTAATAGGTCGACTCTATCATATGCTATGATGCGCAGATCTAAAATAATTCCAAGTACGCTATCAAAATATGATTTTGGTAGTCGTAACCTAAGGGATGTGATCCATCGACCGTGATTATGTCTTTATGAAAAAGACTAATGCATTTGGAATTAAATTCGTTTATGAGAATAATATCGCAAATTTCAATTGTTGAAATAAATGTAATAGATTTGGTATTCGACGTACTCAAGTTAATTCGGATTTACTCACAAAAGTACCGCTTCATATGACTTTATGTTTGATGCGTATGTATTGAAACAGAAAATTTTAAATAATGATTTAGAGTAAACTGTTTACACATAATAACCAAAATTTCTCGAAGCCGACGGGAGAGATATTGAGTTTGGAGTCTTTGGATACGATCCAAGAAATGGTTCGAAAGTATCATTTTATAAACATCAAGATTGAATAAGTATTTTGATAGAAATATCAAATAGTTTGATTTTCAATCAAAGTGTCGAGGAAGTGTGTGTTCATAAGAAAGAATGCTAAAAGGTACAGTGATATTTCTAAGCTATAAGTACACAACATGTTGTTGATTTTAACGATGTACTTGTGTTAAAATCAGCCTTAGTTGTTTTAATACTCAACATTGGATTAATAAATGATGTCTTTTATAGTAAGTATAAAGATGTCGGGAATGTCTCAAATGATATGCAAAGACACCTTATTAAAATATTTAAAAGGGAACATGTAAGATTGATTCCTTTGCATTGGCAAAAGGAATTATCATACATGTTGTGTTGTCTAGGATATCATGATTTGTTTATGTATTTGATACATGAAACAAATATCAAATCCAAATTGATATCAGTAACTGGTTGTTTGAAGTTCTTGTGTATTTATGGAATACTAGAGATTTGTTTACAGAAACATAAATTCCTTACGAAGGAATGTTCAGACTCAAAATTTCACAAGTAATACTGAGTATAATATGTCAATAACAAATCTTTAAATTGGAAATGTTCCAAATGAAAGACCATGCCCGATTCAATGAAAAAAGGCGAGGCACATTGCCCTAAATAGCGCCATAATCAAAACAATGTATATAAAAAAATATAAGTGCACAAATTTATAACTAAGCCGATTCCAAATGTTGAGAATCTCATGACAAAGTTATATGATAACAATGTCGTAATATAGTACATAATAGAACTTATAGCTCACTCAAAGTCCAGAGACATACTTCGAATTGTTCCACACGATAAAACAGTATATCATCGTCGGAGAAAGTTGATTGACAGAGTAGATAATTAAAACATAATAGCATACCCATTCACAAAGGGACTGACCTAATTGGTTTTGAGAAAACCGATTGAAGATGTTGAAATAATATTCGTAATTGACCCTAAGTGCAAGTGGAAGATTGATAGAGTTAGGGGTATACCCTAAGGGGAATTATGTAATTTGTTACATATATCTAACTCGTTGACCAACCTTGTTCGAAATAAAGGTATTTTCTTTCTATTATATACTTGATATAATGTGGTTATATTAATTTATAAATTTAACTAAGAGTCTATATAATAGAAAATGCATAAATGATATGTTTTGTGTTAGTAGTTACAAAGGGTTGTAACCGTGAGTAATTTATCACAATGAAACAAATGTACCATTTTAAATGTTCCTTGTCAAGATGCATCGAGACTGGATATCGATGTATCCGTTAAGACTAGAGTATGTAACGCTCTCCAAATGTTTGGCATTGTATTACTCATGACTACTGCGGGTACCAAGGGGTTACGTACTGATAATTATTGGATAACTATGGAACGAATCACTCGATAGTTTTCTGTTGGTTAATATAACTAATGTCAAAATAGAAAATATCGTTGTGACTAATTTACACAATTCTTTCAACTTTAGAATACTATTAACCTTCAAACTCTGCTTCGATTATAGTCAAATCATAGAATGACATCTATTAAGTGATTACAGTTGAGTCGAGTGGAAGTATTGGAAGGAAGACACTATTCAAAAGAGGATTCGTCACTTCAATTTTATGAGGTTAGTATCATGGTTAACTCAAGTCAACCCCAAGTCAAAATCTCTGGCCAGAGTGGTACGATTAATAATAATAATTATTATTATTGAACCAAGGATTTTGTGTTTGGAATAAAGAGTTAAATATGGACAATATTGGAATTTTCATGATTACTAAATTCTATAAATCCAAAGTGATACAGTTTTTGACGAAGAGAATTGGTGTATATAAATGTCACTAACGGGTAACGCTTATTAAATTAAATAAGATTTTACTGAAAATGAATAACCAATAAATTTAGCCATGATGTCACACCACTTGTTAAGTGACATGTGGACGTTAACATTCGAATAGTTCGGTGTTAATTGCTGACCAAATTTACACCAAGAGTTGCACAACTGAAATGATGAATTCTCTTAAGATCGAATGATTTAATTAGTTTATAATTTTTATAAATAAATTAAATTAATTAATATTTGTGAAATATTAATTATAAAAATTTGAATATTTTTTGAGAAACAAAAATTGTTATATATTTATAATAGTTATAAATGTACCAGTCGATAAACGATATCAATAAGCGATTAAATTAGATTTAATTGCATGGCATTTTGGCTTGGTCTTAAATGAGTTTAAAGCTCATCGTTAGGGCTACAAATTTCAATCTTGACAAGTTATTGGAGGCGGCTGAAACTTAAGATTAGACCTAGAGATGTATGGCTAAGATTAAAAAGGAATAGGTAATGAGATTGTCCTAATATCTCTTTTGTACAAGGCTATATTTATGAATCTCTAAACCCTTAATCAAAAAAAAACTTTTGGCTACCATAATTATCAAGTTTTCTGGCTGAAGTTATTCACTATATCAGTTCTAAGAATCTCAAATCAATTCAAGTTAAGTAAAAGCACTATTTGATAGAAAAGGTCGACGATTTCAAACTTGCAATCTGACGGATCGAGCATAACTAGAGAAAGGAATTCATTGATTCAAGTAGACTCAAAGGCACCATCAATTGGTATTTTATTTATATATTACAGTAATCATATCATATTTTATGATTTAATATTGATTAATCCCAAATCTATATATATATATATATATATATTAATGTTGTATATCTAGTTAGATGAGATTTTCATAGGTATATGCAGTTTTCACAAATTATTTTGGTTGCATGGTTATATTATTATGTATTATAATTTATGTATAAGAAAATCTACTTCTACGTAAAAAATTAAATTTTTCATTATTAATTATTTTATGTATATTTATATATTAATTTAAATGTAGACTAATGTATATTTTAAACATATAATTACATATATGTATATTTATAATGCATAAATAGCTTAGAATTTTTCCTTACACTATTTATACATAGTATGAATTATCAATTTCGAAAATAAATTTTTATATGTATAAAATAATTTTAAGTGATCTTTTATTGATTATTTGAATTGTTTATTATATCTAAAATAATTATTGCACTAAAAATTTGATTATTATTTTTTTAAATTACTAAATCTTTGCTATAACCCATTAAAATAATTTAAAATTTTTTGTTAATATTTTTTGTTCTAATAATTAAATAACTTTGGTTGAACATTTCTTTTATTTATTAAAAATACCATTTTATTTTAAAAAATCATGAAAAAAAATTTGAAGCTCTATTTTATGATCCTAAATTTTTGTGAAGTTTAAAATTTGATTTTTTGATATTTATTACTAATATTTTGATTATTATGATCAAAACTATTTATCATATATATAATAATGATAAAGTTATTATTTTATGTTTGTTGTGCTAATTTCGATTTGGAAATAATTTATTATATATATATATATATATATATATATATATATATATTAAGTATTTGAATGTGATTAATTATTCATATATATACATTTTATTTAACCTTATATATATAATTTTAATTATTATATATATATGTGTGTATATATATATATGTATGTATGTTTAATTTTATATGTTTAATTATGTATATATATATATATTTATACAAATGTTTTAAATTATATATATATATATAATTTTGAGACTTTTAGTTATAATATATATTTTAAAAATATGTATACGTATTTATATAAATAAACTTTGCATTATAGACTTATGCACATATTTAGACAACATACAATACATATAAAATGAGCTAACGTATCTGTTGTGATGTAAATCTCAACATATATATACGGACATGTTATACCCTTCATGGATTATCACGTTACAGAAGCACCCATATGTATATTTATATGATACATGTGTGTGTGTATATAAATTAAATCATTCAATTAGCTTTACATTACAAAATACTTAAATTTAAATAAAATACATGACTTTTTAAAAAAAATTAGAATTGTTCTAAATGAATTGGACTTCGTAGGCCCAATAAAGATCCAATAGGATAAAAAAATTGAAATACACCCACCACTACCACTATGGGCTAGCCCTATTCCAACAGTTCCAAAGCCAAAAAAACATAACATACAAATATACTTAAGCCCGTATAATGTACATAGATCATCCGTACGCAATATTCAATCTGACCACTTGCTCGGATACACAAACCTTACACCAAACTAGTATCGCTCATTCGACCTCCCTAGTGTGGATCCCGAGCAGGCTCCTTGGTTAAAAACTCTATTCTTCTTACATAGCCATATAATGATAGAAAACCTCAGTATTATATCAAGAATCTGAATCAAGTTTTCGCTATCAAGAATCAAGTGAGAAATCCTTGTTCGGACTGGTGTAAATCATCCCGAAGTCATGTACTCGAATCCTAGCTCAAAAAACGTGCGAATAAGATGATCTATGTACAACTTATGTACTTTATCCTATTAGTTTCTTAACTACACCAATTTATTTCTAAATCGCTTCCATGTTCATTTATAGTATTTCATTCAATAAAAAAATTATGAATCATTTCGCATTTCCACTTAAGTTTATAAACATTTTATAAAGGTACATATTTATAAACTATTAAATTAAAAAATACTCCGCTCTTATTTACTTATATAATACTCTTCTACATCCTAAGATACACACAAACAGTAATTCCATCTTACTTTTCAGAATTCAAATGGAGGCTCAAACATAATATGGGTCTTAAACCCGAGTCGACTACTTCGATCTCTTTACTTATCCTGTCCGGTAAGTAGTTAAGAAGAGTAGGATGTTGGTATCCAAACTCAGTCCTGGAGTCTATTTTTCCTTAAACACCCCCAAGGTAAAGATGTTTATTAGTCAGCCCAATAACATCAAATAGTTTACAAGACTTAGATATTTAAACGAAGATACGGTTTTAATAAAATAAAGTTTATTTAAACCCTCCTATCTAATTTAAACTCACTAAAACTTGTTTTAAATTATCCCTTTTTCTATCCAAGTGCTAAAAATTGCATTTATCAAAATACCCTTTATTTTAAATCAATTTCCTTTAAGGAAACATCGGTTTTTATTTCAAAACCCTTTCTGAAATTATACTACATATAAAATAACTTTAAAAATTTATTCACTCACTAACACTAACTTTGGGTTCGTTCAGATTCAAAATCATTTCGATCGCACAACAACAAAGAGAATAATTTACTAAGTGCACCACAACATTCGTCTAAGCAAACAGTCAATCATCACTTAGAAGATTATTCAGATTACCACAAAACTAATCGACATATTTTCCCCGAACTATCCAAAGAAAATGTATCTTTCTTAAGTATTCTTTTTGAAATATTTGTACATATAAATATTTCAAAGTAATACTATCATTAACTTTCTTAAAATCCTTTTGAAATCCTTTCAAGTAATACAGGGAGTTAAATTCTCAAAAATCTTATTTACTTATAAAACACCTTTTATAAATCATTTTATATACCATACTCATACAAAACGCACCTTCAATATCATCTTATACTATATTAACTTCCTTTTATCATAATAAACTTTTCACAAATTTTTATCCTTTAAATGTGTTATCTTCCCATTTATATGATATTAAACAACTTTATTAAAAGATGACTTTTAACCTAACATTTTCATTGAACACCTTATTGGTAAAATGTGAAACTTAATTCACAGGGGATTCGTTTTAATGCACTCACATTATCTAAACAATAAATATTTATAAATTGGAAGTGCATAAATCAACACTCAACAAACAATATTCAATGCTCCTAAACTACCCAAGCATGACAAATCAAACAACAATGATGATAAAGAAATATTACAATTTTCTAATAAGCAAACACACCATAAATAACTATATAAATTTGAAAATTATTCCTTACATATATAAAATATATAATCCTGTGGCGAAATATTTCATTTACCAATTTTCAAAAATCAACATCGTATCGTGTTAAATTCTAGAGAAAAAAAACCAACGTCGTGTTTTTTTTGTCTTATACAAGTGTTTAGAAATCTCTATCGGTACAATGGCATCTCACGTCTCGACTAGAATTCATAAACCACTCAACAAACAAATCAACGTGATATGTTTTTATAGCAATAACAAAGATACTCCCATATATATATATATATATAATATTCTCAACTCATTCTAGGGTGCCACTTACCCTATTTCTAATGAACCATACCCTACCAAAGCCAAGGTTCTCGCTTAACCTTTAGCTCTGATACCAAATGTAACGATCCTCCTTTTTGACCTTCGAAAGTCGGCATTAATACATTCATGGTATTCACGTGCCAAGCATCCAAGTGCCAAAAAGGCAGATTGTTAGAGCAAAATAAAAGGAAGTACAACATAGGGAAACATAATTATAACGACCCGTAATTTTATCACTTTGATTTGAAACATATAATTAATTTTAAATATTCGAATATAGATTTATTAAACATCAATAATCATGTTTTACGTGATAAATAATAATGGGGATTTTGTTTTTGGAAAATGTTTACTAAAATATATTCTTTGAAAAAATATCGATAATATGACCGAAAATCATTTTATCGATAAAAGCTTTTTAGCCATCAAAAGTCGCGCGTGATTTTTTTTACACACTTATTTAAGTAATTAAACAAAATAAAGAATAAAAATATTTTTTCTTTTTTGGAAATAAAAGTAATTATAATGTCAGCAATGATGTCATTGTTTTAAAAAATGAGCATTTAAGGAAAATTTTGGTATTTTGGGTATTTAAATATTCAGATAATTGTTTTAAATGATAAGTAATTCATTTTCATCACTATTATATAATGTTAATAATTGATTTATAATAGTTTTATAAATGTATAAACTTGTTTTATAAAGGTATGCAAATTTCGTCGCACTTTGGCAGTTTAAAGGCAGAATTTTACAACACTTGTCTGAATATCGATTTATATGGTTTAACAATTCAAATGAGCATGTTTTAATTATTATAAAATGATAATAAATATATTTTCAATATTTGTTTACAAATATATATAGTTTAACAGAGAAGTAAAAATATGACCGGGAATCAGATTCCGGATTTACAACGGTTTAACAAATGATAGTTGTTTAAAGTCGTTGCAACCTTGATTTTATGTCTTATGCACATGTATGCATGTCATACATGCACATGTACATATACATGCATATGTATACATATACATTTACATATATAATTACCATTCATATTTACAAATTTACTTAAGGTAAATAAATAAAAATCTACATATTTTCCTAAGCAAATAAAAACAAACTTACACATCATGATACATAAGGAAAAATCCCGTGGGGTGTGGGTTTGGTCGAAATGATGGTAAGAGGGTGAATATGGGTGAGGTGATGGCTCATAATGTATTGGTAGATATTTTGCAAAAACTTTCTATAAATACCCACCCTAAGGCAACATATTCTCACATTAAAACTCTTCCCTTCCTCCTTCTTCTCGAGTTCCTTAATTCTCTTTAATGGTTTTATTATCGTAGAGAAGTAGTGAAGAAAAATAATGGCAAAAAGAAAGTAAAATAGCTCGATATGTAAACAAAGTCAATCCACTTCAAAACCAAGTCAAAAACACCCCTCCTCTCTATAAGCGTAGGGCCCCCCTAAGCACCACCATGATGGCCGAGTCCACATATTTCCAAGGCATGGCTGAGCTCCCCTGGAGTCAAGGTGGAGATCCAGAAGCTACGGAGTGAAGAAGCGAAGAGAAGTGCCGTTGGAATGCCGCCATAGTAATTTAAAGAAGTTATGGAGGGAATGCTACAATCGTGAGAAACTCTGTTAGTTTATTTTATAAATCATGCGATGATTTGATTTGTTTTGCTAGGAGTGTTTTCTATGATTGATCATTGTGTTTTGAATGCAATAATATGTTTGCTTGGTTATGGAAATAATTCACGGTAAATACATGTCGAACTTACACAGAGAAAACACTTTCTCTTATGAATTATAAAAGTGTTACAACATAGTTAAACCTCTTTAAACATGAATAAAAACAGTTTAAAATGGTTTATAAACACTAAAACTCATTTCGCCAAATTTTTTAAAAGATATGTAATTAGAGTCAAAATAAGCGTGCCGCATAACGGCAGTTCACGATTTCGTGTCATAAAGTTAAATCAATATGTAGAGTGGAACATAGCTTGGAATTATTCGAAATAAGAATTTTCTAGACTCTTATGACTATAGTTTCTAAATGAACGAGAAAAATCTAGATTTTATCTTATAAAATTTGAGATATGTCTAATTCAGGTTTTTAAAATCATAGCGTTTTGGCAGATCGCAAAATATGGGTTTCAACTCTCAAAAATAGATATTTTTAAGTATTTAAAAATATGAGATAAATTCTAAAATATATTAAAATATTTTAAAAGAGTTTTAAATGGAAAAATGGGACATATAAAAGGTTTAAAATGATATTTTTGATATAAAGCCCGTAAAAGCACTATTCATCGATAATTTAACAAAAGAATTTAGAAATTTTTTAAATAAGATTTAAACTTGGTTTTTCTTCCCGAATCATTTATAAATGTTTTTCAAATAATTTATCAAGTATTCTAAAGGCAATTAAGAAGTTTGAAAAATATTAAGGTTAGAGTCAATTAAATAACTTGACCGCCTTATGGGTAACAGAGAGATAACCTCAGCTTGGGTTTGAAAAAGCAGTTTCTTGCTCTCTCTAGCTATATATGCAGGCCCGATGGAGGGGATGTTTACTTTGGTTTACTATGACCGCATTTTCTTATGATAAAAGAAAAGAGATTTGAAGTTTTCCAAAAGTTAAACAAGTTTTATAATAAAATTTTCATGATAAAGAAAACGTTCTAGTTAAACTCTGTATTAAATTCCAAGGAGGAAACCCATATCATAAATGTGAATTTAAAAGGTGATTTCACCATTATTCGATCAATAGTATAGGTTGAATACGGAAATTGGTATTGAGTATAATTAGTCTAAAATCTATGAATCCTTTTTACTCAGTACTAATTGGTTTGGGTATACAATAAACGTTATCTTAAATAATATTGTTTTTAACCCATTAAAAGATATGTTTTGGAAATAGGTATTATCCATTAAGATTAGAATTATACTAATAATAGAATATGGAAATATATTTTTTACGTAATTAAAAGGAAATGATTTGGTATTTCGAAAGTTAAAAAGAGGTTTAATAATTCTGTATATCCCGAAACAGAAATGGTTTAAGATATATCTCTAAAAGATATTTTATTGGATAAAAAGATATTTCCAAAGTTAAATAATATTTTGAGTAAAAGAAGAAAGGAGGATTTAATGAAAGAGTCTTAACATTTCTATAGACATATATACACATCCTATTATCAATAATTAGTTCGGAGAGACCGAGATTGGATTTGGATGATTCCTATCTGAAAATCACTTCGAACCAACATACGCGTTCGAAAGTGAAGACATGTTGAAAAAAATGATTTTGAAGACAAAGATCTTCATAATGTAGGGCTGCTTGCCAGTAAACTCATGATTTCCATATTATATACATATGCTGGTAGTAGTACCTTCATTTTGAAAACTTCAATACAACGACTACTCGCTACTAATCCTAAGAATGATTCCCAAACAGGATGTAGTAGGAGTATCTTTGGTTTGTCCTGTTCCTAGACAACTTGTATGGATGAATGTCTGGCATTGCATTTCTATGACCACATGCACTGGTTTTTTACAAACATACATTTGTTTGGTGGTGCACGAGGTATCCCCTTTTATACTTAACACCCTTTCTTGAGGCATATATACTTGGGAGTTGTATTTTTGTGGAAACCAATTAGTGTGTTACCGAAAATGGTATTGTGGCATTTAAAGTGAGATTTGTCATGTAAAAGGTAGGATTGTCATGTGAAAGGTTATATATTAACTCAAGCCTCACATATCGGTTATGGCAAAAACATGGTAGATATGGCAGGGATAAGTGGGTCGCACCCATTAGGATATGTTCATCACATTTTTAGATTTTCCTTTATATATCAGGTTTGTTGTTTATGCTATGGCCACGGATAGGCCGGGAACGATCGGGGTAATGACTATTTGGTACTATCTATTGTAGAGGTAGGATGATTATGTGTTGATAGAGGACAACAGGGTTGTGCCTTGGTACATTCCTCAAGAGATGTATTATTGGATGATAGTCCCTTACCTTATTATTTTTGAAAATCCATTCTCCAATAAGTGCCTTCGGACTTAGTCGTAGAACCCAATATGCTGGAATTTAATTAATATAACAATTTCGGCTACGATTAATATGTATTTGTACCTCAGATACTATTATAATATCAAACGATTTGATAAAAATGTTTTAGTTATCATAAGGTAAAAACACGTCCATGTTTATGTGCGTCATGGTCTTATGAGATACTCTTATTTTCAAAGGTTTTGTTTGGTTTCAAAGTCGACCTATGACAGTACTGTCATATATTTATTATTTGCGTTTCTCACACTGGTTAGTCAGATTGATCCAGATATTTTTAATACTTGGGTCAGATATGAGTAGTTTTAGGATTACTGAAGATGCTTGGAGTTTCTAGAGAAGTGTTTGAGATCTTCATCAACGTATGGATGTAATTTACTTTCTGTTGTGTTTGTTGTTTTTAAGCATTTGTAAGGACATGTATTTATGACTATCCAGGTTGAGCTTAGGATGACTCTGATATATGTATTAAAAAGTTTTTTCGCTGTAAATATTATTAAAATAATGTATGTTATTCCATTCATGTGAGATTCTGTTCTGTCTTTATTTTCGCTACCCTAAGCGGTCAGTTTTTCCAACACTTGAATGCTCGACACACAATACAGTGGGCATATTAGTATCGACTTTTAAGGGTCGAAAATTCCGATTGTCACAAGAATATCACAACGGAATGATAATATAACAAAGGCACAAAAGCTGTCACTCTAAGAAATATGGTAAACAAACATCATCAGCTTGGACATCTATAATTCTCTGATCTTACAAATGTTGATGGGTATACATAATAATACAGCGGAAAATAAAAATACTATGGCAGGAGAACATCCATCTCTTCTTCATGAGCTCCATGCTCCCACCAATGACAACCTAGAATAACTTGATCTGACCCGAACAATATAATAAAATAACACCCAGATCAGTCTGAAAAACCCGCGTGAGAAAACTCAAGAAATATGATGAACATATAATAATCTTTAAGACCATGCCGCTAAACACAGAATGAGTTTTACCTCACAAGAACAACATCCATACATGAAAGAATGGAAACAAATCAGAACAAAATCCAAAATTTAAGAATAGACACAAATAATTAAACATAGAGAAGAGCACAAGGAACTTCTTGATGCAATTAAAAAACAATTCAAAGATTTGAATCAAAACAAGAAAAATGAAATTTTCCAGCAATGACTAGGATGTAACGCCCGTTTACCGAAAGTATACCCCTAGAAAATATACTTGAGAACTATGATTGCTCTCGAAAACCTTCAAGCCAGACCCCGCCAACCTTACCGAGAATCCGAGTATTTTACATCTCCATGCTAATAGAACCAAAAATAATTTAAAATAGATGTGACAATACCCTAATGGGAGTAACTCCATATAGTTTGGCCCCCACTCACTTTTTGTTTAGTCATTTCTGATAAAGGATATCAAAGCTTCAAACGAATAACAAATCGTCATAGATTGAAAAAACTCAAATAAGGACGTCGGTAGTCAATAAATCAACTATCGAAAATAAAAAAATGATTATAGATGGAGATTAAAGCTCATAATACTTATCACCACTCGTTGATTTCAAAATTGTATTGTCCCCAATGAAACCAGACAAGTTGCGGCATTGTTGCCTCACATACCTTGCCTTGACATACTTCATAACTTTCGAGATAGAAGTGAGTTTCCATGCCTTGACGTTTAGTGTTAAGTATATGCATAAATCCTTTCCATATAAGTGATATCGCTTCTGGAAATTAATTTTTCTACCCTTATCATCAAACAATGATTTCCAACTCGTACTGTCCCTTACTGAAAAAATGAAATCGGGTAAGTCAGGGTAGTGGTTGTTCCTGGTCTTTCCTAGACACTCTTAAATCTCACAGATAATAACGAATCTACTTTCTCGATATTTGACATTAAGGATAAGACTAAATCCTTTCCATGAATGATATCCAACTTTTAAAACATTTGACTCATACTTTGCTTGATTTTCACATCACAAGCATTTGTAAAACACTTTAGAAACACATCTTTAAAATATTCCTTCAAAGAGCTAAGTATATTTCTAAGTGTATCAAAAAAGGATTAAAAAATTGTCATTAGAATATTATTTACTATAAACCGAAAATCAATTACACTTAGCTTTACCTTTAAAACAATTTTTTAAAGACTTTTTCATTTTTAAATCAAAACTTATGATTAGTTTTGAAACAAAATTCCTCCAAAGATTTAAGAATATCAACACTTATTAAGTCAAGTAACAAGTTTTATTAATAAATTTAAGAAATCGTTTATAATAACAACAGTGTTATAATCCATGTCTTCTTTCTCAATTTTCGAAAAACATTTATCATAACAACGGTGTTGTAATTCATGCTTCCTTTTCACTTTCAATAAACTTAAAAATACCTGAAGTATAGTTTTTAAAACATCCATTTCAAATATTACTTGAAAGGGAAATCTCAAGTTTAATATATATTAAAAATACAAATCCATTTCCTTCCCTTATTTTCAAAAAAAAAACTTCTTCTTTGATAATTTATAATAAATCCTTTAAAATATATTTATATGATTTCCAATCCACCTTAAAAAAACACTTCAACAAAGGTTAGAAAGACACTCCAAAAAGATTGAAGAAAAAAAAATCAAATTTAAACCATTTTTATAAAAGTTGGAAATAATGCCGTAAAAGTGTCGCTAAAATGAGTATGGAAAATTCCTTCAAATCGGTTCATTTCAAAATAGAATTTCTCCATGGTTTTACAAAGTATGAATATTATACTTTATTTTTAAAACAACATACTATGACTCTAGTATGTATTCACAAAATTTAGATAATTTTGAAGTCAACAAAACCCATTTGAAAGTTGTTTTAAAACTTGACTTTCGAATTGTAAAAAACGCGACCAAATCCTTTCTAACTTTTAAAATCTTTGAAGTTAGGTTTTATAACCTTTTCTGAGTCATCAAAACTTTGTTCAAACAACATTTTAAAGTTGCAAAAGCATGACCAAATATTTAGTGATACAAAAATAAGCACAAAAGTAATAAACAAAGGTTTGAAAAAGGAGATTTCACAAATGTCGGTGTAGCGATAATCGCTATAACGACATTTTTACAAATAACCAATAAATCACACGTATATTTCAATCAAACTTCAATGTAAACAAGATAAATATAAAAGTAAATCAACATTGACGAGAAACCTCTTAGGGTTTCTCTATATAAGTCACTTGCAAATCACATATGTGTATATGCATTTCGAAGTGCTCCATAGCGACCTATTCGGTATGAAGACACTTCGACTTCCTTTTTTGTTCTCTGCAAAACAATGATTATTTATGTCATTCGCTTTCATATGGAAATCAAACCCAAAAAGGTAATATACACTAGTATAAACAAGCTAAACAACAATTTATATTTTTCAATATTTTATCAATTCTTAAAACCATTCTAAAGTGAGAGTAAATCACTTTTTACAAAGCTGAACTTCAAAAAAGATGCACAAATTTATCCCTCGACCAAACAATGACCCAAAGCAACCTATTTTCTTGCTTCAAGCTTGATCAAAGTCTGGAAACTCCCCTTTGCTCATGGCCCTAGCTAAAATAGGGTGCTTGGCTCCAAAACTTGCGACTTTGAAATGGTGATGATGAAGACAATATTATTCTAGTTTTATTTAATATTTTAGAGGAGAAAAAGAGTAATTTTTATGTGTTTTACTTAAGAAAGTTTATGGAGACAAGAAGGAAGAAGATAAAGAAATGAGAGCAAAGCCGAAGAATGGAAGTGTAAAAGGAAAAGTGAAGGGGTGTGTGTGTGTGTATAATTTGGCAAATGTGACAAACTAGTTCTAATACCCTTGGCCAAAATTACCCCTCTAAACCTTGTTATTTCAACTATCTTATCATACTTCCATGTGCCACCCATGCGGTCTTAAGTACTTGCCATTACATCACATAAAAATGAGCAAAAAGATTAGCAAAGGCCTTCTCTTTTAATTACATTACTAGTTATTTCTATAAACTCTTAATGATATTTAGGATATTTATTTTGTTTAGTGCTAAATGAATTCATGTTTTCTATATGTGTGCTAGCGTGTGTACAACAACGTTGCAACAACTTTCGTTTGGTAAAATGTCTAAAATTCAAAAAATGAATTTCGATCACATTTTCAATTTTTCAACGAACTATTTATTTATGTAAACAAATTACAAAATGAGTTTACCATTATTATTTATTAATTAAAAGGAGTTTAATAATGCTATTAAATCCATATAATTAATATTGAATTCACAATTCAATTATTAAATTAATCCACATATTTAAATATAAAATGTTCACATTTGTTCGAGATGTTACAAGAACAAGTCAAGTTGCACGTTTTCTCAAAAGTTGGACCAATTGGTTTTGTTTCTCAAAAGTTGGATCGATCGGTGCCAACTGTTTTTGCATTTCTAGCACTTAACTAAATTTCTCAAGCTTCTTTTATTTTTCAATCCTTTATATCTTCTAAACTTTCCGATCCATTCATTTATCACTTTGTAGTCCATTATCGGATATAAATAAATTTCAACACTGCAAAAAATTTGACGATAATAGTATAGCACATGCATTTGTTAAAGAGGTAACTAGTACATTCTTCCTTCTTTCTCTATGTAACTGAATTTAAAACCTTTATCTACTCAAACCTAGACGGTGGAAGGGGTCTTTATTTTTGTAGCAAAATGCTGGTCTTAGGTTTGTTTTGAATTTAACCATGGATGATACTTATTATTTTGTAGGCAGTGATCGAACGAATACAAAAATGTGGTCCTACATTCTGTACTCAACATTTATGAAATGCGGAAGGGACTGTAGTCTGGAGGATTGCCATTAACATTGGCTATACTATCTTGTCAGGTTTCAAAAATATGGATTATTGAACACACTAATAACATGAAAACGTGAACGAGGAGTGAAATTTTATCCATAAGATTCCAACACAACGCTGACGAACACTGTTCCGACAGTATTGGCGCAACACTCTGAAAATGCTCAGTACCTCTCCAGTTTTTTTTTTTTTAATGCCACTATCTCGAAATTACATTTTTATCCTTCACAGTATTATTCACTTAACGATCTGTAGCACTGCAAACTCGACACATTTTCTTCACTTCATTTCACTGTCAGCAACTTGTTTTTCTCCTTTCTTCTAGTCAAAACACAATTAAAAAAAAGTAAGCTGATACAAATAAACAAACTTAATTAATATTACTTTCACTAATTTTCTTACTTTTACTCATCACACTATTGTAACTTCCAGTTCTCAAAAGAATACAAAAGAAAGAACGCACAAACTCTCCATTATTTTATACTTCTCTTCACCTCTTCAGTTTTCTTCTTTCCTCAATCAGGCGATTGAAATTAAAAAATTTGTGAATAGAAGGAGATGACTTCAGGAAGTGGAAGAATGCCAACATGGAAAGAAAGAGAGAACAATAAGAGAAGAGAAAGAAGAAGAAGAGCAATCGCTGCTAAGATCTTCACTGGTTTAAGAACGCTTGGTAATTACAAGCTTCCAAAACACTGTGATAACAACGAAGTCTTGAAAGCAGTTGCTGCTGAAGCCGGTTGGATTGTTGAAGAAGATGGTACCACTTACCGTAGGGTAATATAATCTTCTTTATTTTTACTTCTAATATGTTCTTGGGTCTTTCTTTCTGATGTATTCATTCGCTTTGATTCAATGGTAGATCCTTATTGTTTTATTATTTCTTTGGTTTTCTGGTTTCATGGAGTAGATCTGCCTTTTTTTTTTAATCAATGTAGTTTTTGGTTGGATTTTTGTTCGAAGATTTCTATTTTTTAATTCATGCATAGTATTGCTTTCTTAATCCATCTAGATGCCTTCACAGCAATGTTGTTAAGTAATTTTTGTTGTAGAAACTTGTAAGCCATTATTATCTAGATTGGAAAGTTTTAGGTCAAGGGAAAAAGCAAAACATTGCTTTAGCATATGATTCTCTTTTGACCAGGGTCACTTTAGTGCAAGTCTCTGTCTAATTTTGCTCTCATTGCACGAGAAAAGCAAAGCGATTACAATGTGAAAATGTATGTCTTTTAATGTTAACTTTCTACCAACTGTTGTTTTCCATTTTGATTCTTTTCATTCAAAGTGTTCGTAGCTTTTCCTTTTTCTTTTTCCTATGTTGCTTTCATGTGACTTAGTTTGAAAAACAATTATCGATTTCTACCATTATGGTTCTATAATGTAGCCGTGCGTATATGACAGGGATGCAAGCCGGCCGTAGAAGAAAACGTCAACAACAACATCACTATGGGCGGCCCATCGACAAACGTAAGCCCAATGTCCTCAGCGTATCCAAGTCCGGTCCCTTCCTACCATGCAAGCCCGTCTTCTTCCTCCTTTCCAAGCCCGACCCGCCTTGAGAACCCAAACCCTAACCCTAATGTCCCTCCGTCGTACCTCCTCCCTTTCCTTCGCAACTTCACCCTCCCACCACTTCGCATTTCGAACTCCGCCCCCGTTACCCCGCCTCTCTCCTCTCCGACATCTTCCCGTCCTCAAAAGCTGAAGAAACCCAATTGGGACCACGCAATCGGGTACCATCCGCACCCGCTTTTCAATGCTTCGGCCCCGTCGAGCCCGACCCGAGGTCGGCGCCAGTTTTTGCCAGCGACGATTCCGGAATGCAACGAGTCGGATGCTTCCACGGTGCACTCCGGAAGGTGGGGAAGTTCACAAACGACTACGGCCCCCGCCTCCCCTACGTTCAACCTCGTCAACCGTCTTGCTTCGTCTATGATTGTGGAAACGGGTGTGGGAACGGGAAGAGGGACGGTTTCGGAATTTGAGTTTGATAAGGGGATGGTTAATGCTTGGGAGGGGGAGACGATGATTGAAGTTGGGGTCGATTATGATCTTGACCTTACATTGGGCTTGGCTACCACTACTGGTGCTACCAAGTGAGAGATGTTATCATCGTATGGTGAATTCTCATTATTTTTTTAATAATTATTATTCAGTATTATTGGTTTTGAGGTTAAATGCGGTGAACGGTGTTTATCCATCTATATATGTAAATGTTCAAAGAACGAACTGCAGTCTAGTTTTTTGCTTTTGTCCTAGTTCCAATTAATCAGATTATTATACTGGTATTAGTCATGAACATTTGAAAGTTTACAATGGTTTAGCAAGTCCAAATCATTAATTTATTATTTAGCCTTTTATAAATATCGTCAAGCTTCAGATTGAATTTTTGTTTTTATCTGTTTCTGTCATTCCTCATACAAGGATTCTAAAACAAAGGAAAAAATTGGGTGCTGTAGCTTTTACAAACATTGTTTACATTGCAAATAAAAAGAGGAAAGAATCCTGTTGGTGCAAATGGTTCTGAATGCAATGTATGAATATGGATGAGACACTTGGTTGCATAGTAGTTGCGGACAAGGGATTGGTAGGGGGACAGTGAACGTTTGTGAACATTTACTTCAGCGGTTTCCCCCGAGAGGTTCGCCGCTTGAAAATAAAAATGATTTCTCGTATGTAAAAGTTAAATTCGAGAAACTTTCTATATAAACTAGGGTTGTCAATGGATTTTTGAAAAATCCAAAATCCGTACGCATCCGTATCCGAAAACAGATAAACATTCGATATTCGAAAAAAATGGATGCGGATATGAAGACATCCGCATTTAAAGATTATCCGTCTTTGACATTTTTCAAAATTATAGTTTAAATTATGTTTATTTTAAACATGGTGAATGATATTTATTTATTGTTTTATTAAGTAAGTTTATATTATACGCACTGAATGCATATTATTTGATCAAAACTATTTATTATCATCGTATATTTTTAGTTTTAACACTAATAATTAATTGGGTTGAAAAACGTTTATGTTAAACAAAAATTTTCCATTTATGTTTTTGATTTATTGGCCGTTAGCGGATATGATAATTATTCTATATTTGTCTATATCCGTGAATGTGGATATCCAATATCTAAAAATGATTTCGGATGCGGATGCAGTATGACACTATCCGCATCCAAAAGTATCCGTTGATAGATCTAATATAAATCCCAACCTCTCATACTCAATTCAAAACATTTTCATTTCCTCTTTCGTACGTTATTTCCAATGTTGTCCGGATACAATTTTACGTATAATAATTCAAAAAATGATTTAAAAAACTCAGATAACTCAACTAATATCGACGATCGGGATCTCGCTTCTATTACTGGAACGATGGTAAATCATTTCCAGTTAGTGTCTACTCCACATCATATTTCTTCTTACACTGGTCGAATGTGGGTTGATGATGTTCGTAATGATCATAAAAACAGAAGTCAAGATCTTCTTTGAATGGAAAGGGATACTTTAAGGCGACTTTATGACGTTCTAGTTAATAGGTATGGTTAATGAAGAAGTTTCACGAAATTATGTCGGAAGTTAGCGTGAAAATCCTCAGCACAACTGTAGTGGTGCAAGTTCATCAAATACACAATAGATTGTTGCAACACGTGATGATATTTGAGATGCTTTAATTACCGCATGACACGTTGATCTATATATTGTTTTATACTATTGTATGTCAATCTATGATTCGTAGTTGGTAAATTATTAAATATTAATAATTGATAATTAGAAAATTAAATTAAATTATATTCAAGAATAATACAAATAATTTTTACATTGTGTTCACTTTTTAACAAACCTCTCATCAAAAAGTTTGTCCGCAAACACTCTAATTTTCAACCTCTAATTTAGTTTATGCGTGAATGCAACCTTAAAACATACCGGTTTAAATTAAGCATATGTGCAAAACAGCCCCTATGTAAACAAAAATGTTTGTTAGAACCACTTTTTTTCTTTTATTCCACGATTCCTTTCGAAAATGCTCTACCTTTCTTAAACCGCTTTCAAAGGTGTGACGACCGCCCATGACTCCCGCACCAAATCAAGGAAATAATGCGCTAAAAGGTGTGCCAGGCAGCCATGGACGATAGTCAGGGTAAAACAAAACAGAAGAATCTCTATCGCATAACTCACAGCGCATGGATAAAATACAATAGAGAAATATAATATAGTGAAGCTCCATAGAACAGAACATCATCATATAAGCATCACAGTAGTTTCATACAATCATCTACTCAAATCCATACATGAAAGCCTCACTACAAATCACTCAACCAAATACAGCAGCGGATACCCAGTACATATAGTAAGAAAACTAATATGCAAAGCCTCCTGCTCGTCTTCGTCATCTTTAGCGTAGAACTCCTAGCACAGCACCTGTCACCTGCTACCTAGTCTGCCCATCCCAAACATGGATGAACAGCCCAAGGTAATAAGAGGAGACATAAAACCTTGAGTCAGACAAAGTCTTAGTGAGCAGTAAATCAACTATCAAGCATACCAAAAGAGCATAAAGGATAAAAGGAATAGGAACCAAACCATCCCACTCCACCTCTTTCTACAGTGATAGCCCCCAGACACACACTAGGAGAAGCAGGCATAACACAGCAGGCAATTAAAGTAAAGTAATTATCACTCGAGTCAAGGTCGATGTTTTCCAAATACAAACCCCCAAGGCCTAAACCAAGATCAGATAAGCACCCAGAAAACACCGCTCTTGAGACCGAATGATGATACAACCAAACATCCATGACTCTGGCTATCACTGTTAACTTTGCCTTGATTTCACCGTTAGTTGAATGACCACCTGTCAAGGGCTAATGGTAACCCCGGTTCTAACCATAACTCCGCACACTGCCTTGTGCCTAGGACTTATCTACTTTGCCCAGAGTACTCAACTACCTACCTGTAGTCTTTTGGGTGTCCCGACTACCTACCTGTAGTCGTTATGGGCGGCCCATGTACTCTTGCTTTTGAGCATGCTAGAACCTTCAACCACGATGAGATCCAGGCCTCCTAGCCATCCTTCTTGACGACAATCCTCATACAAGCTCAAGCTACCTCTTGAACAATCCATTATCAACCAACTTGAACTACCCTTCAAGTTATCAACATGCTTGGAATGATCCCTGCTTGGATTAAGCCAAAACTCACATCATACTTCGCTTCATCGCATCAAAGCAAAGTCTCATCTCAACAACATGGTTTGCCTCATCAAATCATGGCAAAGTCCCATCTCAACATCATCCAATCTATACATATGAGCTTCAACATCCGCTACATATGCCTTAAGCAGCTTTCACCATTCAAGAGCCTTCTTCCATAGCTTTTGAATCCTCTTCCATCCTCTTGTTCCAAATCAACTACTAGCTAACTTGGAAACAATCAAATCAATCATACATTCAAATATCAATCATTCAAACAAGATCTAACAAGCAATATAAGCAATATCAACTATAATGGCAATTTCGTGAATAAACGAGCAAAAGTCCAACATATGTGAAATCATGGTTTTTAGCATAGATCTATCAATTATAAAACATGGGTTTTGTCTCTAATGCTTGTTAAACTAACTTGCATAAGTAAACATCTTCAAAAACCATGGATCTAGACTTCGATCTAAGAAAAATGCATGAAATCTCTAACTTTAACATCCAAACATGCCACCAATCCAATATACTCCTTTGGATCCGCGTGAGAGATAACTACCACTCACCAAATCACCAAAACAACCTAAAATCAAACAACTTCAGATCTGGACAGCAAGGACTTGGGCTTGATCCGGAGAAATTTCACTTGAAACGGTGAAATCTAGCCTCTTCGGATGAAAATCTTCAACTTTGGCTCTTGATCTTTGATCTTGATCTTCAATCTTCAATGGATGTTAGCACTTGATAGAAGTAGAGAAAGAAGTGAAGAAAATACTGTAGTCGAGTTTCCAAAATGGCAGCACTTCGTCGCTTCGAAATCTGGTGCCAAAAAGTGAGCCAAACCCCTCTATTTATAGGCTGAACAACCCTTAGGTCGTCGCCCTTTAGGTCGTCCCCGACCTAACACTCCAACGACCTACGACCTAAAACCAGCCCGCCCTAGCGACCTACGGCTTATCCAAACACACAGGGTCTCACGACCTAAACCCCCTGCGACCTAACAAACAAGGCCGACTTAAGCCCAAGGCCGACCTAACGACTTATAACCTTAACGACCTACGACACAACCCAGACATAACCTAAAACACAGGCCGCATATCCCAAGTCCTAAGTCGTATGACGACTTAACCACCATGCCGACTTACGACTTAATACCAGTGCCGACTCAAACCCCTGCCGACCTATGTCCCCAACGACCTAACAAACACACAATACAAAAGCCTCCGACCTAACTTAGGTCGTTGCCGACCTATCATGCTACGACCTAACAACATAGCCGACTCACGACTCAACCTATTTCCTTTAGGTCGCGCTAGCGACCTAACGACTCATCTACCAACGACTCAAGCATGCCTCTCTAAACCCTAAGTCGGCTACTTTCCTGGGTCGGTCCATCTCTAAGTCGCCTAACCTTTAGGTCGCTACCCCCCTACCTACGACCTATCCTTCAAACGACCTAACTCCCAAGCCTTCCATCCTATGAGTCGTAACTTGTACACGACCTATCCTATGAGTCGGTCACGACTCAACCCTTAACTCGGCAATGCCTATGAGTCGGTCACGACTCAACACTAACCACACGAGTTATCTCCTTATACGACTCAGGCTAGGAACACCACAAACAACACTAACGACCTGTAAATTCTACGATCCATCGACACGTAAAATACGGGTCGTTACATTCTCTCCCCCTTAGGAATTTCGCCCCCGAAATTCCAAGCAAACAATCAGAAATCAAAGATATTCTGCATGCCTACCATCCAAAGCAATCAACAAACCATGCAACCAATTCTAGCCTAGGATGCAGAATTCTAAGACTTAGAACAAGCTACAAATTCATGAGATGTCACGACACTTTAGGGCCATACCTCGAAGAGTTCGGGATGAGCTGCCTTCATCCTCTCTTCCTCCTCCCACGTACAGTCGTTAACATCATCACTCCATTGTACCTTGAGCAACGTAATCGTCTTCCTCCTAAGCTGTTTCGTATCGGTTTCAACAATACGAAGCGGCTCACGAGGTCTCGAAACAACTGGATCAACCTCCAAGTCTTCACAGCTATCAGCAGAAACCACCGTAGTTGGGTCGTGCATATACTTCCGTAGATAAGATACATGAAAAACACTGTGCACACCCGCCATCTTTTCCGGTAACTCCAATCTATAAGCGAGCTTTCCAATACGCTCGATAATCGGGAATGGTCCAACAAATCTCGGAGTCAATTTCCCTTTCTTCCCGAATCTAATAACATTCTTCAATGGAGAAATCTTCACAAAAACCATATCACCTACGTCGAATTCCAAATCCTTTCGACGGCTATCGGCATAACTTT
The DNA here is from genome assembly GCA_030765085.1 of Allium cepa. Taxonomy (NCBI): domain Eukaryota; kingdom Viridiplantae; phylum Streptophyta; class Magnoliopsida; order Asparagales; family Amaryllidaceae; genus Allium; species Allium cepa. Next base: position 548,894,833 of record CM060934.1, on the reverse strand, counting down.
TCTGACGATCCTGGGCTGCCTTCATTCTTTGCCGAATGATCTCTATAAAATCCGAAGTCTGTCGAATCATCTCTGGCCCAAGTATCAGCTTTTCTCCAGTTTCCAACCAACATGTCGGAGAGTTACACGGTCTTCCATATAATGCCTCATATGGTGCCATACCGATACTCGACTGATAACTGTTATTATAAGCAAACTCCACCAAATGAAGGTGATCTTCCCATGATCCTCCGAAGTCCAAAACACATGCTCTAAGAAGATCTTCCAAAACTCGGTTGACTCTCTCAGTCTGACCATCTGTTTGAGGGTGATAAGCTGTACTCAAACACAACTCAGTTCCCAAAACTTCCTGGAAGCTCTTCCAAAATCTACTAGTGAACAATGGATCTCGATCGCTCACTATACTCTTCGGGACACCATGGAAACGAACTATCCACTTCACATATAATTCAACCAACTTCGATGCAGTCCTAGTCGATCGAACAGGAATGAACCTTGCACTCTTGGTCAAACGATCTACTATGACCCAAATCCCTTCATTCCCTGCTCTTGTCCTAGGTAGACCATCGATAAAGTCCATCGACACTTGCTCCCACTTCCATGTAGGAACCTCTAATGGCTGAAGCAATCCACTGGGCTTCTTCTGCTCAGCTTTCACCAACTGGCAATTCATACACTTGGAAATAAAATTTCCAACATCCTTCTTCATACCTTCCCAGTAGTAGGTTCTCTTCATATCCCGATACATCTTATTTCCACCTGGATGAATTGTCAACTTCGAGTGATGACCCTCCCTCAGAACTTCATCTCTCAATCCATCTACATCGGAAACAACTAGTCGCCCTTGCTTTCGAAGCCAACCCTCTCGATCGACTTCAAATCCTTTATCCTTTTCTGGATCCAATCCGGATTCCAAATCACGGATAATCTTGATAAGTTTATCATCTCTCCTTTGCCTCTCGCCAATTCTTTCCACAAGAGTAGGCCTTATCGATAAGTTTGCCAACATCTCAGGTTCCAATTCACATCTAGGCCTGAAATCAAATCCAGCCAAATACTCAAGACTCTTCCATTCCGAAAACATGGCTCCCAATCCTGCATGTCTTCGACTTAACGCATCAGCCACTGCGTTACCTTTCCCTGGAGTATAGGCTATACCAAAATCATACGATGCTAAGAACTCTAGCCACCTTTGCTGTCGAAGATTCAAATCCTTTTGGGAAAACAGATACTTCAACGACTTATGATCTGTAAACAGCTCGAATCTAACTCCCAATAGATAGTGTCTCCACATCTTCAAAGCAAACACAATCGCCGCTAACTCCAAATCATGAGTCGGATAATTCCTTTCATGCGGCTTTAGTTGTCGACTAGCATACGCAACAACTTTATGCTTCTGCATTAGCACCGCTCCTAGTCCAGTGCCACATGCATCGGTGTAAACCACCATCTCATCATTCCCACTTGGAATAGTCAAAACAGGAGCACTCGTCAGTCGCTCTTTCAGGATTACGAAAGCTTGCTCACACTTATCATCCCATCTGAACACTTGGTTCTTCTTCGTCAATCCTGTCAACGGTGCAGCTATCTTGGAAAAGTCTTTGATAAACCGACGATAATATCCTGCTAATCCAAGAAAACTTCTCACATCAGATGCATTCTTAGGCCTAACCCAATCCTGGATCGCTGCCACCTTAGCGGGATCAACCGCTATTCCATTTCCAGAAATAACATGACCTAAGAACCTCACTTCATTCTTCCAGAAGTGACACTTCGAAAACTTAGCCTTCAGCTGATGTTTCCGTAAGATTCCTAAAACAATCCTCAAGTGCGTCTTGTGCTCTTCCTCAGTTCTGGAATAAACCAAAATATCATCCACGAACACAAGCACGAACTTATTCAACTGATCTCTGAACACTCTATTCATAAGATCCACAAAATATGCTGGCGCGTTAGTCAACCCAAACGGCATTACCAGCCACTCATAAAACCCGGATGGTGTCCTGAAAGCAGTCTTCGGCACACTATCCTTCGCCACTCTCAACTGGTGAAATCCCGTTGCCAAATCCATCTGAGAAAACACCTTAGCCTCGTGAAGCTGATCAAACAAGTCATCTATTCTCGGCAATGGATACTTGTTCTTCTTAGTCACCTTATTCAGCTCACGATAATCCACACACAACCTCAACGATCCATCCGCTTTGGTTGCGAACACAACTGGCGCACCCCATTCGGACACACTTCTCCGAATGAATCCTTTCTGCAAAAGGTCATCAACCTGCACCCTCAACTCTAGCTGCTCCCTCGGTGCCATCCGCCTAAGAGGCATCACAACAGGTCTGGCTCCCTCAACTAGATCGATACGAAACTCGATCTCCCTATGCGGCGGCAACCCTTTGACTTCCTCAAAGACATTCTCAAACTCATTCACAATAGGCACCAATGACAGTCCATCCCGTGGAACAACTAGCGAATACATGAAGCTCATGAAGACGCCTTCTTCATGCTTACATCGTATCACAACCTTTCGCCCTTCCACATTCCCGACTGTCACCTCAAGCCTCTCACAATCAATCCTTGCCGCATACTTCCTAAGCCAGTCCATACCCAAAATAATTCCGAACCCCGCAAAGTTCAGAACAAAGCAATCACAAACAAACGAGCAATCATGACTCGACACAACTAGACCACGACATAACATACACAAACATGACGAACCCCCTACCGGATTAGTCACAACCAATGGCCTATCAACAATATCCGGTTTCATACCTAACCGGCTTACCAAATCATCACAAACAAAAGAATGCGACGCTCCAGTATCAAACAACACTCTAACTGGAACACCACAAATAGAAAGAGTACCTTGAACCACCACACTCTTCCCCTTTTCTTCAGCAGTCGGAGCTTTTGAAGACGACGGCACAACTCCCAAAGCATAGGCTTGCACAATCTGCCTATCTTTCCTCGGCTCTGGGCAATCCTTCTTGATATGTCCCAGCTTATCACAGTTATAACACTTTCCCGGCACCTTGGGATTCTTACAATCTTTGTAAAGATGGCCCTTCTGTTGGCAGTTATAACAAGTCACTTCGCCTTTCGGCTTCTTCTGGCCATCCTTACCCTTCTGCTGCTGCTGCTTCCTCCTCTTATTGCCATTCTGGTGTGGTTTAGATCCTTCCCTGGTTACAGCAACAACAGAACTTTCCTTAGGAAACAAACTCTCATGCCTAAGGGCTTTCTCCACAAGCTTCTCAAATGGATCGTCCAAATGATCCACTAACTGTCTCCCAAGATAAGCATCCAGACCAGTCACAAACTTCTCATTCTTCTGATAGGGAGAATCAATGTACGATCTGGCATACTTGGACAAAGCTTCAAACTCAGAAATATACTCAAGAACAGGCCTCCCACCCTGCTTGAGCTCTACAAACCTCTTAAACAAGACAGATTTCTGAGCCGTAGAGATAAACTTAGCTTCAAATCTAACTTGGAATTGCTCCCAAGTAATCTCTTCTTCTGGGGTATCAATGGTGATAGAATTCCACCAATCAGCAGCTCTTCCCTGAAGCTGTCTCGATGCAAGCTTTCTCTTAGTTGCATCCTCAATCCCTAAGTCACCAAAGATCCTTCGACATGCATCAATCCATCTCTGCACCTCAATAGTCGACTCCGTCCCCAAGAAAGCTTTTCCTCCAAGAGAAGTATAATCCTTGCAAAGCTTAGCAAAATCCACCGGTCTTGGAGCTTGAACTTGAACTCCCACATCCACTGATGATCCTGAAGCTGGTATCCTTCTCATGATCGAAGTCATCATCGCTTCGAACATAGTTCCATAATCAACAGCTCCTTCATCAGCACGGCTTTCCCTTGCAGCTGGTCTCCCTCTTCGACTCATCCTTAATATCTGTAATAAGAATGATTAGAACACCTTAAGAAACAACTGCATAAGGAGTTCAAATCCTTCTAGGCTACTATATTATATATAGTAATCATCCATCAAAATACAATTACGTCTCTCATACGTAGTTACGTCAGCGAGCGTTGGCTGAAATCGATTAACCAAAGCTCTGATACCAAATGTGACGACCGCCCATGACTCCCGCACCAAATCAAGGAAATAATGCGCTAAAAGGTGTGCCAGGCAGCCATGGACGATAGTCAGGGTAAAACAAAACAGAAGAATCTCTATCGCATAACTCACAGCGCATGGATAAAATACAATAGAGAAATATAATATAGTGAAGCTCCATAGAACAGAACATCATCATATAAGCATCACAGTAGTTTCATACAATCATCTACTCAAATCCATACATGAAAGCCTCACTACAAATCACTCAACCAAATACAGCAGCGGATACCCAGTACATATAGTAAGAAAACTAATATGCAAAGCCTCCTGCTCGTCTTCGTCATCTTTAGCGTAGAACTCCTAGCACAGCACCTGTCACCTGCTACCTAGTCTGCCCATCCCAAACATGGATGAACAGCCCAAGGTAATAAGAGGAGACATAAAACCTTGAGTCAGACAAAGTCTTAGTGAGCAGTAAATCAACTATCAAGCATACCAAAAGAGCATAAAGGATAAAAGGAATAGGAACCAAACCATCCCACTCCACCTCTTTCTACAGTGATAGCCCCCAGACACACACTAGGAGAAGCAGGCATAACACAGCAGGCAATTAAAGTAAAGTAATTATCACTCGAGTCAAGGTCGATGTTTTCCAAATACAAACCCCCAAGGCCTAAACCAAGATCAGATAAGCACCCAGAAAACACCGCTCTTGAGACCGAATGATGATACAACCAAACATCCATGACTCTGGCTATCACTGTTAACTTTGCCTTGATTTCACCGTTAGTTGAATGACCACCTGTCAAGGGCTAATGGTAACCCCGGTTCTAACCATAACTCCGCACACTGCCTTGTGCCTAGGACTTATCTACTTTGCCCAGAGTACTCAACTACCTACCTGTAGTCTTTTGGGTGTCCCGACTACCTACCTGTAGTCGTTATGGGCGGCCCATGTACTCTTGCTTTTGAGCATGCTAGAACCTTCAACCACGATGAGATCCAGGCCTCCTAGCCATCCTTCTTGACGACAATCCTCATACAAGCTCAAGCTACCTCTTGAACAATCCATTATCAACCAACTTGAACTACCCTTCAAGTTATCAACATGCTTGGAATGATCCCTGCTTGGATTAAGCCAAAACTCACATCATACTTCGCTTCATCGCATCAAAGCAAAGTCTCATCTCAACAACATGGTTTGCCTCATCAAATCATGGCAAAGTCCCATCTCAACATCATCCAATCTATACATATGAGCTTCAACATCCGCTACATATGCCTTAAGCAGCTTTCACCATTCAAGAGCCTTCTTCCATAGCTTTTGAATCCTCTTCCATCCTCTTGTTCCAAATCAACTACTAGCTAACTTGGAAACAATCAAATCAATCATACATTCAAATATCAATCATTCAAACAAGATCTAACAAGCAATATAAGCAATATCAACTATAATGGCAATTTCGTGAATAAACGAGCAAAAGTCCAACATATGTGAAATCATGGTTTTTAGCATAGATCTATCAATTATAAAACATGGGTTTTGTCTCTAATGCTTGTTAAACTAACTTGCATAAGTAAACATCTTCAAAAACCATGGATCTAGACTTCGATCTAAGAAAAATGCATGAAATCTCTAACTTTAACATCCAAACATGCCACCAATCCAATATACTCCTTTGGATCCGCGTGAGAGATAACTACCACTCACCAAATCACCAAAACAACCTAAAATCAAACAACTTCAGATCTGGACAGCAAGGACTTGGGCTTGATCCGGAGAAATTTCACTTGAAACGGTGAAATCTAGCCTCTTCGGATGAAAATCTTCAACTTTGGCTCTTGATCTTTGATCTTGATCTTCAATCTTCAATGGATGTTAGCACTTGATAGAAGTAGAGAAAGAAGTGAAGAAAATACTGTAGTCGAGTTTCCAAAATGGCAGCACTTCGTCGCTTCGAAATCTGGTGCCAAAAAGTGAGCCAAACCCCTCTATTTATAGGCTGAACAACCCTTAGGTCGTCGCCCTTTAGGTCGTCCCCGACCTAACACTCCAACGACCTACGACCTAAAACCAGCCCGCCCTAGCGACCTACGGCTTATCCAAACACACAGGGTCTCACGACCTAAACCCCCTGCGACCTAACAAACAAGGCCGACTTAAGCCCAAGGCCGACCTAACGACTTATAACCTTAACGACCTACGACACAACCCAGACATAACCTAAAACACAGGCCGCATATCCCAAGTCCTAAGTCGTATGACGACTTAACCACCATGCCGACTTACGACTTAATACCAGTGCCGACTCAAACCCCTGCCGACCTATGTCCCCAACGACCTAACAAACACACAATACAAAAGCCTCCGACCTAACTTAGGTCGTTGCCGACCTATCATGCTACGACCTAACAACATAGCCGACTCACGACTCAACCTATTTCCTTTAGGTCGCGCTAGCGACCTAACGACTCATCTACCAACGACTCAAGCATGCCTCTCTAAACCCTAAGTCGGCTACTTTCCTGGGTCGGTCCATCTCTAAGTCGCCTAACCTTTAGGTCGCTACCCCCCTACCTACGACCTATCCTTCAAACGACCTAACTCCCAAGCCTTCCATCCTATGAGTCGTAACTTGTACACGACCTATCCTATGAGTCGGTCACGACTCAACCCTTAACTCGGCAATGCCTATGAGTCGGTCACGACTCAACACTAACCACACGAGTTATCTCCTTATACGACTCAGGCTAGGAACACCACAAACAACACTAACGACCTGTAAATTCTACGATCCATCGACACGTAAAATACGGGTCGTTACAAAAGGAGATATGGTTATTTTCCAAACAACAATTGGTTCGAGTTTGTCTACTGAACGTTCAATAGATAAGATAAATTGTGTCATGTGGTACGGTTTGGAATAAAACATTAATTAAAAAATTAAGAAAGCAGCGTGAAAGATGGAAGGAAGACGGAAGAATAGAATTAGCATTAGGTATAGTTCTTTTCGTGGACTGGATGGTTAAAGTTCGCGTCTGAAGCGTCTGACGTGAGCTCCCATTCGTCAGTCCAGTTCGCACAAATGGTTCAAAATGTAGCTTTTGTTGGCCGGTTTATTTCTTTTCATATTTTACATCCCGTGTCTCTTCTTCATTCTCCTTTCGTGTGTAAAAAGAACATACTTCCATTTCGCGAACCAATTCTTTTTCTTTCCCCTTTTACATGTCCATTTCGTTTGACCATTCCTTCAGGTTCAAAAAAGAACACACCCTTAATCTTATAATACTATGAACATATGCAACTCCAAATAAATACTTTATTAACTTCAAAAAATTCAATATATATCGTTTAAGATTGTATGTTATAATAACTACTGAATTGTATATTTCAGAATCTGGTTGCCAAAGAATATTTTGCTCATGCTTTTAAAAGTTCCCTGGAAATTGTTATCCAAACATTCCATAGTTAGCCGATTAGAAAAACATCAACTGAAATTTATTTTCTACAACTAAGAAAGACCTAACATCATCTATTTCAACTTTAGAGATAGAATTGAACTTATTTGAATTTAATGTTGAACTAATCCAACCACATAAAGAACAAGTTCACTGATATAAGGCAGTAGACATCATAATTGAAGCTTAATCAAACAAACTACTACAACCATTAAGTAAGAGTAAGATATACGTTCCTTTCACTACTTATTGAATACAAATAACCTATGTGATAGGAATTAAGGAATATACAGCCTTGAAGAAACGGGAAAGAAAAAAAACGGAGCTTATACCTGATTAAAACCAAACACTTATTGAACCAACATATACTTGGTTGAAAGGAGGATCGGAACAGATTCTACATCATATTAGGCCGAATCGAATCGGGTATAAACATGAAACAAAAGGTAAACAAATACTCTCAATGTTTCATATGATTCATCACGATTTTAATTCACCCTTATCCCCCACAAAATACTCTCAACCATGTTCCTTCTAAGGTTGGTTCAAGTTATTAAAAGTAAATAGGAATTACAAATTATAAACACATATCAGACATTAACAAGAATGTTTTGAATGCGCAAATGGAATCTAGTTTAATACAAAAATTGTATGCAACACTAGTTGAATCCATTATTGCTGGACACAAATTGCAATCAAAAGCTCATCCACGACAGAAATCTGCCCTTCTCGTGTATTGTTGTGCCTTCGCGAAGTTTAAATAGTAAGCAAACAAAAACTAGTGTGAACACAGCGATGGCAGTTTATATATAAACAGGAGCGACATACTAGTACTAGTACATAAATGAGTTGGCATGGCTGGCATAAAGGATTAGCGTAGAGCAAGCCCGGCACGCTGCCCATGTGATGTGTATGCGTAATGTGACGTGTGATGGGCTAACATCCAATTGCGGTCTCAATTATTGCTTCACCACATTAATATTCCACCAGCATGCAAAAAACCATGCACCACTGGACCCATTCCTCCATTTGTCCATTATCCACAATGCCAAAACCTTGACCAGCTTTGATGGATTAAACCTTAAACAAAATTAAATGTAAATAGGGTACACAGATAATAATATAAAGCTTTGTAGCCAAGCAATATCTAGACGAGTCACTACAACGGGAAACTCCAGACTTCAAATCCAAAAGATGTAGCTATGAGCTTGCCAAACGCTTTGGAAAACCATCTACTTGTCAAAAGATATGGAGTGACAAAGTTTAGACTACAAGATCCAAGATTTGATATGGAGGGACAAAGTTTAGACTACAAGATCCAAGCTCAAGTCTTGGATCGATGCCGAATCAACGTGCTTGTCCGGAATCAAAATCAACTCAAACCCATTGAAAGTTCACGACAATTGCAAGCAATGTGAGCCAAAAACTATGGCCCGCCATCAATCTAACCAACAATTTCATGAAGCAAAGCATCACTACACAAGCAACCCAACTCCTTAGTTAATCATCAAACCATAGCTAGGTGCGAGCATTTGGTTTATACGATGATGAAAATTATTAAACTAAACCAAAACCAAATAAAATCAACCAAACTTGGTTATCCGATTTAACCAAACTAAAAACTATTCACATTTGATGTTTACAATATTCATTGTAGTTTGAAATAAACCTTAAATATACGATTAAAGTATTCTTATTTAGCATTTTTTATATTTCTTTTATTTACAATTTCAAACAAATATGATAAATAAATTTTACTTACATCAATAAAATAATCTGAAAAAATTATTATTACATTAGTAATTTAAAAATATAATATAAATTCGGTTAATTTGGTGAAACCAATAACGAGACTAACTTTTTTACGGATCGATTGTAAACCAATTTTGTTTCAAAACCAAACTAAACCAACCAAATGAATTTGTTTGGTTAGTTTATTTGGTTTAATCAAAGATTGCAAACCCCTAACCATATCCCTAATTTCGATACCAATCCATAAGAAAACTTGCTGATTTGGTCACAATCTCTTCAACAAACCTTCTTCAAAGCATGGAGAACATGGGAAGAACGTGGTGAAGACAAATTCAATAATCTTCATTTATAAATAAAGGATGAGAGGCAACATTTCGAGATCCTTTTTTCTACATTCAAAAATCATGTACTATTTTAGCAATTTTTTGGATCATCACCGATCTGAGATTACCGATCCATAAAATCTTACTTATAGAAGTTTGTAGAAATCATTAACAAAGCTTAAATGGACGTATGTCAAAGTATTATCGAACCACTATAAATCGATGTGTGTTGTTTTTAATAATTTTCCTCTTCATTTCTTTATTTTATTCTCTTATATAATCTGTTCGAGTGTTTGTCCAATTTTCGATGCAAACATTTTGCTGCTTTCATTGAGATCTTCAACTTCTCACTGTTTAGATCTATTTTCAATCTTTGAATTGCTTTACTCCATGAAGTAGATCTATAAGTGTGTTCCAAAGATCCGTAATTGTTCAGATTTCACTAAAGCCTATCATAGGATATAACAAAGCAATTGCTCTAAGGAATACCAAGGAAAAATCAACTACCTCCATATACACCAAAAATGCGGAAAATGCTGCTTCTCAATACGGAGAAGAAACCGATCAACCGAAAAATGGTGAAATTTAGAGTTCGTCAGATATAACACTACAAGGAATAGTGAAATTTGCAGCAGAAGCTTTTGACAGTCACCGACGGCTCCGTCATTATGCTGCCGACGGCCACTCAATTTAATTTAAACTTATTATTTACTATTCCATATTAGTTATGTCTTAGAAATTTGATTAAATATATGATAATTCAAATCCTAAGAACTTCGTAAATATATTTCTATTCGCTTATTCAAATTTATGATAATTTCCAATTAATTAAATTAGTGTTGTCGATAATCTTTTTTGTTGTATAATTATATTCGATAATTAACTTTATTGAAAATCGAACATAGACAATCATTTTTTGTAAGTTTCAGTCTATCAATTATAAAATTTTGATGGAAGTTATGATACGTAATCATTTTATGAATTTCTTTTGTAAACATTGTGTGTATAACTATAATTTAAAATTTGTAAATTAATTTGAAAAGGCAAGTAAGAGAGACTGTAATCATTAATATTTATTTCATATTCACTGATAACTAATATAAACTGTTCAATTTTTTTCTATAAATTAAAATTTTCAAACAAACTAATATATTTAAAAAGTGTGAAAATGGAATAAAAATAATTAAGTAGCCGTCGGAAGTCGTTGCTAATTAAAGTCGTCGATGACCGTCGGAAGCCATTGGAAAGTCGCGTATATTCAATCAATAGGCCGAGAGCTGCTTCATTACATTTGCCTCCCTCATATTCATAAATCCCCAGCTGCTCCTCCCCTCTCAGTCGTCGGCGAATCCGCACCACTCCCTAACCATCAACAGTTCATCATTCTCCACCCTCCACAACCCTAGGTCACTGATACATCTCCAATCAGGTTTTTTTTACTTAGCTTTAATTAATTTTCATTTGTTAAATTAGGGTTAATTTGTGATTTTAGTTATTTATATTACCTATCGCTTGTTTATTATACCCCATTGAATGCTAATTACAGTTATTATTGCTTAAATCCAAAAAATAATGTATAATTTAGTATATATGTATATACGTTAATCAGTATATATATGCATTAGGGCTAGCTTGGTTTAATTAATGTAGCGCGTATAATTTAGTTGATGTGCATGTTTTTTAAATGTCGAAAATAATAATTTATTTACATAATCATTTATTAGTTTAGACCCTTAATTATGTATAAAACATAGTTTGTTATAATATGTGGCATGCGGTAAGCTAGTGTATATTGTAGTTTATTTTTTAACTTATAATATTATATTCACAGTTCGTTAAATTTGAAACCATAAAAGATTTTATAAAAAGTAAAAACTATATGATTAACAAAACATTAAAGTATAGAAAAATCATTGTGCAAATGCTAATATGTTATATAGTTAAACAAAATTATGTAACAGTAATATATAAGCAAATTTGTGCATAATGTTCTTTATTTTTTTATATCCCTTAGAGAGTTTTTGGTCATGTCCGACAAGTATTGTATACGATAGTTATATGGATATTCGTTTTTTTTTCACAGAATGGGCATTTATATTCATCTGCTACAATATTTATTGGATTTGTACCTGAATTAGACAAGTTACAAACACAATAAAGTAATTGCATTTTGTAAACCATTACATTTAAACGGTTCATAAGATTTCGACAGCACTTCCTTTTTATTCTCTACGTACACGCATATGTATACGATACAACAAACAAAAGGGAAGTGCTGTCGAAATTTTCTTGAATCGTTTAGAATGAAATGATGTACGAAATGTAATTACTATTATGTTTGTATGGGAAGTAGGATGACCGACCATCAAAGTAGAAAATAATAAACTAAAAACTTGATATTATATTCATAATTTATGCCAATCCATAAAATGTATAAATGGTAATATTAATAAATTAGATATGGTCCATGTAGTAGGTGCAAACTTCTGAAGCATTTGGTATCGGATATGGTTAAAATTCATTTGTGCCAATACGGATACCTGCCGGATTATAAAGTGTGGGATCATCAAGGAGAACCTGTACGGCCTAATCATGTACAGTTAGAGGAGGAGGTGCGTAATGACAATGTCATGACGAATCTCATAGAAGATATGGTTGAAAACGCAACATAATCGATATTCTCTACCATTGAAGTTGATGATGACGATGTAAATGTCGAAGAAGAACCAAATATTGGAGTAAAGAAAATCTATGATTTATTAGATGCTGCTAAAAAAACCCTTTGGGATGGATATAAAAGAGGCATCCAATTACCAGTAACCACAGAGTACATTGCGATGAAATCAAAATACAACTTCATAAAAGCTGGATCTATAGCTATTGTACAAGCTGCAAAATGACATATATCATCCAATAATTTAATATGCGAAAATCATTATGAAATGAAAAAAAATTATGTCTACTTTTAGTTTGTCGTATCAAAAAATAGACATATGTTTAAATGGTTTATTATTGTTTTGTAAAGGGGACATCGATTTTAGGAAGTGTAGAATATGTAACGAGGAAAGATACGAACCAAGAAAAAAGGAAGTTCCATACAAGCATATGTATTGCTTACCCATCACTCCTAGGCTTCAAAGATTGTATGCATCTTCTATAACCGCGCCTCATATGAGATGATACAGTCTGAGAACACAAGAAGAAGGTATGTTAACACAAAAAGTAAATGGAGAAACATGTAAGCATTTTGATAGGACATATCCTGTTTTTGCAGGGGAGAACCGTAATGTTAGACTTGACTTATGTATTGATGGATTTTCACCATTCTCTCAATTTAGTTCTAAATATTCATCTTGGCCTATTACCGTTACACCTTACTATTTACCTTCGTGGATGTATATGAAAACTCCATATATGTCTCTCACTATTGTCGTCTTTGGCCCTGATGATCCGACACAAGGAATCGATGTTTGTTTGCAACCGTTGATTGAAGAGTTGAAAACACTTGGCATGAAGGAGTTGAAGCATACGACATTTCAAAAAAAAAAAAAAGAATTTTCGCATGTTTGTTTCTTTGTTATGGATTTTTAACGATTTTTCTGCGTATGTAATACTTTCAGGTTGGAGTGCTGCTGGTTTTCTAGCTTGTTCTTATTGTGTGAAAGAAACATGAGCATTTTCTTTACCATATGGGAAAAAATTTCATGGTATGATTGTCATCGGTGTTTTCTCCATATTAATGAGAAGTTTGGACGGTTATAATGAACTTAGTTTATTTTATAAAGAGCTTTGTTTGGCTGCGTTAAAAGTTGATTGTCTATGTAAACTTGAATTAGAAATCCTTATACTGCTATGCAACCTAGAGAAAATATTTTCTTTAGTTTTTTTAATGTAATGTAGCATTTACTTGTTCATCTTCCATCTGAAGCACGTCTTTGAGGTCTTGTGCAATATGGATAGATGTATCTATTTGAAAGGTATTGGTATTGAGTATGTCAAATACTAGTTTAATTACATATATAAGTAAATTTTAATTTGAAATAATTTTTTAATAGGTACTTAAGTCATATAAAGAAAAAAGTTAGACAAAAAACACAAGTTTAAGACTCAATTTGCGAATCATATATCGAAGAAGAAGTTTCGTTCTTTTTCTCTCATTATCTCAGTGACCATGTAAACTTATCATTTAAAGGTGTTCCGCGTAATGAGGAAGGCGTTGAACAAGATTCTTCTCTAGCGATGTTATCTATTTTTAGACAACATGGCCGACCCGTTGGAAAATATGTGTAACCATGGTTAGAAGATAAAGACCACCATATAACACATACATATATTCTTCTTAATTATGCTAAGTTGCACCATTTGTTAGGTAATATTAGTTAATAATTCTCAATATATCTATTTCGATAATACATGTGTAGATTATAATAAAATATACTATCTATATTTGCAGTGTTTACGAATCATAACATCCATGTTGCGATCTTAGTAAAGAATTCGCTGGTTGATTTTCGAACTACGTTTATGATCCGAGAAATTGTGTGGTGGACAAAGGATTGAAACAAATTACATTGGGACCAAAAAGAAATGTCAAGACGTATATAATATTCTTCATCAATGGTTATAAATTCAGCACTGAAGAATATGTGCTAAAAAATTAACTAACAATACAGGTGTACTTGTTAAAGGGTGATGATTCAAATAATCATATAAATGATTTTTATGGCGTGTTAATCTTGGTTTTTTAATTGACATATTTCACACGACATGTGGAGGAATTTTTTTTTTGTTTAGATGGAATTGGTTCAATGGTGTTTCAAGTTCTAGAATCAATGTGCACAAAGATCATAATCTTATTGAAATAAAGCATACCTCACATCATCATACATACGATCTTTTTGTACTAGTCAAACAAACACTACAAGTTTATTATGCTCCATATCCATCTCCAAAAAGAGATAAAGCAGATTGGTTGGCAGTTTTTGAAACAAAAGCAAGATTTATGTTTGATGGAAAGAATATTCCAAACGAACAAGCTTATTAGGTAGATAATGAGGAAAATAGCGAAATAATAATAACCAACGATCGTACTGATTTTGGGCCTCTAAAAGATGAATCAAATGTTTTAGTAGAAGTATTTAAGACCACAGAGGAGTACAATATAGATTACAAGACCGAGGTTGAACCAAAGAACGATAAGGACCGATTAATAATGTACATTTTGATTGACGATAATTTATGCGATTATTAATGCTACATTTTTCTTATAAAAAATGATATGTTTTCCCATAATTAAATGATATGTTATGCCATAATAATATGGTATGTCTGTGATAGGTATTTTGTCATTTTTTTGATGTCGGAATTCTTCCCATTCAGGTTCCTTCTCTTCTTCTCTGAGAGGGACCACCGCGGGAGATGATGACAGCGACCCATCATAGTAAGCGCAAAGTCCCATAGTGAAATTATAGCCTAAAGCAAAAGGGTAATTGTTAAATTTATTTCACCTTCGTAAATATTTTATGTATGATATATTAGTCATGATTTATTAAAGTCTATATCATATTTGACACAGGGGATTTCAGTTGGAGTCTTCAAAGTTTGTTTTTAATATTTCCAAGCAAGATTACATAAGCTGGATGACCGCATGCTGGCCTAGGTGGGATAGAATCCCAACCCACATCATAGAGTGCATCTACCAGGACTTCCTCATAAGTGTATATTTGTATATCATTATATATAACCACTGTACAATTTGCTAATTATAAATGTATTCTTTTTTCAACATGCAGGGGTGGTAGATTTGCAAGAAGTTGACACTATTCTTTGTAGAAACTACTGGATGAGAAAGGTGAGGAAGAACTAACGTGACACGATGTTAGACATAAAAAAAGCCGGGAAGAAGCTTGATTGGATGGGCGCAAGCGTGTGGGATGCTTGGTTGTTTGGTGGAACAGTAACGAGGCACAGGTAAGTTTACTTATCTCTTATTAATTATTTAAATAGAAGTTTTATATACAATCTATCACACTATACATATAGCATATATATAATATCACTCGTTCAATTTAAATATACAAGTAGAGTCAGATAGAAACTCTGCAAATAGAAATAAGAATCCAATCACACAACGCGGTGGTTCTAATTCTTTCACGCGTTATCGAGAAGAGCTTGTAAATTTACTAATTTCGCATATAAACAGTAATTACATTGTATAATTTTACGTATACATTAATAACAAATAATAATTATTCCAGGAAAGAGAGCGTATGGGTCCTATCTCCTACATGGACGTATTTCCCGTACTCATGCCATTAAGCATCAAAATAAAGATGGCACACTCTTGTGCACATGGGCCGACGATAAATCAACCAAAGCTCATGTAAGAATATTTTAAGTTATAAGTTATTAATAATCAGTTTAATTAATTAGTTATAAAGAAATAAAATAATGTAGTGTAAATTTCAATTGTAATTTTATTTTCATTGTAGGAAAAATATATGCAACAACGATAGCAGCTGCTTCAGGAAACGAAACGGGATCAGTTGACTACCGACTATGAAGATGCTAATTTTGATGCTGTCATGAAACCAGCAACGCGTAATAGATGGTATGGCTTTGGCAAGCAAGAGGTACTAAACAATATGTTTGGATGTGACTATTTACTAATCTCTCGACTGTAGCAAACTTGAAATTGTTTAGATTATTCGTTGGAAATTATTTAGGTTATAAAATCATTTTCTTATATAAAAGTTAACCGCGCATCAAAATGTAGTTAGATAATGAGATGAATTACTAAGTTTATAAAAGAATTACTAAGTTTATTAAAACATAATTAAGTTTTATACAAATTTAACTTAAGTTGCTCATAAGTTTATAAAAATTAACTAGTTTTTATATAATTTAACTAAATCAACTATGTTTTTAAAAATTAACTAAGTCAACCAAGTTTTATAAAAATTAAATAATTTCCTCAAAATTAACTAAAATTTATAAAACTTAAACAAATTTATAAAAATTAACCGAGTTATATAAATTTGAATTAAGTTAACCAAGTTTTATAAAAATGAAATAAATTTATAAAAATTAACTATATTTTACAAAAATTAACTAAACCTATACAAACTAACCTAATTTATATAACTTAACTAATTTTTATATAAGTTAAATAAGTTATATAAAAAATTAAATAAGTTTATAATATCAACTAAGTTAATTAAAAATAATTAAGTTTTTTAAAAAATAACTTACTTTGTAAAAATAACTAAGTTAATAAAATTTAGTTTTTAAAGAAATAACTTAGTTTATAATAATAACTTAGATTATCAGGATGCAATTTCTTATCAATTTGGTTTCTCTTCAATATATATACATGTACAAACAATGGATTGAGAAGACAACCCAACCATTCTCAATTTAATCAAAGCAAGTAAGATAATAATGTCTTTGGATCCCAATGCTGTTCCATTTCACACAGTTATAACAATTGTTAATCTTATATACCACACTATTATAGCGGCTGCTAAGCCATTTGACACAAATCTCTTATTAGATCATGTGTTGCAGGTTAGGAGCAAGCAGAGGAAGTACCAAAACTTTGGACAAAGAAGATATTTAGGAGCTGAGAGCCAGGATTGTAAAGCTAGAGGAGCAAGACCGTCATCGCGCCATGGAGATGACGTAGTTGGACGAGTGTTTTGCTGTGTATATGCCACAGCATGGGGTGTTTACTTCGTTCGGGTGGTTCAGGAGGCGATGATGAGGCTTGATAGTTATGATTTTTGTGTTTTTGTTTGGATATTGTACATTTATGCACTTGGAGATGGCGAGAATGATGTATTTGGTATGTTTGATACATTTTGAGGAGATATTGATGATGTGTTGGTTTATTTTGACACGACTGACACATTTCGAGATGTTGGATGTTGATTATGTGTATGCTGATTGACCGTTTTGTTGTATGGTGGATTGTTTAAGTTTATTTTGGTGTAAATAGTGATGTCTTTTTAGTATTGATATTTTATATGTGATTTGGACTCACACACACACACACACACACACACACATATGATTTATATATCTGAAATCGATCTATGATATATATTGATATGTGTGTGTTGTATATGAGATGAATGATAGCAGAAATAAAAAAACATCCCAGGTTTACGACGGCTACTGTCGGATTGTTGGTCAGTAATATCCAACGGTTATCGATGGCTTATTGGCAAAAAATAATCGGTTGTTTGTAATGGTTTCCTACGGCTAGAGAGCAACGGTTTCTGACACAAGCAAAGGTGAACCACGAATAGCCATGTGTACGTGACGGTCGTCCAAAAGCCGTCAGAATTCTGTTGGTAGCGTTCACAAAGCCATCGATGATTTCATGGGAAAGCCGTCGAAAGTATTGTTTTGTAACGGCTTTTTCCGACGGCCCTCGTCGGCTTTCGACGGCCGTTGATGGATTTCAGTCATCGGAAACTACACCTTTCCTGTAGTGCAATCAACAGAGTTGATCTGAATAAGATGATGAAAGAGGTGAACAATAATCTACTTAAAAGTCAACATGGTACGATGACTTAGATGAAAGAAAACTCTTATTTGATGACCTACCTATTTCTGGGTCGTAGAAAGAACATGAAGGAATTATCGCCTTCCAATTCAAAAGAAGATAATTCATCTTCATTCGATGAAAATCACATAGAAGAAAAGAAGAAAATGAAGAGGAAAGGATTTGGAGCTTCGAAAGTTGGAGTAGGCAAGACTCAGATTGGTAGAGAACAAATCGAACCATCACCTCAGATCGATACTAGTCTGACACACCTTGTCTTGAATAATGTCAACATTTTTTATTTGCATGATGATGTTGATGATGGAGATGACCCTATTGTTGACGGCTTGAATGTTAGAGTTCGAACGGCTTTTATAGACTCATTATGTAGAGATAACAGAGTCCGATCAAATGAGTGAACGATTCTCTCAGAGACATGGGAAACTCAAATATCATGGAACTTGCTAAGACTATTTGCAGAGCCAAACACTCGAGGAAGATCATAATGATCGTCATTCAACTAACCCGATAGAACAAAAGTTTTTTAGCGGACATGGTAAGGAAGCTGGTGAACTAAAAACATTATAGAAGTAATGACGAATGGGGTTCTTTTCCAAGTAGGAACCTAATCACCGAGGAGATGTTGAGAGAGGAGTAACCTATAAGATTTATCATGCCCATAATGCCATCGTATAATGAAGTGACTGATCCAAGACAGCATTTTCTAAAGTATGAATGACATATGGATAGCTCTAGAGCTGCACATGTTGTACGTTGCAAATGTTTTTCGATATTTTTGATAGGAATGGCTACGGTGTGGTTCACCCGACTGCTACCGAGATCCATATCTTCATTTACTTAGTTAACTAGAAATTTCATGGAGTAGTTCACGTTGCATGTTGCTTGCCCGAAAGACGTAATGCCATTGTCTAATATTTTTCAAAATTTTGGAGAACATTTAAAGAATTTTTGGAGTAAGTTTAGCATAGCTATGACAGAAGTAAGCAATACAAAAGAGGACATTATTTTGATGGCTTTGATTAGAGGAATACATCCTGACACGGAGTTCAGTAGATGGTTGAATATGAAACCTCCACTGACCATGGAAGAGATTTA
This sequence comes from Allium cepa, assembly GCA_030765085.1. Lineage (NCBI taxonomy): Eukaryota > Viridiplantae > Streptophyta > Magnoliopsida > Asparagales > Amaryllidaceae > Allium > Allium cepa. Next base: position 548,875,560 of record CM060934.1, on the reverse strand, counting down.
CATAAATGCAACTCAATATTTTTTCTTGGAATAAACAAATATGACTGCTGGAAAGGCCAGTGGAAGACAGTCAACTAAGGTGGTTAGAGTAACGTGGCTGTGGAACACACCGACAAGAGTTCCGGGAATGTTGTTGTTAGTGTGGGAAATAAGAACAACAACAAGAAGAGAAGTAATCGGGGTAATGGAAGTAGGAAACCAGATTTCAAGAAACGTCCAAGGTTCCCCAAGCACGAGGATTATCCACCGTTGAATGATACCGTTGAGAATATTTACCTTGCAATGCAGGGCACTAAATACTATAAAAAGCTAGATTGAAGGAGTCAATTAAAAGAGAGAAAAAGTCTGTGAAGTACAGCCGCTTTCGTGAAACACATGGCTATAACACTAATGAATGCAGGCGTTTATAAGATGTGATTGAGGACATAATCCCAAAAAAGAAACTTCAGTAGTATGTGAAATCCCTAGGGACAATTGCTCCAATGGGGCAGGCTGGGACAAGTGAGGATGAACCTAGGTGGCTTAGGAAAAGACTTATCATTACCATGATAACTGTTGAGCCTTATCTGTCCAGAGAAGAGATGAAATGAGATGGAGAGGTATGGAAGCTCTTTGAGACATGTTGTGCAAGAGAGTTTCTTTGTTGTCTAAGACGAAGCTTTGGCACAGCAATTTAAGACAATGGCAGATGATATTGTATTTAGAAATCATGATGTGGACAGAGTTGAAGCGCCGATACTTGACACTTTGGTGATAACAGCCATGATTGGGCTAGCTGCTACGAGAATGGTTCATAGACCGTGGAAGTTCTGCAAATGTATCTTGTCTAAGAAAGCCAATGATCAGATGATGATAGATGATTAGGACCTAAAGCCATGTAAGCCTAGATATAGATATTTATCTGAGAGGCTGTAGAGCTTATTGAGTCTCTTGATTTATCGGTGGATTTAGTTGAAGGTAGGAACAACAGAGTGTAGGTTATGATCTTTATTGTGATGGATACATTGTCTGCATATAACACCTTCTTGAGCAGACCGACCCTTGGTAGCTTCCAGATGGCACTAGCCTTGTGGCATCTGATAATGAAATTTTGTATAGAGAAAGGGGTAGGAGTCATCCAAGGTGACCAGAATATAGGGTGTGAATGCTACATTGTGGAGCTAAGAGAAGCGAATTAACGTGAAAAAGGAATGGACATAAAGGAGACTCTTTACGTTATGCCAATTGATGCATAGCAACCACCACCTAAGCCCTGGCTCGGTCGACACAGTAAATTTCACAAAACTACAGATGCGAGTGGAGATTCAGAGGATGCGAGGATGGCTGTAACGATCCTGACTCGACATTTGAATCTGCGGCATTATTTTAATTAATTAACCTTTAATCATTTTTTAGTTAACCGGGATTAGTAATTAAATTCGTAAGTAATTTATCTGATTTAAATTAATCAGATGATTAATAAATCATACATATGGATGTTTGGATTGGAGATGGAGTTTTTGGAGTTTGGCATTGCAGACACTGCCTTTCCGCTACTGTTGTCTCTGTTATTGTCTTGTATCTATCTTTGATATATTGATAGCCAGTTGTATCAAATGTGTTGTATCAAATACTGTTGTATATCAATGATACATTCATTCATTCATTTCTTCCGATATGTGTTGTTGTACTTAATGTGTTATAAGCTCCGGCGAGCCAGATTCGGCGTTTGAATCTACGACATTCGAGTACAAGTGAAGTATGGGCGTCGATTTTCGAAGGTCGAGTCAGGATCGTTACAACGGCCCTAGCTAAGTTGATGATCAACATCCCGGTCGATCAGGATGATCCTACTTGGGTCCTGAAGATTGAATCTCTACTCGATATGAAGATGAATAAGGAGCTGGTAGGGTTTCTCCTGGAAAACCCGAATGTGTTTGCGTGGACAAATTCCAATATGTGTGGAATATCACCAGAGATAGCATGTCATGCATTGAATTGGAATCCCAGATGTCCTCTTGTGAAGAAGAAATGGCATAGCCTGAGACCATAGCTATCAGTTGCATTATAGGAAGAAATGGATTGTAACAACCCTAGTTCCTACACCGTATAAATAAATAAATTTAATTATAATATAGATGTTTGAATTCGATTTGCGATTTCTAGAATACAATTTTAGTTAATTAAATTCTATTTAATAAAAGATTTAGATTTAATAAATTGGATAAAATTAATAAGTTCTTTTAGAATAATTTATTAAAGTTGAATAAATTGTTTTAATTGAATGTAAAATATTTTTAAGTATAGACCCATTCAAATTAGCTTGGATTTCATTTACAAATAAATTAAAAGGAACCGTGAAAAGAAAATAAAAGAAAAAAATTAGCTAATTAAAATTAAAGCCTAAAATTTTTGGTCCAAACTCATATTTTTTTCTTTGAAATACTCTCTATACTTCCTTCGCATTCTAGCCCAAACCCGTATAACCTTCACTTCATTTTTTCCTTAGCCTAAAATCATGAATTCGAAAAATCGATTAAAAAACAAATCGGTCATGACAGCCGACCGACCTAGAGTTGAGCACGCGTTGTAGGCGAATGTCGCTAGGGGAGGCACGACCTGGGATTGACGATGGCCTGGAAGCGACAGTGAAAGGTGCGATGAGGAAGGAGGGATGCATGAGTGTTTTAGAGCACGTGTTAGTGTATGGAGGAGGCAAGCATGCTCTGGTGGCGTTTAGGTGATGTTCTCTGTTCAAGCAGCAGGCTGATGGAGGCGTTGGGATTTTGGCTTCGAGTTATGCTGAATTTCGATATTGGGGTCAATAATGATTGTGATGCCGAGGCAGCGATGCGGAGGTGGCCGATAATGGAAAATTGAGTGCTGATTAACTTGAGAGTGTGATCATCATTTCAGTGAGTATTTCTCGCTCACAACCATATTTAATTCCACTCGCATCTTACATACACTACATTATCCCGATTACATATGGAATTTATTGGTTGAATTGATTGTTTAGGATTTGATTGATTGTGAGTATTGAACTTTTTGCTTAGATAAATTATTTGATTGTGGTATTCAGTTGGTTCTTATGATATTGGATGTTATGGTGTTTGTGAGTTTTTGTGTATGTTGGATCGTCCAAAGTGCAAAGAAGATGTTGTCTGATTGCATTTTGATTTGTATATTTTACATCTCTTAGTGCCATTCAATTGAGAGTATTTCCTCTCATTAGAACTATTGGTCCAGATGGATCCTAGAGTTTTATTTGTTGTGTGTGCATTTATGAATGATCAGAATTCGATGTAATTTGATTCGGGTTGAGCAATAAAATTTATATTGATAATTTGTTGTTGATTTTGGAGTAGTACGCTCCATGATTTATATTTTAGACGATTTATTGATTTTGCCTATTTCTAAAATAATTTTGAAAGCTTTGAAAAATTATTTCTGGTTTTTTAAAATTTATTTGAAGTATATTTATAAATAAATAAAAGTGGTTGAGAAATAAAATGTGTTGTTGGAAATTGTTTTGGAAATAAAAGTTGTTTTAAACGTGAAAACATAGATTTTCAAAAGTAATTAGATATATGGAATTAATTTATTTTATAATTTTGTACAGTTGAAAGATTTTAATAATATGTTTCAGAAAAGAATTTATTTTCTTAATTGTATGTTTAATAAAAAGGGTGTAAGAGATATTTTCGAAAAGGGATTTTTGAAAGGGAGTTTCGAAAAGGGAATTATAAACCAATTTTGAAATATTTTTGAATGGTTTTAAGAGTATTAAAATATAAATCCCTTTTCTAGAATATATTTATGGTTCAAAATTTATATGTTGGATCGTATGAGAATTCTTTATAATAAGGATATTTAATTTGTGTTGTGATTTAATTTTATATAATGAGGATGTTGAATAAACGGATTAGTAATACCATCTGGGATGAGGCATTCGGTATTACTTTCTGGCTATTCTTTTGAGCCATATTATAGAATAATTGTAAATTTGATGAGTGCGGTTTACTAGATTCTAGTAAATGATTTTATTCTCTATAAGGTCTCTAGTTTTTGTGTTCTTCTCTCTATAAGGTCTCCGGTTTTTGTGTTCTTCTCCCTGTAAGGTGTCCAGTTTTTGTGTTCTTTCATTTTTTGTTCTCTTTTCTCTATAATGCCGACTGGTATGGGACACTCAAGAAATACTTGTTCGATTACTATTGGTGAGTAGATGTCACTTATATTCCGGAGATGAGTTAGGAATTTGTGATATCGTCTAGAGGCAACTCCTTAGAGCTTACTAGTCGAGAGTTCTATTACTCTCCAAGGGCGACGAGCTAGAGATATGTTGGAATTTATAGATTTACCTTCTTAGGACAAATTAGTAGATTATATTATTATTTACTCTTAGAGCTAGCAATCAGGGAATTATTATGTAATGACGCTCTCATTAGGCCATATAAAGTCGAGAGTACTTACTATTGCTCTTATTAAGACTTATCGCATCGAGAGTACAATTTTTTGCATTCTCTACGGTCTAACTATTCGAATATATCATTATCTACCATCAAGGCTAGTGTTCGAGGATTCATTATATTGAAATGCACTCATCAGGACCCGTATAGTCGAGTGCGATTACTCTTATAAGGAATTCTACAGTCAAGAGTATTTGACATGTCCTCACCGGGATTCATCGAGTCGAGAGTATCAGTTATCGCTCTCAATAGGACTTATCGAGTCAAGAGCAGTTGTTGTCACTCTCATTAGGGCTCCCAAAGTCAAAAGCACTAATTATCACTCTTATTAGGATTTATATAGTCGAGAGTATTTGTCGGGAATCTACGCCATAAGGTTCATGCCACTGTGGAGAGTGTGTAAATTAGACCCACTAGATAGGTTAGTTATCCTTCCTAGCAGTCCTGATCGTGGAGTCATGTCTTGGATCCGTAATGTCACCATGTTGAGTTGTAGGCTGAGAGTTATTTCTCTTATTATAGCCATTGCCCCGACGTCACTTAAGGTACCAACAGTTTGTTACCAAGGGCAAGTAGGAATTATAACCAATGCTTGGCATAGTCGGGTAGCATATTTTTGACATACGATGGATATAAGTATCACAATTTTGAGAGTGACATAGGGACTATAGAAAAAGGATTACGATCATTATCGTTTCCTGGAGAAGTGTTGTGGTACATTAGTCTTCTATCTGGATGACTTAGGTAGATCCATTTTTATATGAGATATTTGATATTATCACCTCATTAGAGACAATGATTGTTTGACATTAGAGACAAGCTGTATGTCTGTCTGTCATTGGAGATACCCCAACCCAAGATAGCCATGTGTTGTCCATTCATGGTATTAGAGACTTGCTATGAGCTTTTCTGTCATTCTCTCATAAGAGCATATGGCCGAGAGATCTCCTTTGATATGTTGTTTCTATCTCCTAGGACCATTCGGTCGAGAGTTTCACCTCTCTAAGGTTTGGGGTTCAAGATATATGGTATTATACATTAAGTATTTGATTGGTTTTTGATGTTTATTGAGATTGAGTTTTCTCGTTATCTCTAAGGGTCTAACAAGCAGAAGTTATCTCTTCCATTAAAACTGTAGGTCGAGATAATTATTGGATATTATTTTCGATATTTTGTTTGAATTGTGTTTTATGAGATTTGTATTTCTAGTTATCTCAGGGAATTAACAGTCAAAAGTATATGCTTCCAATAGGACTGAAAGTTAAGATAGTTGTAACGACCCGTATTTTTGATAATTAAAATATTAAATTTAATAAGATTTTTGGAATTTAATATTGTGAGAAATTAAAATTTATGATCTATAAATGGAAAAAATTATTAGAATATAATTTAGGAATGTTGATTGGATGTAATTGACAACTATTAATGTAATTCCAATTAATGGTAATAATAAAGGATAACGAAGAATAAAATAAATATTGCATTAAAAAGAGAAATAATATGTATTTAATTGAATTTGGTTTTAATATAGAATATGAAATCAATTAGTTAGTAAATAAATCTATTGACCTTGTTTGTAAACAATAATTTTATTAATGTGTTTGAATTACTAAGTGGTAACAATTGATTTATCATCATCTTATTATTTAATCCATTTGAAATTAAATTGGAAATCAATGAAATTTAATGTAAATGTAATAGTGCAGTTAACATAGAAAAGACATTAACTAGTATAAAAAAGTGGAAACTTATGTTAAATAAATATCATAAGGAATTTATTGATTTAATAATAAGAATGTAAATCAAAATAAAAGAATTTGTTTGGAATTTAAATTATAATGAATGGATTTATTATAATTGTAATTGAACGTTGAAATTAATGTAATACTTAAATCTTGACTTTAACATGGAAAATTAAAATTTAAAGGATTGCTAATTTTGTTTGACTAAGAATGATGATAGAACACTATTGATTGGTAATTTAAAAGTGATTAAATCAATTTAATAATAATTCGTTTTAATTAACGTGTAAAATTAGTCTTTTTGGCGTTGTCTCGGATTTCGTTGAAACTAGTTTCATCGAATCCGTAATAGTAAATTATTATAGGATTTCAAGTTTCGTAGTGGTCAGACTTATCGATTGATCGTGCGAGCTTGAAATGCGTAGAAATCAACTAATGGAATTTAAATGAATATAATTTGATTTTAAAAGCTAACTTCTATATAAAATAGAATTAGGGTTTGAAACTAGTTCCATTGAGTTTGAAAATACTGAAACCTATATTTTGATATATAGATGACCTATTTTCGTTTCGGGAATGAAACGGGCTTTTTGGGTCTTTATTATTGCTTTGACCCAATTCGATCTATTCCAACCATTCTTTCCATATCTGTATATAGGCTGTTATAAACCCTAAAAGCTTTCTATTTTCATTTTTTGTACGTACAATTCCTATCTCATCTGTTCCTTCCCAATGACATACATCTCAAACCCTACTTACAATTCCAAATCAAACTCCAAAATCCAAACTGCTCAAATTCTATCATATTATATATCATCGTGAAGCACTCGGCGAACTACATCTACAATTTGTTTTTCAATTGGAGGCTCCGTTTGTCCAGAATTGGGCAAAACATTCACGGCTGCTGAAACTAGGGTTTGCAAATCAACAGTGGATCGTCGACCAATCGACGATCGAGAGACACTGGTACGTAGAGGAGGTTGCGACGAGTTTATCCACGCAGTTGGTTTATCGAGATCATCAGTGAGATCACCAGAATTGGCAATTATACATAGGCAGCGGTGGAGTTCAGGGAGGTGACAGGTGATGGTCGCGCGAGCAAGGGGGAGGCGATCTACATGGCGAAGGCGATGATGGCTTCGGATCTGGTCATTAAGGCGCATAGGTAAGGCATTTTGGTAATGAAGATCGACGACTAGGGTTCTATGCGTGTTTGTGGATCACTTGCTTAGGGTTAGAAGACGATGACATATTTATTTTTAATCCCCTGTATTTTATTTTAATTCAAAATTTTAAATTTCAAAATTTTAGTTCTCATAACTTTTGAATACGAATTCGGATTCGCACGCGGTTTCTTCCTTTAGGTCCGTATCGAAATTTTGGGAAATATGAAACTGGTTTGGTCGAATATAGAGACTGTTCAAATTTTGGCCTCTCATTGGATTTTAAATCTGCTTTAAATCAAAGGTTAGGGATTTAACCCACTCAAGCAATACTAAATCTTCTTATATTAGTTGGATTAAATTTATGATGTGATAACAAATTTATTGATTGCTATTTGGTAGTTTAAATTGACATTTTAATTGGCATTGAATTTTATATTGAATTAAATTGACATTTAAATTAACATTGGATTTAATTGCTAATTAAACACCTGATATTGATAACCAATAAATTATTGTGAATTATTGGCTGATTTGGATGTTGATTATGATTGAATGTTTATTTATTTATTTTTTTGTCCCTCTTATCACTTTGTATATTAATTGAAAGCATATAAGCTATTATTTAAATTATTTTGAATAAATTAAGAAATAGGTTGAAATGATATATACCTATGACACTTTGATTTGGATTTGAATGATATATATCCATCCCTATAATTAAAATTGAAATAACTGATCACTTGACCATAGTTAGAAAATTATTTACGGACACCAGATTGGTTAAATTAAATAGTTTTAAAAATCTTGAATTTTGATTTTGATTAAATAATATTCTTTAAAGGAAATAAATTTTGGATTTATATGAATTGAATTATTTTCTAATTCAAGCTATGAAATGTTGAAAATGGAATTGGTTAAAAGGAAATTGTTTTAAAGAATTGAATTGGAAATGTGAAGTTGTAATTAATATATGACTTCAATTTTGGAAATTGAATTATTTTAAAGATTTGGATCTTAAAATTGAACAATGAGGTCTGATTTGATTTAAGAGTTTATAAATCAGTAAATTGAAATTTGACTTGAAATTGATATAAATTGAAATGGTTTAAAATAAGAATTGGGTTGGAATTTAAATCATTGAATTGAATTATTGAATCGAATTCGAAGTCAAAAATGAATATTTCGAAAATTAAAGTTAATTCGATTTCAAATTGAAATCAAGTTGATTTGAAACTAAATCGAAATTGAGTCAATTGAATTGAAAGATTGGAAATTGAGTTTGTCGATTTGAAATTGGACATGGGTCCAGATTTGTGAAATGAAAGGAAACAGTTTAATAAATTTTTTAAATATAAACTGTTCAAAATCTATCTTTTTAATATTCAAATTATTTAGATTTTTCCAAACTATTTTACCGTATAAACCATTTTCAATACTCAAAGCATTTTATATCAAACTATTTTAAACTATTATAACTTTTCAAACTTGTTTCCAAAATTTCAAACTGTGCGAAGTTGGAATGTTTATATTTAAACCACTGATTTAAATGCGAATGTAGTTAAATGAGGTTATAACCTAAATTGGAATTTGAAGTGATGTTTTCAAGGGAAAATGACATATTTTGAGTAAATATGATAATTTTGAAATGAAGGATATTTCGAAGTGAATATGATATTTTGATATCAAATATGAATCGGTTTGAAATGTAAAAGAACTAACCAATGTGAAAATGACGTTTGGTTATTAAAGAGACCGGTTCCTTTTATTGGGATACTCTCTGTCAATATTGGAACCACTTTAACAACTGTGTACGTTGTGGATGATCCAAAATTAAGTGGTTGGATTTGGTAAACATTGCTAGATTTAAAGAAAGATAACAATGATGGATGACCCCGGTACTTGAGCCATTTGAAATGACTAAAACAGGATGGCTTGTCAAGGCCAAGTGGGCTAGCTACCCCTAACGGACAGACCACTTCGTATTACTATATTGATGTTGGCTTGATCGGTGCACCTTGATTTGATTTGATTTTAGAAGAGTTGAACGCGGTGGTCGGTCATGGCTACGATGCGTTACCACCAACCCTGCAACCCGAACTAGTAGTATCCTACCTTGGGAATTGCCTCACGTGCCTTATCATACTTTTATCCTTATATGCGACCTCTACGACTTTGTTTTAGTGATTTCTTATCATGGCGCCTCCCTGGCTACCGACATTACTGGTGATGCAACTAAGGCAAATGTAAGACAATGCTTAAAAATGTGTTAAGGGGGATCAATGTAAAGCCTTAACGCTATTTCAATACTTTACCGATAGACATTACTTATATAGCGTATCTTACTACATATGGATAGTTTAATGGATCCTTAGGAGATGGAAAATCCCGTAACATCTCTTAAGTTATCGCACTCACGTTATACACTGGATAGGAGATGTAAAATCCCATAAACATCTCTGAAGCTATTTGTAATATCCCAGAATTTCCAGGAGTTTAAAATGCTGATAATCTCTTAATTTTAATTATTTGAAAGTGATAAAATTGTTATTTTCAAAGATAATTAACCAAGTAATATTTTAATTATGGTTATAAATTGGTTTTAAATAAATAATATTTATTTTGTTTGTATAAATAAATTCTAAATATATTTATTGTTTTCAAAGTTGATAAGTGTGTTTAAGTACATTTATTTCAGTGTATTTTTAATTGATTTTAAAATAGGATAAAATATTTGTAAATAATAATAAGCTTATTTAAAAATAGATGTTTATATTCAATTAAATTTATTTTAGATTTGATTTTTAAATTGGACTTTGAAAATGAATATAAATTAGAATTCAAAGGGAATACATGCATCTTAAAATAAAATAATAATATAGTTTGGTTTTAAAAATATATAGATAATATTTTTAATTAAAATAAGATTTTTTTTTTATAAAAATTTGATTTGTATTTATTTAATAAAATATATGCAAGGCTTTTGAAATAGCATCTTTAAGATGAGTTTGCAATGTTTTATAATTTTATTTAAAATTATATTTGGTTCATTCTTTTTAAGGATTGTATTTTGTATAAATTTAGAAAACTTTTATAAATGTATAAATATATTTGTTTATTTGATATTGATTAGAAAAGTCTTTTAAATTTTCTTTTAAAATAAAAACAAACAATATTTGACATGTGTTAAGTTTTAAAACACCTTGTTAACAAGTGTAAAACATTTGTGTAAGTAAAGAGACAAGCGTCCATTTTTATTTCTATTTTCTTTTTAATTTATTTAAATCTGAAAATTCATCCATTTAAACCCCACCTCTTCTCATTTTTCTTTTTTCTTCAAAATTTTTGTATTCATATCTAAAAGAAAATTAAACCATCGATGCACCTTCATTCGAACACCCAAAACCAGAAATCTTCAATTAAAATCTGCATAAATTCTTCAATTCAAACCATGTTCAAAAACCTGAAACATTTAATCTTTGTTTGCCCAAAAATTTGAAAACAATCCTCAAATTTAAAATCTGAAACCCCCTCAAACTCAAACCAAAAACCTGATCAGTCTTCAAAAACAAATTCTGCAAATGTGTTAATCTGAAAGCATCACAGTTTAAACCCAAATCTGCATCATGTTTCAAATATTTTTGCAAGCTATCAACCCAGTTTTGCATATCCTTGTCTGCCTCAAATCTTTCAAGAAGCATGCAAGTAAATCCAAATGTTCATAGCAATCCAGTTTCCAGTGGCCATGGTTTTCAAAGCTAGCATTTCAAGTTTCAACTTCAATCCAGTTTTTATAGTAAATCTATCAAAAAGTATTACCTGAAAACAAATTCAGTTTCGAAGCTCCTGATTTTAAAGCTTCAAGTTCAAAGTCTTTTGCAAGTTTGCAGTTCTATCATCTCTGCATTTTGATTAAAAGGTGAGTAAACATTTTTACTAAAACTTAATTAGTTAATTAGCTGTTGCTATGAGTTTGTGATGATGTTTATATACATATAAGTTTGCCCCTGTGTAGATATAAATGTTAATATGTTTGTTATGTTTTGAAACTGTGCATGCTTGTTTGCATTGATCCTCTCTGTTTTTACTTACTGCAGAATTAAGTTAAAATCTAAACTTCAAGCTATTTTTGTTTAAACAACTATTAGAACATAGATTCAAAACAGAATAAGTAGTTAAGTATAAACTAAGAACAAAGAAATTAAACTAAGTTCTGGTTTGAAAATTTCTCTGGAAACAAATAATGCTGGAACAAATTAATATCAAAGTGTGAAACCAAGTATTGAAATTTGATGTAATAATTATATAGTTGGGAATGTCATTGGAAATTATGGATTTTAAAAAGAAATTCACAATTTTCAAATCTGTACTAAGTGGGCATTTGGGAATTTACTGGAAATTGGATTTCTGCCCAATTCTGTGGATTTGTGCAACTGGATTTCTCGAGGTTGTAGATGGAGCTATGTGAAGTTTAGGGGAGATAGTAAAAATAGTTGAAGAATTTTTAAATCACTATGATGTTTGATTTTGCCAGAGATTGGTTGTAAACCTAGTTTTGGGTTCTACTGTAAAATGAACTACTGCACCTTCATCCCTGCATTGACTTGTGTGAATTTTTGGGGAAATGTTGTGTGGTGGGTCAGCAACCGATGGCTAGAGTTGTGACATTTGTAGTTGGTCGGAGGTGTTGATTTTGGGAATTGTTGATGATGGGTTTTTGGGCTCAGTTCACCTGATGTACTCGATTTTGATTCGAGACATGAAGTGGTGTTTGGTTGGTCGTAGGGGCTTGCGAAGTGCTTGGGTGACTTGTCGGAAGTGTCGCCGTTGACCGGAGGAGGTCCTGGAGCAGGTGCACGAGGAGGTGGTGTCTGCAGTTTGGGTTTTGTTGTTGGGTTTGCTTGATTTCTCGAAGCAGGTCACGGGGAACATAGAAGATGGCTCGGGTTATAGCTCGCGTGGGTTCTGGGTTTTTTTTTGCTGATTGGGATAAACTGTTTTGTTTTAACAGTTTTTAAGTTTTAATTTAAACAGTTTTTAAAATTTTAAAAACAAATTTATTTTTTAAAAACAAATAAAGAAGAAAAGAAGATGTGCTTTGTATATTGAATTCCAGTAATCATGGGTTGAACACAAACTAAAATGTTCAACAAATTTTCAAATTTTAAATAAGTAAGTTTTAAACTTTAAATAGTTTAAGTTAAACTAAAATTCTTGTTTTTGAAAATTGAATTGTTTTTATAAATGAAATTTGTATGATTTGTTTAAATGTTAAGTTAATGTTATTTTCAAACTTACTTTGGAAAATATAAAGAAATTTATAAATGTTTTTATTAATTAACAAATAAAGATTAAGATAATTTATTAACTTGAAATTAGAATTGTTAATAAATAATTAAGGAAAGTAATTAATGATTTCTTTATAATTTAATTTAATTAATGAATTAAGTTAAGTAAAGATTTCAAGATTTATTTAAGATAATGTTTTATCTTAAATAATAATTAAGTATTAATAATTTGTAATTAGTTAGTTAATTAATAAATTTCAATTTAATTAATTTATTTAATTATTTTAAAGGGGGTTAGTTAAGTATAATTATTTATTTAGTTAACTATTAATTAAGATGATGATTTAATTAATGTCTAATGATTAATTAAATTATAATTACTTATTTATTTAAGTAATTAAGAACTAATTAAAATAATAATTAATTAATTAATAAAGGTTTTATTAAGTTTTAATTGGGTTTTCTTAATTAATAATTAAAGGATTATTAAAATATAATGCTAGTTAATTAAGAATTAATTAACTATTTTTATTTAAGGTTAATTAGTTTTAATTAAGGATTAATTAATTATATTTATGGGTTAATTAATTTGTAATTAAGATTGTTAATTAATAATTAAGTTTATTAATTAATGATTAAGAGTTGATTAATTTGTTAATTAAGTTTAATGAATTAATTATAAAAGTAATTAGTAATTAATTAATTTGTATTAAAGGATTAATTAATAATTAAGGTTTATTAATTAATAGTTTAAGAAAATTTATCTATTAATTGAAGATTAATTTGGTTAACGAGTAATTAAGGGATGAAAATCAAGTAGGTTGATTAATTTGTTAATTAATTAAACATAGTCACTTGATAAAAGATTAAGTATGATTACTTAATAAAGTTTTGATAAGGCTAATTACTTGAGATAAGTAATCGATAAATTACAGAGGTAATTGAGTTAGGAAAATTCCTAATTGGAAAATAATTTTAAATGGATAATTACTTGTTAAAGTAATCAAAGGTTTATTACTTGGTGTAATAAATAAATGAATTTATGAAGTAATTAAGAAGTAATTAAAATAATTAATTAATATTTATATTTGATTTATTGAAAGTAATTAATCTAAGCATGATTAATTAATTAAGATTCATTAATTGACATAATTAATGAGAATAATTAAGGATTAATTATTTGATTAAGATTTAATTAATCAAGGTTGATTAATTAGAATGATGATTAATTAATTGGTTTAATTAATGTTTATTTAGGCAAGATTTATTGTGATGAAGTAATTAATTTAATTAATTTTAAATTAATTAAGAGATGAAGTAATTAATTTAATTCACTTTAAATTAATTAGAGACTAGAGATAGTTAATTTAATTCATTTTAAATTAATTATATTGTGGTATGAGTAAATTGTCGCTTATGTATGAATGGATGACATTGAGTGTCTTGAATGCTTTATGATCTCAGTATGAGATAAGTATGGTTGTGTGATATGAATGCTTGGTTGCATTGTGATGATAACATAGGTTATCTATTGCGATGGTGATATATGGATTATCTATTATGATATTGATAATGTGGATTACCTGTTATTTGATAATGTTGTTTATCAATTATTGATATGTGAGTTATCTATCTGTGTGTATAAAGATACTGTATTGAATTGTTTTAAACCTTTAAAACAACTTGGACTTAAAAGACACGCTTTGGATTTCGATGAGACCGGGATCAGATTTCCATATTTGGATATCCGAAAACTACATCGATTCCAAATAATGTTAGGTCGTGAATTCAAGTGGAGCTTTGTGAAGACTCGCGGTGTAAGGACTATACGTCAGTATAACTCTGTGGGTGATTCCATAATGAGTTGACGGAATAGTACTTATAGGTTCGAGATGGTGGTTCAGAGTGCAAGGGTTATTATCGTTAACTCTGAGGGTGATTCCAAAATGAGGGTAACGAGATAATGCCTTCGGTTTCGTTCGAACCCGGAACGAACTTGTATGGATTGAATGCTTTCAGAACATCGTCAGGTGGACGATGAGCATTCTAAGTGATGTGTTCACTAAAGGTAATCGTAGCCTCAAGCCTCATCAACCGGGAATGGCTAAAACATGGGAGGTGCAACAAGGCTTCGTGGGTTGCCCCCACTTGAGAGTAAGATTTACCCCTGTCTAGAGGTCCCTTTTATTTCGGCTGTGTGGGCGGTTGAATAGCTACATCCGCCGGGGTTGTCTTATTTGGAACTGTTCAGTAAGGAATGGGTCCGGCTTTGTGTTGCAGGGGAGCGGGCGTACTCCTTGGTACGGTGATCTAGGCCACGTACTGTGACGGACGGTACCCCAGTAGCCCTGCCATTGTATGGAATCCAAAATCCAATAAGTGCCGTACGTATTAGTTGTGCCCAACTATGTTGGAATGTGAGATGTAAGCATTCCAGCTATTTCTGTATTTTACTTGAAAACCCTTGACACTATTATAATATCATCGGATTTCCTATCAAATGTTTTGGTTAGCATAAGGTAAAAACTTTTCCATGTTTATGTGTGGGAAGTCCTACGTGATACCTTTTCTTTTCAGTTTTTTTTTTAAAAGTTAAGCAACTTTAACCGTTTACTCACACCAGACCCATGTCTGACCCGGAGTTTATTCTATTTTTCTTAAACTCTTGGGTACTCAAATTTTTACGAGTAGCCAAGGGATTCAGGTTAGGATTTTAGGTTGGCTTGACGAAATCTGAAGGAGCAAATGGTGTAGGAGGCTTCTGCGTATAACTATAGAGTACTCCGCTGTGTGTTCTTTGAGTTGTATTGAGTTGTATAACTAGACAGGTGTTTATAACTGTCTAGTATGAGTTGATTATGCTGTGTATCTCTGATGTATATGATACTATGTAAAGTATTATGTGATTAATATAATTTATTCGTTTCGCTGTTTAGATTCTGATGTTGTTTCTTTCTTCTTCTCTGTCTTTTCTCTTTTATATTCCTTTCTTTCTTAAAGATGATGCGATTTTATGTGGTAAGGAAGTCGGGTCGTCGCATTTGGTAACTATTACACTCATATTTACTTGTTGTTGATTTAACTTACATAAGAACATTTAGTTCTGACTCGAGTGTTTTATCTTTTCATTATGCTTGGGTCAGCCTGAGCATTTCAATGTTTGAAGACATTATTTCCGAAGGATGAAGACGAAGTTTGGTATATTATATTATTAGTATTATTCCGCCGCATCATTATCGGTATGTTGTTGTGGTACTCTGATTATGTTGTGAAGGTTGTGTAATCAAATGTATATTGTAAAACAGCTTCATGAACTGTTTATTTGATTATTATATTTTATCATTTTGCTATGAGATTCTGTATTTTTTCCCCTTCTTTTCTCTTATTTTCTTATTAAATCCCATTGACAGTCCTCCCCTTTGAACGGTTTGAGTTAGACATGTGTGGTTTATTTTCGATATAACCATCCAAAAAGATGGGTCATCACTGTTGGTATTAGAGCTTTGGTTTAAATATACCTTAGCCTGTTAGGGTTTAAACTCATTAGAGATAGGGTTACCAATAACCTAGAATGAGTTTGAGTGTATAGGAGAGAGCGTATTTGTTAGTGTTATAAAAATGTTTTTGTATTGTGTTAATTTGTTTTGTTGAGTATTTATAAATTCTGGTCGGTACATAGGACGCTATGGCACCGATAGGGGTTTCTAACCACTTAAACAGGGTAGATGAACACAATTTTATTTTTGAAATAGGTGAATGAAATAATTTTACCTAGTAATTATATTATATATATACACACACACAAATATATGTATATATAAGTTTTCATAAATTGATTTTGTTATTTTTGTTGCGTTGGATGTAAGGAAATGATAATGTTTGATTATTATCATTTACTGTTTGGTTAGTCAAGGTTCTTACTACTACTGACTATTTTATGTTATAAGGTAACGTAATTTTATAGCTATGGTTTATAAAATAGGATTTAGCAACAAAATGAATTTAAATTGGAAATTTGAGAAATTAAATTCTAGTGTTTTGAAATTGGGTTTCAAAGATTTTGAAAAATAATATTAGTATTATTTGGAGGTATTTTCGGATAGAAATATTTTCAATAATATTGAAAGAAATGTTTTAAAAATAATTTTAAAGAAAATAAGTTCTTTACTCTTCTCTTCTGACGTTGGAAAATAATTTCGGTGATGACCCCATGACATCATCGACATTCATTTTCGAGTCTCAAAGTGGGGGAGGCCACCAGTAGCTTTGCTACTCATCTATTTTGAAAAACTAATTTTGATTAAATCCATCATGTATGATTTGAAAAAAAGAAAAAGAAAAAAGAAAAATATATATGTACATATTATTTCGAAATAATTTGAAATGAACCTGGTATCTGAATTCTTAAGTTCATGTTAATTAATGATTTCTAGTTGTAGAAATAAAGTGAAAATTTACCGGTTGGAAACTTATAAAATGAGAAATAAGAAATTGAAGCTAAATATTTAATGAAACTATAAAGAAATTGGAGATTTATCATTTGTAAACTAAAAGATAATGAAAATTAAGAAGATGTAAACTATTGAACATTTTTGCTAAATAAAATAAATAAGAAAAATTTATGTAACACTCAATTACATTTTAAAAAGTATATAAAACTTACTAGAAATGCCAAAAAGTTGAAATGTCAATATGAATATGTAATAGTATATTATACAAGTAAAAGCTTAAGTAACAAGAATGTGTCAAAATGAACATATGTTTATAAATGAAAATTTAAGATGTACAAGAAATGTTATGAACTTAAGCTAATGTTTTGAAATGCTAATAATATAATTCAATAGTTAAAAGCGAACAATATTTAAGTAAATGATTACAAACTCAAGAAATGTTGAAATGATTCCGTAGCGACCCAACTTTCTAACACTAGAAAGTCACATCACTAATTAAGAAAGAAAGGGATAGAAGAATAAAAGATAAGAAAAATGAAACACAACAACATCAGATAACTCACAGCGGAATGAATGAAATATAATATATCACATAAAATATTACATAGTATCATATTACATCAGAGTACACAACTTATTCAACATATATTAGATAGTTATAAACATCTGTCTAACTATACAACTCAAGGCATCACAAGATACAGACATCATACAAACACAGCGGAACCGTAATATATCTACACGTGGAAGCCTCCTGCTCCATATCTCCTCTAGAATTTGTCAAGCAATTCTGAATCTCTCAACTACTAATACATAATATGAGTACCCAAGAGTTTAATAAAACAGAAAGTAAACACTCGGGTCAGACAGGGGTCTGGTGTGAGTAAACGGGTTAAAATTTGCTTAACTTTAGAAAAACCTTTGAAAAGAAAAGGTATCACGTAAGACTTCCCACATATAAACATGGAAAAGTTTTTACCTTACCCTAACCAAATCATTTGATAGGAAATCCAGTGATATTGTAATAGCGTCTAGGGTTTTCAAGTAAATAAGAAATAGCCGAAATTGTTACATTATTAAATTCCAGCTACTAGCCATAAAAGTGGGTTATACAAACAAAACCGTAGGGTCCCGTAGGAAGAATGGGTTTCCATCAATGGCAGGGGTACCGCCCGTCACAGTACGTGGCCTAGATCACAGTACCGAGGATTACGCCCAATCCCCTGCATCACAAAGTCGGGACCATTCCTTACTGAACAGTCCCGAGTAAGGTCACCCCGTGGTTGGCGCGACCAACCACCCACAAACCCGAAATAAAAGGGACATCTAGACAGGAATGACCTCACCTTGAAATGGGTGCTACCCACCTAGCCTTGCTGCACCTCCCCTGTTTTAGCCATTCCCGGTTGATGAGGCTTGAGGCTGCGATTACCTTTATAAAACACATCTATCTTAGAATGCTCATCGTCCACCTGACGATGTTCTGAAAGCATTCAATCCATACAAGTTCGTTCCGGCTTCGAACGAAACCGAAGGCACTATCTCGTTGCACTCATTTTGGAATCACCCTCAGAGTCAACGACCATAGCCCTTGCACTCTGAATCACCATCTCGAACCTATAAGTACTATTCCGTCAAATTCATCACGGAATCATCCCCAGAGTAATATTGACGAATAGTTCTTACACCTCGAGTCATCACTAAGCTCCACTTGGATTCAAGACCTAACGTTTAATTTGGATCGATGTGGTTTTCGGATATCCAAATATGGAAACCCGATCCCGGTCTCACCGAATCCAAATGCCATTTTAATGTCCAAGTTGTTTAAGTGTTTTAACAATTAACTTATGTCCAGGATGATATAAACAGATAGATGAATCACATTATCACAATAGATAATTCATATCAAATATTCATCTCACAAAGTAGCATATCACATATCATAGATATCCAAATCATCCAGTATCAACCAATCACCCAATATCAATCAATCAATATTAACCGATCATCCAATATCAATCAATCATCCATAAGCAGAATTGATTAACTCTTAATCAATTGGATTACCTAAATCCTTCCTCATTAATAAATAAATTAATCATCTCTTAATGATCTTCTTTAATTAATCTTTCTTGATTAATCATCCTTTAATTACATTCAAGTAATTAGCCTTAACCATATATAGTAATTAACCTTTAATTACTATCATTAATTACAATAATTAATGATCCTACATTTGCTTCCTTTAATTAATCAACTATAATTAATTGCATTAAACCTCAATTAATTACAATAAATTAATCACACTTAAATTAATTACTTTTATTAATCAACCTTGATTAATTCATTAATTAACTAATTATCCTTATTAATTAATTAACCCTTTAATTAATTAAATAATTAATTTATAATTTATCATCTCATTAATCATAAATAGTAATTGACAATTGTAATTACTTATCATAATTAATTAACTTCTTAATTAATTATATTAACCCTTGATTAATTAATCTAATTAATTAATCTTTAATTACTTCATTAAGTAATTATTATTCAATTAAATTAATTACTAAATCCTTAATTAATTACTTCATTAATTAATTACATTTTAATTAATTACACTTAGTAATTAATCTTAAATTTAATCACATTAATTAATTAGTCACATTAATTAATTAACTAAATTAACTAAGTAACTAACTCTTAATTACTTACATAAGAAATTATCTTCTAATTACTTAATTAGATGATTACTCTCTTAATTAATTACCATAACAAGTAATTAATTCCATCATTAAATAATCCTTAATTCTTTAATTAATTAATTACTCCATAATTAATTAACTTCAAAACAATTTTATTAATCAATCCCTAAATTAATAATATCATGTGATTATCCATTAATCCCTCCATTTGATTACTCCCATGAGTAAATTTCCACTAATTACTTCCATAAGTAATTTCTATTTCTTAATTACATTCAAAAATTAACCATTAATTACTTCATTAAGTAATTACACTTAATTAATTCATAATTAAGTGACTATTTAAAATTAAATAAACAATTAACTAATTATTTAAAATTAATTAAACAATTAATTAATTAACTTCTTATATTTCAAAATCCTTAATTAACTAAGAAACATTAATCTTAATTAATCTTTACTTATTAACAAATCATATAATCAAGTATTCTTAAGTTCATATCAAAATAATTTAACCTTAATCATCATCACAATTTAATTATTAATCACATCTTTGAAGACAAATTATTCTATTTGGTTTTCAAAATTTTAACATTAACCTCATTTGAAAATAATGCATTTAGAAATCAATTTAAAATTTAAAACACTTTAAATTATCTAAATTTTAAACTTACTCATTTGCAATATAAATTTGAAAACTTTAGTTTTTTTTTAAACATTACTTAACAATTTACTTAAAAACTATGATTAATATTTAAATTCAAACACTTCCTTTTTAAATTAACATACAAAATTAAATGAAGTTAATTACTTCAAGAAGAAATCATTTTAAAAAAATTTAAAACTTAAAATAAATTCAATCAATACTTTAAAAGGTTTGATTAACTTTTACTTACAAACAACAAGTTTTAACTCAGTATATTCGTTTCCTTATAAAACTTGTTTATAATATAAAGCTTGATTTCATTTTTTTTCAAACTCAAGTTTAAATTTGCAACTAAATATCTACATGGCAAAAACCAGAAAACAACTAAAAATACTCGAGTTAAACACTGAAACCTCTCGTGCCTACCCTGAAGCAAACCACGCCCCTCTACTTCGAGTCGTCCTCGATGAAAACGCGATAACAAACCCGAGTTAACTCGTCTTCCCCAAATTTCAAACTACCCAGAACCAAAGCCGTGCGCACACCATACTCACGTGCACGTGTCCCATCGCCTCCGGCCAACCCAGGTCATCGCGACCATCGTCGACGGTCATAAAATCACACTCGAGCATAAACACGAACCCAGATCCAAGAATTCTAACCCAAATCAAAATTCGACCTCTAGCTCGAATACTGCAGAAAGCTCGAACCCCCAATCCCAATCACCGCCAACAATCCCAACGCCCTTTAACCTCGCCGACACTCACATCAACTCGCCACGACCACGAGCTTCAACACCCCCACGTCGCGATCACCTCCTGTCCCTCATTCACGTCGCAAAAGACACGACAGTCAAGCCGAGCCAAAAACTAACTTAAACCCTAGTTTGATCAAATGCAAACGATTCGATCACAGGAAAAATTTTACAACATTTTTCCCTTCATCAACCGTCCATTAGCTAGCTTCGATCCAGATTCTAGCTCCAATAACCACGCCGATCAATGGCAAACTCCCAGAAACCCCCAAATCGAACAAACCCAAAATTCTCTAGAAATACCCAACTAAAAATTACAAATTGCATAAAAATTCATGATCTTCCATCATGATTGCATGCATGTAATTCAAATTAGAATTTAAAGCAGTTGATTTTTAATAAAAATTTAAGTTTCACTGTATTTACCATTTTAAATTCTATTTATAAATTTAAACTTACAGAAACTATTTTTAAAATATTCATCAAGCAATAACAAACAACTTTTATTCAATCATCAATGTCAAATGATGATGTTAGTGGAAGGTTTGAATTTTTGAAATAAATCCTGGTCTGAAATAAAAACAGAAAACAGAGTGTTTACCTATATACACAGTCTTTTTACACATATATAAACATAACTATAAATTCAATAATATAAAAACTGAATGATTTCCTTGCAATACCAGTAACAATTTACAGATTAACACATGCATTAGGTTAAACTGTTTTTAAAATATATTTACTCACCAAAAATATGCAGAGCAGGTTTTAACTTCCAGGCCTGAACATTAATTTGAAAAGCTTTTGATTGTTGTTGAAACTCTACTGCATGCTTACAATTTGATGATGTAAAATGTTGGACCGATGTTGAACTTGCAGTAGATCTTGATTCTTTATTTTAGTTGCAGGTTTTCAATTTGCAGGTTGAAGTTGATATGAAGAACTTCATTTGAATTGCATTTTATCATCATAGATTTGATTTGTGGTTTTAAAATTTCAGGTTTTCTTATGCTTTTGATTTCCATATTCAGGTTTGAGAACAAATTTTCTGGTTTGAGTAAGAAAAGAAGACAAAGGAAATAAAAATGTTTGTGAAAAACTAGTTTCTTCTAAAAACATTTATTTAAAAAAATTGAAATAAGTGTTGCCACATGTTGATAATCTTACATTTGTCATTCATTTTTTTTAATTGCTTTACAAGTGTTGTTAAGATGATTAACATGATTACACATGTTTTCTTAAGTATTTTTAATTGAATTTTTATTTAATTTAAATGTAAATTTAAACTTACATATTTAAGTTACTTCATTACTAAATACTTATATGTGTAAATATAAATTTACTTTTTAAAGAAAATATTCTAAAACTACTTATAATACAAATAAATCTTTATACATATATTTTAAAAATCTAAAACATTTATTTTTATACATCTATAACCATTTTAAATTTAAACACTTACAAAAGAAAAACAAAATAAACTTTGATTAAACCCTTTTTTAACTATCATATTAGATAAACAATTATCTTATATTTTGAAAACAATTGAATTAATCCTAAATTATCTTTTGAAAAATATTAATTTAAAAACAAAGCTTTAAATCACAATTCATACATATATAAATTATTAATGGATTAAAATAAATTTCAAAACAACATCAAATTATAACATATACATACATACATATTACAATTTGAAAATTCATCTTTTTATTTAAAACAAAAGATTTTCCTATTCTCAATATATAACAAATATATATATTATAAATAGAATAAAAAATTTGTTAGTTTTGAAAAATAATTCTTATCAATTTTAAATTAATAAAAAGATATTGATCAAAATTACCAGATTGAATATTTATTAACCTTTAAAAGATTAAATTTACCGATTTAAATTAAAATTATAAAGAAAAATT
This sequence comes from Allium cepa, assembly GCA_030765085.1. NCBI lineage: Eukaryota > Viridiplantae > Streptophyta > Magnoliopsida > Asparagales > Amaryllidaceae > Allium > Allium cepa. The sequence continues at coordinate 548,852,447 of CM060934.1, read as the reverse complement.
ATCAAACCAATTTAATTATTAATACAGATTATTAAGTTGATATTGCCTAAAATTTCGGGTCGTTACAATCCTCCCCCTTAAAAGAATTTCGTCCCCGAAATTTAAAAGCAAAGGTAATTTAATAACCCAACAAAGATTTTAATTTCAAACAGCAAAGCATTCCTAACATCCACTTACTACCAATCATAGCAATCAATTAAACAAACAAACCTAACTAATTATCCTGACACAAATCAGAATAAATCTTCTAACTATCTAGAGTTTCCCAAGTAAAAATCACTAGGAGACTCGCTCTACAAAAACTAAACAAACTATACCACCAAAATCCAGAGCTCCTCTCATCTCTAGATCCACCAGTCTGAACAGAACATCAGTCTATACTCAAGTCCAGCTCAACCTCCAAATCCAACTGAACTGCAGATTCCACAACCAACAATGAATCATACACGTACACCCTCATAGATACGTGAAATTCAATGAATCCCAGCTATCCTAACTGGCAATTCAATCTTATCCTATCAAAAACACAGACAAGAAATCCCAAATGCCTCAGAACTAGCCATCCAATCTTACCCAATTACTGCTCTCTTAACGAGAGAAATATTAACAATAATGAAGACTCCAACTTCGAATTCCAAACTCCTTATCTCATATCTGCATAACTCAACAGACAATCCTGGGCTGCCAATCCTCTTCCTAACTAGCTCAACCTATGTTGATGCTTCCAGAAACAACTAGACCAAAGCAAACCAGTTCCTGGATCCTATCCATCAGAACAGTCTTCCAAGATCCGTCAAAATCCAGAACACAAGCTCTACTTCTCAAGCAATAGCAAACTGAACTCGCTTCCTTCCTTGCACAGCTGCTACCACGCTTCCGCTGCACAACTCTAATTCTGAAATAGATGAGAATACTGTTGATGAACATGAGTACAAACTTATCAAATATATTCGGGAAACTTTGTTCATCAAATCCATAAAATCTGAGTGACCCATCTGACTCGGTCACACTACCTTATAGCAGAAATCCAAACTCAAAAGCTAGATCTGACCAATCCAAATTCCAAAAAAAAATTGAGTTGCTACACCAACTCTTCCTATCTCCAAGAGCCATCCCACTACCAGGCTAACTACCAGTATCGCGTCTGGAACCTAATCAATATGGAACTCAACTCCAGATGCAGACAAACTTCTGATTACTTCAGAGCTCCTACTTCCACATGAGAACCCTCAGTCTCAAACAAAAGATTGCTCAAGAAAAATTCCCAAACAAATCGCAAGTCACTTTTACGATCCTACCTAATTCGGATTCCAAGGAAACCGTCCTCTCTTTACCAATTAGAACAGCTTTAAGCTTTTCCAAACAAGGTTAACCCTTTAAGAAAACATTCACCATCTGCCCGGACTGCTGAAAGAAGAACCACCAATATTCCTGAACCATCGGAGAAACGAGCCATATTGCTGCTTCCAAATTCTACCTCGATGATACTGCAAAGCTAAAAGACTTTCTCATCAGCACACTGAACACTTCGAGTTGCACTGCTACCACAGCTAACCAAAGACTTCTAATCCAATGATCTTTTGAAACCCAAAACCATCAACAAACCACACAACGGACCTTCAAGATGGCAGACATCCTCTCAAGAAATTCGGGCTCCAAACCAAGCATCAACATCTTGCTTTCCTTAAGGAATGACAAATGAGACCATGCCGAAGCGAAACAACTTATAGAACTTAGTCTCATATTCCAATACAGCCAACCTCCTCGCTAAAGATCCAAATAACTTCCACACAGACGAATCTTCCCTGCGGCAGGTAAAGACTGCTCCTCAACTACTTCTAAAGCTGCTTCAAGTGAAAACATCTTCTGAAATATCCATGGGTACCGCATCTCATCACACACTTATCAAGATACCATCACTTACTTCTGCACTTCCGACAGATCAAACTTACACTTCAAAGATAAACTCCGAATCTTTTAAAAGATTTCCTTTGGATATTAAAGAAATCCTTACTCCAAACTACAAATCTTACTCGAGACGGTATTAGGTCTATAGTCTCGACAAATATACTTCCAACCTCAAACATATGGACCTCTTCCACTAGTGGTAGTCGTGTTACACACACACCACTGCTCCATCTACCTCTAAAACTTATGTTGGAAAATCCAAACACATAACCCAACAAATCAGGTGTGTGTGTGTGTGTGTATATATATATAGTTACATATAAAAAATTACAAGTACGCTCTCTCGAGAAAGACACCACTCCAGAGCCTAGGTATTCACTCAACCTAATGCTCTGTTACCACCTATAGCGACCCAACTTTCTAACACCAGAAAGTCGCATCACTAATTAAGAAAGAAAGGGATAGAAGAAGAAAAGATAAGAAAAAAGAAACACAACAACATCAGATAACTCACAGCGGAATGAATGAAATATAGTATATCACATAAAATATTACATAGTATCATATTACATCAGAGTACACAACTTATTCAACATATATTAGACAGTTATAAACATCTATCTAACTATACAACTCAAGATATCACAAGATATAGACATCATACAAACACAGCGGAACCATAATATATCTACACGTGGAAGCCTCCTACTCCATATCTCCTCCAGAATTTGTCATGAAAACCTGAATCTCTCAACTAATCATACATAATATGAGTATCCAAGAGTTTAATAAAACAGAACACTCGGGTCAGACAGGGGTCTGGTGTGAGTAAACGGGTTAAAATTTGCTTAACTTTAGAAAAACATTTGAAAAGAAAAGGTATCACGCAAGACTTCCTACACATAAACATGGAAAAGTTTTTACCTTACGCTAACCAAAACATTTGATAGGAAATCCAGTGATATTATAGTAGTGTCTAGGGTTTTCAAGTAAATAAGAAATAGCCGAAATTGTTACATTATTAAATTCCAGCTACTAGCCATAAAAGTGGGTAATACAAACAAAACCGTAGGGTCTCGTAGGAAGAACGAGTTTCCATCAATGACAGGGCTACCGGGGTACCGCCCGTCACAGTATGTGTCCTAGATCACAATACCGAGGATTACGCCAATCCCCTACCTTACAAAGCCGGGACCATTCCTTACTGAACAGCCCCGAGTAAGGTCACCCTGTGGTTAGCGCGACCAACCACCCACAAAGCCGAAATAAAAGGGACATCTAGACAGGAATGACCTCACCCTGAATGGGTGCTACCCACCTAGCCTTGCTGCACCTCCCCTCTTTTATCCATTCCCGGTTGATGAGGCTTGAGGCTACGATTACCTTTATAGAACACATCTATCTTAGAATGCTCATCGTCCACCTGACGATGTTCTGGAAGCATTCAATCCATACAAGTTCGTTCCGGCTTCGAACAAAACCGAAGGCACTATCTCGTTGCACTCATTTTGGAATCACCCTCAGAGTCAACAACCATAGCCCTTGCACTCTGAATCACTATCTCGAACCTATAAGTACTATTCCGTCAAACTCATCATGGAATCACCCCCAGAGTTATATTGACGAATATTTCTTACACCTCGAGTCTACACTAAGCTCCACTTGGATTCACGACCTAACGTATAATTTGGATCGATGTGGTTTTCGGATATCCAAATATGGAAACCCGATCCCGGTCTCACCGAATCCAAATGCCATTTTAATGTCCAAGTTGTTTAAGGGTTTTAACAATTAACTTATATCCAGGATGATATAAACAGATAGATGAATCACATTATCACAATAGATAATTCATATCAAACATTCATCTCACAAAGTAGCATATCACATATCATAGATATCCAAATCATCCAGTATCAACCAATCACCCAATATCAATCAATCAATATTAACCAATCATCCAATATCAATCAATCATCCATAAGCAGAATTGATTAACTCTTAATCAATTGGATTACCTAAATCCTTCCTCATTAATAAATAAATTAATCTTCTCTTAATGATCTTCTTCAATTAATCTTCCTTGGTTAATCATCCTTTAATTACATTCAAGTAATTAGCCTTAACCATATATAGTAATTAACCTTTAATTACTATCATTAATTACAATAATTAATGACCCTACATTTGCTTCCTTTAATTAGTCGACTATAATTAATTGCAGTAAACCTCAATTAATTACAATTAATTAATCACACTTAAATTAATTACTTTTATTAATCAACCTTGATTAATTCATTAATTAACTAATGATCCTTATTAATTAGTTAACACTTCAATTAATTAAATAATTAATTTATAATTTATCATCTCATTAATCATAAACAATAATTAACAATTGTAATTACTTATCTTAATTAATTAACTTCTTAATTAATTATATTAACACTTTGATTAATTAATCTAATTAATTAATCTTTAATTACTTTATTAAGTAATTATTATTCAATTAAATTAATTAATAAATCCTTAATTAATTACTTCATTAATTTATTACATTTTAATTAATTACACTTAGTAATTAATCTTAAATTTAATCACATTCATTAATTAGTCAATCACATTACTTAATTAACTAGATTAACTAAGTAATTAACCCTTGATTACTTACTTAAGAATTTATCTTCTAATTACTTCATTAGATGGTTAGTCTCTTAATTAATTACCATAACAAGTAATTAATTTCATCATTAAATAATCCTTAATTCTTTAATTAATTAATTAATCCATAATTAATTAACTTCAAAATAATTTTATTAATCAATCCTTAAATTAATAACATCATGTGATTATCCATTAATCACCTCCATTTGATTACTCCCATGAGTAAATTTCCACTAATTACTTCCATAAGTAATTTCCATTTTTTAATTACATTCAAAAATTAACCATTAATTACTTCATTAAGTAATTACACTTAATTAATTCATAATTAAGCGACTATTTAAAATTAAATAAACAATTAACTAATTATTTAAAATTAATTAAACAATTAATTAATTAACTTCTTATATTTCAAAATCCTTAATTAATTAAGAAAACATTAATCTTAATTAATCTTTACTTATTAACAAATCATATAATCAAGTATTCTTAAGTTCGTATCAAAATAATTTAACCTTAATCATCATCACAATTTAATTATTTGAATTAATCAAATCTTTGAAGACAAATTATTCTATTTGGTTTTCAAAATTTTAACATTAACCTTATTTGAAAATAATGCATTTAGAAATAAATCTAAAATTTAAAACACTTTAAATTATCTAAATTTTAAACTTATTCATTTGCAATATAAATTTGAAAACTTTAGTTTTTTTAAAACATTACTTAACAATTTACTTAAAACTTTGATTAATATTTAAATTCAAACATTTCCTTTTTAAATTAACATACAAAATTAAATGAAGTGAATTACTTCAAAAAGAAATCATTTTAAACAAATTTAAAACTTAAAATAAATTCAGTCAATACTTTTAAAGGTTTGATTAACTTTTACTTACAAACAACAAGTTTTAACTCAATATATTCGTTTCCTAATAAAACTTGTTTATAATATAAAGCTTGATTTCATTTTTTTTCAAACTCAAGTTTAAATTTGCAACTAAATATCTACACAGCAAAAACCAGAAAACAACTAAAAATACTCGAGTTAAACGCCGAAACCTCTCGTGCCTACCCCGAAGCAACCCCACGCCCCTTTACTTCGAGTCGTCCTCGATGAAAACGCGATGACAAACCCGAGTTAACTCGTCTTCCCCAAACTTCGAACTACCCAGAACCAAAGCCGTGCACACACCATACTCACGTGCACATGTCCCATCACCTCCGGCCAACCTAGGTCGTCGCGACCATCGTCGACGGTCATAAAATCACACCCGAGCACAAACACGAATCCAGATCCAAGAATTCTAACCTAAATCAAAATTCGACCTCTAGCTCGAATACTGTAGAAAGCTCGAACCCCTAATCCCAATCACCGTCGACAATCCCAACGTCGTTTAACCTCGCCGACACTCACATCAACTCACCACGACCACGAGCTTCAACACCCCCACGTCGCGATCACCTCCTGTGTAACGACCCGACTTCCTACGCCCAGGAAGACGTATCGTTAATAAAGAAAGAAAAGGGTGAGAAAATAGAAAAGATAGAGAAGAAAGAACAACAACATCAGAATCTCATAGCGGAACGAATGAATTATAATAATCACATAAGTATTTTTATAATATACAACATTAATCAGAGTTATACAGATAATACATCACATACTAGACAGTTATAAACACCTGTCTAGTTAATACAACTCAATACAATACAACTCAAACAATACGACTCAGAGATACCAACACAGCGGAACTATATATATATCTACAACGCCGAAGCCTCCTGCTCCATTGCTCCTCCAGAATTCATCAAAGCTAACCTGAATCCCTTGGCTACGCGTAAAAATTTGGGTACCCGAGAGTTTAGGAAAACAGAAAATAAACTCCGGGTCAGACATGGGTCTGGTGTGAGTAACAGGTTAAAGTTGCTTAATTTTGAAAATCCTTTGAAAGAAAGGTATCACGTAAGACTTCCCACACATAAACATGGAAAAGTTTTTACCTTACGCTAAGCAAAACATTTGATAGGAAATTCTGTGATATTATAATAGGTCTAGGGTTTTCAAGTAAATAGAAAATAGCCGAAAATGTTACATCTATTAAATTCCAGCTACTAGCCACAAAAGTGGGTAATACAATCAAAACCGTTGGCACTTATTGGATTGTGGATTCCATACAATGGCAGGGATATTGAGGTACCGCCCGTCACAGTACGTGGCCTAGATCAACGTACCGAGGATCACTCCCGACCACCTGCAACACAAGGCCGGAACCATTCCTTACTGAACAGTCCCGAACAAGATAACCCCGCAGTTGGCTGCAGACCAACTGCCCACACAGCCGAATAAAAAGGGACATATAGACAGGGGAAAATCTTGTCCTGCTTGGGCATGACCCACCTAACCTTGCCGCACCTCCCCTGTTTTAGCCATTCCCGGTTGATGAGGCTTGAGGTTACGATTACCTTTATAGAACATATCTCTTAGAATGCTGATCGCCCACCTGACGACATGTTGAAAGCATTCAATCCGTACAAGTTCGTTCCGGGTTCGAACGAAACCGAAGGCATCATCTCGTTACACTCGTTTTGGAATCACCCTCAGAGTTAACGACGATAATCCTTGCATTCTGAATCTTCATCTTCACTTCAGATTCACGACCTATCGTTAATTTGGATCGATGTGGTTTTCGGATGTTCCAAATGTGGAAAATCCGATCCCGGTCTTATCGAAATCCAAAACGTATCTTTTAAGGCCAAGTTGTCTATTTAATCTTAACAGTCAATTCAATATTATCAATATACACACATAGATAATTCACATCTCATAATAGATAATCACATTATCATCATAAACAGATAATTAATATCATCATCCAAACAGATAATTAAATATTATCATACTTAAACCATACATCAATATCATATAGATATTATCCATCTCATATCCGAGATCGCAATCAATCAATGAAATATCAATATCATTCATAAGCAATGATTTATGAATCACAATCTATAATTAATTTAAAATGAATTAAATTAACTACTTCTATCTTTAATTAATTTAAAATTAAATTAATTACTCATTCTATAAATCCTGCTCTCACAACCATTAATTAATTATAAACCAAATTAATTAATCATTCTCTAATTACAAGAAGTAATTTAGTCTTTGATTAATTTCTCAAATGAATTATTCTAAATCATTCATAGCAGTTAACATTTAATTACTTCCCCATTTAATTATTCCTTAATTAAACAATTTTTAATTACATCATTAATTATATCAATTAATGATCTCCCGTATATGTTAAATTGCTTTATTTAAATTAATTACATTAAGTGATTAATCTTTATTTAAACACAATTATTAATCACCCTTGATTAATAACAAACCAGTAATTAACTGCCCTTAATTACTTATTAACCATCCCATGATTAATTAATTCCATAAATTAATCCTGATTAATTACAAAAGAAATTACCCAAATTACTTCACTTACAAATCATCTTGTATTAATTTCATCAAGTAATTATCATCTAATTACTTTCCTAAGTAATTATACTCCATTAATTACACTAAGTAATTACACATACCAAATCATCAAATGATTTCTTAAATTAATTAAAATTAATTAACTTAATTTAAATCTTATCATCAATTGCTTATATATTCCAATTGATCGTATTTGATTTAAATATCTTTTGTTGCATTCTAGTAGTTTCCTTTAATTCATTTACAGAAATTAATCTTGAATAAATCCATTAATTAATTACATTTATATCGATTGATTATCATTTAGTCATCTTGTTGATTTATTATTCCCAAAATTAATCAATTTCCTAACTACATCATTAATTATATTAATTAATGATTTCTAATTACATTTTCATTTGTTATTTTATTAATTATATTAAGAATACAAATCTTCAAATCGCATATATTAACCCTCTTGATTAATAACATACAGTAATTAACCGTCCTTAATTAATTACTTCTCAATAACAAGCTTAATCCCTTGATTAATTCAAGTAATTATATTCCAATTACTTCCATTTCCCATCATCCAATAATTTCATCAATTACTTCACTAAGTAATTTACTTCCAAAATATCAGTTAATTAAACTAAATTAATTAACTCAAATTAAATTAATTTACACAATTAATAAGTAATTAATTTCTTAATTACTTTCCAAATAAATAATTACATTTAAACTATTACAATGATTATTATTAAATTAATTAATCTAATTAATTATAAAAAATCAATCACATTAATTAATTATAAAATAATCTAGTTAATGATCTTCATTAACACTTAGTTAATTATTTTCTTCTAAAATAATTAACTTATATTAATCATTATTAATTATAAGTTTGATTAACCATTAAAATTTATTAATTTAAATAAAAATCTAATCTATGGTTCTTAATTACATATTAGTTAATTAATTCATTAATTAACTTTAATTACAACATTTAAACTTATAATTACTAATTTAATTAATATCAATCATTAATTATCCTTACTTAATTAACTTAAAGGTTAATGCATATAAATTCTAAGTCTTCATTACTTAAAGTAACTATTCTTATTATTGATTAAATTTTCACCTTCAATATGTTTAAAACATTTATTTCAAATTACTTCCTAAATAAATTCCAATTTTTCCTTAATAAAGTTAAAAACTAATTTTCAAAACCCTTTAAAACTCATATGTTTAATAGCATATTTTAACACTTAAAATTTATTTAAATCAATTTAAATTATAAAACTTTATTTTATTTCCAAAACTAGAATTTAAGTTCTGATTTCAATTTTAGGAGTTAACTTTGTTTAAATCTTCCCTGAACAATTTATATTTCATTTTTGAATCCAACTCTTTTTGAATACACTTAAATATTAAACACTTTTAAGTTATTAAAATAATTTAAATTATGAAACTTTATTATTTCCAACTCTGTTTCAAATCCAACTTGAATTCACTATTAAACTTTGATTTAGAACTAGGTTTAACTTTGATTTTAATTTTAAAACAAAAGTTTTAAAAAAACTGTTAAAACTATTTTAGGTTAAAACTCTGAACAACTACAACCCGAATAACATCTTCTCCCCATTTTATTTTATTAAATCTTAGTTAAAATTTAGGTTTTTTTATAAAAAAACTTACAGGTTTTGTACTACAGGTTTAACCCACAACCCACTCGAGTACGAACTCGAGTATCTTTCCCAAATACTCGATACCTACTTCGAGCTCCAACCATTACCCAGAATACTACAACCAAAACAAAACCAGACTTCAACGTGCACGTGCGCATGCACCATCAACTCCGACCAATACCGACCTCATCAATGCACTCACAAGTCAACGATGACCATCCCAGAGCAACCGACCACCCAGATTTGCCAAACTCGATCGAAATCAAATTCGAGGCACTTCAAAGAACACTAGAACCCAACCTTGACCAGCCTATTTGCCACGCATTACCAATTCCGATCATCAGAAGCTTCGTAGCTTCAGCCATGTCATCGCCAAACCTCCACGAATCCACTTCCAGAAGCCTTATCGCACTCGATACTCCAGAAAAGAAGAATTGATCAAGTCTTTTAGCACGACCAAAATTAGGTTTAGGAACTTAATTCCTTTGCCGTCGACGCCACGGCCATCTGACACCCTATCCACTATTTTTCCTGGCTTCAGTGCACACTCATCCACCTCCAGACAAAGCTCCGACCACCCTAGTCCTTTTGGCCATCCACAGGTGCTCAAAAACCCAAATTCAGACAATCTAAAATTACACAATCATCCTAAAGCTTAAAACCTTGATTTGTATTTTAAAAATCCTCATTTCCAGAGAAGATTCAAGATTGATACCTGAATCAATGATCGATGAAGTTCGAAATTTGGCCAATCTTAAGTTTGTTCAAAATTTTGGGTTTCCAGAGATAATTTTTGAGTTGTTTAATCTTAAATGAATTTTTAAACTTAGTTTAAGATGATACAAACAGCTTTTGCTTGAATCTTAAGTTCAATCATCAATCAGAAAAGGAGTAAATGATTTTTGAAAGCAAGGTTTTGTTTCCTGAGTATCAGAGAGCAAGCATATACAAACACTTCCAGTTTCAATTTATACCCTGAGGATCCTGTATATATGCACAGGCTTATTCACCAATATATGTATCTATTTCACCCAAAGCAAAGTCTCAAATTTAATCATACAACTAGATTGAAACTTAAGTTATTAAATATGAAGTTATTCACTGGTAAAAAGAACAGAGCCTTTAAATGGACACAGGTTTGAAAATTCTCAGACTGAACTCTTCATCTTGATCCTCTGTTAGATTGCATCTTGATTTATGTTCAAGCATAGCTTTGTTTTAGTTTGAAATAGGTTTTTTTCGCTGAAGTTTATTTTATATTTTTGCTCAGCTCGAACTGAATAAGGTGAAGCTGATTTATAAACAAGTTTTACAGGGCATATGCAGACAGGGTATATTATTATGTTTCATACAATTGTGACAATATTGGTACAATACAGCATATAATCTTTGTTTGCATAGATTTAAAATAGAAATATTTGTTTAGGGCGGAGGCTGATATGAAGTGTACTGTGCTAGAAAGATTTACATCAATTACTTTTGTTTGTTTGTTTAAGAATACATAACACTGTCTTCCCTAGCAAGCCTTCATATATATATATTTTTATCTTTATTTTTTATTTATTTATTTCGGACTGCACACATTTGATTTGTTTCTAGATGTCTTTAGCCAGTTTACAAACTTGAAGATTCTTTTGTTTCTAGTTTTATTTGACTTGTTATTATATTTTTGAAATGTATGTGAATGTTATTTCCTTTGTTTTGTTGTTTGAAATCTAAATGAATTTTATAGTTGTTATGTTATTAAATTTAGCCAATGTATTTACGTTATATTTTTCCTAATTTATCTTATAGTCTTGTGTTTTTATTTATTAACATTATTTAAAAGTAACATATTTATCAATTTGAAATGATTTATAAAAGAAATTATCTTTTTATTATATACTGCTTATTTTATTAATGTGCCATTTGACAAAATTGCATTAAAACTCATTTATAATTTTAAATCCATATTTTTATCAAGCTATATTAAAAAGAAAAGAAAACAAATCTTTTTGTTAATAAATTTAAATATAAACTTAAGTTAAAAAAAGTTTTCAAACTATTTAAGCATTTATCCTATGTATTTAAAATCACATATTTATTCATTTAATTAGCTTTGAAAAGTTTATATTAAATAAAACATAATTCCCAATTCACTAAAATATATATTAGCATTTGAAACATAACTTATTAGTTAAACTTTTAAAACAAAGCTCAACTGTTTACAATGTATACAAATATATACATTTATAAATAGAAAACAATCAATAAATTTTTAACAGATAAAATTTACCAATTAGATATTTATTAAAAGAAAAGTATCAATTCATATCTTATTAACAAAGATATATCAAATCAATTTAATTTTTAATGCAGATTATTAAATTGATATTGCTCGAAAATTCCGGGTTGTCACATCATGTCCCTCATTCACTTCGCAAAAGACATGACAGTCAAGCCGAGCCAAAAACTAACTTAAACCCTAGTTCGATCAAATGCAAACGATTTGATCATAGGAATTTTTTTTCAACATTTTTCCCTTCATCAACCGTCCACTAGCTAGCTTTGATCCAGATTCTAGCTCTAATCACCACGCCGATCAACGGCAAACTCCCAAAACCCCCAAATTGAACAAACCCAAAATTCTCAAGAAATACCCAACTAAAAATTACAAATTGCATATCAAAATTTATGATTTTCCATCATGATTAAATGCATGTAATTCAAATTAGAATTTAAAGCAGTTGATTTTTAACAAAAAATTAAGTTTCACTGTATTTACCATTTTAAATTCTATTTATAAATTTAAACTTACAGAAACTATTTTTAAAATATTCATCAAACAATAACAAACAACTTTTATTCAATCGTCAATGTCAAATGATGATGTTAGTGGAAGGTTTGAATTTTTGAAATAAATCCTGGTCTGATATAAAAACAGAAAACAGAGTGTTTACCTATATACACAGTCTTTTTACACATATATAAACATAACTATAAATTCAATAGAATAAAAACTGAATGATTTCCATGCAATACCAATAACAATTCACAGATTAACACATGCACTAGGTTAAACTGTTTTTAAAATATATTTACTCACCAAAAATATGCAGAGTAGGTTTTAACTTCCAGGCCTGAACATTAATTTGAAAAGCTTTTGATTGCTGTTGAAACTCTACTGCATGCTTACAATTTGATGATGTAAAATGTTGAACTGATGTTGAACTTGCAGTAGAACTTGATTCTTTATTTTAGTTGTAGGTTTTCAGTTTGCAGGTTGAAGTTGATATGAAGAACTTCATTTGAATTGCATTTTATCATCACAGATTTGATTTGTGGTTTTAAAATTTCAGGTTTTCTTATGCTTTTGATTTCCAGATTCAGGTTTGAGCACAAATTTTCTGGTTTGAGTAAGAAAAGAAGACAAAGGAAATAAAAATGTTTGTGAAAAACTAGTTTCTTCTGAAAACATTTATTTAAAAAAATTGAAATAAGTATGTTGCCACATGTTGATAATCTTACATTTGTCATTCATTTTTTTTAATTGCTTTACAAGTGTTGTTAAGATGATTAACATGTTCACACATGTTTTCTTTAGTATTTTTAATTGAATTTTTATTTAATTTAAATGTAAATATAAACTTACATATTTAAGTTACTTTATTACTAAATACTTATATGTGTAAATATAAATTTACTTTTTAAAGAAAATACTCTAATACTAGTTATAATACAAATAAATCTTTATACATATGTTTTAAAAATCTAAAACATTTATTTTTATACATCTATAACCATTTTAAATTTAAACACTTATATAAGAAAAACAAAATAAACTTTGATTAAACAATTTTTAAACTATCATATTAAAATAAACAATTAACTTATACTTTGAAAACAATTGAATTAATCCTAAATTATCTTTTGAAAAATATTAATTTAAAAACAAAGCTTTAAATCACAATTCATACATATATAAATTATTAATGGATTAAAATAAATTTCAAAACAACATCAAGTTATAACATATACATACATATATATTACAATTTGAAAATTCATCTTTTTATTTAAAACAAAAGATTTTCCTATTCTCAATATATAACAAATATATATTATAAATAGAATAAAAAATTTATTAGCTTTGAAAAATAATTCTTATCAATTTTAAATTGTTAAAAAGATATTGATCAAAATTACCAGATTGAATATTTATTAACCTTTAAAAGATTAAATTTACCAATTTAAATTAAAATTATAAAGAAAAATTATCAAACCAATTTAATTATTAATACAGATTATTAAATTGATCTTACCTAAAATTCCTGGTCGTTACTGATTCCTTAATGAATATTAATATTAAATGAAAATAAAGTATATAAGTAAATAATAATTATGAATTAAACTGCAAGAAACTTATGTATTACCTTAAAAATTTATTCACTGACGATTTCGAATACCGAATGGAAAATAATCTATGTAAGTAAATGAATGTAAATTAATAAAAGATATCTTGTACGAATGAACGAGAAACAAAGTAAATGAAGAGTAAAGAATGTGTAAAAAGGAAACAATAGAATAAACTTAGGTAATATTTAAATTCTATGTTGTTTGGCTGATGGGAAGTTCGAGAAATGATACGTCAAATTGTTAAGGTTATATGAATAATCTATTAAGTAATCATCTAAGGCTGTTGAGCATAAGGAACACTTAATAGTTATTTATCATCCTTGTACGATGAAAAGTTTCTAAACCTGGACAAACCATTAGTTTTGGTTGTTATGGATGTGTGATGGATTCTTTGTTTGCTTGTACCGCTTTTGTTTGCATATGATTATCATATATTGAATGTTGCTTGTCCTATTAATTGAAACGACTAATATATTTCTCTTTTTACATAACTTTAACTCTTTTGATTATGTAAGAAAAATGCAGGTTTACGGAAGCAATAACTGTTGATTTTGGTTTCATAAATAGAGTTTGCTTGCCCAACAAATAGATATGTTTTCGGATTATGGTTTTTGAAACGATATTTTATTGTTTTTCCCATGGTTTAAGATGCTTTATTTTTGAAATATGATACATATATTGTAATTATTGATAATAATATTTTTCTAGACCAGACTGCGCTAAGGAGACTCTGTCGAAATTTTCCATGAATTTAAGACATAGAATTTTTTTGTAGAAGATGAGTTATTTTCAAATTTTTACTAAACTTGATTATGGAAGTTTAAAGTGGTTATAAATTGAATATTTGGAATAAAATATATCAAACCCCTTGATTCTTTCTTATTCCCTTTTTAGGGATGAAATGTTTTGAGTGAGGGAGATTGTAACGACTCGCATTTTTGATAATTAGAAATATTAAATTTAATAAGATTTTTGAAATTTAATATTGTGAAGAATTAAAATTTATGATTTATAAATGGAAAAAAATAATAGAATATAATTTAATAATATTAATTGGATGTAATTGACAACTATTAATGTAATTCCAGTTAATAGTAATAGTAAAGTTAACGAGGAATAAAATAAATGCTGCATTAAAAAATAATAATATGTATTTAATTGAATTTGGTTTTAACATAGAATATGAAGTCAGTTAGTTAGTAAATAAATCTATTAACCTTGTTTGAAAATAATAATTTTATTAATGTGTTTGAATTACTAAGTGGTAACAATTGATCTATTACCATCTTATTATTTAATCCGTTTGAAATTAAATTGGAAATCAGTGAAATTTATGTAACTGCAATAATGCAGTTAGCATAAGAAAAGACGTTAACTGTAGAAAATGAGTATAATAAAGTAAAAACTATGTTAAATAAATTTCATAAGGTATTTTTTGATTTAATAATAAGAATGTAAATCAAAATAAAAGAATTTGTTTGGAATTTAAATTATAATGAATGGATTTATTATTGTTGTAATTAAATGCTGAAATTAATGTAATATTTAAATCTTGACCTTAACATGGAAAATTAAATTTCAAAAGATTATTAATTTTTGTTTGACTAAGAATGATGATAGAACACTTTTAATTTGTAATTTAAAAGTGATTAAACCAATTTAATAACAATTCGTTTCAATTAACGTGTAAAATTAGCTTTTTTGGGCACTATCTTGAATTCCGACCTAGTTTCATCAGATCCATAATAGTGAATTATTATCGGATTTCAAGTTTCGTAGCGATCAAACTTATTGCTTGATCGTGCGAGCTCGAAACACGTAAAAATCAACCAATGGAATTTAAATGGATATAATTTGATTTTAAATGTTAACTTTTGTATACAATAGAATTAGATATTGAAACTAGTTCCATTGAGTTTAAAAATATCGAAAACCTATGTGACGACCCGAATTTCTGACCATAGAAATCCGTTTCATCTTGAAGAAAGAAAGGGTGAGAAAATAGAAAAGATAGAGAAGAAAGAAGAAACAACATCATAATCTCAACAGCGGAACGAATAAATTATATTAATCACATAAGTATTACATAATATGCAATATCCATCAAAGTTACACAGATAATACATCACATACTAGGCAGTTATAGACACCTGTCTAGTTATACAACTCAATACACAATACAACACAGAGTTATCAACACAGCGGAACACTATATCTACAAACGTTGAAGCCTCCTGCTCCATTGCTTCTCCAGAATTCGTCAAAGCAAACCTGAATCCCTTGGCTACTAATAAAAATTTGAGTACCCAAGAGTTTAGGAAAAATAGAAATAAACTCCAGGTCAGACATGGGTCTGGTGTGAGTAACGGGTTAAAGTTGCTTAATTTTAAAAACCTTTGAAACAAAAGTATCACGTAAGACTTCCCACACATAAACATGGGTAAGTTTTTACCTTACGTTAACCAAAACATTTGATAGGAAATTCAGTGATATTATAATAGGTCTAGGGTTTTCAAGTAAATAAGAAATAACTTACAGCATCAACATATTTTTACTTTCCTTTGTTTTTATAATTATCTCATTTTTGTTTTTATGTTCATAGATATTTATTTATACTATGTTCTAGCCTAATATATTGCCTTACAGGTTACATACAAACACATTTTTACTTACCTGGCAGCTTTATACTTTATGTACATATTATTCTTTTGTTTTAGTTATGTTATTAATTTTTAAATTAAGTATTTATCATAGTTTCTTATGTTTATATATTTATACTTATGTTTATAACCATATAATGGATTTATGCTTATGTTTAAATATTTATAAGATTTATTTTATCTCAAACATACTTGAAAGATTGTATTTTAAATTTACAAATCATAGCTTTCATTCAAACACACATATATAAATAAATTTGAAATAATATTTTCTATCAAAATCCATTTGTAAAAACATTACATTATTAATATAGCTCATTATTAAATTAAAATAATTTATAAAAGAATTTATCTCTTATTTAGTAAATTACTTATTTTATCAAGCTATATTTAAAAAAAACAAAACAAACCTTTTGTTAAATTTAAATTTTTGCTAAAATCATTTAATCAAATTTGAACTTTATCTTGAGTATATTTAAACCATATAGTTATTTAAAAGCTTAATATTAAATTAAATCAAATTACAAATTACCAAAAATATTAAAATTAGAAAATATGTTTTACTTGTTAAATTTAAAACAAAGCTTACCTATTTACAATATATACAAATATACATACATTATAAATAAAAAAATAATTTATTAATTTTTAAAAGATAAATTATTAGTTAAATATTTATTTAAGAGAAAATTATTAAATCAATTCAAATCTTATTAACAATAATTATCAAATCAATTTAATTTTTACATAGATTATTAAATTGATATTGCCAAAATTTTCGGGATATCACATTCCTTCCCCCTTTAAAGAATTTCGTCCCCGAAATTTAAAACAAAGGTAAATTAATAATCTAATTAAAGACTTAATTATAAAACACAAGCATATATCATATGCAAACAACCATAGCATCCAATTTATCCAATCAAACAAATCTAACTATCCAGACCAAATTCCGGATAGAATTTTCTCGAGTTTCCCAAGTATAAATACCGGGATACTTGCTCTACAGAATCCAAACAATCAATACTACTAAGCTACAGAGCTACCACTCATCTAGATTTACAAAACAAGACAAGATATCAGACTACAGGCAAGTCTGAATCAATAACCAAACTCCCTGAACTGCTGGTTCTACAACCAGAGATAGATCTCACACGTACTCCCTCAGAGATACGTGAAATACAACGAATCCCAGTTATCCAAACTGACCATTCACCCCTGAAGATCAAACACTTATCCAAAATCAAATCTCCAATTCTTATCCACAAAATTCTTCAGACGATCCTAGCTGCCTGCATCCTTACTGATTAGCTTAACCCTTGTTGATGCCCTCAGAAATAAACTGAACCAAAAACAATCTAACAAAATGATCTTTCCAAGATCAACCAAATCTCAGAACACCACCCTATCCCAAAATCAGAGGACAGATCACACTTCTCTTATCTAGAAGAGATAAAACAGATGCATCTGCCAATCTGACCCTAAGATCATGAAAAATTTCCTGTAGAAACTCTCTAATCCAAACACTGCAATTTCCAAATGGTTCCACACTAAAACAGCCACCATGCTTCCACCGTGCTACTTTGACTGAACAGATGAAAATACCAAAGTCAAACACAGACTGGCAACACATTCCAACATTATGGTTCCATAGATCGGAAAAAAAACCTCAGAAGTTCCTCCGAAACCTAAGCTACTTCACCAAACTCAAAAACCATCCTATTACTAAGCTGATCCAACGGTACCACTTCTGAAATCCCGTCGATACCAAACTCAATCTTCAGATGTTAGCAAAACTCTGACTTCTTGAAAATATCCAAAAAAATTCTGAAACACAAGAGAACACTCAAACTATCGCAAGTCACTTTGGCGATCAATCCAGCCTAATTCCAAAGATACTGCTCTCTCTTTACCACATAGAACAACTTAAGCTGGTCAAGCCAATCCATCGAAGAAATGGATCCACTCTGCTACTTCTGAAATCCCTCCAAAAAGAACTGCTTAGCTAGAAAACTTCTCGACGGCACACCGAACACTTCGAGCTACATTGTTGACCCAGATTCCCAAAGACTTACTATCCAAAGCTCTTCGAGAAAATCAGACCTTAAACCAAACAGAAACACCCTGCTGTACTCGGCCACAACACCGAAGCAGACACACTTCCTTAACTTGTTCCAAAGAAACATCTTCAGAGACATCCACAGTTACTGCATCTCATCACATAGCTACTACATCCTGAGGTATCGAAATAACATGACTTGCTTCTGCCCAACCGACAGATCCAAATTCTAGCTCATCCAACTTACAATTCAAAAATGACTCCGAACCTTAACAGATTTCCTTCAGAGATCGATGACATCCTTACACCTCCCAAAGCTCACTCGAGACGGCATTAAGTCTACAGTCTCGACAAATACACTTCCAACCTCAATCATTTAAACTCCAACCATCGGTAGTCGTGTTACACACACCACTACCCTATCTACCTTTATAACTCATTGGAAAACTGGAATAGGTAATCCAACAAATAGGTAGAAATATATATATATATATATATATCAAAATTACACATACGCTCTCTCAAGAAAGAAATCACTCAAGAGCCTAGGTATTTACTCAATCTAGCGCTCTGATACCAACTGTGACGACCCGAATTTCTGACCACAGAAATCCGTTTCATCTTGAAGAAAGAAAGGGGTGAGAAAATAGAAAAGATAGAGAAGAAAGAAGAAACAACATCATCTCAACGGCGGAATGAATAAATTATATTAATCACATAAGTATTACATAATATACAATATCCATCAAAGTTACACAGATAATAAATCACATGCTAGGCAGTTATAGACACCTGTCTAGTTATACAACTCAATACACAATACAACACAGAGTTACCAACACAGCGGAACACTATATCTACAAACGTTGAAGCCTCATGCTCCATTGCTTCTCCAGAATTCATCAAAGCAAACCTGAATCCCTTGACTACTCATAAAAATTTGAGTACCTAAGAGTTTAGGAAAAACAGAAATAAACTCCGGGTCATACATGGGTCTGGTGTGAGTAACGGGTTAAAGTTGCTTAATTTTGAAAACCTTTGAAACAAAAGTATCACGTAAGACTTCCCACACATAAACTTGGGTAAGTTTTTACCTTACGCTAACCAAAACATTTGATAGAAAATTCAGTGATATTATAATAGGTCTAGGGTTTTCAAGTAAATAAGAAATAGCCGAAATTGTTACATTTATTAAATTCCAGCTATTAGCCACAAAAGTGGGTAATACAAATCAAAACCGTAGGGTCTGCTAAATATAATGGGTTTCCATCAATGGCAGGGCTACTGGGGTACCGCCCGTCACAGTACGGGGCCTAGATCACCGTACCGAGTATCACTCCCGACCCCCAATAACACAAGGCTGGAACCATTCCTTACTGAACAGTCCCGAACAAGATAACCCTGGCAGTTGTTGCAATCAACCGCCCACACAGCCGAAAAAAAGGGACATCTAGACAGGCGTATATCTCATCCAGCTTGGGCATGACCCACCTAATCTTGCTGTACCTCCCCTGTTTTAGCCAATCCCGGTTGATGAGGCTTGAGGCTACGATTACCTTTAGAGAATACATCTCTTAGAATGCTCATCGCCCACCTAACGATGTTTTGAAAGCATTCAATCCATACAAGTTCGTTCTGGGTTCGAACGAAACCGAAGGCATTATCTCGTTACACTCATTTTGGAATCACCTTCAGAGTTAACGACAATAACCCTTGCACTCAGAATCTTCATCTTCACTTCAAACATTCACGACCTATCGTTAATTTGGATCGATGTGGTTTCCGGATGTCCAAATATGGAAACTCGATCCCGGTCTCATCGAAATACAAAAAACGTATCTTTTAAGGCCAAGTTGTTTTAAAGTTAAAACAATTCAATTCAATATTATCTATATAGACACAGATAGATAATTCACATCTCATAATAGATATTCACATTATCATCATAAATAGATAATTAATATTATCATCCAAACAGATACTTACTATTATCATACTTAAACCATACATCCATATCACATAGATATTACTCATCTCATATCTGTGATCACAATCAATCAATGAAATATCAATATCATCATCCAAAGCAATGATTTATTATTCACAATCTATAATTAATTTAAAATGAATTAAATTAATTACTTCTATCTTTAATTAATTCAAAATAAATTCAATTAATTACTCATTCCATAAATCCTGCTCATACAACCATTAATTAATTATAAATCAAATTAATTAATTATTCTCTAGATATTCATCTTGATTAAACACCTTTGATTAATCATCTTCTAATTACAATAACTAATTAGTCTTTATTTAATTCCACAAATTAATTATTTTAAATCATTCATAGTAATTAACATATAATTACTTCATTTATTAATTAAATATAAATAATTACATTTAAATTAAATTACTTTATTTAAATTAATTACATTAAGTGATTAATCTTTAATTAAACCCAATTATTAATCACCCTTGATTAATAACAAAACCAGTAATTAACCACCCTTAATTACTTATTAACAAATTAATTATCCCATAATTAATTATCTCCATTAATTAATCCTTTGATTAATTACAAAAGTAATTATCCAAATTACTTCATTTACAAATCATCTTTTATTAATTTCATCAAGCAATTATCATCTAATTACTTCCCTAAGTAATTATGCTCTATTAATTACACTAAGTAATTGCACTTATCAAATGATTCCTTAAATTAATTAAACTAAATTAATTAACTTAATTTAATCATATCATCAAAATTTATTACAATAAGTAATTTATCTCTTAATTACTTTTATCAAGTAATTACATTTAACAATTTACAATAAATTATCTAAATTAATCAATCTAATTAATTAAATAAAATCAATCACATTAATTAATTATTTAAATAATCCTTAGTTAATTATCTTCATTAACTAATAACATTTCTTGATTTACTTCTTAATTAATCTCTAATTATAAATTAACCTAAAGTATTAATTTATAAATTAAAAACATAAGTCATTCCTTAATTATCTTATTCATTTAATCATTTTAATACCTTAATAATTTCTGAGATAATCCTTTTCTTAATTAATGACTTCATTAATATTAAAGTGTGTTAGAACATTGAATTTTTAAATTTAAATTCAAATTCCATTTTGAATTTAAGATTCAAAAATGATTTTTATTGTTTATTCTTTTAAACATTAATCTAATTTAAAGTTCAATTTATAATCCTAAAAAAAATGTAAATAACATTTATTTCTTATACAAGAAAAGCCCTTAAACTAAACTACTTAAATTTTTATTTTAAAATTAAACTTTCAAAATAGTTTAATATTTTAACTTGCAAATTCAAGTTAAAAACAATTTATTTAACTTTCATTCAAAAATCCCCTTTAAAAAGAACTATGTCAAAATCAAATCAAATATTTATTTGCAACCAATTACTGTTAAAAACTACTTGATTTAAACTTTTTTTAAACATTCATATTTAAAAACTGATTTAAATTTCAGATTTGAATTCAAAGAAGAACTTGAATCCATTGGTTTAACTTTGATTTTAAAACTTTGGTTTTAATTGCTTTTAAAAACTTGGTTTCTTTAATTCTTGATTTAAAATCCAAATTCATTTTTAAAACCTTAGATTCAAAAGTTCATTTGAATCTATACTTTTAAACTTTTAATTTAAAACACAGTTTAAATTTTGTTTCAGATTTTAAATTAAAATTTAAAATCCGAAAACTGTGAGGTTCTCTTTTTTTTAGCCTGAAAACCCCATTTAAATATTTTAAACTTTTATTACATTTTAGATTTGAATTCGAAAAAATAAATTTGAATTCAAACTTCAAGCTGGATTTAAACTTTGTTTTTAATCTGGTATACCAATTTAAATTTCCATTTGAATTTGTTTAAAATCAAATTCTTGCTACCAGGTTTTACAAAGCCTGGAACAAACACTGACTCGACTCAAACCAAAATGCTTCGAGTCTTCTGCCCTGCTGCTTCGAGTCACATACTCGAATAACTCGAGTCTTCCCCGAGTTAAAATTCCCCTGCACACACACAAAGTTCACCAGAACTTCCAAAATGCACGGTGCACATACACCGTGGCTTTGGACATCTCCGGCCATCCACCCAGCTTCAACCCATCGCCGATCATCTAAGGACAACACCACGACCCTCCATAACCACTACCATTTTCTCGAATCAAAATCGAGCTCTCGATCCAAACCTGGAAACAAAATCAGGTCCACCGCTCAAAACCTGGAAATGACTTGCACTCGAAACTCCGACCATCGGGGTGCCTCCACCTTCGGCCATAGCTTCGACTACCACCCGTCTAGCCACTTCCAAAACCTCATGACACTCGATTCTCCAGAGGAGTTGCACTGATCCAAAACTCCAAAGCACCCAAAACTAGGGTTAAAAATAGAAAACACCCACCATCATCACCACAGTGATCATCCACCTCTTCTACCATTTTTCCTAGCACCATTGAACACTCTACCATCACTAGAAGAAATCCCGACCTTCCAGAAAATCGAGATCAACAGAGACTCTCTAATCTACATTTTCTGGTTAAACCAGAAATGCTATCAAATCTCTTTTCTAAAAATAGTGATTTTATTTTTAAAAATAAAGTTTTTGTTTTAGCTTTTGATTCATATGCCTGAATCCATGTAACAACCCTAGTTTTATAGCTAATTATTTCTTTTTAATTATTTAATTTTGAAATATATTTTTATACAATTGGGTATACCAATAAAGTTTAATAATAACTGTGAAAATTTAAGCTATTTTTGAACGGTTAAATTTCGCGTTTAAAAGACGCGTCAATTATATGGTATAAGTGACGTAATAAAACGTGTAAATTAAAAATGTTATTTTTATAGAAATTTTGATGTTTCATATTACGTCAGTTTAACGTAGTGTAAAAATCATATTTTCAAATATTTTTGAAGAAAAGTATCAGTCAGTGATTTTAAGACGAACGTTATTTTGTTTTAAAGGACAGTTTGATTTTTAAATAGATTGTATACTTTTCATTCCTAAAGCCTACATAAAATTTTACCATTTCATTTATTGCTATCAAACTAAAATCAAAATGTATAAAATGAAATAAATCACACGTAAAGTAACGTGAGCAACATATCTGAAGAGAGCTATTAGTGCATTTTTTTTTTGATCTGAAACATACGCATCTACTTATGCCTTCATTCTCTGCTCTCAACAGCGCTACCCAAATCACGTTCCTCATAAATGCCAGATAACAAATTTATATGTTTGAAACTGACATTATAAATCACACAGCTGCTTGTTTCTCTCCTCCTTTGATTTAGCCCAAAACAATTCTTTTAGCTGAAAAACGTTCGAATCCGTTCGACTGCTTCAAAGCATGCTTGCTTTAACCACGCAACTGTTTAATTGTAACAATTGTGAAATCAAATATATTCATAAATGAGCAGTTTAAAATCACACATATCATCTGAAAGGGAAATAAATCAAGCACCCTTCTAATGCACATCGGTTCGAATTTATCAACAATGTGCCTTGCCGTTTAAAAATAAATCACGCACTGATTCTTCGTTCGAAACAACTGGAAGGAAATAAACTTTTTCACCTGTCCTCCCTAGATTACGCAAGACCTTGCCTATATATATATATACTCACCTCACCATTTTCTCTCTCTGCATCTAAATTTCTCTGACTTCACCTCCCTCTTGCGTTCAAGAACTTCAGATCAGGTAATGTTTTCTTCTTCCCTTCGTTTTTCTTCCAGTTTTTCTTTTCTTCTTCTTGTGTCTCTGGTTCTCTTTGCCTTGCTCGGCCGATCCCACCATTTGTTTCACGACCAGACTCACTTAGTATATCTGGAATAGAGTACGTGACACGTAGTGTTTCAATAAGAGGGATGATGCATATAATAAAATAAAACCAAACAAAGGCAAGGTCCAGCTGATAGAGCCTGCAAATGCTTTGAATTTTATTGAGTAAATTTGTTTGCATAATTATTGGACACTGATGGCATTTATAGCCTGCATAGAAGTTGCGTGAATAAGTTTGTACTAGGAAATGGGCTTCACCATTTGGGTAGCTGGTAGCAGTGCAAGCCTGTAGTGGGAAGGACTGTGCATATCTTCATATCATAGTGCGTCTATAACAAAGGCCATGCCATATTCAGTTGTCTGCATATTCACTTTTTCCAAAATTTGTTATAAGTTGCATAGCTAAAGGAAAGGACTTAGGCTGAAAAGTTAAGAGAGGGGATATGTTCATTTAGTTGAGGTTCAGATGATGCTAAGATTTCTTGTTGCGTGAAATTGTTGTTTGGCATGGATGTGGACTTGGTTGTTACTTGTGTCACTGTGTGCATTTTTTTTGATGACCTGAGTTGTTAAATGCATGACTGGAATTTGTGTTGGTAGTGATAGAGGTAGGCAAGTAGATGTTGTGTGAAGCTTCAGTGATTGGTAGGAAGTAGTTTTGTAAAAGTATATACAGAGAGCAAAGTTGTGTTTAAAGTTGTAAAATCTGCAGGTAGAAATGTTGAAATGTTTTGTAAGTTTTCATGTCTGCATATTTTTTCAAGATTTGGTTTTGTTGAAAATTTAGTAGCTGATCACGCATTCATGTTTTGTCTGTTTCAAAAGACGTGCATAGGCAGGGCCTGGCCTCTTGTAGTAGCTTGATGGTGTAGTGTTAGGCAGGGGAGTTTAAAATTTTGGAAGGGACCATAAAGAGCAGATCTGCAAATAAAGGTTCTGACTGAAGTAGGCTTGGACAAAAAGGGGTATGCATGCACGTATCAGACAGAGAAGAGTAATAAGGGAAAGGAGAAATATCATACTCGTGTTGATGATAAGGAATGCATGCGTGCTATTAGAATTTTGGTTGAAGTATGGCCACTTGATATGTATGCATGAGTCATTTGTAATATTGATAATATAGTGGAGTGGCAACAGAGAAATTTGCATATGCGTACAGGACCGTGTGTCACAGTGTGCACATATCAGGGGCCATACCATCAGTTGAGGCATACACTAAGTATCGACCGAGCCTAGTGAGTTTTCATCTGACCTGAGATGTTTAGTAAAGACTGGAGTTGTTTGATACTAGAAATAGTTAGGTAGGTAGCTGTTTTGTCCAAAGTTTCAGATGGGTGGGAAGTAGTTGTCTTCAAAAGAAAAAAATATATACAGAGAGAAGTGCGTGTGATTGACTCGAAGAAAGTACATGTGTGCCTCGAAGTACTGCGGGTTTTACCCGGTGTAGTGAAGATAGGTTTGGGTCTTTTGCATATTTCAGTTTTAAAAATCTGGAGAGTTTAAAGTTAGGATGAAATAAAATTGTAAAGCAATGTTTTAAAACTAAGTTTAAACGTGAAATAGAAGCTGAATACATGTAGTTTGAATCTGAGTAAAATAAATATTTGCATGGTGCACGTGCACATGTACATGTCACGGCATATAGTAGGAAATCTCACCTTATTGCATTTAGTCGGCCTTTAGGAAATTTATCATAGTTTTAGTGTAGGCATGGTTCACGTATTTGGGTATATTTTGGTCATATTACACGGTGGAGTGGTCGAGCAAGTCAAACCGATTCCCGTTCTATTTTAAATTTTCCTTTGACCGTAAATTCTAAAGTCGCATATTAAATCCTGTTATAGATTTGAATCTAGGCGACATCCGAAGAATTTTGATCGTTACTCTCTGTCGTTCTTTTTCGATGAATTGTCGTTTGAAATCCAAATTTTTCTGCAGCTTTCAGGTGAGTATTTCTCACCAGACATACGTACATATATTTTGGTGAATTATCGCAAGTGTATGTGTAAAATTTTATTTACATATTATATGTCTGTAGTATAACGTAGAATGTTAAACCCCATTTAAATTGACACCCCATCAGTTATTTATCTGTTGTATTATTTCTGCAGTTATATTATTAATTGTTTATTTACTATTTAAATCATCACTGCAAGTTCCCTGTTAAATTTAGATTGGTATGGGCTGAAATGATAGCCCTAACGATGATTATTCATTCTGTTAACTGTTAAATTTTAAACTTGGGAATGCGGGTTCGAAATGATAGAACCCGGGGTTTTGTTAATATCGGATTGAAATGATATAAATCCGTCTCACTTGACCTAGGCTAGAAAATCTTATACAGGCCCGTGGTTTATATATCATTTTCTGAAATTATTTTAAATTATTTTAATTTTAGAAATTGAGGATATTCTGGTTTAAATGATTTTATAAGATTTATAATGATTTAAAAATGTTAAATAAATAAATAAATTTTTGAATAAAATTTTTGAATATAACTTGTTCCAGAAATTCTGGATTTTTGAAGAATAAGATTTCAATTAAGAAAATAATAAATAATAAGTTATATTTGAAAATAGATTTTTAAGCTAAAAGTCTACTACAGCATTTAAATGCTGTCTTTTAAAATTGGACTATTTTAAACCCGTAACTTTAGATAGCATTCCCTAGATGCTGTAGAAATTGAAATTGATATATTTAAAAATTTATATCTATTTTGGGAAGAAGTTAAAATTTGGAATTTAAATATGTAATTGCTAATAAATTGAGAAATTGAGTTTGGATAGATTTAAAAGAAGAAATTGATTTCTATTTTTGATAAAAGCAATAAATTCCAAATTTAATTGAATGAATTGAAAGGGTATATTATCAAAGGAAATGTTTTAATCAAGGATTTGAAATTAAAGGTATTTGAAATGTATTTGATTTGAAAAGTATAAATACCATTTTTTAACTATAACCACGGGTTATAATAACGTTTGGTTGGCAAAGAGACCGGGATCGGATATGGACATACTCTCTGTCGATACCTAAAACCACTTTGACAACCGTGTACGCGGTGGAGTTTCCAGAATGAAGTAGGATGGTGGTGACGGTTTCTTTAAAGATAAATACGTGGACCCGACTCCCGTGAGTTGGCAAAAGGTGGCTAAAACATGAGCGATTCTCGGATTAATGAGGTAGCTCCTCTGATCGAACGCACTTCTTCGTATGCCATTCTATTACTCTTGTGATTGTTTTGGTGCGCACCTTTGATTTGGGAGTGTTGTTCGAGGTGGGCGGTAAATGCGGCTACGCGTTTCCACCGGTTCGGATAGCAATTGGTATATCTACCCTGGCATTGCCTAGTTGTGCCGTGTCACCTACTATAGCGAGCCTCCTACGAGTTTCTATTTGTGTCGTACCTATGGAGTACCCTCTGGTAGCTTCCCGATCAGGAGGTATTACGGTACTGTATAGACTATTGGCATTATTTGTGTTAAGGTGGAAAATGTAAAGCCTTAACGCTATTTAAAAGTAAGTTTATTTTATAAATAGTCACTATTATAATAGCGCAATATACTACATAGTAAATAGTTTAACGGATCCTTAGAGGATGGGAGATCCCAAGCATCCTTTAAGTTACTTGCGCTATTTTACAGTACACTTGAATTAGCTTACATTATATAAGTATGTATGTCCTGACTCGAGTGTTTGTGTTTTATTTTACGCTCGGGTCAGCCTGAGTTGCAGTTTCAGTTTCTCTCCGGAGCTAGGACATTTCGTAGATCATTCGTGCTGCCGGAAGCTTTCCAGTCTTTATCCCTTTTTGTAATCAAGACCTTTGAAGACTCTATTTCCATTCATGTTTAAACTGTATTGAAGACTTTAAACTATGTAATTCTGTTTGGTTAAAGTTTTAAGTGGCTTCATGAACCACTGAATATTTTACTTCCGCTGTGAGATTCTGATATCTGTGTATGTGATTCTGTGATTTATTTACTGCATATTCTGAGTCTTGCCAAATTTATTCTACAACGCAGTATTTTGAACAATTCAAGTCCGACATGTGCGGATGCGAATGGTTGAAAATGCTGGGTCGTTACATTTGGTATCAGAGCCTTGGCTCTAGGCAAAACTTAGAATGCATGGTAAATTTGATTTACAGAATCACCTTCATTCGAGCTTGAATCTCTTCCTTTTCGAATTTTGGAACATTCCCTGTGGTTCCAAAGTTCATTCGTGTCCCTCACTTTTCATCTTCTTTATATTCTGGAGTGTCCCACAACTCCACTTCGGATGATCTTTATAGTGAATTGGCGGTCTCGCTATTATTCTAATAAAGGGGTGAAACTCCTTTACCATTAGCATTGATTCACAAGAGATTTATATTTATCCTCGGTTTATATGCTAGTATCTTTGGTTATTCTGAACTCTATCTCTTCAGATCAAATATAGATTTACCCCAACCACATCGATCTGACTCTTTAAGTCACGGTTGACCAGGTCAAGGTTGTCCGCGATTTATATAAACTTACCCAGTTCCTTATTCTGTTATTTAATCATCAGATCTGCTGATTCCAACTTATCTTGAAATCTCTTTGATTTGAGTTCGTCAAATTTGAATTTCTATCATTGTTTTGAAAATTTATTCCTATATTTGAAAGAAAAATCTAATATATATAAGTATAATTTTCAGAATTTTATAATTAATTTAACTAGTTGACAAGAGATAATAGTTTTTGATTTTATTTATGGTTTTGTAAGCCATGTGTTTTGTCTAATATAAATAATTGGATATAAACAATGGTTATAAATTAATTTGGAAACAGAAATGAATTTAAAACAAGAACTTGAGAATTCAATTTCCGATGGTTTCAAACCTTGGGTTTAAAATTTTAAAGGGATATATTATTTAAAGTATTCTCGAATAGAAATTTGTTTCCAAAGAATTTTAAAATTTAGTGCTCTTCTCTTTGTCGCTGGAAGATAATCTCGGTGATGACTGCAGCATATCGACATTCATTTTCGAGTTTCGAAGTGAAAAGACCATTCTGTAGTCTGGCTACAGTGTCACCCTGGAAATTTAAATTTGATTTGACATATTATGTACATATATTTATTTATCTCTAAAATGGTTTAAAGGGAATCAGAAATTTAATTCTTAAATTTTATCTTGAGGAATAATTTCAATAAAATAAAAAGAAAATAAAATTTTTGAATAAGGAATTCCAACTGGAGATAATTGAATTTGAAAGTTTTAGTTGTATAGTACTCAATTTCATTTCAATATAACTTACCTTGATTTTCAGAAGTTAACAATGTAATTGGATAATATACAATATAAAAAGACTTTATAAATAAAATTTGAGTGGTTATAATCAATGTTATGCACATTAATTCTAGTTATAAAAAGATTAACAGAGGTAATGGAATAATTTACAATATAAAATGATGTTAAAGGAACTAAGAATAAAATTTAAGCAGTCGGAATAGGTGTAAACATATTTAACTTAAAATGAAGAAAATTGGGAGCAAGTTTCTATGGATTTTACCGATGGTTTGCCGAGATCTAGGAAGGGAAATGAGAACATCTGGGTTATTGTGGATAGACTGACTATGTCCGCTCATTTATTCCAGTCAGGTCTACCCGCACAGCTTCGAGTTTATCCGAAATTTATATGAGGGAGTTTGTGCACCTCCATGGCGTTCCCCTTAGCATTGTCTGCGATCGCGATCCTATTTCACTAGTCAGTTTTGGAAAGCATTCCAAGAATCCTTGGGTACTCGTTTGAACCTGAGCACCGCTTACCACCCACAAACTGACAGTCAAACGGAGAGGTAAATCAGATCCTTGAGGATCCTTTCGTGCTTGCATCTTGGACTATGGAGGATTTTGGGAAGATCATCTTCATCTTGTGGAATTCACCTATAACAATAGTTATCAGGTATAAATTCCAATCCTTTGTTCTTATTTACCTTAGTTTCTCTTTCCATCTCATTCTACCTTTTTAGGCTAGTCTTAAGATGTCCCCTTTTGCGGCTCTATACGGTAGACCGGGTAGATCTCCTTCTTGTTGGATCGAATCAGGTAACCGCTTAGTTCTTGGCCCTGAGATGATTTTAGAAGTTTCAAAGAAAGTAGAGGAAATTAAGAGGAGATTAAAGGTTGCTCAAGATGGACAAAAGAAGTATGCTGATCGTCGTGGAAGGAAGTTGGAGTTTGATGTTGGTGATTTGAACTTTTTAAAATCTCTCCTTTAAGAAATGTGGTTCGGTTTGGTTGTAGAGGGAAGCTAGCCCCTAGGTTCATCGGTCCATTCCGTATTTTGGAGAGGATTGGATCTCTTGCTTATCGACTTGATCTACCGGAAAAGTTTGCTGGAACACACAATGTATTCCATGTATCCCACCTTCGTCGCTGTCTTCACGATCCATCTCTTGTCATCCAGCCTACTGCTCTTGATGGTTTGGACATCGAACCTGACATAACTATTGAAAGAAAGCCGCTTCGTATCGTCGATCGAGGAACGAAGCAGTTTAGAAGAAAATCTGTCCAATTGGTCAAAGTGCAATGGAGCACCGATGAGCGAGATTGCACATGGGAGACGGAGGAGAGCATTCGTGCTTCAAATCCGGAACTATTCGTTTAAGGTACTTGTTTGTCCAGCTTATCTTTCCTTTGTTTCTCTCTTTCGTTCCTTTTCGAGGACGAAAAGTTCTGAGTGGGGGAGAGTGTAACAACCCTAGTTTTATAGCTAATTATTTCTTTTTAATTATTTAATTTTGAAATATATTTTTATACAATTGGGTATACCAATAAAGTTTAATAATAACTGTGAAAATTTAAGCTATTTTTGAACGGTTAAATTTCGCGTTTAAAAGACGCGTCAATTATATGGTATAAGTGACGTAATAAAACGTGTAAATTAAAAATGTTATTTTTATAGAAATTTTGATGTTTCATATTACGTCAGTTTAACGTAGTGTAAAAATCATATTTTCAAATATTTTTGAAGAAAAGTATCAGTCAGTGATTTTAAGACGAACGTTATTTTGTTTTAAAGGACAGTTTGATTTTTAAATAGATTGTATACTTTTCATTCCTAAAGCCTACATAAAATTTTACCATTTCATTTATTGCTATCAAACTAAAATCAAAATGTATAAAATGAAATAAATCACACGTAAAGTAACGTGAGCAACATATCTGAAGAGAGCTATTAGTGCATTTTTTTTTTGATCTGAAACATACGCATCTACTTATGCCTTCATTCTCTGCTCTCAACAGCGCTACCCAAATCACGTTCCTCATAAATGCCAGATAACAAATTTATATGTTTGAAACTGACATTATAAATCACACAGCTGCTTGTTTCTCTCCTCCTTTGATTTAGCCCAAAACAATTCTTTTAGCTGAAAAACGTTCGAATCCGTTCGACTGCTTCAAAGCATGCTTGCTTTAACCACGCAACTGTTTAATTGTAACAATTGTGAAATCAAATATATTCATAAATGAGCAGTTTAAAATCACACATATCATCTGAAAGGGAAATAAATCAAGCACCCTTCTAATGCGCATCGGTTCGAATTTATCAACAATGTGCCTTGCCGTTTAAAAATAAATCACGCACTGATTCTTCGTTCGAAACAACTGGAAGGAAATAAACTTTTTCACCTGTCCTCCCTAGATTACGCAAGACCTTGCCTATATATATATACTCACCTCACCATTTTCTCTCTCTGCATCTAAATTTCTCTGACTTCACCTCCCTCTTGCGTTCAAGAACTTCAGATCAGGTAATGTTTTCTTCTTCCCTTCGTTTTTCTTCCAGTTTTTCTTTTCTTCTTCTTGTGTCTCTGGTTCTCTTTGCCTTGCTCGGCCGATCCCACCATTTGTTTCACGACCAGACTCACTTAGTATATCTGGAATAGAGTACGTGACACGTAGTGTTTCAATAAGAGGGATGATGCATATAATAAAATAAAACCAAACAAAGGCAAGGTCCAGCTGATAGAGCCTGCAAATGCTTTGAATTTTATTGAGTAAATTTGTTTGCATAATTATTGGACACTGATGGCATTTATAGCCTGCATAGAAGTTGCGTGAATAAGTTTGTACTAGGAAATGGGCTTCACCATTTGGGTAGCTGGTAGCAGTGCAAGCCTGTAGTGGGAAGGACTGTGCATATCTTCATATCATAGTGCGTCTATAACAAAGGCCATGCCATATTCAGTTGTCTGCATATTCTCTTTTTCCAAAATTTGTTATAAGTTGCATAGCTAAAGGAAAGGACTTAGGCTGAAAAGTTAAGAGAGGGGATATGTTCATTTAGTTGAGGTTCATATGATGCTAAGATTTCTTGTTGCGTGAAATTGTTGTTTGGCATGGATGTGGACTTGGTTGTTACTTGTGTCACTGTGTGCATTTTTTTTGATGACCTGAGTTGTTAAATGCATGACTGGAATTTGTGTTGGTAGTGATAGAGGTAGGCAAGTAGATGTTGTGTGAAGCTTCAGTGATTGGTAGGAAGTAGTTTGGTAAAAGTATATACAGAGAGCAAAGTTGTGTTTAAAGTTGTAAAATCTGCAGGTGGAAATGTTGAAATGTTTTGTAAGTTTTCATGTCTGCATATTTTTTCAAGATTTGGTTTTGTTGAAAATTTAGTAGCTGATCACGCATTCATGTTTTGTCTGTTTCAAAAGACGTGCATAGGCAGGGCCTGGCCTCTTGTAGTAGCTTGATGGTGTAGTGTTAGGCAGGGGAGTTTAAAATTTTGGAAGGGACCATAAAGAGCAGATCTGCAAATAAAGGTTCTGACTGAAGTAGGCTTGGACAAAAAGGGGTATGCATGCACGTATCAGACAGAGAAGAGTAATAAGGGAAAGGAGAAATATCATACTCGTGTTGATGATAAGGAATGCATGCGTGCTATTAGAATTTTGGTTGAAGTATGGCCACTTGATATGTATGCATGAGTCATTTGTAATATTGATAATATAGTGGAGTGGCAACAGAGAAATTTGCATATGCGTACAGGACCGTGTGTCACAGTGTGCACATATCAGGGGCCATACCATCAGTTGAGGCATACACTAAGTATCGACCGAGCCTAGTGAGTTTTCATCTGACCTGAGATGTTTAGTAAAGACTGGAGTTGTTTGATACTAGAAATAGTTAGGTAGGTAGCTGTTTTGTCCAAAGTTTCAGATGGGTGGGAAGTAGTTGTCTTCAAAAGAAAAAAATATATACAGAGAGAAGTGCGTGTGATTGACTCGAAGAAAGTACATGTGTGCCTCGAAGTACTGCGGGTTTTACCTGGTGTAGTGAAGATAGGTTTGGGTCTTTTGCATATTTCAGTTTTAAAAATCTGGAGAGTTTAAAGTTAGGATGAAATAAAATTGTAAAGCAATGTTTTAAAACTAAGTTTAAACGTGAAATAGGAGCTGAATACATGTAGTTTGAATCTGAGTAAAATAAATATTTGCATGGTGCACGTGCACATGTACATGTCACGGCATATAGTAGGAAATCTCACCTTATTGCATTTAGTCGGCCTTTAGGAAATTTATCATAGTTTTAGTGTAGGCATGGTTCACGTATTTGGGTATATTTTGGTCATATTACACGGTGGAGTGGTCGAGCAAGTCAAAACGATTCCCGTTCTATTTTAAATTTTCCTTTGACCGTAAATTCTAAAGTCGCATATTAAATCCTGTTATAGATTTGAATCTAGGCGACATCCGAAGAATTTTGATCGTTACTCTCTGTCGTTCTTTTCCGGTGAATTGTCGTTTGAAATCCAATTTTTTCTGCAGCTTTCAGGTGAGTATTTCTCACCAGACATACGTACATATATTTTGGTGAATTATCGCAAGTGTATGTGTAAAATTTTATTTACATATTATATGTCTGTAGTATAACGTAGAATGTTAAACCCCATTTAAATTGACACCCCATCAGTTATTTATCTGTTGTATTATTTCTGCAGTTATATTATTAATTGTTTATTTACTATTTAAATCATCACTGCAAGTTCCCTGTTAAATTTAGATTGGTATGGGCTGAAATGATAGCCCTAACGATGATTATTCATTCTGTTAACTGTTAAATTTTAAACTTGGGATTGCGGGTTCGAAATGATAGAACCCGGGGTTTTGTTAATATCGGATTGAAATGATATAAATCCGTCTCACTTGACCTAGGCTAGAAAATCTTATACAGGCCCGTGGTTTATATATCATTTTCTGAAATTATTTTAAATTATTTTAATTTTAGAAATTGAGGATATTCTGGTTTAAATGATTTTATAAGATTTATAATGATTTAAAAATGTTAAATAAATAAATAAATAAATAAATATTTGAATAAATTTTTTGAATATAACTTGTTCCAGAAATTCTGGATTTTTGAAGAATAAGATTTCAATTAAGAAAATAATAAATAATAAGTTATATTTGAAAATAGATTTTTAAGCTAAAAGTCTACTACAGCATTTAAATGCTGTCTTTTAAAATTGGACTATTTTAAACCCGTAACTTTAGATAGCATTCCCTAGATGCTGTAGAAATTGAAATTGATATATTTAAAAATTTATATCTATTTTGGGAAGAAGTTAAAATTTGGAATTTAAATATGTAATTGCTAAAAAATTGAGAAATTGAGTTTGGATAGATTTAAAAGAAGAAATTGATTTCTATTTTTGATAAAAGCAATAAATTCCAAATTTAATTGAATGAATTGAAAGGGTATATTATCAAAGGAAATGTTTTAATCAAGGATTTGAAATTAAAGGTATTTGAAATGTATTTGATTTGAAAAGTATAAATACCATTTTTTAACTATAACCACGGGTTATAATAACGTTTGGTTGACAAAGAGACCGGGATCGGATATGGACATACTCTCTGTCGATACCTAAAACCACTTTGACAACCGTGTACGCGGTGGAGTTTCCAGAATGAAGTAGGATGGTGGTGACGGTTTCTTTAAAGATAAATACGTGGACACGACTCCCGTGAGTTGGCAAAAGGTGGCTAAAACAGGAGCGATTCTCGGATTAATGAGGTAGCTCCTCTGATCGAACGCACTTCTTCGTATGCCATTCTATTACTCTTGTGATTGTTTTGGTGCGCACCTTTGATTTGGGAGTGTTGTTCGAGGTGGGCGGTAACTGCGGCTACGCGTTTCCACCGGTCCGGATAGCAATTGGTATATCTACCCTGACATTGCCTAGTTGTGCCGTGTCACCTACCATAGCGAGCCTCCTACGAGTTTCTATTTGTGTCGTACCTATGGAGTACCCTCTGGTAGCTTCCCGATCAGGAGGTATTACGGTACTGTATAGACTATTGGCATTATTTGTGTTAAGGTGGAAAATGTAAAGCCTTAACGCTATTTAAAAGTAAGTTTATTTTATAAATAGACACTATTATAATAGCGCAATATACTACATAGTAAATAGTTTAACGGATCCTTAGAGGATGGGAGATCCCAAGCATCCTTTAAGTTACTTGCGCTATTTTACAGTACACTTGAATTAGCTTACATTATATAAGTATGTATGTCCTGACTCGAGTGTTTGTGTTTTATTTTACGCTCGGGTCAGCCTGAGTTGCAGTTTCAGTTTCTCTCCGGAGCTAGGACATTTCGTAGATCATTCGTGCTGCCGGAAGCTTTCCAGTCTTTATCCCTTTTTGTAATCAAGACCTTTGAAGACTCTATTTCCATTCATGTTTAAACTGTATTGAAGACTTTAAACTATGTAATTCTGTTTGGTTAAAGTTTTAAGTGGCTTCATGAACCACTGAATATTTTATTTCCGCTGTGAGATTCTGATATCTGTGTATGTGATTCTGTGATTTATTTACTGCATATTCTGAGTCTTGCCAAATTTATTCTACAACGCAGTATTTTGAACAATTCAAGTCCGACATGTGCGGATGCGAATGGTTGAAAATGCTGGGTCGTTACAATCCATGAATTATAATAATTGAGTTTTTAACTTATTTTAGTTTTCTACTGTTGTTTTATATTTTCCAGAACTAATACAAACTGTTTTTCCTTTAAACAATTTTTTTTGAACTCACGTCTCTGTTAATACAAGCATTTTATGTTCAAAACTTAAGTCTTGTTAAAACTTGAAATAAGGACAAATGAATTTTGATGTGTACTTAAGCCTGGGACTAAGGTCAGAGAGATACACAGTGATGAACATCACTATATTCAAACTTACACAGAGATATACTAAACAAAAGTATACTCAAACAAATGAATTCCAGAAAGAAGCATGTAGCAGAACAAATTCACTTAAATATTTTTAGATTGTGATGTTACTCACCTTTATAAACAGAGGTGATTGCAGGATATCAACACACATACATGCAGTAGCACATATACACAGGAATGCATTAAGATATATACACATCTCAGATAATAATTAAGCGACATATATACTTAAGTATTTTAAAATTTAAGTTACTCACAATTACTTTGAGAATGAACAGAGCACTTCTTGTCTGAAACAGCTTGAACTTTAAAAACTGAGAATCGTTTGCTTTGATCTTCCTAACCTTGTTGCCTTTGTTGTTGTAAATATTATTTAAGTTTGTATAAATGGAAGTATTTGTTATTACATCAGGTTTGCTAAGTTTTTAAATGGAAGAAACTAAGAAGACAAATATAAAGAAGTTTACAGGGGTAGGTGATATCTGGGTTAAGCAATTTGCAGGTACAAATAATCTTATTATTTGATCAGAGATCTTATTTTGGAGGCTGAGTAGATTTTTGGAACAATTCGAATGGACTTATTTGCTGCTAGAGATGAAAGCATTTTTGTTTAAGTACTATGTGTCCTACTTAGCTTATTTTAATTTTCATGTTAGATATTTTACTTTTACTTTACTTTGTTTTATTTGCCTACATATTTATTTTTACCAGTTTTGTTTTTCTACACTTCATGTATATTATAAAGTTGTTTTAGTCTTTGCTTATATGCCAGCCTATTAACTTACAGCATCAACATATTTTTACTTTGCTTTGTTTTTATACTTATCTCATTTTTGTTTTTATGTTCATAGATATTTATTTATACTATGTTCTAGCCTAGCATATTGCCTTACAGGTTACATACAAACACATTTTTACTTACCTGGCAGCTTTATACTATATGTACATATTATTATTTTGTTTTAGTTATGTTATAAAATTTTAAATTAAGTATTTATCATAGTTTCTTGTGTTTATATATTTATACTTATGTTTATAACCATATAATGGATTTATGCTTATGTTTAAATATTCATAAGATTTATTTTATCTTAAACATACTTGAAAGATTGTATTTTAAATTTACAAATCATAGCTTTCATTCAAACACACATATATAAATAAAGTTGAAATAACAATTTCTATAAAAATCCATTTGTAAAAACATTACATTATTAATATAGCTCATTATTAAATTAAAATTATTTATAAAAGAATTTGTCTCTTATTTAATAAATTACTTATTTTATCAAGCTATATTTAAAAAGAACAAAACAAACCTTTTGTTAAATTTAAATTTTAGGTAAAATCATTTAAACAAATTTTAACTTTATCTTGAGTATATTTAAACCATATAGTTATTTAAAAGCTTAATATTACATTAAATAAAATTACAAATTACCGAAAATATTAAAATTAGAAAATATGTTTTACTTGTTAAATTTAAAACAAAGCTTACCTATTTACAATATATACAAATATATATACATTATAAATAAAAAAACAATTTATTAGTTTTTAAAAGATAAATTATCAGTTAAATATTTATTTAAGAGAAAATTATTAAATCAATTCAAATCTTATTAACAATAATTGTCAAATCAATTTAATTTTTACATAGATTATTAAATTAATATTGCCAAAATTTCCGGGATATCACAACCTATATTTTGATATATGGGATGACCTATTTTCGTTTCGGGAACGAAACGGGCTTTTCACGTCTTCGTTATCGCTTTGACCATTCTTATTTGTTCCATCCAATTCTTATCCATATCTATATGTATATAGGCTATTATTATAAACCCTGGTAGCTTTTTATTTCCATTTTCTATATGTACAATTCCTATCTCATCTGTTCCTTCCCAATGGCAGACATCTCAAACCCAAATTACAATTCCAAATCAAACTCCAAAATCCAAACTGCTCAAATCCTATCATATTATATATCATCGCGAAGCTCTCGATGAACGTAAGCTGTGTCTATAATTTATTTTTTTGATTGGAGGCTCCATTTTTCCATAATTGGGCAAGATAGCCACGGCCATCGTAAATAGGGTTTGCAAATCAATGGTGGATCATCGACCAATCGACGATTGGGAGGTACGGCGTGTATAGGAGGCTGAGGCGAGTTCATCCATGCGGTTGATTTGTCGAGATCATCAGCTAGATCGCCAGAATTGGCGATTATACGTGGGCGGCAGCAGAGCTCAGGGAAGTGACCAGTGATGGTCGAGCGAGTAAGGGGGAGGCAGCCTGGCATGGTGAAGGCGACGATGGCTTCAGGTCTGGTCATTGAGGCGCTTAGGCATGGCATTTTAGCAATAAAGATCGACGGTTAAGTTTCTGTGCATGTCTGTGGATTGCGTGCTTAGGTTTAGAAGACGATGGTATATATTCATTTAAGCCCCTGTATTTTATTTTAATTTTAAATTTTAAATTTCAAACTTGTAACTCTCATAACTTTTGCACTACTTCCTTGGGTCCAAATCGAAATTCTGGACAATATGGACCTGGTTTGGTCAAATTTGGAGACTGTTCAAATTTGGCCCCTCATTGGATTTTAAACCGGCTTTAAATCAAAAGTGAGTGATTTTACCTACTCACGCAATGCTAAACCTTCTTATGTTAGTTGAATTAAATTTATGATGTGATAAGAATTTTACTGATTGTTGTTTGGTAGTTTAAATTGACATTTTAATTGTAATTGAATTTTATTTTGATTTAAATTGACATTTAAATTATATTGGATTTAATTTCTAGTTAAATACCTGATATTGATAACCAGTAAATTGTTGTGAATTATTGGCTGATTTGGATATTGATTATGATAGATGTCTATTTGTTGACATATGGATGATTGGATGTTTGTTTGTTTATTTATTTTTTGTCTCTATTATCACTCTGTATATTAATTGAAGGCATATAAACTGTTATTTAAATTAATTTGAATAAATTAAGAAATAGGTTGAAATGATATACAACTATGACACTTTGATTGGATTGAAATGATATATATCCATCCCTATAATTAAAATTGAAATAACCGATCATTTAGCCACAGGGTAGAAAATTATATATGGACAACAGATTGGTTAAATTAAATGGTTTTGAAAATCTTAAATTTGGATTTTGATTCAATAATATTTTTTAAAAGAAATAAATTTTGGATTTCTATGAATTGAATTATTTTTTAATACAAGCTTTGAAATGTTGATACGGAATTGGTTAAAAGGAAACCGTTTTGAAGAATTGAATTGGAAATGTGAATTTTTAATTTATATATGACTTCAATTTTGGAAATTGAATTATTTTAAAGATTTGGATCTTAAAATTGAACAATGAGGTTTAATTTGATATATGTGTTTTAAATTAGTAAATTGAAATTTGATTTGAAATTGATATAAATTGAAATGGTTTAAAATAAGAACTGGATTGGAATTTAAATTATTGAATTGAATTATTGAATCAAATTTGAAGTTAAAAATGAATGCTTCGAAAATTGAAATTAATTCGGATTGAAATTGAAATCAAATTGATTTAAAATTAAATCGACATTGAGTGAATTGAATTGAAAGATTGGAAATCGAGTTTGTTGATTTGAAATTGGGCATGGGTCCAGATTTGTGAAATAGAAGGAAACAGTTTGATTTAATATTATTTTCCTAATAAACTATTTTAATATAAACTGTTCAAAATCTATCTTTATAATATTCAAATTATTTAGATTTTTCCAAACTATTTTACTATATAAACCATTTTCCATACTCAAAGCAT
Organism: Allium cepa; assembly: GCA_030765085.1. Lineage (NCBI taxonomy): Eukaryota > Viridiplantae > Streptophyta > Magnoliopsida > Asparagales > Amaryllidaceae > Allium > Allium cepa. The sequence continues at coordinate 548,811,752 of CM060934.1, read as the reverse complement.
TTTATATCAAACTATTTTAAACTATTATAACTATTCAATCTATTTTCCAAAATTTCAAACTGTGCAAAGTTGGAATGTTTATATTTAAATCGTTGATTCAAATGCGAATATGGTTAAATGAGGTTATAACCTAAGTTGGAATTTGTAGTGATGTTTTTAAGTGAAAATGACATTTTGAGTAAATATGATGGTTTTGAAATGATGGATATTTTGAAATGAATATGATATTTTGATATCAAATATGAATCGGTTTGGATGTAAAAGAACCAACCATTGTGAAAAATAACGTTGGGTTGTTAAAGAGACCGGTCCTCTTATTGGCATATTCTTTATCAATATTGGAACCACTTTAAAAACTATGTACGTGGTGGATGATGCAGAATGAAGTGGTTGGATTTGGTGAACGTTTGCTAGATTTGTAGAAAGAGAACGATAATGGATGACCCCGACGCTTGTACCAAATTGAAATGACTGAAACATGGCGGCTTGTTAGGGCCAAGTAGGCTAGCTATCCCTAGCGGTCACACCTCTTCGTATTACTATATTGATATTGACGTTGGCTTGATCGGTGCACCTTGATTTGATTTGGTTTTTGGGGTGTTGGACGCGTTGGGCGGTCGTGGCTACGATGCGTTACCACCGGTCATGCGACCCGAACTGGTAGTATCCTACATTGGGCATTGCCTCACGTACCTTGTCATACTTTTATTCTGATACGCGACCACTAAAACTTTGATTTAGTGTTGTCTTATCATGGCGCCTCCCTGTCTACCGACGTTACTGGTGATGCTACCAAGGCAAATTTAGGACAATGCTTAAAAATGTATTAAGCGGGATCAATGTAAAGCCTTAACGCAATTTTAATACTTTAATTTACTGATAGACATTACTTATATAGCGTATCTTACTACATATAGATAGTTTCACGAATCCTTGGGACATGGAAAATCCCGTAACATCTCTTAAGTTATTGCACTCACGTCATAAACTGGATAGGAGATGTTACATCCCGTAAACATCTCTGAAGTTATTACACTCATATTTACTTGTTATTGAGTTAACTTACATAAGAACTTTTAGTTTTGGCTCGAGTGTTTTGTCTTTTCATTATGCTCGGGTTAGCCTGAGAATTTCAGTGTTTGAAAACATTATTTCTAGAGGACGAAGATGAAGTTTGGTACATTATATTATTAGTATTATTCTGATGCATCATTATAGGTATGTTGTTGTTGTACTCTGATTATGTTGTAAAGGTTCTGTAATCAAATGTATATTCTAAAACAGCTTTATAAACTATTTATTTGATTATTATATTTTATCATTCTACTGTGAGACTCTGTAATTTTTTTTCCTTCTTTTCTTTTATTTTCTTATTAAATCATATTGATAATCCACCCTTTTGAATGGTTTGAGTTAGACATATGTGGTTTATTGTCGATTTAAACCATCCAAAAAGGTGGATCATCACAATAGTATTCCTGGAAATTGATCTTCGTATTTAGTTTTGATTTCATCCTATTTAGGTTCCACATTTCTTAAATTATCTTTTATGATTTGGCAGTCCAAATTTATTTCTTCTGTTAGGGTGCAAGTCGATATTTGATGCTTTGATTGTTTATTTGGGATTATGCCTTTCTTGATTTGTACTTTTAAGGCTTGATAGTCGAAAGTCTTCAGTTCCATCAGGACTGCAAGTTCAAATTGGTATTTTAGGCGTGGACCTATGGATTTGGTTTGATTCGGGATACATAACTATATTATGTGGTAACATCCCCCATTTTAAGGTTTGAAACTAAGCACTACAGATGCTGTAGTCATTCGTAGTGTTAATTTCCGGTGATAAAATGAGGTTATCTTAATCATATCAATGACCAGAAGTACATGAATATGAAAAATATTAAAAACAATTTTCCTTAAAATAAATTCATATTTCATTTCACAAATGATATTTCATATTCATTACATAATCCCATTCGCAAACCCATGTACAGAGAAATTATAATTATTACAAAATACTCCAAGTGTGACATGTGAAGATGGCATCTTGGTTGATCAAAGTCTAACACTTTGTAGTTGTATAACTTGCCTTTACATCTTGTCAAACGATACCAAACAACATAGCGGATAGATAGGTACTCCTAAATAACTATATTGCCTCCTACACATCTCCGAAAGCTTATTCGTCTAACTAAAAACCTGAAAACCCTTACTCCCGACCTACTCAAATGAGTACCCGAGAGTTTAAGGGGAAAAACAAAGACTTCGGGTTAGATAAAAATTCTAGCATGAATAATAACCTACCATCTCAAACCAAATAGATATCTAATGTGACCACACCGCTGAGTGGAATGGGTTTTCCCCTCACCAGTTCTTAACCAAAATATATTAACCATGTACTGTGCTCCTGCATCCATAATGGTTAGAACATTAAAGATTATGTACAATATGCAATATATGCTGGATTATCCATCTCAATTTATTAAGCTACCCATCTAAATTTTTATTGACTATCTATTTTATCCTTATGTGGACTGCCTATCTCACATATGATTACTTGGATTACCCACCCCCCTACCATATTGATTATCCATCACACGTGGTTCCATTGTCAAAGTTAGGTGGACTATCCATCTTAGATATAAACATTTTTATGGATTATCTATTCCCTCCCATATGGACTACCCGTCACATATGATTTCATCTATTTAAAACGATGTGGACTATACATCACATATCTTATAGTTTTTCTAGGATAACTATGAACCCTTCAACAACCATATGGAGGGTATCTATCTATGGCATGATGTAGACTATCCATCTCACATCCTATAATTTTCCTAGGATAACTATGAACCCATCATTTAATAATTTAATTCATGTTACCCTCATGTTTAACCTATGCCTATTGGTGTCCCCAATTAGGTTATCTCCCCTTAAAGTTACACCATCTTAAAGTGACATACATTGGTATCCCCAATAATCTATGTTGAATTTATTAAAAATATACATTGGTATTCCCAAGGTTTAAATTCAAACTTATAAAACATATGGCTCGTCGCCATTAAATAGTTTCATATAGATCAATATCGACGTCAATAACCAAGTCGACAAAAAGGCTTAAGGCTCTCCGCCTTCAATAAGATAACATATAACACACACTGCGTTAAGAGATTGTCAACCGAGGTCGAGATAAAACTTATATCCATTTAAATATAGACCCATGTTGAAAACAAAGTTGTCAACTTTCATAGGATATAGGTTATCCACCTTTCAAAACTAAGCTTTAGGCTTTTAGAAAACAAAGGGGTAATTGCCGGAAACATAGGGTTATCGACCCTTTTGAACCTAGGCTATATCGCCTATTTAATATTTTTTTTAATTTACATAAAAATGAGCCTCGCCTACATTAAAAGAAAGAAATGTGGCGTTAATGTTACGCTGCACCACTGCCAACCCCACACAATATAAAGTCTTGGTATATAGGGTCACCGGTGCTGGTACATAGCGGCTTCAACGCTATCGAGGTCACTATAAAACTTTTATACTTTGGTAACTTTGGCTACTATGCCGCCAAATGTATAAGTGTAAAGTTATAACATAGGTGATGAGATGCGGCTTCAACATAGATGAATCATGATATTGCAACACCAACAATTATAGGTTACCGCTTTTGCCGACTTCAACACAGCTAGAATCATTACATTACTACCAAGCAGCCATCATGTGCTTCCCTCCTTATCGTCATCGACACTCATTATAAAGGTATTATTTTAGGCTCGACTATGGTATAAGTGCCATGGCATTATCGTAATTATCATGAAAATGGATTTCTCTTTCTTTTTTGAAAAGGCAATCAGGGTTAATAGCTGGACCCTATTGGATTTTATTAGAAAATGTAAAAAAGAGCATTACAAGGTTATTAAAATGATTGGAAAATAATATTGACAGATAATACATGGAAAAATTAATGCATGTGCCAAGAAAATCTTGAAAAGCCTGGGATTATTGAGCTCTAATAGTTCATACTTTTCTATGTGCGATGTAAGTTATCAGCAATCAATTTAGGTCCCGTTATTTTAGCATGATCAAATGCATATTTATTCCTTTCTTGCCATGTCACTCCATCAAAAATCTTTAGGGAACATAATAAAGTTCCAACTTTGCACGTTTTACCAAAGGTGTTCATAAATATGTTCTGCCATTCCACATCATGATTTTGCGATGGTTTTTGAAGGTATAGCCCTGCATGGTGTTATCTTAAATATCGTATATAAATGGACACTCAAAGAAAATATGTGAAAAAATTTATTTGCCACATCACAAAACATACATGCGACATTATCTGTAATGGTTTGGTTAAATAATTTATCTTTAGCGAAGAATGTTTTTTTAGAATCTTCCGTGGAAGGAAATTATCTTTGTATGAGTCTCTTTGCTCCACATTCTTTTATGCCAGCGATAGTTTTCTATCTACATGGTGTTTTTCAAAGCATGATAAGTACATCCAATCATGTGTGCTTTGTGTGTAAGAGTCTAATGTGTGTTTTCTTCAGATGCATATAAAGACTTATGCTTTAGCAAGTCCCGTAGTGTTGAATGTGTGAGCTGCTAGAGTTAGGGATGTCAACTTTACCATAGTGAATATAATTACAAGCAAGGGCTGTTTCTAGGGTACTAGCCATAATTCTAAGATAATAGTCCAAGGAATGACGGAGTATTGGGCCATAATCTCCCTATGGGCTGTTCCATAAGGAGCATATGTGGCGTATTGGATAATATGAGGCAGAAGGCTAGATCTTAGGTTTAGAAAGCTCCTAAACATCCAACTAGCATTAACAGGAATATCCATCAACCAAAAAAGGTTGCTAGTGTAGTAGCTGTTGGTTATATAATAAACCGCGCCTTCATGGTTTAGAAGGTCATCTATATATTTTGAGACTGCTGCTTTATTTGATATATATGTGTGTGTGTGTGTGTGTGTGTGTGTGTGTGTGTGTATATATCAATGATACCTAGGTTATTCTTGGCCTTGGGAAAACACAGCTTATTGAATGAGATGTGGACAAGTTTCTTAGAGTGACAATCTCCATGCCATAAGAAATGGTACAGGCCTTTGTTAATCATGGAAATTAACTTTTTAGGCAAGATGAACATGTGAGATCAATAAGAGGTCATACTAGTAGCAATGGCTACTTGGCATAGATAATTGCATGACCAACTGCTAAGTTTAGATAAAATAGCTTCGTACCTAGGCATACATTGAGCGTTGGTGATTCTAGATGTAGTGATAGGGATTTCAAGATAGATGGCATTCGATGGCATAGGGTTTAGTGTAGAGAGTTGAGTGATGCAAGTTTTTTCAGAGTGACTGAGCAATATATGATGTTGCGTTGTTTATTTATAGGCCGGTCATGTCCGTAAAGGAAAGAAGACAAAGGAGGATGGTGGAAATGGGGGATGGGGTGTGATGACCCGTAAATCTGTACCCTTTGAATCGATAATATACCACACATGTTCGACCCAAAAAGCACAGACTGACGGAAAGTCAAGAGAAAGAAAAGAAGAGCGAAGTAGAGAAGAGAAGAAAGAGAGAAGAAAAGACAAAACAGAATGATACAGAATCTCACATCACAGCGGAAAACATATAATATCATATCAATGATCTTTACAAAATAGAAACTGTATACACATACATCAATCAGAGTTCAACAACCAATCAATAGTTATCAGCTTGGACAGTTATAATAACCTGTCCTTACAATTGTTGATAATATAAACAACTAAGCAGCAGATAATCAAAACAGATACGTGTATACGAAAGGAAGATCTCCAACTCTCTTGCTGAAGCTCCAAAAGCACCAAAACTGAACCTGTACATATGCTCGGTATGACTCGAGCATTGAATGGGAAGAACGTCCGGATTAGTCTGGTAAACCAGCGTGAGAAACATACTCAATTGAATTTATTAAATTACCAAACTTTTCCTTTATCAAAACAAAGTATCTCATAGGACACGCCCACACATAAACACGGAAATGTTTTTACCTTTCGGTAACTAAAACATTTCATATCAAATCCTCTTATATTATACTAGTGTCTAGTATACAAATAATAATCAAAATAGCCGAAATTGTTACCATTATTAAATTCCAGCATACTAGGCTCTACAAATAAAATGGAAGTACGTAGTGAGTTTAGATTTCCATACAAATGACCAGGTGAAGGGACTACCTTGCGATGGGTACACCTCTAGATGGATCTTTCGAGGCACAAAACATCTGCCCTCTACCAACACAGGACCAGCCCACCTCTATAACTAGATGGTACCTAATATGTCATCCTCTGGTTGTTACCGACCTTTACCAAGGGCCCTCTAAGCATACAAACCACAATAATCAGATACATGACATCATAGCGTGTAAAGATATATCTAGAAGAGGATGATCATATCCTACTTGGGAGCGACCCACTTAGCCTTGCTTCATCTAACCCTATTTCGGTCATTTTCGGTTGATGAGGCCTGAGGTAACGATCCCGATTTTTGAGTCAAATTTAATTGGTAATTAAATTGAATTTTAGGATTAAGTTATAAATTAATTTGATTTTTCCAAATTTAAATGAGATATTTGTTTGTTTATTTACTTATAAATACAAATTGATTGTAAATTGAATTGTGAATTTGAATCTTAAAAATAAGTTTGATTTGAATATAGAGAAATGAATAATATATATATGTATATACAAAAGTTATATTTTGGAATTAATGTATATAGATAAACATATTTTCTTCTTCTTGTTTTTGTATAATAGTTTCAATTTAAATAAGATTTGACAAAAATGGTTATAAAGCTAAATTGAAAATAATAATAATTAAAATGAACATATCCTTTGGAATAAAATTTGGTTTGTAAAATATAAACATATAAGGATGAATATATGACATTTGTAAATTAGTAAGGTCAAAACAATAACAAGTGTTAAAACAAATAAACAAATGGCATTCACTATATTTAATTGGATTAAATAATTAAATATAAAAAAATAAAAAAATAATAATAAACTCTTCACTTCCCCATATGCAATTATTAAACTTTTCAGCAAATCTGAAAAGTATACAGTAACAAGAGATCTCAAATCTGAGGTAAAGATCAGAAAAGATAAGTAGAATGAGAATATCTAAGTCAAGTTATCTTCAGTTCAAAAATTTCAAGATAAAAGAAATCAAAAAACTTGATCAATGCAACCTGGAAAATAGGCAGTGATTCCCAAAGCAAATTACAAAGATCTGGAAAAACATAGCAACTCCAAATCTAAAAAGAAACAGAAAATGTAATTCAAAAACAAAACCTGGAAACAACACTTCAGTTTCAAATGCAAACCTGGTCGAAAATGCAAATTCTTCAGCTAGAGATCATTTCAAAATTCAAAGCAAATCAGACTTTGTCCAACAAAGCAGTGCAGGGTTTTCTGGAAAATAATTTAAAGGCAAGCTTTAGATTCAAGTTCAATGCTAAATCAATTGGAACAAATCAAAGTTTGATTCAAGCGAATTAAAGGAAAGAAGATCAAAACCTTTCAGCTTGTAATCTCCTCCGAAAACGAATTCAACCTGTAAGTAAATCTCTTTTTTGTTTGTTATTAAGGAAGTAAGTAACAAATGCAATAGGAAATTTAAAACAAAGGTATGTTAATAAACTTCTGCAGATCAAAGAAAAAGAACAAAACTACAATCAAGAAAATTCAACAACTAAAGTCTAGGCTTTGTTCTTCTGTTCTTCCCAAACACTCATGATCTGGTTGCTTCTCTGTTACAAGCATGACAGGTGAGCAAACACACTTGAACACATTCATATGCCTTGATATTTGAGTTGATGTTTGACATATATGTGTTTAGTGATGACTATGTCAGTATGTTTGCATGAATTTGCTTGTGCATGCTTGTTTTTCCTCTGAATATCTCTGTCTTAGTTTTAAGGCTCAAGTTTATTTCAATATTCATTACCTTTTGAATTAAATCACAGTTAGGATTTAGAATGTAAACAAAAATTGTTTTTTTATTGATAAAGTAAGTTTTAAAATTTATTTAAGTTAAAAATAAAATTTGAAAAACTCACTGGAAACCATGAATAGCAGAGTAAAATAAGTATGGGTGGAAAATTTAACCTTCTAAATTCATAAATTCAGGAATATTAGTGAAATACTCGAACTAAATCATGAATTTTAAAACCAAAGTTAAAATTTTTATAATTGGGAGTTAAGTGCAATTCATATTTGAACTGGAAAGGGAAAATTTAAATTTTTTGGTGATTTGCTTGATCTTGGAGGCCGAGTTTGCTCCTGTAGGTGGAGAAGTGACCTGTAAGGATGGGAAAATTATCATCTTTGGGTAAATTGCAATTTGGTGATGATGATTTTGATTTGAAGCTTTGGAACCCTAGTTTTACTGTGCTTTGAAGAATCGATCAGTACGACATTTATAGTTGGTCGAGTTGCTTGGGGTTTTGGGTATTGGAAGGTGGTGGGTTGCCGAAGGTCTCGCCGAAGTTTTAGTGGCGACGGTGGTCGGAGCATTAGGGGGGAGGCGCTAACAGGTTTGAGTTGAAGTGGATAGTGTTTGTTCCAGGTTTGAACTTCGATCGTGATTTTGATCTCGAGGGTGAAGAGCAGGGTACGGGTGATGGATATGGGGTGCAATGGTGATCGATGACTTGTTCCAGTCATCAGAGTTGGTCGGAGAAGGCGACGCCATGGGTGCATGTGCACAGAGCAGATGTGGATATGTTGGTGATGTTTGGGTTTTGAAAGAAGAGGGGGTGCCTCGGGTAAATCTCGTTATGACTCGAAGTTACTGGGTAGATTGCTCGGGGAGGTGGGCTTTGGACTCGAAGTAAACGTTTGTGCCTCGGGTAAAAATGTTGATACAGGTTTTCAACAGAAACCTGAAATGTTTTGTTTCAAAATTTTTAACTGATGATTATAAATGAAAACAAGGTTTAAACTAAGTTTGAAAACTAAGTTTGAATCTAGATTCAAGTAAGTTGAACTTTAGTTTTTTTTTTAAATAATCGTAAGTTTTTGGAATTTAAATTTGTTTTAACACCCTTAAGTATTTAAAGTGAATTTGGCAGGAATTTAAAATTGAAAGTTGAATTGTAAGTAAAGGGTTAAATATGTTTTAAAATATAAGTTTTAAAATCTGAAATGTGAACTTGAATCTCAGTTTTTAAAATAAAATGAAGTTTTTAAATTTGAATTGTTTAACTTCTTTAAAAAAAAATAGTTAAATGATTTGAAATTTAAAATGAAGATAAATGAAAGTAATTTAAATTTGAAATTTGAATCTATGCAGCCTGAAATAAAATTTTAAATTTGTATTCCAGTTTTAGAATAAACAGAAGTTTTAAATTTAAAAATAATTTAAACAACTTTGAATGTCATAGTGTATGTTTCAATTGAATTAAATTTAAAAATGAATTTGGTTTAGAATTCTTTAAAATCTCCTTTATAAAATAAATATTCTTTAACTTGTAGAATAGAAAGGGTTTTGAAATATGTTTTAAAATTTTGTTTAAGTTAAATTTGTATCCATTTTAAATCTTAAATTTAAAATGAAATTTAAGTTAAATTTGAAAGCAAATTACTTTTAAATGCTTTATTTAAGTAAGAGATGTTTTATCTTAAAAAAATAAATAAATAGAATTTAATGATTTGGATTCATTAAATTATTAAGTCAATTAATCAAGTAATTAATAAATAATTAAATGAAAATAGTAATTACTTAGTAAAAGTAATTAAGAGAAGATAATTAAATGTCAAGGATTGATTAATCAAATATTTGAGGTTAATTACTTTAAAGTAAAATTAATTAATGTGGTTAATTAATTAAGATAATTGAATCAAGGAAAATAGATTAAGGTTAATTAACTTAAAAGTGATTAAGAAAAATCATTATTAATTAAGGAGTAATTATTTTTTTGTAACTAATTAAGGAATAATAAATCTATTTATTAAGGACAATTAATTGTAACTAAGATTTAATTAATTACAGTTAAAGGTTAATTAATTAAGATAATTAATTAAAGAAATGATTAATAAATGAAGATGGTCAAGACTTAATTAATTGTAGTAATGATAATTAATCATTGATTTAAAAGATTACTAATAGAAGTAATTATATGAATAATAAATTTATAACCACACGGTTTATTCATCTTAATTAAAGATGTTTGATTGTTATTGGATGTTCTGTGATGGATTGATATATTTGATATGTGATGTGATGCTATGTGATGTTTTATGCTAAGCTGTCATATCTGTGATATATATATTGTTATGCAAACCCCTTGACCAGTAAAACGGCATTTAAATTTCGATGCGACAGGGAGTCGGATTCCAATTGGTTATCCGAAACCCACATCGAATTGTAATAGTAAATCTTTGTGATTGCTAATCTACTTTATCTATGAATTTTTGAATATAGATAAGCGTTATGGGTTATACCGCTTATCGAAATGATTGAATCTGTGATGATGTTGTGCACTATTGTGTTGAAACCCTGGACCACACTTATACACACATAAATATGGATTGCACGTGGAAATGGGTTAAGTCACAGATCTTTGGAACTGTTTTAAAATTGAATTTTTGAATCCAAAATAGTTTTGGAATTAGAATCGGAATTTTGAAAATGAATTTTCAAAAATAAAAGTTATTTTGAATAACTTGATTGAGTTTTGAAATTTAAATAATTTGATTTAAATTTGAATTCAATATTTGAAATTGAATTCTATGATTTGGAACTAAGGTTTAAAAAAGGTATTCAACATATAATTGGGTTTATATGAGTTTTTAAACCATTTTAAAAAGTGTTGTTTTGGGACTTTAAATTTAACCCAAGGTTTTAACTTGTATGGATATAATTGGATTTTTCTGAAAACGAAAACCGTCGTTTTCAAATAATAAAAGCTTTCACATAAGAAGTAAACGTCCAATTTGTGTTAAAAGGATTTCAAGTATAAAATGGAAAATAGTTTTTCCTAGTTATGAATAAATATTTGGGAACGGTTTGAAAACTAAAAATTAAATCTTTAATTTAAAGATTTAATGAGTCAATCCATTTAGAATGGAAGTTTGTTTTGGAAATCTATAAATGGACCTTTGTGAAACTGGGTGAAACTTTGTGAAATAAATCTTTTTGTTTTAAAGATTTAAAATGGTAATTTGTTAACCATTTGAAAGAAAAGCTTTGGATTTTTAAGTTGTGACTTAACCTAATCCCATATCCATATGTTTTAACATATGACGCTCATTATTCGGTTTAGCCGGGAGAGGACCTTGTGTCATATAGCCCATTCCGAATAGTGATACGACGTTATGAATAGCATTTGAAGACCGGTGGTGAAGACCGGGTATTTGTGAGAACGATAGGATAACCTATGGATTGACTCTGCACTGAGTTGCTCCGGTATAGAGTTCTCCTTAGTGATGGGAAGTCCGATCGGGATTGTGGATACCCGGATTTGCAAGGGCTTCTTCGGAAGTGCCTTCGGTTCTGTTCGAACCCGGAACAGACTTGTATGGTTGTATGTCCGACATTACACTTTGAGATATTAAACTGATCTCTATCAAATACATTTCTGCTTGGTGGCGGAGAATTTATTCTCTTAGCTTAACACCCTTCTCTGAGACGTACGAGCTCAGAGGTTATGTAGTTGATATTTATCAGTGATATATTCCCAATTTGGTAGTGTGGCATGCTAAGTGCTGCTGTGTGTTGATGATCATTTGTTGATCATTTGTGATCAAAGCATGTCTTTTGTATAAAGCGTAGCTTTGTGGACGAGACTGCATCAGGACCTCACACCCCGGAAATGGTCGAAACAGGAAAGACGCGGCAAGGTTATGAGGGTCGTGCCCTTTAGGGTGTGTCATTCCCTTCTGGTAAAGGGTGGTATCATGGTATGGAGCCCAGATACTTACTCATGTGGTTGCTCCAATCTCATTTACTTTGTGGTTGTTGCTTTGAGGCGCCTCGGATAAAGGGGGATGGCATATTCGTGTAGTAGTTACCTAGTTACAGAGGTAACCCGGTCTTTTGTTGGCAGAGATCTAACCGTAACGTTAGTTCGTGGGACGTCCCGCCAGAGGCGATCCCATAGACAGTAGGAAGTTCCTTAGCCTGACCATTTGTTGGAAATCCAATCAAAACAATACGTGCCTTGTACGGTTTTAGTTGTATAACCTGCCATGGAATGTGGTGGTAACCTGCTATTGAACATGGTAGCTATAGTAGGCATAGTGCGAAATGCCTATGCTGGCTAGGATTTATATTATACTTTCGAAATGGTTTTTCACACCTTGCACTTATAGTAATAATATCAAAGAAATTTTCTCGTATCAAGCATATTTGACTATCATAAGGAGAAATCTCCTCCAATTCTGCGTTTGCATTGTGTGTGTGGCGGGAGGCCTTATGGTAGTTTCATTTTCTAAAAAGCATTGCGGATTTCAAATTTAAATTCTGTTGTTTGTTTTAAAAAGACCAAAGGTTTTTTTTTGCTCATACCAGTCCCATGACTGACCTGGAGTTTATTGTTCCTATCCTAAACTCTGGGTGCCCACTATTTTCCCACACGGGCAGTCTAGAGTTGGGTTTTTCTGATAGTCAGGTCTAGTAGATTATCTGGAGCTAGTTCATTCTTTGGATCTGAACTGCACTTGCTTAGCTTTGTGCATCGTTATTGAGAGCCCGAGCTATCGCTGGATTGGTGATTTGGAGATGGAGATTACCGATGCTGGAGTTCTTTCTTGAAGACCATATTAGAGATTTTTTTTCCGCTGCTGTTATCTTGTATCATATCTCTGATGTATATTCATTGTATCATATTGTATCTGAGATTGTATCAATGTTTTATATCAAATGTATACTCTTTTTCTTCCGTTGTGTTGTTTTACTTAATGGTGTTATAAGCTCCGGCGAACCAGATTTGGCGTTTGGATCTGCGACATTTGAATACGAGTGTCGTATTCGGTGCCGATTTTCGAAGGCCGAGTCAGGATCGTCACATTTGGTATCAGAGCTGAGGATTAAAACTTTAGCTCAGGAGTATAACACATTAAGTAACTCATTAGAGATAGGGTGAAGTATACCCTAGAATGAGTATATCCTCAAGATATCCGTTCGAATGCCTCAGTAAATTCTCTTACTATCCACTGATAGTAAGTATGAGTGCGAGGAGAGGACGAGATAGGGGACAGGGGCGTACCACTACAAATGGTCAATACCCTGCAATAGCGGAATAACCTTTCTCTATCAATCCCCTTATTCGATTTCGAATTCTTTTGATTGCTTCGTGACAGCTCCAGAAAGAAGTTTCGGTGTGATGGTGGCCTTACGAATCGTTGTAGAAAATCGTTGCTCCGTATCTTCATCTGTTTCTTATCAGCTTTCCGATCTAAACTCTAATGAATTTGAAATTGAAAATATTAAATAAATTGAAAATTTTAAATTATTTAAATTGGTTAACTAATATGAAGCTAAATTTGAATTGTATTAATAAAACGATATCGGTTAAAACCAAATCGTAATTTCTTGTGTATATCAAAGTCCGAAGAGGGACAAATTGATATATACTTTGGGATATTTCGACTTGAAGTTGGAATCCATACCTAGTGTTTGAGAGATCGTAAAAGATTGAATCCATCTATCTATTCTCTGGGATCCGATATATTCTACGAACGATTAGTTATCCCATCGAACTAATCAATGCCCTCGTATATTCGTAGACCGATGGACCCGAATATCTTGTGTAATATTATATGATTTTGTTCTCATATTGTTGATATTCTTATTTGGTAAGCCAAATACAGAATTGATATCCAGTTGATTTGGAAGGATATTTCTCTATCTATCATCTATTCTTTGTCGTCTTCCTTGCAAATTTCGAGCACGAAGTTTATTTAAAGGGGGAATCTGTAACGATCCCGATTTTTGAGTCAAGTTTAATTGGAAATTAAATTGAATTTTAGGATTAAGTTATAAACTAATTTGATTTTTCCAAATTTAAATGAGATATTTGTTTGTTTATTTACTTATAAATACAAATTGATTGTAAATTGAATTGTGAATTTGAATCTTAAAAATAAGTTTGATTTGAATATAGAGAAATGAATAATATATATATATATATATATATATGTATATATAAAAATTATATTTTGGAATTAATGTACATAGATAAACATATTTTTTTTTCTTGTTTTTGTATAATAGTTTCAATTTAAATAAGATTTGACAAAAATGGTTGTAAAGCTAAATTGAAAATAATAATAATTAAAATGAACATATCCTTTGGAATAAAATTTGGTTTGTAAAATATAAACATATAAGGATGAATATATGACATTTGTAAATTAGTAAGGTCAAAACAATAACAAGTGTTAAAACAAATAAACAAATGGCATTCACTATATTTAATTGGATTAAATAATTAAATATAAAAAACTAAAAAAATATAATAAACTCTTCACCGCCCTATATGCAATTATTAAACTTTTCAGCAAATCTGAAAAGTATACAGTAACAAGAGATCTCAAATCTGAGGTAAAGATCAGAAAAGATAAGTAGAATGAGAATATCTAAGTCAAGTTATCTTCGGTTCAAAAATTTTAAGATAAAAGAAATCAAAAAACTTGATCAATGCAACCTGGAAAACAGGCAGTGATTCCCAAAGCAAATTACAAAGATCTGGAAAAACATAGCAACTACAAATCTAAAAAGAAACAGAAAATGTAATTCAAAAACAAAACCTGGAAACAACACTTCAGTTTCAAATGCAAACCTGGTCGAAAATGCAAATTCTTCAGCTGGAGATCATTTCAAAATTCAAAGCAAATCAGACTTTGTCCAACAAAGCAGTGCAGGGTTTTCTGGAAAATAATTTAAAGGCAAGCTTCAGATTCAAGTTCAATGCTAAATCAATTGGAACAAATCAAAGTTTGGTTCAATCGAATTAAAGGAAAGAAGATCAAAACCTTTCAGCTTGTAATCTCCTCTGAAAACAAATTCAACCTGTAAGTAAATCTCTTTTTTGTTTGTTATTAAGGAAGTAAGTAACAAATGCAATAGGAAATTTAAAACAAAGGTATGTTAATAAACTTCTGCAGATCAAAGAAAAAGAAAAAAACTACAATCAAGAAAATTCAACAACTAATAGGCTTTGTTCTTCTGTTCTTCCCAAACACTCATGATCTGGTTGCTTCTCTGTTACAAGCATGACAGGTGAGCAAACACACTTGAACACATTCATATGCCTTGATATTTGAGTTGATGTTTGACATATATGTGTTTAGTGATGACTATGTCAGTATGTTTGCATGAATTTGCTTGTGCATGCTTGTTTTTCATCTGAATATCTCTGTCTTAGTTTTAAGGCTCAAGTTTATTTCAATATTCATTACCTTTTGAATTAAATCACAGTTAGGATTTAGAATGTAAACAAAAATTGTTTTTTTATTGATAAAGTAAGTTTTAAAATTTATTTAAGTTAAAAATAAAATTTGAAAAACTCACTGGAAACCATGAATAGCAGAGTAAAATAAGTATGGGTGGAAAATTCAACCTTCTAAATTCATAAATTCAGGAATATTAGTGAAATACTCGAACTAAATCATGAATTTTAAAATCAAAGTTAAAATTTTTAGAATTGGGAGTTAAGTGCAATTCATATTTGAACTGGAAAGGGAAAATTTAATTTTTTTGGTGATCTGCTTGATCTTGGAGGCTCAGTTTGCTCCTGTAGGTGGAGAAGTGACCTGTAAGGATGGGAAAATTATCATCTTTAGGTAAATTGCAATTTGGTGATGATGATTTTGATTTGAAGCTTTGGAACCCTAGTTTTACTGGGCTTTGAAGAATCGATCAGTACGACATTTATAGTTGGTCGAGTTGCTTGGGGTTTTGGGTATTGGAAGGTGGTGGGTTACCGAAGGTCTCGCCGAAGTTTTAGTGGTGACGGTGGTCGGAGCATCAGGGGGGAGGCGCTGACAGGTTTGAGTTGAAGTGGATAGTGTTTGTTCCAGGTTTGGACTTCGATCGTGATTTTGATCTCGAGGGAGAAGAGCAGGGTACGGGTGATGGATATGGGGTGTCATGGTGATCGATGACTTGTTCCAGTCATCAGAGTTGGTCGGAGAAGGCGACGCCATGGGTGCATGTGCACAGAGCAGATGTGGATATGTTGGTGATGTTTGGGTTTTGAAAGAAGAGAGGGTGCCTCGGGTAAATCTCGTTATGACTCGAAGTTACTGGGTAGATTGCTCGGGGAGGTGGGCTTTGGACTCGAAGTAAACGTTTGTGCCTCGGGTAAAAATGTTGATACAGGTTTTCAACAGAAAACTGAAATGTTTTGTTTCAAAATTTTTAACTGATGATTATAAATGAAAACAAGGTCTAAACTAAGTTTGAAAACTAAGTTTGAATCTAGATTCAAGTAAGTTGAACTTTAGTTTTTTTATTAAATAATCGTAAGTTTTTGGAATTTAAATTTGTTTTAACACCCTTAAGTATTTAAAGTGAATTTGGCAGGAATTTAAAATTGAAAGTTGAATTGTAAGTAAAGGGTTAAATAATTTTTAAAATATAAGTTTTAAAATCTGAAATGTGAACATGAATCTCAGTTTTTAAAATAAAATGAAGTTTTTAAATTTGAATTGTTTAACTTCTTTTAAAAAAAATAGTTAAATGATTTGAAATTTAAAATGAAGATAAATGAAAGTAATTTAAATTTGAAATTTGAATCTATGTAGCCTGAAATAAAATTTTAAATTTGTATTCCAGTTTTAGAATAAACAGAAGTTTTAAATTTAAAAATAATTTAAACAACTTTGAATGTCATAGTGTATTTTTCAATTGAATTAAATTTAAAAATGAATTTGGTTTAGAATTCTTTCAAATCTCCTTTATAAAATAAATATTCTTTAACTTGTAGAATAGAAAGGGTTTTGATATATATTTTAAAATTTTGTTTAAGTTAAATTTGTATCCATTTTAAATCTTAAATTTAAAATGAAATTTAAGTTAAATTTGAAAGCAAATTATTTTTAAATGCTTTATTTAAGTAAGAGATGTTTTATCTTAAAAAAAAAATTAGAATTTAATGATTTGGATTCATTAAATTATTAAGTCAATTAATCAAGTAATTAATAAATAATTAAATGAAAATAGTAATTACTAAGTAAAAGTAATTAAGAGAAGATAATTAAAGGTCAAGGATTGATTAATCAAATATTTGAGGTTAATTACTTTAAAGTAAAATTAATTAATGTGGTTAATTAATTAAGATAATTGAATCAAGGAAAATAAATTAAGGTTAATTAACTTAAAAGTGATTAAGAAAAATCATTATTAATTAAGGAGTAATTATTTTTTTGTAACTAATTAAGGAATAATAAATCTATTTATTAAGGACAATTAATTGTAACTAAGATTTAATTAATTACAGTTAAAGGTTAATTAATTAAGATAATTAATTAAAGAAATGATTGATAAATGAAGATGGTTAAGACTTAATTAATTGTAGTAATGATAATTAATCATTGATTTAAAAGATTACTAATAGAAGTAATTATATGAATAATAAATTTATAACCACACGGTTTATTCATCTTAATTAAAGATGTTTGATTGTTATTGGATGTTCTGTGATGGATTGATATATTTCATATGTGATGTGATGCTATGTGATGTTTTGTGCTAAGCTGTCATATCTGTGATATATATATTGTTATGCAAACCCCTTGACCCGTAAAACGGCATTTAAATTTCGATGCGACAGGGAGTTGGATTCCAATTGGTTATCCGAAACCCACATCGAATTGTAATAGTAAATCTTTGTGATTGCTAATCTACTTTATCTATGAATTTGTGAATATAGATAAGCGTTATGGGTTATACCGCTTATCGATATGATTGAATCTGTGATGATGTTGTGCACTATTGTGTTGAAACCCTGGACCACACTTATACACACACAAATATGGATTGCACGTGGAAATGGGTTAAGTCACAGATCTTTGGAACTGTTTTAAAATTGAATTTTTGAATCCAAAATAGTTTTGGAATTAGAATCGGAATTTTGAAAATGAATTTTCAAAAATAAAAGTTATTTTGAATAACTTGATTGAGTTTTGAAATTTAAATAATTTGATTTAAATTTGAATTCAATATTTGAAATTGAATTCTATGATTTGGAACTAAGGTTTAAAAAGGGTATTCAACATATAATTGGGTTTATATGAGTTTTTAAACCATTTCAAAAAGTGTTGTTTTGGGACTTTAAATTTAACCCAAGGTTTTAACTTGTATGGATATAATTGGATTTTTCTGAAACGAAAACTGTCGTTTTCAAATAATAAAAGCTTTCACATAAGAAGTAAACGTCCAATTTGTGTTAAAAGGATTTCAAGTATTAAATGGAAAATAGTTTTTCCTAGTTATGAATAAATCTTTGGGAACAGTTTGAAAACTAAAAATTAAATCTTTAATTTAAAGATTTAATGAGTTAATCCATTTGGAATGGAAGTTTGTTTTGGAAATCTATAAATGGACCTTTGTGAAACTGGGTGAAACTTTGTGAAATAAATCTTTTTGTTTTAAAGATTTAAAATGGTAATTTGTTAACCATTTGAAAGAAAAGCTTTGGATTTTTAAGTTGTGACTTAACCTAATCCCATATCCATATGTTTTAAAATATGACGCTCATTATTCGGTTTAGCCGAGAGAGGACCTTGTGTCATATAGCCCATTCCGAATAGTGATACGACGTTATGGATAGCATTTGAAGACCGGTGGTGAAGACCGGGTATTTGTGAGAATGATAGGATAACCTATCGATTGACTCTGCACTGAGTTGCTCCGGTATAGAGTTCTCCTTAGTGATGGGAAGTCCGATCGGGATTGTGGATACCCGGATTTGCAAGGGCTTCTTCGAAAGTGCCTTCGGTTCTGTTCGAACCCGGAACAGACTTGTATGGTTGTATGTCCGACATTACACTTTGAGATATTAAACTGATCTCTATCAAATACATTTCTGCTTGGTGGCGGAGAATTTATTCTCTTAGCTTAACACCCTTCTCTGAGACGTACGAGCTCAGAGGTTATGTAGTTGATATTTATCAGTGATATATTCCCAATTTGGTAGTGTGGCATGCTAAGTGCTGCTGTGTGTTGATGATCATTTGTTGATCATTTGTGATCAAAGCATGGCTTTTGTATAAAGCGTAGCTTTGTGGACGAGACTGCATCAGGACCTCACACCCCGGAAATGGTCGAAACAGGAAAGATGCGGTAAGGTTATGAGGGTCGCGCCCTTTAGGGTGTGTCATTCCTTTCTGGTAAAGGGTGGTATCATGGTATGGAGCCCAGATACTTACTCATGTGGTTGCTCCAATCTCATTTACTGTGTGGTTGTTGCTTTGAGGCGCCTCGGATAAAGGGGGATGGCATATTCGTGTAGTAGTTACCTAGTTACAGAGGTAACCCGGCCTTGTGTTGGCAGAGATCTAACCGTAACGTTAGTTCTCGGGACGTCCCGCCAGAGGCGATCCCATAGACAGTAGGAAGTTCCTTAGCCTGACCATTTGTTGGAAATCCAATCAAAACAATACACGCCCTGTACGGTTTTAGTTGTATAACCTACCATGGAATGTGGTGGTAACCTGCTATTGAACATGGTAGCTATAGTAGGCATAGTGTGAAATGCCTATGCTGGCTAGGATTTATATTATACTTTCGAAATGGTTTTTCACACTTTGCACTTATAGTAATAATATCAAAGAAATTTTCTCGTATCAAGCATATTTGACTATCATAAGGAGAAATCTCCTCCAATTCTGCGTTTGCATTGTGTGTGTGGCGGGAGGCCTTATGGTAGTTCCATTTTCTAAAAAGCATTGCGGATTTCAAATTTAAATTCTGTTGTTTGTTTTAAAAAGACCAAATGTTTTTTTTTGCTCATACCAGTCCCATGACTGACCTGCAGTTTATTGTTCCTATCCTAAACTCCGGGTGCCCACTATTTTCCCACACGGGCAGTCTAGAGTTGGGTTTTTCTGATAGTCAGGTCTAGTAGATTATCTGGAGCTAGTTCATTCTTTGGATCTGTACTGCACTTGCTTAGCTTTGTGCATCGTTATTGAGAGTCCGAGCTATCGCTGGATTGGTGATTTGGAGATGGAGATTACCGATGCTGGAGTTCTTTCTTGAAGACCATATTAGAGATTTTTTTTCCGCTGCTGTTATCTTGTATCATATCTCTGATGTATATTCATTGTATCATCTGTTGTATCATATTGTATCTGAGATTGTATCAATGTTGTATATCAAATGTATACTCTTTTTCTTCCGCTGTGTTGTTTTATTTAATGGTGTTATAAGCTCCGGCGAACCAGATTTGGCGTTTGGATCTGCGGCATTTGAATACGAGTGTCGTATTCGGTGCCGATTTTCGAAGGCCGAGTCAGGATCGTCACAGATTACCTTTCACAAATCACAATCACATCACTTTGAATGCCACACGGTCATTTTCGTTGACAACTAATTGCCTTCCACAAAAATACAACCCTTAAGCTCGTATGTCTCAAGGAGGGTGTTAAGCTAAGAGAAGTTGCCTTCTCCGCCACTACTAATGTACGCTTGTAAAAACCAATGTATGTAATCTTTAGAAATGCAATTTCAGACAAACATCCATACAAGTTGTCTAGAAATAGGACAAACCGAAGGTACTTTCCTACCACATCCTCTTGGGAAATCCCTACGATTAGTAGCGAATAGTCCTTGCATTGGATATTTCATAATGAAGAGACTGCTGCTACTGGATGTATATTGGGATTTTTGCCCCAAACGATCAACAAGTAGTCCCCCACTGTGAAAATCTTGAATATCAATATCATCAATAACCAACCTGCACAATCGTCGCATAAATGTTGGTCCGAAGCGGTTTTCAGATAAATTTGATCCTGGTCTCTTTGCACCAATAGCGCAAAAGCATTTCTAAACCTCACACTGAAACTAAGTCTCATAGACTTATCACGTCTCCAACTTTCAACTTGCTATCCTTTGGGCCAAGAAGGAAGCTCGATAGATTGGAGTAATACTCCGTACTGCATGAATCAACATCCTCAACACAAACGGTAATCAAGCCTACACACAAGGCTACATACTAAGTGTATGACTAAATAGTTCCCACATCAAGTAGAGGAACTAAAATGGCCAACTTTGATAGTCGGTTATTTAACTATCAAAGCAAACAAACAAATATTTAGCACCATAAGCAATCAGTAGGCCCTTTTAATTAATCTTTAATTAATTAAATCATTTGCCTAATATTCACTCAAATTATCTTTAAAAAGATGTATACTCAAAACCATTTCAATATTTCAATATTGGACAACATTTCCATATAATTATCTAATAATAAGTAATTCACAATCTCTTTATTTTCAACATTTGAAAAATATTACATATACTTAAATCACGATTCAGTATATATTTTATTCTTTTTTTTTCGAGAAAAATGTGTGGTCCTCTGTAGAAGAGGAGAGCACACATGTACATATATATATATTAACAAAAGTAAAGGTGCTGCCAACAAGCCTGGCAGGTAGCTAAAGCATCCCCCATACAAAAGAAAAAAACAAACCCACCTAAGCTCCAAAGAACTACAAAACAAACCCATAGAGACAACGTCAACCCGAAGATCCAATCAAGAGCGACACCGAGAGAGCAACAGCCAACGGAAAAACTTTCACAACTGCATTTGCAACCTCAACAATCAAACAGAAACATCACAATATACAACATTTACACAAACCAATATACCTCGTTTAAGCTTTACGATTTAAACGAGGACTTCTCCTAATATTACTAGCTGGAAAGCTCTTACACTTTCTATTCCTTAATTTGGCTTCCTGCATTAATTTGGCTTCACACAATAATTTGGTTTCACGAATTAATTCAATAGCATGGGCGGGAGAACGAGGAAATCTACCAAGAGCAGCAAGAAAACAATACATGACAAATCTGAAACCCCCGGTCCAATAATAGACAGCTTGATCAGATTGCTGCAAATTAGAGCACTCCAAATCTCCCCTCTCATTGCTAACAATAAAAATGTTCTCCGCACCACTTGCATCTTGAATAAAAGAAACTACACCCACTGGCTCAATCACAATACTAAACTTAATAGGCTCAATCACTTCTTTAACAACAATATTCAAATGATTACTAACCTCCAACGAAAATTCCAATCCATTTACCAACGATGAAATACCCAACTTAAATCCAAAAAAATCCCAGGGAATAAAAAATAGAGGCACCAACTTACAAGAACAATCAAAAAAAGAAAACCCAGCAGTTTCAAGAAACATGATACCATCCTTGCATAGATCTGATTCCCTATTCTTTGCATCAGGTGAAGTAAATCCAATAATAGAAAGAACAATAACCCCTCTATTATTAGAAACTGACACAACATCTCGCGATTCTACATTCAAACCTTTATCACTGAGCAACTCCATTATATGTGAACCAGTAGAGCTATGCGACACAACAAATTTGCTTGCAAATTTAGAAAAGGCAGACTTAAAATAACCAATGGATCTAACCAGCTTCTTATCCACATTATCACTTAAAGACTTACATGAAGAAACAACCAATTCATCAACATCAATAAAGGATCTACCCTCTTTTACATTCCCAATAATACCAATCAAATCAGATGAATAAAAATCCTCAAAGACAGATTCACCATGAATGTATACCTCTGAGCCATAACCTTTTATCTTATAAACACCCTCATCATAATCTGAATACTGAAGCTTTCCATCAGTTCCATCAGAACAATTATGAAAGCTAACTACCACATTATCCCGATCATCAGCAAAGCTAAAATGATCATCACTAGTCTCAACACAAAAACTAGAATTAGGAACAAAATCCACCAAATAATCACTGTCCACAGAACAAAAACTACCAACAGAATTTACTGTAATCCCATTATCATCCAAGGTAGATGAAATCAAAAAATCTAACTTGGAAACATCACCAGGAAGACTGTCCACCAAAACATGATTAGGAAAATAACAAAATCTAACACTGGGATCCAAAAGAAACAAATCAGCAAGAATATCTGAATTCGAATCGGATACATTTAACTTCTCAATATCCATCCATTGAAAATCTACCCAATCACGATCAACATCATTACTATTCAATAAATCTTTAGCTCGAAACCCATTGTAATTATCAAAGTTTGAGTACTAACCAATGTTAACGGCAGTCAAGCAATCGAAGTGCCAAAAAAATTTGTTGAAAAAGTAGGAACCTTCCCCCATATTTCCAACGCAACTATCCAAAAATAAACCCCTTAATCTCAAGAACTAAAGAACAAAAAGATAATGATGATCTTGAATACTCATGGGTTTCGTGAAAATAGAATCGGAAGAGGGAAAGACGGGCTCTGGATTTTGAAAAGGGTTGAAATACAAAGGGCAAGAAGATCTCTTATGACCAATCACTCCACATTCGAAACAACGAATAGAATTAGAACAATCTTTGATCTTGTGATTAATATCTCCACACCGATAACAATGAAATCCCCTTTTCTGATTAGAATAGCGAGCACTTTGGAATTGAGATTGAGAAAACCTGTTTGTGCCATTAAACGAAGAAAATTTGGAGCCAGAATTCACGTGACGTTGTGTTGAAGACGAATATCTAAATTCTGGGTGGAAAGCAAAAGAGGATGAGAATCGCTCACCCTTTTCTTGAGCTCGCCATTTTCTTGACGTATCAGCCATTTTTTTTATAATAATAATCAGTATATATTTTATTCTTTAAGGAAAAGATTCTTTTAAACATCTTTATTTTGGGTCAAAACGTATGTTATGTAAAACATCGTTACGACAGTCCAAAATCACTAGTATAGGGATTCGAAAATAAGATAGAAATATAAATCTCATATATTATACAAAACATTTCTTTTCGAAAATCATTTACTATAACAACAATGTTATAGTCCATCATTTCCATACTTCTCGAAACGTCTATTTCAACAATGAATGTTGAAATCTATGGTTTCGATACTTAACACGTTCTAAAACTTCTTCAACCCTTTTAACTCCATTTACAAATCACTTTTTAAAACATCTATTTAATTTAATATATTATTCACTATCCAAAATCGTGAATACATTTCATTTACCAAATCCAATATTTCTACACATTTATTAAAGGAGAATCCGCTGTTCAAAATCGTGGATATAATTCCTAACCAAATCATTACTTCTACACTTTTATTAAAGAATTATCCACTGTCATCGTAAATATAATGCCTTTAATAAAATTATTGATTTAACTTATCAAAATATAAGTTGATTTCAGATTTATAAAACAATGTCTATAAATTCACATTTCTATTTTAATAAAAACTTCAACTTATGAAATCCCTTTATTAACAAATTCCATTTATCTCATTTACATGCCAAAAAGTACAAATTATAAGTTAATTACTTATAATTCTCTTATTTACAAATTCATTCATTTTATAACTTCATAAATTCATAAATCTTATCCACTTATAAGATTCATTTATAACTCCATTTTAACATTTACAAAACTCCTTTATAATTCCATTATTTTGATATATAAAAATTCAATTTTATAAATCTTATATATGTAAACCGTTTATAATAGTTTCAAAAATCTCAATTTAACTTAATTTACAAATTATTCAACTTCATATTTCAAAAATCATATTTTCCCAAAAATCATAATTTTTATAACATAATAATTATAACTTTTATTTATTTTAAATAAATTCATCCCTTACTATTCAAAAATTAGCCAAACATATATTTTCAAAAATTACTTGAAAATCCTTTTTGAATTTGAAAATTATCACTTTAATATTTTTAAATTATCAAAAATAGGCCCAATTCTGCAACAACACCAAATATATCAATCACGGCATCCAAAACATCATATATCACATGATAACAGCATATATCACAATATCTTTAAATAAATCAATACTGATGAGGAATCCAGTTGGATCCCTCCAACCTTTCACATGCAACAAATATACGTATAAGAATATGTGTATAATGTCCGCTTCGAGGCAGACGCGTGTATAAAGGGTCATCCGCTCATACATGGGAACGTATAGAGTCTTATCTACTCCAATAGACAGGAATATATCCAAATACCAATCAATATATATAACATATCATATATCATCCAAACAACCATCGATCATCACAAATAATATTTATTCTCACTTATATAAAAGTATCAGTTAGTTAGAAAGAGTTGTACTCACATTGGTTCCAATAGCAGTTGCAGTGTTTTATTCTGAATAAAATTAAACCAGTGTTTAATTTTATCCAAAATTTACACTATCTCCAATCAACTCCAAACTAGCTCTAAAATGTAGTGTTCATCAATACGGACCCAACGTAACTTGTTTCATCAAAAACGGACCTCGTATGACAAAGTTATGACATTATAAAGATTACACGAATTATATATATAATTAATTTCAATTTCTTTTTATTTTTAAACCCTCACTATCATCACGGCCGCACAATTTGGATAACCAAGATCTGGCCACTCTTTTTCTTCTTCTCCATCGATTGAAAATCTACAGGGTTAAAGAACCCATCGGCCACCCTTGTTCATGAATTATCGCGACCACTACATCACTTCAACGATGATCAAGCTCCGCCATTTGAAAGCTTCAGCTCTACTCTCCCCATGCTTGAATCGGTCGTATAGAGGCCTCGAAAATTGTGCTCGAACCCAAGGCATATATGGCCAATTCTTGGTCTCTTCGCGATGAATTAGTACATCACAACCGTTCGATTCGTAGATCTCGATGCACTCTACAATGATGTAGTTGAACTTTTTTTATAATTATCAACGGATTGGAAGATAATTTAGGAAGAAGATTCAAAAATATCGGCCATTGAAATATGAAAGTGGCGGCTGTGAAACCCTAGTTAGGTTTTGTGTAAATATAGAAATTTTGAGGTCTTTTATAGAAAATTTAGGCGCACTACTCATCCAGAAATTTTTTAAACTTGAAATGAAGTGTGCCGCCTGACGTTTATAATATTTTACTCCTATTCTGAACAGAACATAATATATATCGAGAGTCAATCTGACCGTATTTGGAAGATAGGTTTTCAAATCGACTATTTAAATCTAAAACTCACTTAAACAGATTTCTACGCGTTTCAGCTTGCCCCGACTAAGCCGTAAATCCGATAGACACGAAATTTGAAATCTTACAATAATATAACATTAAGGATCCAATGAAACTAGTTTCATCGAAATCCAAGACTGCGTGAAAAATGACTGTTATTACACGTAAATATTAAAATATTCAATTTCTACAAATTAACTTTTAATTCAATTTTAAAAGTTCACTAACATCATTATAATTCAAATAGAATTTAATACAAATTTATAAATCATTTTCATTCACATTAAATCTAATTTTCAATTATTTCGGCAATGTCAAATATTAAATAGCAATTTAATTATCCAATTAGATCAAAAGATTTGAAATATGAGTTATTCAATTTATAAAATTTACTTGTCAATATTTAGAATCAATTAAATATCTGAATTTCCAATGGCTAAAATTCTGGGTCATTACATGAGGTAGGCATGGTGAAAAGCACAAGGTCATCTACAAGAGGTGATCATTACAAGAGGGATGCAGAGCATAACGGTTTTCATGAACTTGTTTTTTAATAATACAATTCAAGGCTTCCATAGCCATGATAAAGATGTATGTAGATAACGGGTCCCATGTCTTCTTCCCTTAGAAGATGAAAAGTAGCCCGATATTGTTCCAATGACAGTAATTGAAATTTTTGCTGATGAGATGCATGTATAGATCCAAGCTATACAGGCTTCAGAAAAAAAGCATCTTAGCCATGATGGCAGTTAAAGAGATCCAAGAAATAGAGTTAAAATCCTTCTATATATCGAGTTTAATCATGCATATAGGGGATATATTAGTTCTGTTGTAGCCTCTGAGGAGTTCATGGGTTGAAAGGATATTGGCGGATATATTCCTAGAAGAGAGGAAGGCAGACTGATTGCCATCAATAATTCTAGAGAGGGCAGTTTTGATTCTGGTGGCAACGATCTTGGTCATGCATTTATAAATGATAGAGCAATATGTAATAGGTCTAAATTTCTCAACGGATGTGGGGTTAGGAACTTTTGTAATCATGGCAAGATTTATAGAGTTAATACCACCTAAAAGAACGTTTTGAAGAAATGTTGAATGGCTTTGCAGAAAATAAGGGATGTGTGAGACCATGTATGGTTAAAGAAGTATGAATTAAATCTAACGAGGCCTCCTGTACCAGTGGAATTAAGTTCGAACTGGGCATTTTTTATTTCATCAATAGAGATGGGGCAATGATTTGAGAGGCTTCAATATGGTTCAAAGTGGGCAGGTTAATGTCAAAGTGAGTAGCCAGATTGATAGGGGTGGATGAATCACCGAAGGTAGAGTGGAAATAGTCGACAAAGGCATTGTTAATTTCCTGAAATTCAGTCCTGCAAAAACCAAACAAGTCATGAATAGAGATGATCTTTGATTTTGTGTGTTCTTCAACGCTATATGAAAAATGGTGGTGTTCCTATCTTTTTCAAAATGATAATCCTTGCCTAGCTTTTGCTTTATCATCTCAAGTTCATCTTTGAGAGCATCAAGAAGTTGTATATTCAGGTCATGTTCTATCATAGAAAGATTGGCATCATTAGGATTGGCAAGCATGTTATGTATTGCTATTTCCGGTCTTTTTTTATATCAGCACTTATCTTTGAACCTTAGTCGAAAGTACCAGTGGACCATTGTCAGATCATGATCATCGTATTCTTTAGCTTTTGTTGTAGGACATACATGGGATTACTGTTAGTCTCTAAGTTCTCTGCAAAAACACTTTTTCAAAATCAATATGTTTAGTCTATTGATTAAAAAATTTAAAAGGAGGAGATGTTTTCATGGGTTTCATTCCCCAGTTGTTTATGATTGGGCTGTGGTCAGATAGGCCTCGGATATGGATAAGGGTATATAGGTTAGGCCATAGCATAAGAGTATGGTGGTTATAGAAACAATGGTCAAGGGTACAAAAAGTTCTAGGGCCATCATGATTCTTATCGTTCCATGTATATGTAGCTCCAGAGGTAGAGGAGGGTAACATAGAAGTAGACACAATAGCTTGATTAAAAGGGAGTATGTCATGGATAGTCAGTGGAATACCACCATATTTCTACTGAGATAGGAACATGCGGTTGAAATCTTCAAGTAGTACCATAGGTAATTAGTAGAGTTGAGTTGGTGCAAGTTACTCAGCATCTGGTTTCTGGTATCATAGTGATTGAGTGAATATATGAAGGTGACAAAAAAACTGATGGAAGAAACTATGTGTGTACATTGTAAGTGAATATATTAAGAAGTGGAACTGATGTATCTGGTCGTGAAAACAATGGGGTTCTAGAGAACCATGATTCTGCATATGGAGTAGAGTCCAAGTTATTGATCGAGCACCAATCACGTTTTATAAGGGTACAGGCTTTGTTCATTAGTTCAATATTGAGTTTTGTTTCCAAAACAACAATCATGCTAAGGTTCTGCTCTGCTATAATGTTCCGTACTTCTTTTTGCTTGATAGTGAGATGAGCACTCCAAATTTTCCAAGCAGCAATGTTGTCGATCATCAAGAAATGATTTTAGTTTTGGTAGACTGACTCGATCAAGTCTTTCTAGATGAGTTTTCTTCTGGGCTGTCAACATCCAACTCCTTTTCTATGTCTAGCTTACTGTCCGTGGAGTGGCAACTTCTTATCTTGGATTTCTTATTTCTAGTTTTCTTGTGAGTTTTGGTTTTTTCATGTTCAGCATCCATGGAAAAATTGGTATGGTTGGTAGAATGATAGGGATGTGAGACAGGTGGTAACGAATTATATTCTTTAGATGCATCATCACAATTGGTGGGTTACAACTGCTAAAAAGTCCGTGGTTTTGTTTTTGGAAAGGGTTGTGTTGGATGATGTTGTGTTGTAGTAGCAATGGAATTAGGAAGATAAATATCAAAATGAGGATTAGAATTAGTAGATATTAAAGAAGAAAGGAGAGGAGATTCATGTATGGGAGACAGATGAGTCGTTGATGAAAAATAGTGTTGAGGCTGTGTCGCTTTGATATTCGATAGGATGGTGGATAGCGTGGATATGGCACTAGATATAGATGAAGTAGAAGATATAGCGAGGATAGATGCAGACGATGTGTGCAAGTGTTGGTTTATGCATGGTTTTGTTGAAGAGATACCTGTAGATGGTACAGATGGAAAGCTAGAACGGGAGTTGTAAAAATGAGGGCTGACCATGTTGCATGGAGTAGATGATGAGGAAACCATTGTGTAAGCGAAAGAGGAGGTACAGGCAGGACCCGAGGAGGTTGAAAAAGATGCTGGAAAGAAGGTGGAGTTGGGTCGTGAGTTGACATGAGTGGAGTTATATGTACCAATGCAAGATAGGTTTGATTGTAGATTAGAGAGTCGATCGTGCATGTGTGCATCAATGCACATGGTGCCAAGGATGTGATCAAGCAAAGATAATCTAATAAAAGTAGATGTAATGGTAACATCAAACAGCTTGTTGAGAATGGATATAGTGTTCATTGAAGATGCAGTGGCCTGACCAGGTAAAGGGAGGGTGGATAATGATGGTGCAGCTTGAGAATGGTGTGTATTGGCTGTCATTGATAAGACTTAGGAGGATGGTTTAGATGATGGTGCAGGTTTGTAAGAGGGATGTGTATATGCATGCCCATGAGTATAATACTTATTCGTTTTATTTGAGAAGCCAACATTAGTAGAAAATGACTGGTTTTTTACCATGTTATATGAACCTTTTGCAAATGAAACCTCATCAATAGCAGCTGCTTTTCCTTTCCGTTGTTTCATCATATCACCATTCAAATTAATGTCTTTGGAATTTTTAACATTAGAATTATTGAAAATGACACATGATTATTTAGTATAACCAAATATTTTGCACTATAAACATATAAGAGGCTTCCAATACCTCTACAAGTAATACATTATCTCCCTCTCCTACCTTTATAAATGATGGTATATCTCTGTCAGTAGAGATCTCAATCATGCACTTAGCATATTCCAACCTAGATAGTCGCTCTATTACCTCATTAATCCAATTCAATTCTCCAATACGGCAAGGAGCCAGTTTATACCCAATAATGTCCATGCTAATAATGAAAGTTTATGAAAATGGACCGATATAGGCACTGTTTTAATCTGTGAGTGGGCAGATTCAAAAATGGGGTTCCAATTCGCTATAATGAACATCTTACATCGTATAAAGATTGGGTCACTTTTTAAAACCTTTAACCTGTCATTATCCGAAGTGAATACAAAGTAAAATTGGACATTATCACTTTTTACAGTGTATTTACCTTAATGCTTCCGAATTCGATTAAGTTGATTAACAACTGCTGGATAAGGCAAGGATTCATCCAAGAAAAACCCTACTGAATGATTCTTCCAATATTTCTGACCTTCACTCTTGACCTCTAATAGGATAGGAAGATCCTCCATTTGTATGTAAGATTAAATGGTACTAGCTGATACATCTCGGCATTCCTAGGTTTAGATGAGATAGGGACGTCCATGTCTTAGCCTAGTTGGTAGTGCAGACATAAGGTAGTGGTGCGTCAGTAAGATTGGCAGTGGAGCGTTTAGGTGGAGGTAGATGGTCGTGAACACGGTTACCATGGCTAGGAACTATAGTTGAAAGATCCGCCTGCAAAGGAGGTGTAGCGAATGAAATGTGAGGGAGGGTAGAAAAGGGGATTGATGATATGTCAGGTGGAATAGGCGGCTTGATGGGTAGGCAAGGTGTAGATGTGATGGATGAAAGGGCAGATGATAGGAGAGGTACGGTAGACGTGATGGATGAAAAGGCAGGAAGTGGGGAGGTATGCTAGAGGTAGAGTAGGTAATGGTTGGGATAGGGCAAGAGGTAGGGGAGGTATTAGAGATAGAGCAGGTGATGGTTGGGATAGGTTGGGAAGAGGTCCTCGTTAAAACGTCTAAATGAAAATTGATTTCTTACTAATAAAAGCATATACTTTTTGTCAAATCCAATTTCTTGTCCAATTCCTATTGGATAAAACAATAATTTAACAATTTATTTCAGAAAAAATGCCACACACCAGCTTTACCTTTTTAAAACAATTTTCAACTTAATTTATTAATAGCCTAATTAATTAATAATTTTAAATGCTTCTCCAACATATTAAATTCGCAACAATTCATAATCACTTGGGAAAATTTCCAAAAATCATAGATATGCCGAAATATTATTTTCTTTACCATATAAAAATTTCGAGGCCAAAAAGCATATTTAATTATTTTAAATAATTAAAACTCGAAATAAAGTTATTTCCTCCTTACGAAATTCATTAATCCTATCCTCTATCTCTCAAGTACGGTCTTTCTCATTGTTAGTCCACTGAACATTCATTAATCTGACTGTCTTTTTCCATAACTTCTTCTTATCTCTCACTACAGCTCGAATGGGTCATCTCACAAAAGTCAAATCCGGTTCTACTACTAAATTTTCCAAGGCAGTCAAAGCAATAATAGTCCCTGGATTATGCACATACTTTCTAAAACAAGAAACATAAAACACGTTATGGACACCTGCCAAACTACTCGGTAACTCTGCTCGGTACTTGAGTTTTCCAATCCTCTCTATAATAGGGAGCGGTCCAACATATTTCGGTGCCAATTTCCATGACTTTCCCGATCATACCACACCCTTTATCGGTGATATTTTAATGAAAACATGATCTCCAACTGAAAACTCTAAATCTTTACGCTTTTTACCTGCGTAACTTTTCTTCCTAGAATGAGCTTCCCTCATCCTATCCTAGATTAAGTCAATCTTCCCTATGGATTCTCTTACATATCTAGACCAAGTTCCAATCTGTCTTCAGTTTCTAACCAACATTTTAGTGATTTGAATGACCTCCCATACAAAACTTCTAAAAGCGTCATTCTTATACTAGTCTGATAAATATTATTATAGGAAAACTCAACCAATTGTAAATGGCCTTCCCACGGCTCACTGAAGTCTAGCACACAAGTCCGCCATAAATCTTCAAGTATCTTATTGACTCTCTCTGTCTGCTCATCCATCCGTGGGTGATAAGCGGTACTCATTTTAAGCTTGACATATGATACCTTCTATGGACTCTTCTAGAATTCACTGGTGAACAAAGCCTCTCCGTCACCGACTAACCACTAGGAATCCGATGCAGTCTAACAATATTCCTAATAACAACTTAGCCAATATAGGTGGCGTCCTAGTTGACTTAGCGGGAATAAAGTGTTCCCTCTTGGTTAGTCTATCCACTATGACATATATACTTTCATTTTCCTTATTTGACCTTGGTCACCCATCAATAAAATCCATGGACATAGAACCCATTTCCAAACTGGTATATTTAAAGGCTGAAGCAATCCGCTCAGCATCTGATGCTTGGATTTTACTTGCTGGCAATGCGAACACTTCTTTACCTACAAGTCTACGTCCATTTTCATACCTTTCCATAAGAAACCTCTCTTCATATCCTAATACCTCTTAGTTCCTTCAGGATGTATAGTAAACATCGATCGATGACTCTCCCTAAGAACTTTGCTTTCTTATGTAACCAACATCTGGAACACATAATCGTCCCTTCTTCCTTAATTATTCTCTCTGGTCAAGAATTTTTTTTTAAATCATCGATCTCGGTTCCACCTTCCAACTTTGTAATCTTTTCAGCTAATAATGGGTCATTTCTCTGTTCAGAAGAAATCCCCTCGATCAATAACAGTTGAACTTCCAAGCAAGACAACATGACAGTACTTTGACTAGAACTAGTAATCGATCTTAACTGCATGCTACAAGTAGTCGACGCCTCTAAATACTTCCATTTTGCCAACATAGCTAACACCACATTCTGATGTTTTCTATTAAGTGCATTTGCAACTATATTTTCTTTCTCTGGTGTATACTCAATATCAAAATCATAAGCCGCTAAATACCCCAGCTACCTTTGCTGTCTCATATGTAGATCTTTTTGAGAGAATAAATCCCTCAAAGGCTTATGTCTTTATACAGCTCAATCTTTCTCCTAAAAGGTTAAATCTCCACACTTTCAATGCGAAAATCATTGCTGCCAACTGCTAATCATGAGTTGGATGTTTAACTTCATGTCGCCTGAGCTGCTGAGATGCATAGGCAAGCATTTCACCCCTTTGCATTAGCATAACTTCTAATCTAGTTCTATATGTATCCGTATATACCACACAAATCCTAGTTCCCATTTGGAACAACTAACACACGCGCATTGGTCAATAAATTTTTTAACTCAAGGAATGCTTCCCCATATTTATAGGATCAAAACTTATGTCCTTTCTGGTTAGTTCAGTCAGGAGTGCTGCTAACCACGAGAAATTGTTGATGAATCTTTGGTAATAGCCATCCAGTCCAAAAAAATCCTTATCTCGATCACGATCTCGGGTCTCTTCCAATTGTTTATAGCTTCAATCTCAGCTAGATCCATTGACAACTCTTTCTCTGAAACTACATGACCAAGAAACTTCACCTCTCTTTTCTAGAGATGACACTTTGAAAACTTCGCTTTTAGCTGATGTTACCTCAACATCTAAAGCACCATTCCAAGATGAATCTCATGATCTCTTTCATCCTTAAAATATATCAGAACTGCATTAATGAATAATAGCATGAACCTATCAAAGTGCTCTCAGAAAATCCGGTTCATCAAATCCAAAAAGAAAGCAGGCATATTAGTTAATCCGAATAGCAACATTAACAACTCGTACGAACCATATCTCACTCGAAACGCCGTTATCAATTGATGGAACCTTGTCATCAAATCCAACTGGGAAAATATTTTGGCTCCACTCAACTAATCAAATAAATCATCAATTCTCAGCAAAGAGTATCTACTTTTATTGTTTTTTCATTCAACTTACGATAATCGATACACAATCTTAACGACCCATCCGATTTCTTTATGAATACCAAGGCTGCTCCCCAAGACAAATTGTTTGGTCTAATAAAACTATTTCCTTCAAGTCCACTAGCTGCACGTTTAACTCCTTCATCTCGGTAGATCCTACTAGGTGGTCTACTTATGGATTCAGTTCCAGGTACAAGATCTATTCGAAACTCGATAGCTCATTTCGACGGTAGTCCTGTAATTGGCTTAAAAAATCTATAAATTCTCTAGCAACTGAAACCAGATTTAGTTCGTCTTCCACGTCCATCACACCTAACAAAGTACGAACATCCACACTCGAGTTTTATGTAGAGTATATAATTCAGTCACTGTTATCAGAGTATCTAATTGATATTTTCCTATGTCGGTAAAATACCCTAGCATCATATTTGATCAACCAATCCATTCCCAAAACAATCCCAAAACATGCAAAATCTATCACTTACAAACTACAGGCAAAAGTATAATCTAGGTACTCAAATTTTAGATGGTCGCATCTCTTCCTAAGAGTTGTGTACCCTCCTATTGGATTAGCTATCCTTAAGGATGTAACAAGGTATGATGGTTCTAAACATGACTTATGTACCAAACACTGAGATATAAATGGTGTGATGCAGGATATCAAACAGTACCCTAACCGGTATGTTATGAATCAAAAGCGTATCTTCCATCACAGACTTTCCCTTCTCAGCTGATGTTGGTCTTGATGCAGATGGTTCCAAAGCAAACACCTTTCCTTTATTAGCCTCCGCCGCTTCTGGACATTTGTTCTTATAATGCCCCACTTGGTTGCATTTAAAGTACTTCATATTCTACTTGCCTACAACCATCTTGATATCATCTGATCGAAACTCATTTGCATAGTGCCTCTTCTTATCACACTTATAACAAATGATATCTTCCTTCTATTTTTTAGCAGCTCCACCTTTCTGAGCTCCTTTCCCATAAAGAACTTTCCCTTCTTATTTTGAGAACTCTGGGTTCCAAATGGCTTCTCCTTTCTGAAAGTAGAAAGCATATCCTAATTCCCGATTGCCATCCCCACTACTATGTTCAATGGATCCCAGAGATGTGGCATGGACATCGCAGCAATCTTTGGTCTCAAAACCGAGATGAACTTCTCGTTCCTCTTGATAACAGTGTCAATGGTGGCATACCCATATTTGCACAGCTCATCAAACTTAGAAGAGTATTTTAACACTGACATTTCCACCTGCTCTAACTCCATAAACTTCCCGAGCAAGGCTAACTTGGCTGCTTTAGACAAAAAACTTCCCTCGATGAAATTCTTCCTCAGTCAATTCCTCCTTTGGTACCCATACGATCATCCCGTTCCACTAGAACAAAGCAACTCCTTGCAACTATCTCAATGCCAACCTCCTTTTTTGCTCATCATTTAGACCCAAATCAACAAAAATCTTTTCAGTGTAATAGCCAGTTTTCCACTTCTATTGCAACCTCAGTCCCTAGAAAAGGCTTCCCACCTAGACTAGTAATCTCGACTCAGCTTAGCATAATTATTACCAATTGGCATTAAGGGATTGACTCCTCTAGCATTAGCAGCATTTCCTCTAACTACTCTGTAGCTGCTCCAACTTGCATCAGGTTGATGGCGAGCTAATACACAGTGCCCAATTCTACTGTGGGGTCACAACATCATATTAGCATTTGCATTTTTATTAGCATTTGCTTGTCGACCCGGATTCCTTCTGGTGTTAGGTCGAGCATTTCCATTGTTTATTGTGCTCCCACCACCTAGACTCACTCTTCCTTTTTCTGCTTCCATTTTTTCCTTCTCGTAAATTTGCATATGAGCATTAGTAAGAAAAAGAAGAACTTTCTAAGAGAGAGAAAAGAAAAGAGATTGAATGTATACTTATATATAGCAAATACAAGACATTATTGTAACGTTATCCCATACCCTAATTTTATTCTCTGGTTCATTAGGATTATGTTTTCAAAAATCTTTTAATCTTTTAAGTTTAACATAAACCCATGCTCTTATACCAACTTGGAACATCCCCCATTTTGAGGCCCAAAACTAAGCGCTATGGATGCTGCAGTCATCCTTATTATGAATTTTTTGTGACAAAATGTGGCTGTTTTAATCATATTAATAATCATAAGCACAAGAATATGAAAAATATTAAACACAATTTTTCTTAACAAAATTTCACATTTTATTTCACAAATGATATTTCATATTCATTACATAATCCCATTCGCAAACCCACATTCAGAGACATTATAATTATTACGAAATAGTACAAGAGCTATATCTTAAGATGCCCCCTTTGGTTTATCAGAGTTTAACATTTGGCAATTATTAACTTGCCATTACTTCCAGATAGACAAATCCAAACAATACAGTGGATTAGATAGGTACTCCTAAATAACCAGATTGCCTCTTGCATGTCTCCGGAAGTTTATTCGTCGAACTAAAAACCTTGACCCCCAAACTGCTCAGATGGGGATCCAAGAGTTTAAGGGGAAAACAAAAACTTCGATCAGAAAAAAGTTCGGCGTGAATAATAACCTACCATCTCGAACCAAATAGATCTCTAGTGAGACTACCCTATCGAGCGAAACGGATTTTCCCCTTACTAGTACCTTAACCAAAATATATTAACCACGTACTATGCTCATGCATCCACAATGGTTAGAACATTAAAGATTATCTATAGTTATGCAACATATACTGGAATATCCATCATAATTTATTAGACTAGACATCAAAATTTTCATTGGCCATCCATCTTATACTTATGTGGACTACCCATCTCACATATGATTACTTGGATTACCCATTCCCCTACCATATGAACTACCCATCACACACGGTTTCATTGCCAAATTTATATGGACTATCCATCTTACATATAAACATTTTTGTGGATTATCTATCCCTTTCCATATGGACTGCCATCACATATGATTTCATCTATGTAAAATGATGTGGACTATCAATCACACATCTCACAATTTTCCTAGGATAATTATGAACCATTCAATAACCATACGGAGACTATCCATCTCTGGCATGATGTGGACAATCCTTCTCATATCCCATAGTTTTCCTAAGATAACTATGAACCTATCATTTAACAATTTAACTCATGTTACGCACATGTTTAACCTAAGTGTATTGGTGTCCTCGATTAGGTTATCTCACCTTAAAGTTATAACATTTCAAAGTGACATGCATTGGTATCCTTAAATGATCTATGTCAAACTTATTAAAAATATACATTAGTATCCCCAAGGTTTAAAGTCAAAATCATAAAACATACGGCTCACCGCCATTAAATATTTTAATATAGATCAGTGTCCACGTCAATAACCATATCGACAAAGAGGCTTAAGGCTCTCCGTCTTTAATAAGATAACATACAGCACACACGACTTTGAGGCATTGTCAATCTCTATCCAAGTTTGAAGACAAAACTTAAATCCTTTTAAGTATAAACGCCATGTCAAAAACAAAGTTGTCAACTTTCATAGGATATAGGTTATCCACCTTTCAAAACTAAGCTTTAGGATATTATAAAATAAATGGCTAATTGCCGAAACATAGGTTTAACAACCCTCTTTAACCTAGATATATCACCTCTTTAAAACATTTATGTAGAAATAAGCTTCGCCATTGTTAAAAGGAAAATTTGAGGCGTGACTACGGTGCTGCACCATTGCCAACCCTATAAAATATAAAACCTTGGTATATATGGTCACCGATACTGATGCATAGCGGATTTAACACTATCGGCATCATTATGGAACTTTTACACTTAGGTTACTTCAGTTATTATGCTACCAAATGTATAAGTGTGAAATTAAAACATAGTTGATGAGATGCAACTTAAACATAGATTAATCATGATATCGCGATGTCGACTAGTATAGGTTGTTGCTATTGCCGACTTTGACACGGTTGGAATCATTTCATGACTACCTAACAGTTATCATGTGCTTCCCTCCTTATCATCATCAACACTCATCAAGGCGGTGGCGTTTTAGGCTCAACGATGGTTTAAGTAGCATGAGATTATCGTAATTATCATGAAAACTAATTTCTACTAATAAAAGCATATACTTTTCACCATATCCAATTTCTTATCCAAATCCTATTAGATAAAACAATACTTTAACAATTTCTTTTCAAAAAAATGCCACGCATTAGTTTTATCTTTCCCAAAAAAAATGAATTAATTAACTAATAGACTTAATTAATTAATGATTTTAAATGCTTCTCTAACATATTAAATTCTCAATAATTCATAACCGCCTGGGAAAAATCATAAAAATTATAAAAATTCAAAACTTATTTTCTTTACCATATAAAAATTTCAGGGCCAAAAATCATATTTAATTATTTTAATTAATTAAAACTCGAAATAAAGCCATTTCCTTTTAGTAAATTCATAAAATATTTAATATAACTTGAAAAATTAGGAAATTAAAAACCTATCTCCTAATTAACGTTTTACATCACATATCCAAAATCAAATCAATTGGAGACTAAAAACTTAAGTTTTACCTTTAATACCCACATAAAAAACTTCATAAAAATTTCATAAATCATTATTCTATCAAATAATGAGTATACAACCATGCCTGATAAAACAAACAATGATAATTCGAGTACTATTCATAACCAAATATAAACACAGGTAAAAGAGATGGTTCATGCATTATCACCTTATATTTAATGTTGGAGTTGAGATTTGATACAGCTCTTAAATCCCTAAGTCTTTTCTTTGATTAGCTTTACTTTCCTCTTCTAACCCTTTGTTTAATGATCGGCCTCTCTTTCTTATTTTTGGTTGCCGTGATGTTTTGAAAAAATGAGAATGATAATGAGAGGGAGAGGGTTTAAGGATAAAAAATGGATCTACCTATTTTGCCACTATCATATATTCTCTTATAAGTTAAGTTTTTCAAAACAATCTCATTGCTTAATTTATCAAGGCATGACTTTATTAATAACCAAATCTCATTCTCCTTAATCATTTACCTTATTCTATTTAGTCTATCCAATTAAATATTCTAAATAGTGTTAAAATAAAATTAGGAGTGTTACATATGAATACGATGTGTGCTTATCCATATTATTTTGAGTATTTGATGGATTTGATTATTGTCACTCGATTTACAAATATCGTGATTCTTACCTGCTTGTATGTATTCCTTGGGTAATATTTGGGAATGTGCTACATGGTATATTATTATAATGGTTGTGATGGATGTTACTTTGAGTACTATTTGTACTTTACTTTTTATTACCATGCTTATTGTTATGTTCTCACCTTGGATTTAGATATAGTCTGAGTCGTTTATTATTTATATAATACTTGGGTCAATCCAAGACATTTCAAGTTCAGGGACAGATGACTGGTGTGTGGATATTGGGCTTAGATGGTGGATAACATATTTGTACATTATTATGAATATTTGTAAGTAAATGAGTACATGAGTGGTTGAGATGTATATGTTAGACATGTTAAGTTTATTTTTGCGATGTTAGTAGGTATTTGAATATTTTTGTAAACCCATTTGGACTCATGTATACTTATTATTATATGTTATCACTACATTATTGACTTTGTATTCTTTGAGATCTATTTTATACCGTTTCTTGTTCTATCCTGGAGGCATACGTGTTTACTGCTTTGGCTGATACTGTGTACATATAGGTGAGCTATTTATTCGATTTTTAAATACAAACAAGTTTTAGCCCAAGGGAATATTCTTGTGTGTACTCCATATTGCGTTATTCTCTTTTTTATCCGACAATATTACCTAGTAATACTCATGAGCTGTATATGTATAGAGATGGGG
The DNA here is from genome assembly GCA_030765085.1 of Allium cepa. NCBI lineage: Eukaryota > Viridiplantae > Streptophyta > Magnoliopsida > Asparagales > Amaryllidaceae > Allium > Allium cepa. The sequence goes on along the minus strand of CM060934.1, from coordinate 548,771,745 downwards.
GTATTACATGGATAAGCTAAAAGCCAGCGGCTTTATCCGCGATGCTTTATACCTTGAATGGGTATCCAATCTAGTGCTGGTTTAATGAAAAATGGCAGACATGCATCAACTATTTAGACTTGAATAAGGCATTCCCAGAGGATAAAATCCCGCTGCTGAAGATTGACTGATTAATGGACTCAACTGCCGACCACGAGCTGCTATCACTCATAGATGCTTATTTCGGTTATAAGCAAATAGCAATGCATGTTCAAATCAAGAACACACTAGCTTCATTACTGACATGGGATTGTATTGCTATATGTCGTTCGGTCTGAAGAATGCAGGAGTAAACTACTAGAGATTAGTAAACTTGATGTTCAAAAATCATATCGGACGCACGATGAGGGTCTATGTAGATGACATGCTTGTGAAGTCATAACATTTGAAAAACCACCTGAGAGACCTATTGGAGATTTTTGGCATGCTCCGAAGGTATGAAATGAAACTCAACCCACTAAAGTGTTCATTTGGAGACGCATCAGGAAAATTTTGGATTTCAAAGTAAACTCAAAGGGCATAGAAGCTAATCTAGAGTAGATTAAGGTACTAAGGGATTCAAAGGCCAAAGAAATAATAAAGGAGGTATAGAGCTTGAATGGAAAAGTAGTTACATTGAGTATGTTTATCTCGAAAGCTATAAACAAATGTATACTATTCTTCGATGCCCTCGAAAAGGAAAAAAGAAATTTTGCTTAGACATAAGAGTATAAGGATGCTTTCAGGCCTTGCTTGATCATCTGGAGTGACCACCCGTCTTATCAAAGCCTTTAGACGAAGAAGATTTGTTTGTTTATTTAGAATTATTTTTTTATGCTTTAAGTGCTACCCTAGTTTGCGAAGAAACCAGAATCCAAAGGCTAGTATATCACATCAACAAGCAGATTACTGGAGTAGAAAGAAATTATCCGAAGTTCGAAAAGCTAGTGTACCACTTATTGAATGCGTCAAGGAAACACTGTCCTTATTTCAAGCCATCTAATTAAAGTGCTAACTGACCAACCTTTGAGACAAGTGTTGCATAGACCCTAGACTTTAGGAAGGTTATTGAAGCGGAATATCAAGTTGAGTCAGTATGATGTATCTTATCATCCCAAGAGGGTGATCCAAGGTCAAGTATTGGCCGATTTCATCATCGAATTTACCACCCGGGATGAAAAAAGAGAAGAACATATAGAGCGGACTGCCTAATGGAAATTATACATGGATAAAGCATCCAATGAGAATTTCTCAGGGGAAGGAGTGATCGTGATAACTCTTGAAATACGATCAATTTGTTGCGCTTTGAACTTGAGTTTCCTGTAATGAAAAACGAGGCCGAGTATGAAGCACTTATAGCTGGACTCAAGATAGTGAAAAAATTTAAAGTCAAGGTATTATATATATGATGACTCTCAATTTGTGATCTTCTAGGTGAAGAAAGAGTTTCAAGCTAAAGGAGCGAGGCTAGAACCTTATTTGACAAAGGTTTTGGAATAATTGAACTAAAACAAGCACTACACGATGACGCACATTCCTAGGGAAAATAACACGAAGATCGATTCGCTAGCTAAGATGGCTAGCTCTGGGGATGTGCAACTTATGGGTTTAGTTCCAGTGGAGGTAGCTATAAGCATTGACCGGATGAACATCAGTCGATCTTGTAGGTTGAGGTTTAAAAGGAATCATGGATAACTCCAATTAAGGAGAACTTGCTAAAAGGAACTCTCCCAAACGAGAGGAATGAACGAAGAAAACTCCTATGCAAAGCTCTATAATTTATTGTTCGAGAATGAGTATTATATTAGAGAGATTCTTGGCTCTTCTACTATGATATGTCGCCAATTGGAAAGCTAAAATGATCCTTATAGATGTACACAAAGGGGCCTATGGCGACCAAGTGTGGACTTCGGCATGAAAGATCCTTTATTATGGATATATTGGCCAATAATCAACCGAGATATGGAAATTACACTAGAAGGTGTGATTAGATGCTAAAGATTCACGATGATTCCAAAAACCCCATTGATAGAGATAACATAACTAGTTAGTCCATGGCCATTTGCAGTATATGGGATTGATATTATTGGTGTGCTACCAATGTCGAAGGGCAGAGCAAAGTATGCCATTATCGAAATTGATTATTTTATGAAATGGACTGAAGTGAAACCGCTTGCTAGGATCGCCATGAAGAAAGTGATCAATTTCGTAGTAAAAAAACATTACCTACCGATTTGGGATTCCACAAACAATCATTTTGGACAATGGAACTTATTCAACTGTGTCGAATTCAAGAATTTATGTAGCAAGTACCAAATAAAGAAGCAGTTTGCAGCAGTAGCATCCACAGGCAAATGGAAAGGTGGAGGTGGTGGATAAAATCATCAAGTCCATCTTGATCAAATGACTGAAAAAGCTCAAGGATAAGTGGGTCAATGAATTCCCTATAGCACTTTGGGCTTATCGAATGACCCACAAGTCTACAACCGACCATACTCCATTTGCCCTGGACTACGGATTAGAGAGCATGATTCCAATTGAAGAAGTGCCTTCTTATTGGAAGATCTATTATGATCCTAAGGAGAATGAAGTGCTATTGCTTGGTCCACTCAAAATGGCGATGAGAAACGCAGGGAAGCTAATTTAAGGGCTACTTCTACCAGAAGTGAGTAGCTTGACAATTCAACACAAAAGGTTAGGACTCGGACCTTCGAGATCGATGTCTCATCCTTAAACAAACTTGCCCTAGCCCAATGAATATGGGCTTGAACTGGGAAGGTCCATATGTTGCTGAGCACCAGCTTGGAAATGGAACATTCAAGCTAGCGACTATTGATAGAATCTCACTTCATGGGGCATGGAATAACGAACATCTACAATACTATTTGAATTAAATGTATCTTTGTAGATACTTAACTAGGCTTTGATGTAACAAGACAGAGTCTGCCATTCTTGTGAATATGAAATAAACTGGTTATTGGAATCGATGGAATTGTGTTCTCTCTAGCCTAACTATACGATGTGGATAGAAGCCAAATTGAATATCCTATGTTTTAAAATACAGATATATAGGGGCCTAGAGAAAGGTGCTGATTGAATTTTTTGATCCATGATTAGATCTTAGAAACAAGATCGTTTTAAGTATCAGAGATAGATACTGGCTAACTCCTTCAACCCATGATGGGAACGTTGGAATATAAACACACTAGAGTTGATCAAGATGATGCACCACATACATTCGTCCTAAGACCTTTGCCCAAAGATAGACAAGGCTTCAAACCATTGCCCAGAGATTGGCAAGGTCAATTTGTGATGCCCAAAGATGGGCATTTTGCCTATTAAGTCCCAAAGACAGGACATTATAGGAGAATGATTCTCTTAGATACATAAGATCAGTGCCTAGAGTTAGGCAAGATTGGATGTAAAAATCTAGAGATAGATATTCAAACACCACTCAAGATGGTCAATCATTATCAATGCCTAGAGATAGACATAATTAAACATGGATATTTGAAGTTAGATATCCAAGATGCCTCTCCTCGACAAAAGGAGTGGTGTGAAAGTTCAACTTTTTCATTAGTCAAGCAGAACTAGACTAGGGATAAGCTGAGAAAGCTGCTAATTTAACTAGGTTGCGGTAAGAAATCACTTGTACATAAATAATCACAACAGATGATACCGCACCTTGATTCAAATACTCTTGCAATTAACATAAAAGGCCAAGTAAAGCTAAGTATACAAACGTACAAGATTTAGGTTTGAAAAGAAATTTGCTTTATTCACTATTGCTAAACTTTTCAAACAAAAGCAGAGGTTGCACCCGCACAGTAGTAGCCTATGAACGAAACCAAAAATAACACAAAAGATGACATAACAGAAAGTTAAATAAGGATGCCTTTTCTTCTCCCTAGAGGAATGTGTATTTTGCCTTTTACCAGGTTTTCCACCATTCCTTCCTCAAATAAATAACCTTTTGAGTCAACATTCCAATCATAGTCACTCCCAGAGACTCAGGAGCCTTGGTTTGAATGCTACCCAAAGTGGGGATATAAGTAAAGATGGTAATCAGTGGCATTGGCAGAGTGATTGAGAGAGGAGGAGGAACGACATCCAACTTTTCCTTCTTGATGTCCTTAAGTGGAATGGTTTGTGACTTCTTCTCCTCCTGTATCGAAGCCTAAATTAATGCTCAATGACCCTATTAATGATAATTTCTTTGTCCCCCTATGCCATGTAAGGAACATGTGGCCTCTTCATCCAAAGAATAGATCATTTAAGCATTGGGACCTAGAGTAGGATCCGCTAAAGTGGCTGAAATCGGGATAGGGTTTGTTAGTGCCAAAATTGGTCACTAACACCCAAATCCAGATGAATGCACCAAATATCATTTACAGCTTAGAGATAGAGTGTATGTAAAGAGTAATAATGTGAAGAACAGTCAAAACTAAAATGAAAGCAGCAAAGAACAATAGATTTTATAGTGGTTCGGCTAACTCAGGCCTACGTCCGCTCTAGAAATTTCCTTTTTATTGATGTAAGAATCAGTTACAGTTACAAGATAGTAGAGTAGCCTCATCCTTAGGAAATAAAAAGTCAGAGAGCCGAAAGAAGATCTCTTTTTTGAACCCCCATATGCTGTATTTATAGACAAATCCTGAGTTGTTGGGCTTTCTGAATGGTATAGGCCCCATACCTTCATAATGTCGAGCCACACCGGCCTCACCACAATGCCGAGCCGTCTCACTAATGCGGAGCGAGGTGCGATTGCCGAGCGAGGTGCGATTGCCGAGCGAGGTGCGATGCCGAGCGGCATCTGCCGAACCACTGCCTTATGCCGAGCGGCAACCAATGCCGAACCACACCTTATGCCGAGCGGCGACCAATGCCGAACCACACCTTATGCCGTGCAGCGACCAATGCCGAACCACACCTTATGCCAAGCGGCGACCAATGCCAAGCCACGCCTTATGTCGAGCGGCAACTAATGCCAAACAATGCCTTATGCCGATCGAGGCTTGGAGCTGAGCGGCCCATGGTGCCGAACCGTACCACTAGGACCGAAACACCTCACGCATGCCAAGCGAGGTAGAACATCCAGACCGAGCCGTCCATGTCGAACGTCTTCTAACTCTTTCAATCTATACTGAACCATATTTCCTAGACCCAAATTATAGTCGATCCATTTTTATCAATCCAATTTCCATCTTCCAAATGAGTTGCATCATCCATCCATCCAGTCAACTAAATCCATCGTACACCAGCCTCGATGAATGAGCAGTCAATTAAGTTAAATTCGCCTGGCCACGGCCTTGTTAAAAGGCGGGTTAACATTTGCCCCCCAAAACATCCATATCCAATAACCAATAACTGAATCCAGGACCTCTCCTGGTCAACATCCAAATCCTTTGCCGTTCACGGCTGATATTCATATCCATAACCTCTCCGGGTTCTTGTTAAGCGCAATCCACGCCTGACGACTGTGGTCCAGTGTCCCTGAAGTTGAGTAATGTCACGGTTTAAGTCCTAAGCCGAATCATGGTCGCTCCGGACCCTTGCCGAGCATTGTCCATACTCGATGACCCGAAGTAGTAACCGATTATATGGGGTCTAAGTCCGAACGAATCCTGGTCTCTCCGGACCCTTGCCGAGCATTATCCATACTCGACGACCTAAATAGGTCGATTTGCCACGCTTGGACAAAGCGACTTACCCCTTGCCAGGTATAATCCACACCTGACGACCATTTACCAAAAACCAGATAAAAATCCAATCAAAATGCAATCCAAAATCCAAATCAAATCAGAACACAAAAATCCATATCAAAAATCCAAACCAATGTCCAAACTAGAAAGCAATCATCTAAATAAAAGTCCAAACCAAGAAACAAACAAAACCAGAAGTTCAAACCAAACCAAGAAAAAGTAAATGTCCATGCCAAAAAAAGAAAAATTAGATTTCATAAATTAGAGCATCGCGGTTTATCATCATATCAGAGCATGCCTAGGGGCTATCTCCATCCTCATACATGAGTAAGTGACTTGGCCGTTTGCCTAGGGTTTGTTACTTATTTCATATCATTCCTATCAATGGATAACCAATTGACCACTATTCCTGGGCCTCGCGCCATCGTTGTTTGAGGTAGTCGGTGGCTGTTCTTGTCCCACCGCGGCATTTCGAGCTGCGACATATTGTCGCATATGTCCATTCCTTACATGCTCCTCAGTTATATCCTTTAGATGCCTGCAGCTATTGGTATCATGCCCGTCCAAATCGTGAAAAAGACAGTGCCTCCCTGATGCCCTTTCACGTTATGATGGTTCTCTCCTAGCTGGCCATCGGTAGGGAAGGCGATTTCGAGTCTTCAAATAAATCCGTTCCAACACCTCGTTCAATCCTGTATAGGTGGAGAATTTTGGCTCTCTCCACTGCATCCTAGCTTTTCCTAACTCGTCATCCAGCTTCCTTTTTCCTTTATCTTTTTCCAAGCCTCCATTGGATGGCCCACCATCTTCGGCTGTGTTCATCTCCTTTAACTTCATATCTGAGCATGCATTTTCCTGCCAAAGGAATCTCTCAGCTTCATGAAAGAATTCCCCGAGATCCATTGGTGGGTCCTGTATCAAAGATACCTTGAAATCTAAATTCTCTCTGACCCGTGACATTGCTACCATTAAGACCATCAATGGATCCGGTCGATCCACCGAAGCAACCTCTGCGTTGAACCGAGTTAAGAAAGCTCTGAGTGATTCCCCCGTCCTTTGCTTTACCGATGTCAGCGTCATTGCATTCTTTGGCCTTTTGATATGAACCCGAAACTGCTTTAGAATTCTGTCCACTTAATTCAGTCCATGTCCTAATAGATCCCTCTTCCAGCTGTCTGAACCACATAACAGCTATATCCGTTAAGTACAGAGGGAAACATCGTGCCATAACTTCCTCTGATGTCCCCAACACTTCCATGTGTCTTGTGTATCTCATCAAGTGATCAGTTGGATCAGCATTGCCATTGTATACCTCCACGTTAGGTAGCTTAAACTCTGGTGGATTCGGAGCTATCCTGATTTCATGAGTAAACGGATTCCTCTTTACTCCTTCCAGATCTCTATTGGTCAAACCTCCACTCATAGTTTGCCTGATAATCTCAACCAATCCATCATTGTCGGTCAAAGGTTACCCTCCGAGTCACCGAGAGAATTCTGGTACATACTCTTCATCCCCTACATTCCTGCCAGCATCCTATTGTGTGGTGTTAGCTGGAATTCCTCCATGAATTGGTTTGGCATTACCGGGTGACGTGCCTCCGAGTCTAGGTCCATCCAGATTGTTAGTTGTCTGTTGATTGGGAGTTTCCCCTGCTGAATCGCTCCATCTGCCTGCTGGTTGTGTTCCTCTGGTCCAGTTCCAAGAACTTGAGCACCTGCAATTCCTAACTGTCCAGAATGCCTAAGAAGAGCCTGCATCATCTCCTCTTGCCGTTTCATCATCTGCTCCTGCATAGAATTCATCATAACCTACATCTCGTCTCGGGTTATGCAGATGGATGTATGATCCTCTCCAGATCCATAAGAGGCCGCTTGACTTCCTTCCTGATTTCTCCTTCCCACTGCTTGCTTCCTTGTTGGTGGTCTAGCCATTGCTTTCTAAAATTCGAGTTCTCAAGCTTTTCAATCCAAAATCCAAGCTCCAAAATCCCCGAGTGCTAGCTTTCTTAATGAAAGCACAAAATTTTAGTGCCAAAATTGGTCACAAACACCCAAATCCAGATGAATGCACCAAATACCTGTTACAGCTCAGAGATATGTAGAGAGTAATAATGTGAAGAACAAGCAAAACTAAAATGAAAGCAGTAAAGAACAATAGGTTTTATAGCGGTTTGGCTAACTCCGGCCTGCATCCACTCCAGAAATTTCCTTTTTATTGATGTAAGAATCAGTTATAGTTACAAGATAGTAGAGTAGTCTCAGCCTTAGGAAATAAAAAGTCAGAGAGCCGAAAGAAGATCCCTTTTCTAAACCCCCACATGCTGTATTTATAGACAAATCCTGAGTTGTTGGGCTTTCTGAATGGTATAGGCCCATCAAGGCCTTTCACCGAGCCACATACCTTCATAATGCCGAGCCACACCGGCCTCACCACAATGCCAAGCCGTCTCAACAATGCCGAGCGAGATGCGATTGCCGAGCGAGGTGCGATGCCAAGCAGCATCTGCCAAACCACTGCCTTATGCTGAGCGGCAACCAATGCTGAACCATACCTTATGCCGAGCGGCGACCAATGCGGAACCATACCTTATGCCGAGCGACGACCAATGCCAAATCACAACTTATGCCGAGCGGCGACCAATACCGAGCCACACCTTATGCCGAGCGGCGACCAATGCCGAACCATGCCTTATGTTGAGCGAGGCCTGGTGCCGAGCGGCCCATGATGCCGAGCCGTACCACCACGACCGAAACACCTCACCAATGCCAAGCGAGGTAGAAAATCCAGACCGAGCCGTCCATGCCAAACGTCTTCTGACTCTTTCAATCTATACCAAACCATATTTTCTAGACCCAAATTACAGTCGATCCATTTTTATCCAATCCCATTTCCATCTTCCAAACGCGTTGCGTCATCCATCCATCCAGTCGACTAAATCCATTGTACACCAGCCTCGACGACAAGCAGTCGATTAAGTAAATCTACCTGTCTGTGGCCTTGCTAAAAGACGGGTAAATGTTAGCGCCAAAATTGGTCACTAACACCCAAATTTAAACGAAAGCACCAAATCACCGTCACAACTCACAAAAAGAGTGTGTGTAGAGAGTAATAATATGAAGAGCAGTAAAAATTAAAACGAAAGCAGTAAAGAACAGCAGATTTTATAGTGATTGATGCGGTTGTTGAGCTTGTGCGACTATAGACAAATCACCTTTGAGCAAGGGGACAAGGGCAGGTTGACCTAAAAGTTGAAAAACAGAAAAGTAGATATTAGAGACATCAACCGATGTCATGTGAGCCATGTTGACTACATGCGAGGTTAATGATATATCTCCTAAATATACAGATGTCGTATGAGATAGAGTACTGGTTGAACCTCCTTCCAAGATTGGGGATAAGATAGGTAGTTTTCGAAGTGATTCGGTACTCGCGAAACCAAGCTCTTTATAATTATAATAGGTTCCCAGTAAAGATAGAGCAGTTGAAGTACCATAAGTTGCCCCGGTAGCAGAAGCTATAGTAGAAAAAAGAAGGGGAATAATGACCTCAAAGGTTGACAGCCGAGGTAAGAGAAGTGGCGGCACCAGAAGTACCTGCTATTGGCATTAAAGTCTCTTCCGTTGATCCTTGGCGAATCGAATTGGAACTCTAACCCAAACCTTTGGAACTAGGTTCGGGTTGGAACCCGGAAGATGCATCAGCTTAGGGTATGACCTCAGAAAGATTGAGGAACCTACCGACCTTAAGCACCCTTATATCTTCATCCTTCAAGAGGTCAAGCTTTTATTCTTTTTTGTTAATCTCAACCCCATTAGATTGCTCTCGCTCCTACTTCAAACTTTCTTTTCAAGCCATAGCTAGGCTAGGGTATACCTCTCATCTAGCCATCTCAAATTCTCAAATTTCACGACGTTCACATAAGATTGTACAAGGGTAGGCACAATTTCATATTTGATTTGGTTTTCAGCGGCCTTGAGCTGTTCTTCGGCTATCCCCACCCGGGCTTTGGCCTCATCTTTCAACCATCGAGTGCACAATAACTCATTGCAATAATCCTAGGCGAAAGTGAGAGCATCGTCTTTCTCTTTCTTCTCAGATTTAAGCGCTTCTTTCAATCTCCATATTCCTAAGGCTTGCTCATTCATAGTCTTCTGAAGCTTTTCCTTTTCCAATGTAAGAATGTGACTCCTTTGATATGCAACCTCAATCTACCTCTATTGGGTCTGGCTTTGTTCTCAAAAGGACTTAGCCTTTTCGTAAAGCTTTTTCTCAGCTTCGGCACCAAGGCCTTAAGCCCGTCAACTTCTTTATCAAGATTGGCGATGATGCACTTGTTGGCTTGCTCGAAGTGCTTCATCCCCTAAAGAGCTACTTTTCTCTTATAAGGTATTTTAGAAATGGCATTGGCTATCCTTTTCCATTTGTAGTACCGGTCAAACAAGTCGCTCACATAGGCCCCATTATTAGGCCCGATGTCTTGAGGAATATATTTCAAGTGTAGAACTAATATGACGTCATCAAAGAAGAATTTTGGAAAGACATTCTTTATAATAGCCAAGTGTGCGTTTGAAGCAACTTCGGACTTTGTAGTAGTAACTGTGCCATGAAGCTGCTCTTTCCCAGGCCTTCACTTGGAAATGTCAGAAGACACAAGCCCAGATGGCTGCTTGAATCATTGAAGCATGTAATAAGATACTATCAATTACGTCGTAAGTGGAACTGAAACAGGGACAATTGGAATTTCAATAGAAGGGATGGGGTCAGGCCTGGTCTAATATCTGTCCATACTGTGCGGTAGGGAGAGCAAAATATATGTTAAGGAGGTGAAATTATACCAAATTCTCTATGGTGCTCATCATGGGGCTTATAGTTTTATCATGCCTTCTATATTCCTACCTTATATGTCTACTCGAGTATGACTCATGAGATGATTCGCGAGGATGATCTGATGAAATGAACTTCTTTTACTTGCCTCTGTTGCTCTTAAGATCATCAAAAGGATGCCAATGATCCATGAAATTAAAAACAAAATATAAGCTAATACTAGTGAGATGGAGAGATAGAATATGTAGTGTGGAAGTTTAGTGTCATGTAGTGTTGAGGTAGTGGCCTCTATGGATCGTGGACTTGAAGTTTGCTCACATGGGTTATTTCCTTGGGCAGACACATCAATTGACAAACAAATAGGAGAACCAATATCAACAATGCCTATGTTGCCAGGACCAAAAGAACCTATTTCATCCAGTATGCTCCCAAATGATCCGTAAATATCCTCAGATAGAGGGATTGGTGTTTCTTCCATTACGGAAGCTAGTAGAGGTTGCGAAGATGTGCAAGATGAAATAATCTTTAGTTTTGGCCATCGAGGAACTAATGGCACTTGAACATCGCCGCCTATATCATTGAAAGACTCGTGGAAAAGATCTTTATCTTTGTTACCACCACTATCTTTATCTCTATCCCCATCGTTATCTCTTACTTCTAGCCTTGCTCCAGAATCGGTAACCAGACTTGTATATAGGGGATTTCTAGATTCTCTTCAGCAGAAACTTCTATCTCGGTCTCCTTTGCAAGCCAATATCCTTGTGAGCCAAAAAAACATGGCTTAGATCGCGACCTCTTCTAAAAGATTATGCACTCGCATGTTCTCCTCGTTAACGAGGAGACTTATGTCTCTTTCTTCAAGCGGAATTTTCTAAAGGGCCGCAAGAGTGCTTGCTAAACCCACACTACTGGGTCTCCTTAAATCATTTGCGAAGATGAGAAATAATGAAATTAACAATCGCGATCAAATTAATTTCATCGGTGCAAAAGGTAAAAATGAAACTTATGTCCAGATAACCAATCCTGTGCAAAGCCGGGTGGATAATGCACAAAAAAGAACTCACCCATAAAAAACCCAACTTGTTCCAAAGCCCGACAACTATGGAATAGCCTTTGGAAGGCTCAAAGAAGGTATGTGAAGTGGTTCCCTTTTGACACTTAAAGCCATACAAATAATAGAGATCTTCTACAGTAGGCACCTTATTCAGATAGCGAACTAAGATTATGTACATGTTGTGCATAGAAGCATAATTGTTGGGATGTAATTGAGCTGAGGCAAGCTTCATGCATTGAAGAACTAATCGAATGAAGTGGTTGAAAGGTGTCCATATCCAGCCATGCAAATATATCAATTACATGATGTATGTATCCCTCAGGTGGATCATGTGCTCGTTCAAAACATGCGGGGACCAATACATATTCAAAAGGAATTTCGTATCTCTCGTAGATTCGTCTGAGAGACACCTCATCTACTTTCAAATTCGGAGAATCTAAAAGATCTGTTAAGATGAAGGCTTCATCAATGTCGATATCTGGGAAACTACTATAGAGGGATTTTTGGCTGACATAAAATGAACTATCCATAAAGGATGCTTCATTTGGTGACTAAATGATTAAGGTTGAGGAGGTGTCGATGTAGACATCGTGATGGACACCGTTGAAGAGCTAAATTCTGTGTTAGATTCAACATATTTGATGCCGACGGGCTTGCTACCATCGAAGAAAGACGCAAGGAAATGTACGATCCATAACTATTAAAAACTCTATACATAAGTTTTGTCAAATTGGATTAAAAACTTTAATCTTCATGCTGAAATAGATCCCTATGTACCAGATGTGTAAGGCCCAATGGATGTAAACGTGTATTGACCAATCAAATCTTATGCATCGACCGGGGGAAGTTGCATATAATTCAAACTATACAGTATGCGCATTCAGTGTCTAGAGCACTATGAATGCAAAAATATGTCTAGAAAGTTTACTTATGCTAGCAAATGAGTACCGTCGAACCATAGAATCGTGCATCAGATTTTATCTACTATTGTATGATTTATAAAACAAAACCATTATCCTTAGCAACTCAAGATTTATCTTCTCAAGAACATCGAAATGGAGTTTCTGATTTAAAAGATTAATATGCGGTTCACTAGAATGCCAGGGCTTATACAATATGACAGTTATATGAAACCATCCCAGTGAATTGCAATTGACGACTATTGATTGACAAAATGGTGCTAGAACTCCATTTTCGCATTCTCCTTGAATTATAAAATATATACTTAACATTTTTGATGAAAAATAGTAGCTAATATAAAATAAAAATGAACCCAGATAGGACTCAAAGCAGACGTAAGAAAAGTTATATAGTCCAAAACTCAATTCAAGATTCGAGTACCCTTCTCAAAATCTCCAAACATGCTTCCGGTTTGACCTAAGCATACTGAAAACAAGAGTAAATCTTCATGTTTTGTTAAAGTTTCAACAGGTTTTCTTCTAAATATTAGATCGACGACCGATCCAATGAGAGGAGAGAATGGAATTTAATCAATGAACTGGCATAGTCATGGCATAGCTGCAGGCGTACTACTACAAGTCATGGCCACCACCTACCCAGAAAAAATTCGACAAGGTTTATATACAAAATTGGTTCAAATCCAAAGTTTCAATTGGAGCCAAGATCTAGCCCTTATGTATGTTAGATATGAAGGCAACGATCTTCGATATACTTACGATGATGAGCGATGACGTTACTTTGCAGGTGCGATAGTCCAACAACGGAGGCAAGCTACGGTAATAGCAGAACTTGAGTTCAAAGTGCTTCGATGAATGAATAAACTAGTAAAGAGAAAGAGAGAGCCTTGAATCGCTTAAGCATAGAATGAAATGTGATAACCTGTGCCTCTCGAAACACCGATCCAAGGGCTACGGTTACTTTCAGACTTGCATCGGTGCGAAGAAATACAAGCTATCATAGTTTTTAAAACGACAAAGACTAAAGATAAATAGGTTTGATCTAAGATATACCACACTTTCAAAACACATAACGGAAGAAAACTTATGAATACATAAAATAGCATCTCAGAAAATATCTAGCATCTCAGAAAATATCTGTAATACACCATAATTTTACAAAATTAAATTATTGAATTAAAAGGGTAAAACCATAATTTAACATAAAAGGCAAAATAGTAAATTTCTACAGGAGCTAAATTAGGCTTTAGGACTTATTCCATTGAATGCAGTATGCCATTTATAGTGAGAAAACATATATAACTTGCCGAATTTGGTTGAATGGACTAGAAATTATAAGAATTCAAAACTTAATTGCATTTTCGTAATTTTAAAAATATAGCCTAAATATTATATCTTTTAGCTTATAAATATTATAAACCTATTCTTTTCTCACTAATAATATTGCCTCCTTTTCTAAAACCCTAATTCCTAAATCAAACCCTAATTAAGCAAATCAATCACAAATTCTCCAAATCAAATCCAGATAAAATAAATTAATGTATGCAATCGGATGCCATGAATGGAGCGATGTAAATAAATGGAAGCTACCAAAGAATTTGGCATTATCAAAGCAAGTAATTTTTGGACAACGAAGAACGAGGGGGATTCATCTCGGATCAGAGAAGATGCACGACTAGCTAGTGAGTGGGACTCTTCATATTGGTGCATATATTGATAATTTTTAGTAGTTCACCTCTTATATTCATAAATCAAAATATATATGATGAAATTGATAATCAAAAACTATATTTATTTTATATATACACCTGATCAAGATAACACGAAATAGCTAGATGATTAAAAACATGATTTTTACCAATTGTAAATAGTGAAGTTAATCTCCATTTGATTTAAAAAGTGCGAATTTTACAAGTATTCCAAACCAAACATACTATATATCAAAATTGTAGTTCTCGAGGACACGGATCCGCTAGTGGTGTTCGTTCATCAATTGGCTGTACGGTTTGACTAGAAAACACGATGGAAGTACAATGAACGTGGATCATCCGTTTCGATCCAATAGTAGAACTACGATTATACGATGATCAGAAGTTATAAGGGTCTAAAGGAGGTCGAGTAAGGGATCTTAGTGGTGTCTGATCATCTGGAAATAGTGCGAAGTAGCCAAAATGTATTGTAGATCATTTGCGACAGAGAGATTGAAGGACGTGGCCAAAATCGAGATGGCTTTTGGAGACTTGAATGGCATGGTTACCTGACTGCTATGGTGATATTCAATCTGATGATAGGCTCATATGGCAGTGGCGATTTGAGAATAAAGCGATAATATTGATCGGTAAACCGCGATCGTGAAGGAGGAAATTGTAGCAAAGCGAGCTGATTATAATAATAAATAATTAGATTATAAATTAGAGAATTACAATATTTCCCTTAACTTAAAAGTTATAACTCTCATGTACGAATTCCATTTTACGCGTGGTTTATTGCATCTTGATCGAGGAGGGACAAGATACATTTTAGTATATTGTTTGCTATGTTCTGACACACTTTAGAAAGTGACTTTTTTTAGTAGATTCGTTATACATCGTTTGGTACGGTGATAGTTGGCTGAGATAATTTGTTCTTCAATAGCGAATTGTTTGATATTGAGTGATAATGTGCTAAGACATCTTGTTTCTCAGCAGCGAGTCATTTACAATTTGACGATGGTAGGCTAGAACATTGCATTCCTCAATAGCGATTCCTTTACGATTAGGCGATAGTGGGCTAAGACACTGTGTTCCTCAATAGCGAGTCGCCTATGGTTTAACGATAGTGGGCTAGGACATTGAGTTTCCTAGTAGGAAGTCATCCACGATTTTTTGTGATAGTGGGCTAGGACATTGCATTCTTCAGTTGCGAATCGCTCACATTTGGTGATAGTGGGATGAGACATATAGTTCCTCGCTAGCGAGTCGCATATGTTTTTGATGATAACTAGTTTAGGATTTTGGGCTCGATTGTGTTGTAGTTAGTCATTGGCACATGAGTTGGGACTTTTGTTCGATCAAGTGTATACGATTAGATATGTATTAGTTTTAGTGAGACCGTATCCTATGTTGCCACTATGATGTTATATTTTGTTTAGGTGATTTATTCGGTACAAGTGACACAGAGTAAGGTATGCTTTTCGAGCATAAGTGTTGTATTACTAGCTTACTAATATTATACACTTACATGATGCATTTCACTCTCTAGACGTAAGTCTGATTTCCTCTATCATTTTCTTCTTTTTAGTAATACTCTAGTAGGTCGATAGAGAGGGAGGATGGTGACTCGAAGGCATGATGGTGTGATGGAGAAGTTCATTTCTTTGTCTATTAGCTATCTAATATTTTATTCCATTTATTCCTAGACATTATATTATTTTCATTATCAGTATAGAAAGAGATGTTATAGTTGGAATTTTAATTGATTTTTTATTATTATATTTGTCTGGGACTGTGTTGCTGATTATTTTTATATTTTATTCCTTCCGCTATGAGTTTCAGAAAGTGTAGAATATTACAGATAGCTCTATGTTTTGTTTTATATAATTTACCTTAAAACGATCCACTGTCTGCGTGGTCCATGATGCCAGATCCGCTTTTAGACATACAGCAGGACGTCGTAGATGGTGGGTTGTTACATTTGGCATCAAAGCTTAGGTTATGCAGTTTCTACTAAATTACGACGTATGAGAGAGCTTATTTGTAATTTTATTATATTTAGTATCTATTATTATGCCATAGCACATAAGTTTTGGACTCCTAGAGGTAGTTGTTGGCGTATCCCTTATTGAAGTAAACAACTACGAATTAAATAATTATTGATGTTTAAATAGTTTAGGGTGGAAGATTAATCTATCACGTTCGTTGCAATATATTCCATAGAGAATTATTAAAATAAAGTTCACATGCAAAATTGCGGGAGTAAATTATGGGACTAGGGTTGAATAAGAAGAGAAGTAGCTCTAAATCCATAGAATATAGTATGATGTTGATGAGGCGTAATGAAGGTACTTATTTTTTTTTTTAAGTTTTAGTTGGGCTTGTGTTAGTTATGATCTACTCCAATTAAAGCAATCAAATTAAGTGAGTAAATATAGATTTTTGGGAAAACTATTGAAGTTGAAGTTTGTTTAATATATTGAAATAATAACCTGCATTTAAGCTTTGAATATGGAAAATTTTCAAAAGAGGTAGTTTTTTTATAAATATTTAAAGGTTTTATTTTTTTAAAGTGTTTTGTGCGACACACATTGTTTTTGTGCTTATATTTTGATGTATCTTTGGTTTTGAACAAAGGAAGTTTTGAAAGTAAATAAGTAAAATTTAAAATGGGTAGTTGTACATATTTATATTTATAAGTCGAATTTGAACCATTTAGAATATGATATGAATTAAAGATAAAAGGATTTTAGATTATTATTTTGGACTCGTAGAAATTTTCAAATGCATTTTTGAATGGAAATTGAATTTTGAAATAATAACCTCTTATTTTAAGTTTTAAACATGTGAAAATTTAATAAAGGAAGGTTTGCACAAATATTTTAAATCTTTTGTTTTTTGATTCATGTAAAGCGCGTTATTGCAATTAAATTTGGTTATATATTGATTTTGACAAAAGTAGTTTTTAAAAAGTAAATATAAAGAAAGTAAGATGCATATTTTTGAACATCTTTCATTTTATAAACATTTTGTCACGCCTTGAAAAAAAATTGATTAAAATATTATACTTTTTTGAAAATTCTAATTTACAAAGTTTAAAAATGTATGTTTTATAAGTTTATTTTTCTAAGTCAAATATGAAGAGTTTAGGATAAAATCAGAATTGAAAAAAAGGAATTTAAAATATGTCATTTTAAACTTGTGGAAATTTTCAATCGCAATACGTATTTATTTTTGAATGGAAATCAAAGGATTTTTGCATAGAACCTTGAAAATATGCTTAATTAATGGTTTAAAATTTTGGAAATTTTTTCTGAATCCTATATGAATTAATAGGTAGAAACAAAATGAATATTTTTGTGTATATATATGATATATGACATATTAGTTAAAAGGTGTGGAATTGACAATTACAAAACAAAATGAATTTAAAAATATAATTTTTGTACAAACATTGACATCATTTAACAATGATTGAGATTGGCTAATTATTAAATAAATTTGTATGTAATTATATATGACAAATTGGATAAAAATTATATAACATGATATCCAAAAAATATATGAAATAATGTTTAAAATAACTAAGTAGGAATATTTAAGAAATAACCAAGATAAATTCAAATCTAGTTATATTTTGAGTGATTAATATTAAATTGTTAAAAATTATAAAGGATGGAATTTAAACATTTTTAAGAATGGATAATTTAAGAAGTATTGAAAAGAAATTAGCTTTGGAAATTAAAAATAATAATTGTTAGTTGAGGACATATGAATAGATATGAAGTAATTAAATTGAAATAAATTTGATTTATGGCTTCTTATGAAATGATTAATAAGATATGTCAAAAGTAAAACCTATGGAAAATTTGATTAAGTGGGAAATAAAGGATTTATTTGAAAAGGACGTGTGATGGTCCAAATTAAACATTGGATAAAGTTAATAGGAAGTTTGCGGTTTTTGAATTTCACTAATTTTGTGAAGAATAAATTTAGAGATTCATGATTTTGACTTAAGAATTGAATTAAAAAGTCACGACATTTTAAATTGGAAATTTGATTGGAGCTGACGAAGAATTACACAACCTATATAGTTTGAGTTGATTAAGGTAAACTAGCTAGGATGATCAATGTATCACTATGTTTAGGACTGACTACAAATGAAAGTTATGGATTTGAGATATTGGGATTTGTATTGAAATTTGTTGAGGATATTATTTAAGAATTTTGGAAAATAATAATAAGATTTTGAAACAATAGTGAAAAATCTATTTGAATTTACCGTTACTTATAAAGTATGATGGAAATTAAGTATATAGTAATATGATTTTTGGGAAGATCTTTTTTTGAGCAAAATGATTGTGTAGTGCAAGACTACACAGCTGATTAGATACTAAAGTAGATATAATATAGATCCGGTCAACAAGCTTGACCGGTAGCCGATATAGAGAGGTGAACTAGGATATGTAAAGATATATACAACACCACATTGATTGACTTAAAAATAAAAAGAAGGGAAACATAGCAAAATAAAACATCCCAGTCTCAACTCCACGCATGCAGAAAATCCAACCATAGAAACCAAAAGCAGTGCACAGCCAAAATGAAGGAAACCCAAACAAG
Organism: Allium cepa; assembly: GCA_030765085.1. Lineage (NCBI taxonomy): Eukaryota > Viridiplantae > Streptophyta > Magnoliopsida > Asparagales > Amaryllidaceae > Allium > Allium cepa. The sequence continues at coordinate 548,752,915 of CM060934.1, read as the reverse complement.
GGCATCACCATGGATGAATAATAACATCGCCCGTAGAGAGGCCAACCCTCCCACTGTCAGGAACTACCGAACTACCTACTAATTCAGTATCCAAATCCACATAAGCAATGCTTAATGACATAGAAGATACAGCTCTTTTACATGTGCACGAGTAGAAAAGATAAGAAATATTAGATTTCTTAAAGAAAATACTTAGTTTGTAACGCAAAACGTTCTGGAAACAGCGCAAATTCCTCTTTTGCCATATTGCCCAGCTGAAAGTAGAAATGAAGCAATCTAAGTCCAGGTCAAGAGAAGAATATTTCTAATGGTCATAAATGGAGGAGATATCAGGGATAAAGCCAAGCAGGAATGCGCTAGAATACACCCAAACACAATAAGAAAAGCCACAGTCAAAGAATAGGCGCTGGATAGACCCATTATTAGCGGAGCATAGGACACTCGAAGGATCAATCAGGATGTCCTTACGAATGAGCTTATGTTTAGTGTTAGCATTATCTAGAGCAAGGATCCACATAAGGAAACGAGCATGGGGGATTTGCATTTTTAAAGTCTAGGGAAAGAGAACAATCTACCCAAATTGGTGAGGGCAAAGTAGCACGAAGAAACCGAGAAATATTTGCCTGAGGTTAGAACCTAGAAGAAGCTATCGGGAGATGGGGATAGATGGACTGAAGGATGCGCTGAATTTGAAGGAGTTGGGTGAGAGTTGAGCCAGAGATAGCAAGGTCAAAGGAGAAGCAATGGAAACCAAGAGAGATGGCTTTGAAAATAGATGCGGATTTATTGGAGAAAATTGAGTAGAGATCAGGAAACGAATTGGACAAGGGGGAGATATTGAACTAAGAGTCTGCCAGAGAGAGCAGGAATGCCCATTCCCAATATGGACTTAAAAAATGGAAAACCTATGGGATTGAAAAGAGAACACCTTCCCAGAAAGAGGAAGAGTAGTTGGTGGGGGAGTAGAGGAGGACACGAAAGGGATTGTAGTTGTAATGTTTAGTTAGGATCCAGGACTTCCAAAGGGGAGTACTAGAGGAGAGACAACACCAAATATATCTGGAAAGAAGCACAAGATTGAAGAAGAACAAGTCTGGAATACCCAGACCACCTTGACAAATTTTTGCAAATAATAGACCAACTACCTAAATTCTTGGTTCACGAGCCATGCCAAAGGAAAGACTAGCGAAGTTTGTCAATAGTGAAATAACCTATCTAAGAATGCAATGAAATGAAATCAAATAGGTAGGGATCCGAAAGAATAAATTTGATCAAAATTAAATGTCTTGCCATGGAGAGGGAAGAGGCTTCCCAAGTAGCTAAACACGAGGAAACTTTGGATATGAGTGGAAGCCCTTCAAACTGAATCAATTTCATAGGATGAATAGGGATTCTAAGGTAAGAGGTTGGGAATTTCTTAGTACCATAGTTGAAAGTGTTGGTAGCTAGGGGACCAAGGTGGTCAACTCCACCAAGCACAGTGATTATGCTCTTGGAGAAGTTAATGGAAAGGCTTAAAATATTTTCCAAAACATATAGCAGAACCTTGAGGCAGTGGATATGACTCGGGGCAGGCGAGGAGAACAGAATAGTATCATCAGCACGTTGAATATTGGATAAGGAAACACTCGAGTTTGGAAGACTGATCCTAGCAAGAAGATTGTGAGAGATAGCCAATTTATTCATATGATTAAAGACATCGGTAAGAAAAATGAAGAGCAGAGGTGAGAGGGGGTCCCCTTGATGCAAGCCATGGGCATATTTAATGAGACCTCCACTTACGCCATTGATAGAGATAGTGGACATACTAGAGGTAAGAATATGGAGAATCCAATCAATCCAGCGAAATGAAAACCCACTATGGAACATCAGGTCAAAGATGAAGTGCCAACTAACAGAGTCGAAAGCCTTGGAAAAATCCAGCTTCAAGAGCACTCCAGAGGTAGAGGTTAAGCGGCAGTGGGAGACTACCTCTTGATTAGCGGCCATAAAGTCAAGGATATTACGACCAAGAATTAAAGTAGAATGTTCGTCCCCTATTAACTAAGAAACCGAACTTTAAAGGCAGATAACTAGCACCTTAGTAATAAGCTTGAAAGAGGTATTAAGGAGACTAATAGGGCGGAAATCCGATAGTTGATTGATACCAGCATTCTTATGAAGCAGAATCTCATTAGCATATTTAACTCTAGCAATAGAGGAGGGATTGGAGTAGAATTCAGAGAAAAGAGCGAGGATATCACCGTGAATAATGGTCCAGAAGCGCTCGAAGAAAATGGGATCGAAACCATCTGGACCAAGGGATTTTCATTTTCCACCTCATGGAGGGCAGCTATAATTTTGGCTTCCGTAAAGTGCGTATGAAGGTGAATTGGGAAAGGATTTAGTTAAATCACATTACAAGCGATAGGCAGCAGAGGCGGAGGGGTATAACCAAGGAGCTGTTGAAAGTGCGAGGAAAAGAGCCTGTTAAGGTCAGAATGATACTAGAAGGAATGCCCATCATGCTGGATTTCAAAAATGAGGTTGGCTCTCTTTTATCCATTAGCAAATCGGTGAAAATAAGCAGTATTTCTGACACCATCGGTCCACCACTCAAAATTAGATCTTTGCTTCCATCCAATTTCTGCTTGCTTGATAAGTCTATCCAACTCAGATTCAAGAGAATGGAGAAGGGCGTTATCTGAAGCAGAGAGGGGGCAGGATTCCTCTTTGCTATTGAGGTCTAGGATGGCATCTTGGATAGAGGCGATTTTGGATCTAAGGGATCCCCAAATAGAGCTGGACCAAGGACAGAGAAGCTTGCGTAGAGATCTGAGTTTAACAACCACTGTGGCAAAGGCAGACGGCTGAGAGGGAGTACTAAACTAAGCAGCCTGAATGAAGTTTTCAAAACCAGGCTCCAAAAGCCAAAGTCTCTCAAATTTGAAGGAAGATCTAGTGGGGCGTCTGACACTAGAGTCTAGAAGGATAGGGCAATGATTGGAAAGGATAGTAGGAAGACCATGGACAAACGAAAGCAGGCGAGCTTCTTCCTAGACTGAATTGAAAAGGAAGCAATCAAGTTTGAGTGAGGTGGAAGAAGAATAAACATTGCTCCAAGTGAAAAGATGATTGAAAATAGGAGGGTCGAACATGCCGCAAGAATTGATGAAGTAATTAAAGGCTACAGAATCAGGGACATGGGAGCCAAATGAATTACGCTCATAATTATCTTGAGGGATATTAAAGTCTCCCCCAAGGATCCAAGAACCAAAAGAGAATCTAGCAACTTCAGAGCAATTAGACCATAGAGCGAGTCTATCCTAACTATTAGGAGGGCCATAAATATTTGAAAAGAAATAGTTGACACTGAAGGGATGAATTTCAAACCAACATAAAGAGCCAACAAATGTTTAATGATTTGGGAGAGAGATACAGAGATTCATTCCAGGTAGTCAAAATACCACGACTGGAACCACATGCATTAATAAAGGCCTACCTCAAGAGGTTAGGGCCTCCAAGGTGATGGAGTAAAAAAAGAAGGGGGTCAACTAATTTGGATTCTTGGATGAAAAGGATATCAAGGTGTAAATGGGATAAAATGTGATAGATAGAGCCATGTTCACCGGGGTCCTGCAAGCCCTCACATTCTAAGAGAGAATCTTCATGAGGAAAAGGACAAGTGCTCCTTTTCCAATGCTTGCATGGTTGAATAATGATCGAGCAATAAATCAATTTTCATGCAACGTGATTTTTTTGTTTAAAGTGGCATTAGTAGAAGTAAAAATAGCAAGTTGAAAAACACTACCAAAGGCCGGGGCATGGATCCAGCAATACAAGGCAGTAATCGAGAACCATGTCTGACTGAGTTGGTCGAGAAAGCAGGGAGAGGCTGCTGTTGGGGGGGACTCAAGGGCAATCTGAATAGGGAAAGAAGCCTCGAGGTTGAAATCCATTGGGAGGTCAAGCAAAGGGAGGTCGGGCAGAGGAGAATTGGGAAAAACAGGGAGGTGAGGAGAAGATAGATCAACATTATCCACCGGGTCCCATCTTGGTTCAGGGGCAATTAGCCAATGGCCCCAACCTCTTGGGCCAATCGCTTAGAAAGATAAATCACTCGAGGGAAAGGGGTCATGAGTCACAGAAGGAGCTTTGATAGCAATATTTGTCAGTTCATCTTCAACGAACATACCATCAAATCTAGGATCAAAATAAGGGAAATCAAGAGATGAAGGATGGGGATAGAGAGGCTCATAAAGGTTCTACCAATTGCCTGTGAAATCATCTCCAAGCATGAGGTCGGTAGGATCTAGGACCGGATGAACATGAGCCCAATGCTCCACAAAAATCTTATAGTCGAAATTATTTACCTCAGTAGAACAAACATGGAAGAGCTACGACTTTATCAAGGCTCATCTGGGTAAACATGAACCGGTGGTCTGCAAAGCGCCCACTCACAAGCATCGAAGTCCACAAAGAGGTCAAAGGGGTGGAGAAAAGCATAAAGAGTGATATTCAAGGAGCGAACATTCTTCGACACCCCCTTAATTTGGACCCAGAAAGGAGGACAGAACTCCCTACCGTAGGCATCCGATGTAGGAGTCCACTGAGCAATATAGAGTGTCCTACCTGGCATAAAAATAAAACGACGGTTCGAAGCCTAGGTCAGGAGGTCGCCGGAAGAGAAGGGGATAAGGAAACATAGGATAGAGCGGAGGGAAATCTCCCAGTCATCGATACGGAAAATAGCAACTACAGAGAGACGAACCGATTCCATGTTCCAATAACCTGCAATGATGAAGGTAGTGACTAAATTGGAGAGAGAGAGGAGGGGATGGCCATAGTCTTGGAAGAAGAGGAAATGAAAGGACTAGGATTTGATAGGAAATGAAAGGACTAGGATTTGATGGGAAGGGTTTGCGTGGAGCGGTGTAACGAACTGGGGATTTTCGATCCTTGAAAATCGACATCAATACGTCCACTATATAAAATGTCGAGCAGTCGAGTGCCAAAAATACCAGTTCATTAGGGGTGATGAAGAAAAGGTAGAAGAAAAGAAACAGAACAACACAATAGAATCTCACAGTTGCAGCGGAACAAAATATAATATATAATAACAGATTTTAAATACAAGAACTATACTGTTAATATACATACCATTGTAAGAGTACAACAATTCAATACCTAAATCTGGATAGTATAATAACTTATCCTGATATACATAACTCACACAGCAAATATAATCAAGTACTGATATACGCCTGAACTCCTCCAGCTTGCTTCTAAGATCCATAGCATTTTAAACTAAATTTGTAATATTCAGTCTAACCCAAGCAATATAATAAAATAACACCCGAGTCAGTCTAAAAACCAGCGTGAGAAAACACACTCAATTTGAATTATTAACTTTTCAAAATCCTTTGAAAAACAAAGGTATCCCGTAAGACAACGTCACAAATAAACACGACGGGTTTTTCCGTTACGTTAACCAAAACATTTATAGAAAATCAGTGATATTATAACAGTGCCTAAATACAAATACTTATTCAAATAGCTGAAATTGTTACATTAATTAAATTTCAACATACTAGGCTCTACAATGAAAACCATAAGCTCGTATTGGAGAATGGGTCCAACGAACGACTGGGCCACTAGGGTACCGCCCATCATAGCTCTAGAACCATGTACCGAGGACCATGCGGGGATCCCCTGCTACACAAGATCGGCCAACCACTAACCGAATAGACCGAATATGTTATCACCCTGGGTGTTCCAACCCTTACCATGGAGCGCTTCTTCTATCATGTGTACCCATATATAAGATAAATAGGGTTTTCGAGGACATCTAGAAAGGTGATAACATACCCTACTTGGATGGACCCACTTAGCCTTGTTACATCTTCCATGTTTCAGTCATTCTCGGTTGATGAGGCTCGAGACTAAGCGTAAACTTTTAAGGAACGATTTCTTTTAGATGCTCATCGTCCTCCAACGATGATGTTCTGATAGCATTCATCCACACAAGTTGTCCTGGGTCTAGACAAACCGAATCACCATCTTCATCACCTTTATGGTATTCATTCGTAACGTTCAAACTAGATCAAAGTGGTTTTCGGATAAGTAAATCCGATCCGGGCCTCTTCGAAATGATTAATGAAATTGGCCAAAACTGATAATCGATTATTTAACTATCAATAAACATTCAAAAGCAATCATCAGTCTTATTCCAACTTTCCCAGAGTTTATCCCAAATTATCTTTGTAAGACATTTCTTTCAGTTCTTCAACATTTGAAAACAGTTTTCCAATCCTTGTATTTTCAATGGAACATTTCCGACCCTTCCAAATACTTAGAATTTTTTTCCCACATCATTTTATATTCAACACATAGAAAATATTACTTTTATTTCCTATTTCTTTTCTCGAAATCATTTAAAATTTTATTTGTAAATTCCTTGAATAGTTTATAACAAATTCTATGAATTACGAAATTCTTTGATTAATTCCCTATAACATTTTCAAAGCCAATTATACTCGTTTATAATTTCAATTTCCCTTTGTACTCTTTTATGAATTCTATTTCATTTTTCCGAAGTTCATTTTTCTTACCTACTCTGGAAATTTCCTTACTTTTCCTCCCAATTCGATTTTAAGTATTTTCTTATAATCCCAACTACTGAATAACCCCATTTCCAGCCTTTTGAGAAGTTTTATAAATAAGTTTAAAATTTCAAACTATATATATATATATATATACATAGGTAAGTGAAAATAAGTATTTAAAGAAAATAATAATAGTTTGTTCTTAAGATATATTCGAATAATTATTTAAGATAATGAAAACACTTTATTACAATATCACTTTTTCAAAGTAGGTTTAAACATTTAAGATTTTATTAAAATAGACATTAAGTATTTTTAAAATTCACTTCTAAAATATTTCCATATCAACTAACCTTGAAAATTTTATAGTTTAATAAATAAGAATTTTCCTTCTAAAATAAAATTTTAACTTATCGATAAAATAAATTTTTAAATCTCAATAACCAAACTTCAGTTTATAAATCTTCTCGATTTCCATACATTACTTCCATTCTGGTCTCCTTAACCATTTTACTTTAAAAATAGTATATACTATTTTTCTCATTCAATTTCCTTATTCCAATATAAATTCTTCCCGTAAATTTATATTCCCAAATTATCATCCGATATCACTTTCCTTCATTTATAAAGTACGTTTATAAATTTTCTATAACTCCTTTGAGTTTCACTAAAATAATCTCCCTAATAAAATTCCATTTCTAAAAATTCAATTTCTTATAAATGTGATTTATTTTTACCCATCTACTTTTAATATCAATTCCAACCTCATATCATTTCAAAACCCAATCTTTAAAAATTTCTTTATATAATTCATTTTTAAATTGTCTATTTAAAATATTTTCCCGCATTATTTAATACGATCAAAAATTCACCATTTCTTATTCAACCCAACCTCTTTTAAACAATCTGATTTTCGATATACATATTTTTAAATTAAAATCTCCTTTTAATTCCTTAAAATTTTTAAAATAATATTTATGGTATTTAATATATCCAAAATTAATTTCCATCCTATTTTAACATTTAAATTTTTACAACATACAATATTCCAGCATTTTATATATATGAAAAATAATAATATACTTGAGGAATCTAGTTAGATCCCTCCAACATTGTATTCCCTGCATCCATAAATGTTATACAACAATAAAAATACCAATCCTACTTCGAGGGGGATATCGCATAATATAGGGTCATCCGCTATTATGCGGGGTGCACAGGGTCTCATTCGCTATAAAGTGTGGGAATAGCACTCCAAATACTAATATATATACTACTATATATACATATAGTCGTCCACAGATAATTATAAATTTATCAATCAATCAAGCATCCAATATTTTTAATTTAAACATATAAATTTTAATGGGGCAATCCAAAAGAGTGAGAAATTCTCACCTTTGATTTTTATTTTGTAGCCCATCCAAACCCGACTTGTTTTCATGATTTTGGACTCGTAAAAATAAGGGATAGCACTTATTAGATACGTGAATTAACTTATATATATGTGAGTCTCACTAATGCCTTCATTAGAAAATGAGTTACCTTCATTAACCGGATTTTGAAGTTACTGATCCCTCCCACTTAACTTGTGACATCTAGGTAGAACAACCTAGAATATCGTATACTCCCACTAACGACCCCGCTTCCACTCAGTTGAGCCACTACCGTCACCCACGCCGACCATCATGCCTGCACGCCACCTCTACAACGCACGCGAAACCACGCCCTAGCCTCGACTTCGGCATCTCCTCACGAATGCTGTCGAAACCCTAAAGATCGCTCGATAGTCCCAGGCTGTAGTCTATTGCCGACAAGAAAGAAAACCCCTAGAACGCGGTCGCCTCCTTCCCACATCGACTGTAGCTGCCAGATGTCTCGTCAAACTCCAAACTCACGTGACATTAGCTCGAATCAAATCCCTTTCCAGACTGCCTCACGAACTTCATTTGACCTTCTGCCTTCTTCGATCGCGACATTGATCGCGTATAGATTCATTCGATTGCATGTCTTTTTTAGTGGAATCGAACAGGAAGATTAAAAGGGCAGAAGCGATTTTTATTCTTCCCTTTCCCTCTTCTTTTTTCCGATCGAAGTTTTTTGATTTGTTTCCATTTTTTTGAAGGAGGGAAGGAACAAGGTCGGGCCTTAAAAAAAGGGAAGAGGTTGTGTGCAATTTGGGTTTAACGTGTGTGAATGGTCAAACACAGTGAATGGATGGGATTTCAGCTGGAAGGAAGGTTGACTAGACAATTATTTATTTAATTTTTTTTAAAAACGTCTCAACTTACGCAACTCAAAATCCCGAATCCCTATCGAGGCATGCCGCTGGGCATTCATAATATTATACCCCTATTCCGAACATAACAGAAAAGGTTTCGCATCCTAATTCGATCGTATGGAGAAGATAACTTTTTGGATCCAATTATTATATTGAATTTTCGATATGATTTCAGCACGTTTCTATACCGTACGATCAAACGATAACTCCAAATGCTAGGAAATTTGAAATCCGATAATACTACACTATTATAGGTCCAGTGGAACTGGTTTCGTCGAATTTCGAGACTATGTCCCAAATGGCTATTTTTAAATGTCAATTTGAACAAACTATTTTTAAAATCAAATAGATCACTTTCAAATTCAATTTTAATACTTTTATTATCTTCGTTATTATTAATATATAAATTTTACAAGCCTTTAAATAATTTCTATTAAGATTAAACTCCAGATTCACTATTTTAACCAATATTCAATTATAAAATTCGATAATCAAACTATCCAATAAATTGCTATATTTAAATCTGAATTTATTTTATAAATAAACCCAAATTTTCATACTCAAAATCAATCTATAATTCAAATTCAATATTTAAAACCATTTAAATATTTAAAATCGAACAATGAAAAATCTAGATCGTTACATCCTCCCCAATTAAAAGAATTTCGTCCACGAAATTGCTTAGGCAGGAAAATGCTCCAAACCCATTTACTTATCCAAAACCCACTTAGCTAACTTGACATTCCACTTTTCTAATCTCTTAGTTTTCAATCAAATAATTTGTTTTTCCATCCTAAACCAAAATCCTTTATTTCGATTATAAATTCGAAATCACTTTTTTTTTAACAAAAAATTTTTAAAATTTTTCTAACACCCTAATTTTCTAATTTTTTTGGTTAATCTCCTTTGCACGGAGGACCTTTTGCAATATTATAAGAGATTTAAATATATATACATCGACCGACATGGTCGAAAAACAAATATATATATATATATATATATATCAATGTTTATATGTTTGCTGTATTTAATCCGAAAACGTACCTTATTTCAACATTTTAAAGCATTATTTAGCAAGTTTTACTTCATATGCAAATACGCAACCAAAATCTGGTCCGATAGCCTCTGATTACTAGTACTTACTCAATTTATACCACGTACGTACCAAAATATGAAAGTTCAATAACATTTCATTCAATTAACCAATTGAACATATGATTTCGTATACAACACGCAAAACAAAGATTTATAAGCAATTCCAAGGTTTCGTTGCTAATTTAATTGCTTCCACTTGATTCATATTCCATTCATTCAATTTAAATAATTTACAACTCACTTTTCATGAATTTAATTCATATTTATATCAAACAACACATCTCCGTTCTAAACTAATTTAAAAATCAATTTATTTCACTCTATTAATTCATAGAATTTTATTTACTTCTGTTTACGCCGAACAATAATTTTCTATGCGAATTTGACGTTATTTATTTAATAAAATAACCATTTCATTTTATAACTATTTTAAATTAATTCCAAATCAATTTATATTTAATTCTATTCTATTTCAGGTTTGTTCACAATCATTTCACTTACATTTCATTCAAATTCATTTTATTAACCTCGGGACCATTTCCGCTACTTCATTAAATACCATTTCACAAATTTATTTGAGTCAAACTTCCACTCAAATATTAACTTAAGTTAATTTTCCTTAATTCCAATTATTTCAACCTTATTATTTAAGTTTATTTAGTTTCAACCAACTTCCATTTCATTCGCTAATTAATTAATTAGTTCCTTCATTTATTCTCTTCAATTTTAATTTCATACTCAACTCCAATTATTTAATATCCTAAGCTATTTCAATTTTATTTACACTTCAGTTGGATTTATTTATAACTTGAGTTATCACCATTTAAAACTATTTCCATTTTACACGACACATTTCCAATTTTTATTTAATGTGCTTACCAACTAAGTTGAATTTTATTTATAACTCAAGTTTCATTTCTAAATTAAGTTTTTAACTCACAATCCAAATTTATTCTACCTAGTTAATATCCACTTTATATCCAATTAACTAATTAATTATCTAATTAGTTCATTTCCACTTTATAATTCAATATTTGATTTTTATTTCGAAAATCACTCTATTTAATCTATTTGAGTTCATATTTATTTTATAATCTGGCTTGGATTTATTCCCTTGCCAAAATATCAAACAATTTTTATTTTAAGTTTTCTATTTTACTCTTCAATTTTATAAGTCACAAAACTATTTTTTTCCATTTCCATCAATTTTATACTGGAATGTATTCACATTTAATTTTAACTCAAGATTTACATCACTTACCAGCTTAAATATACCTTCATTCCATTAATTTCAATTTTTTATCAGCTATTCACACTTATTCACAATCCCAAATTTTCACTCAAATTTGATTCCATTTAAATTTCTATAACTTATAGTATATCATTGTTCTACTACTTATAATTTATATTTGCTTCAATTCAATATTAATTCTAATGTAATCAAACTTTATTTTACTTAGCTTACATTAAATTTTTATACATACCATTTATTTCAACTCAATCAAGTAAGAGTTTGATTCCAACTTCAAATCCCTCCATACTTCCTTACTTATATTTAATTATCCCATTCACTTATACACATTCATCATTCACTTATATTTAGTTAACTTCATCATATCCTACTCATTTCATTTAATTTACTATAATCACTTTATTTAATCTTATATTAACTTTTACTTAAGTTAAATTTTAATTCCTCCAAATTTTCTTTTAAAAATCTAATTTATTTAACTTACACATGTTAAATTTTAATTCCATCTTGAAGTTCACATTTTCTAGGTTTTATTTCAAAAATTAGTTCCCTTCTTTTCATTTCTCTTTAAATTAATAGAGTCCAAATACCGGTACTTATTTCAAACCATTTGAAATAATATATAACACATATTTAAATATATAACTCTTTTTTATAACAAATCATTCCCTTCAACTTTCAAAAACCCACTTGATTTTTATCCAAAACAATTTCCTCGAAATCTCTAAACAACATTTGTTTTCCACAAAATCTCAATATCAAACTAAAACGGTAGTAATCCGTCACCTAAAACTCGAAAATGAATACTGGTATTGCTGTAGTCATTACTAGAATTATTTTCCAGCAACTAAAGTGAGTTTAGTGCTATTTCTCTTCAAAAATCCATTTTAAAACAATTTTGTTTCAAAAAATATTCCCAAAAATAATACTCTTCCTATTTTTCCATACCACTTTGAAATTTTTTTCTTTCAAACTTGCTAGAATTTAAATTTCCAGATTCCGGTTTAACTCTAGTTTTAATTATAGTCTATTTGTATAATTAGTACTTATAAAAAATTTCATTTGGTTATATAAATTATTTCCAATTTTATAATCTTGTATGATTATATATTATCATCCAAACACTCCAAATATGTATAATAATTTCAAAAAATTATTTCTTTTATATCAAAATATAATTTGTGTAAAATTATTTCATTTACCCCATTCGAAAACAATACTATGTCGAATTACTCTATTCAAGTGTTTAGAAACCCCTATCAATTTAGTTGTACGGATTGTGCCGACATATTCATTGACAAATACACGCTCATATCTATTAATACACTCAAACTTATTCTAGAGTACTACTGACTCTATCTCTAATGAGTAATCCCCATCAGAGCCAAGGTTCTCTCTTAACATTCAGCTCTGATACCAACTGTAATGAACCGGGGATTTTTGACCCTCGGATTCGACATCAATACGTCCACTGTATAAAATGACGAGCATTCGAGTGCCAAAATACCAGTTCATTAGGGGTAAAGAAGAAAAGGTAGAAGAAAAGAAACAGAACAACACCACCGAATCTCACAATCGCAGCGGAATAAAATATTATGTATAATAACATATTTTAATTACAAGAACTGTACTGTTAATATACATGCCATTGTCAGAGTACAACAATTCAATACATAAATCTGGACTGTTTAATAACTCTTCCTGATATACATAACTCATACAGTGGAAATAACCAAGCACGTGACATACGCCTGAACTCCTCTTGCTCGTCTCCTAAGCTCCATAGCATTTTGACCTGAATCTGTAATACTTGATCTGACCCGAGCATTATAATAAAATAACACTCGAGTCGGTCTGGAAAACCAGCATGAGGAAACACACTCAATTTGAATTATTAACTTTTCAAAATCCTTTGAAAAACAAAGGTATCTCGTAAGACGACGTCACAAATAAACACGACGGATTTTTCCCTTACGATAACCTAAACACTTTATAGAAAATCCAATGATATTATAATAGTGTCTAAATACAAATACTTATTCAAATAGCTAAAATTGTTAAATTAATTAAATTCCATCATACTAGGCTCTACAAACAAAATCGTAAGCTCGTATTGGAGAATGGATTCCAACGAATGACTAGGCAATTGAGGTACTGTCCATCATAGTACACCTCTAGAAGCATGTACCGAGGACCACGCCGGGATCTTCTGCTACACAAGACCGGCCTAACCCTAACCTAGATAGACTGAATATGTTATCACCCCGTGTGTTCCCACCCTTACCACGGAGCGCTTCTTCTTTCATGTGTACCCATATATAAGATAAATAGGGTTTCCAAGGACATCTAGAAAGGTGATAACATACCATACTTGGGTGCAACCCGCTTAGCCTTGCTGCATCTCTCATGTTTTAGTCATTCTCGGTTCATGAGGCTCGAGGTTAAGCGTTACCTTTTAAGGAACTATTTCTCTTAGAGTGCTCATCGTCCTCCAATGATGATGTTCTGATAGCATTCGTCCATACAAGTTTTCCTGGATTTAGAAAAAACGAATCACCGTCTTCATCACCTTCACGGTATTCATTTGTAACATTCAAACTGGATCGAAGTGGTTTTCAGATAACTAAATCCGATCATGGTCTCTTCAAAATGATTAACGAAATTGGCCAAAATTGATAGTCGTTTATTTAACTATCAATAAACATTCAAAAACAATCATTAGGCCTTATTCCAACTTTACCAGAGTTTATTCTAAATTATCTTTGTAAGACACTTCTTTCAGTTCTTCAACATTTGAAAATAGTTTTCCTGTGACGACCCATCACTGATATCTGTATACCGTTTTGATCGTCTCGTCGTACTGATCTCTGTGGTATACTCAATCCTGTGTTTTGAATCTCGGTGCAGAGTGGAATTCATGAAACCTGTAACCATATCGGTAACGTATCCGTGACCTTTGTTTCTAATGCCTTTCAAAATTCAAACCTGTATATAATTCTAAGCCTATTTCTGTTCTACTGTTTCTTCTTCAATAAATTATGTATAACAGTAAATCATAAAGTGGACAACTCATCCTTTGGCTGTTAGCATTCCAACCAGTTCAAACATTATTTTGGTTCATTCTTTTCAAATTCTAGTCGTTTGTTTATTTCTGTGCCTTGATAAAGAAATTAATATTATATTCTAAGTAATATTTATAGTGAAACCTACTCCATCTTCTAGTTTCTGAAACCGTTCCTTCCTCTCTTTGCTTTTGCCTGCCATTTTCTTTTCTACTTTTGCTTCTTCTCTTTCTTTGACAGTATATATATATATATATATATATATATATATAATTTCACGTCACCTGTCAAGGAACAGCAGAGCAACCGAAATAAGATCTCACCATCCTCCTTTCGCCCAATATCAGCCATCTTGTGGCCGAGCTCCCCTCTCGGATCGACCGAGCTCACCAAGATCTCCCTCTCAACCGCCTTTAACTGTACCCAGAGCTACCTTCCTAGCAAGCTTCAACAACTCACCATGCCTTTGCCTTCTTTTACCGAAGCCAGCCTATATATATATATATATTTTCGGTATGAAACTTATAGATTATTTTATATAATCTCGTATATATAGTGTACAATATATTGTGTTATAAAGTATTTTACCTATATATATATTATACTTTAAAGTAGGCTGTTGTTCTATTAGTTATTATATATACATTTTATAGATTGTACTAGACTACTAGTTATCTATATTATATAGTGCGGTATATATATGATATTTTGATACTTCGCTGTTTATACAAGATATATAGGATATTTTGTATATGTTTACGTATGCTAGTATATATTTGGTTATAAATATACTTTGGCACATATTGGGTTTAAAGTCTAGCCTATACGTATATTGTGTATATATGGAGCATGCACTTATAATTGTTGTTTATGAGAAGAAATAGTATATATTTGGGCTAGATTAGTTTGTATTTTGTATGGGTTTAAGTAAGTTTTATACATACATACATACATACATACATACATACATACATACATACATACATACATATATATATATATAAGTCTGCCTATATTTGAGTTTTACTATATATATATATTTATTTATTTATTTATTTAGACATTGTGATTTCAAAAATATCTATGGATTTTTTATATTATATTATACCTTTGCAAGGTAAGTTGTTTACAATATATATATATATAATACATAAAGATATATATACATGTCATATAAAGGTAATACTGTTTAAGTATACAGTGTTTGCAACTTTCATATTTTTTTTATAATATAGTATATAACTATAGTTAAAGGTTGTTTACATATATTAGCTGCTAGTATTGTACGGGTTAATTTTAAAATATATGTGTTTCAATTTAGCAGAGATTGTGTAATATAATATATATAGATTGTGCTAATACAATTGGTTTAAATACCTAAATTTAATTTTGGTTATACATGTATATATAAATAGTATATATATTTCATTTCAATTTATATCAAAACTGATTCTGATTAGTTCTCTTTGATTTTCCATTTATCAGCTTTGTCCGTCGTGCCTGTTTTCTTCATCGAATCATGTCCATCTAGCGTTGCCTTGTAATTCGTAGCTCATTTTTGCCAAAATCTATCTAGCCTCGAAAGGTGAGCAATCACTCATGATTAACCTTTTTTTATTTATTAAATTTGATTTCAATTGAAACGACAATTGAAATATGCTGCTGTTAGTTAATTAAATTATTATATATGCTATTATATGTATCTGCTCACCTATGGGATATGACACCAAATCCTGTTGTTTATATTTTATTTAATCACTGATGGTATATGCCCGTTATATTATTATCATATCTGTTATCACTCCGCAAGTTCCCTATTAGTATAGAATTCCATATGGGTTGAAATGATACATAGTCGAATAATCTGTAGAGTAAGAGAAAAGCGTTATGGGTTGAAATGATAAACCCAAGTGATTTTCATTGAGAATTTAGGATTACGGGTTGAAATGATATACATCTTATTTATATTTAAATTGCGGATTGAAATGATAAATATCTATATCACTTGACCATAGGATAGAAAAATAAAAATAGACACTATTAGTCTATATATAAATATTTTAAAAATGATTTCTATGGTTTGAAAGGAAATATATATGGTTTTATTTAAATTTGAAATTATTATGTATATGAACAAGTTTTAATATAAAATAAATTTAATAATAAGCTTTAAAATCAGTAAAGTATGATTTAAGTATAATACAATATGTTTAAGTATTTATTTAAAATTATATTTAAAAATAGATTTTTATAATGATTTCTATAAGCTAAGGTTGGGAAGCTTAATTTGAATTTATTATATTCAATTAAGAATTTTGTTTAATTAAATCGATTTGGAACTTATTGAATTTGAGGGTTTTAAAGACATGATTTTATACTTGATTTCGATTTAAAGTGATTAAGTGGATATTTCAAGTTTAAATAAACTGAAGGAAATATATAGTGATTGTAATTTAAGATTTTATAAATGATATGAGATTGACTTGAAAGTCTATAGTATGGTGGATCGATTATACAATTGGCAAGTATATGACTAATTTAAACTATATTGTAACAATAGTAAAGTATGCAAATTAGAATAATCACACTAGGGATTTTATACTGGTTCGGACCTCCCATCCTACGTCCAGTCCCGAAGCTCCTTTTCGAAATTTCCTTTCACCAGATAACCCTCACTTCACTCAGAGGAACAGATTTACAATAGCAGAGTTTCTTTTTCAAGAATGTGTTCTCTATTACATGGATTTTGACTATATAGTACAATTGAACTTCCTATATCTCTTGAATGATTGAATACAATATTGTTTGAGAGAGTATGGAAGTGTATGATCTTTGATTTGCAGATCTGATAGCAAGTGGATGATTAGAACAAGAGATGATCAAGATAGAGAGTCGAGTGAATTAGTTAAAAGTGCTTTGATCCTTCTTAATTCTCGTTTATGTAGTTGTAGAAGTTTGTTTCTAGTAGTTACATCTCTTCCCTTTCTGTCTAGAGTCGTCATTATTCACCGGTGAACAGTTGTGGAGGAGAAATGGAGTTGTGTCTCTTTGGAGATGACAGTTGTAATTTGAATTATCTGCCCCGAGCCCAATTTCAGATGTCTGAATGGTGTATTCGGACATCTGAGAACCTATTATTATTTTTGTTCATCTTCTACGTTCAGACGTTTGAAGTTCTGCATTTAGACGTCTGAACCTGTTAAGTGATGTTCTCCTTGGTTTATTCTTGAGTGTATCTCTCTTCGATCTTTGTGCAACTTTATAGATGAATCTCTTCAGTGCTTTAGTCGTCGTCTTGTCACAGTAGTGGTTTGTCTTCCTTTGAATTCGTATCTGTATAGTTGTATGATATATATATATGTATATATATATATATATGATTTCCATTGTATAGTTTTCATTGTCGAAATCGTAAACTTAGGGTTCTAACATTATCCCCCTTTTTGATGATGACAACTATATAATGTACTTAGATAACAATTACAGAAAGGTTCTCCCCCTAAATATGATCTCCCCCTATAGATGAGCATATTTATTTTTCTCCCCCTTTGTCATTATCAAAAGAATGAGGGAATATAATAAATTATATAAAATATCTTGTGAATAGTGGGATAAACTCAATAATAATTATGGAAAAAAAATAAAAATTTTTTTACCATATTTGCTGAAGTCCATATTTCATTGTAAGCACGTAATTTTATTAAACGTATGGATCATTCTTTAAAATTCCAAAATCTATCCTTTCCTTTTGTTTCTCCGAGTACCTGCAATAAATAATAATCATTTTCGGTACCCACTTACTATGTTAGGGTTCGGGGAGTTAGGTCTTTGGAAAGATACCCATTTGGGTGTGGTTGAACCTTGATAAATATAATTTTCATTACAAATCACATTCTTATAATAGTTGCTAATATAAAGTTGTTTATCATGATCAATCATATTAGCTGGAATCCATATCTTAATACTATTAGTCATTAGCTTAGTACTTGAAGAATAATTTCTATCATTTCTAAACAAAGTACTATTATGACTATAACTAGTTTTAAAACTATCTTGATTACTCGTACTAGTAGTAGCACTGAAATTAGTATACAAGAATGCATATCTAGTACCATTTTTACTTTTAACTTGTTTATAGCCTAAACCACATTTATTATTTTGAGCATTTTAATTTGTAACTAAAGAAGATAAGGTATCTTTACCTTTGTTAAAATTTTTGATTTTTGTATTTAACCTTTCAAAATTTGCTTTAGAATCACAAATTTCTTTTTCAAAAATATTATTATTAACTTTTAAAATCTCACATACTTTAGATAATTTTAAATTCTTTTTAATTAATGCTTCATTCTCTTTTTCAAGAGACAAAATTAGAGAACTAGAATTATTTAAAGAATTTTCCAAAAATGTATTTTTATTTTGCAAAACATTGATTTCCTCCAAAAGCCATTGTTTTTATCTTCTAACTGCTCATTTTCTTTTTCTAGGAAATCTTTTTTTAAAAAACAAGTTCTTCTATGGTATTTTCAAAACATTTAGTTTGTTTTACCAAAAATTTATTTTCCTCTTTCAAATTGAAAATTTCTTGCTCACAATTTTTTAACTTAGCTAAAGCAATTGTATTAACTTTATTCAAAATTTTACAATCTTTGAATAATCCATCATGCGCTAACAGAAGATCTTTATATAAGGAATCTAAACATACCGATTGTGATCTAAGTTTAGCCATAAAGCATTTGTTTGTTTTCTCCTTTCATTCTTCTTTATTTCTCTTCCTCTTTTTATTGCCTCGACTTGGTCTCTTTGTAGCCATTTATTCTAGGATGTTGTTACGATCTCTAGAATCCCAGGCTCTGATACCAATTGAAAATCTATAGTATGGTGGATCGATTATACAAATGACATGTATATGACTAATTTAAAATATAGTGTAACAATAGTGAAGTATGTAAATAAGAATAATCACACCAGAGATTTTATACTGGTTCAGACCTCCCGTTCTACGTCCAGTCCCGAAGCTCCTCTTCGGAATTTCCTTTCACCAGATAACCCTCACTTCATCCGGAGGAACAGGTTTACAATAGCAGAGTTTCTTTTACAAGAATGTGTTCTCTATTACACGGATTTTGACTATATAGCACAACTTCCTATGTCTCTTGAATGATTGAATACAATATTGTTCGAGAGAGTATGGAAGTGTATGATCTCAGATTTGCAGATTTGATAGCAAGTGAATGATTAGAACAAGAGATGATCAAGATAGAGAGTCGAGTGAATTAGTTAAAAGTGCTTTGATCCTTCTTGATTCTCATTTATATAGTTGTAGAAGGTTGCGTCTAGTAGTCACATCTCTTCCCTTTCAGTCTAGAGTCGTCACTGTTCACTGGTGAAGAGTTATGGAGGAGAGATGGAGTTGTGTCTCTTCGGAGATGACAGTTGTAATTTGAATTATCTGCCCCGAGCCCAGTTTCATACGTTTGAATGGTGTTTTCAAACATCTGAGATCCTATTATTATTTTCGTTCATCTTCTACATTCAGACGTCTAAAGTTCTGCATTCAGACGTCTGAACCTGTTAAGTTATGTTCTCTTGGGTTTATTCTTGAGTGTATCTCCCTTCGATCTTCGTGCGACTTTGTAGACGAATCTCTTTAGTGCTTTAGTCATCATCTTGCCACAGCAGTGGTTTGTCTTGCTTTGAATTCGTATCTGTATAGTTGTATGATATATATATATATATATATATATATATATATATATATACATATATATGATTTCCATTGTATAGTTGTCATCGTTGAAATCATAAACTGAGGGTTCTAACATGACTAAGTGAGTTTTCCAAAATTAAATAATGGTAAAGTTGAATTTGAAATATAAATGAATTTGAGCTTTGAAATCTATTGAAATTGAAATGGTTTAAATAGTAGTCTATATAGGTATTTGTAATCTATATAATTTTAAATGGGTTTGAATTGAATTGAAATTGGTGAATTGAGGATGAATTAAATTGAATTTGGGATTTTGAATTGATTTGAATCGATTTGTGAACTTTGATGAAACTGTTTTGTTATATAAACTATTTCAATACAAACTAATTTAAATAAACTATTTTTAATATATTTTCCTTAATGTAAACTATTTGATTTATAACTATTTTATATACAAATTATTTTATTATACCAACTATTTTATTTATAACAATTTTAAAGGTTTAAGAAGTAAGTGTTATGGATTTCAAAGTGTTATGGTTTTCAAAGTATTATGATTTCAAATAGTTATAATTTCGAAAAGTTATAATTTTAGAAATGAATAATATTTGAAGTATATAATGATATCGTATTGATATGGTTTTGAATGGAAATGATATTTTTGTTTTGAAGTATAAACTATTTTGAAATGACCACGATACTATAATAACGTTTGGTTGTTAAAGAGAACGAAATTGGATGTTGTCATACTCTCTGCCAATATTGAAAACCACTTTAACAACTATGTACGTGGTGGAGATTTCAGAATGAAGTAGGATAGTTTGGTGACGATTCTATATGGTATTTACGTGGACCTGACTCCCGTGAGTTAGCTTGATGCGGCAAAAACATGAGCCATGCAGGACTAAGTGAGGTCATTCCTCCTATTGGGCACATTTCTTCGATACCGTTCTATTTGCTTTTGTGATGTGATTGGGTACACCCTTTGATTTGGGAGTGTGTCACGAGGTGGGCGGTAGTAGCTGCTATGTGTTACCACCAGTCCAGATCCGCAAATGGTATATCTACCCTGGCATTGCCTCGAGTGCCTTCTCGCATTCCCTATCGCGCCTTCTACGAGTTTGTTTTGTGTCATACCTATGGAGTGCTCCCTGATAGCCGCCTGCGGGTGGAGTTTACAGTATTTGTATAGACTACGGCATTATATAAAAAATGTGTTAAGGGAGATATAGGAAACGCCTTAACTGTAATTTAATAGTTTACTTTACTATAGACATATTATAATAGCGTATATTACTACGTAGTAGATAGTTCGACAGATCCTTAGAGGATGGTTATCCCAAACATCCTTTATGTTACATCTATTTCAGTTAATATTTCACTTGAGTTGGATTTATTGATATAAAAATGTTAATCCTGACTCGAGTGTTTTGTATTTTGCTTTACTCTCGGGTCAGACTAAGTGATACAGCATTTGAGACTCACCTTTGAAGTTTGGAGCTTCGCTTAGAGATCCAACTATCGATTTAGCTTTCAGCGTTTCCGGTTGATTTGTTCAGAGACGTCATCAATTTGTATTAGAGACTACACTGTATTTGAGACATTCTATTGTATTTTATTTCAAACTCTGTTTTTTATATAGTAGCTTCATAAAATACTATTTATCTATTCCGCTGCATTATTATTATATTACTTCGTGTCTGTGATTCTGTGATTGATTTATTTACTGTATATGCTGAGTTTCGCCAAATTAAAATTAACAATCTGATATTTTGAGAAATTCAAGACCGACATGTGTGGATGCGAATGGCATGAAATACCGAGTCGTTACATTTCCAATCCTTATATTTTCAACGGAACATTTCCGACCCTTCCCAATACTTAGAATATTTCTCCCACTTCATTTTATATTCAACACTTGGAAAATATCCCTTTTATTTCCTATTTATTTTCTCAAAATCATTTACAATTTTCTTTGTAAATTCCTTGACTAGTTTATAACAAATTCTATAAGTTTTGAAATTCTTTGATTTCTTCCCTTTAATATTTTCAAAGCCAATTATACTCGTTTATAATTTCAATTTCCCTTTGTACTCTTTTATGAATTCTATTTCATTTTACGAAGTTCACTTTTACCTAACTACTCCAGAAATTTCCTTACTTTTCCTCCCGGTTCTATTTTAAGGATTTTCTTATAATCCCAACTACTAAATAACCCCATTTCCAAACTTCCGAGAAGTTTTATAAATAAGTTTAAAACATTTCAAACTCTCTCTATATATACATAGGTAAATAAAAATAAGTATTTAAATAAAATGATAATAGTTTGTTTTTAGGGTATATTCAAATAATTATTTAAGATATTGAAAACACTTTCTTATAACATCACTTTTTCAAAGCAGGTTTAAACATTTAGGATTTTATTAAAATAGACATTAAGTATTTAAAAATTCACTTCTAAAAATTTCTATACCAACTAACCTTGAAATTTATATAGTTTAATAAATAAGAGTTTTCCTTTTAAAATAAAAATTTAACTAATCGATAAAATAATTTTTTAAATCACAATAACCAAACTTTAATTTATAATCTTCTCTATTTCCATCACATTACTTCCATTCCGGTCTCCTTAACCATTTCACATAGAATCTGCTATTTTTTCACCCTATTTCCTTATTCCAATATAAATTCTTCTCGTAAATTTATATTCCCAAATTATCGTCCGATATCACTTTCCTTCATTTATAAACTACGTTTATAAATTTTCTATAACTCCCATGAGTTTCACTAAAATAATCTCCCTTATAAAATTCTGTTTCTATAAATTCAATTTCTTATAAATCTCATTTATTTTTACCTGTCTATTTTTAATATCAATTTCAACCTCTTCTATATTTTTCGAATATCATTTCAAACCCAATCTTTAAAAATTCCGTTATATAATTTATTTTGAAATTAGCCATTTAAAATATTTTCCGCATTATTTAATACGATAAAAAATTCACCATTTCTTATTCAACCCAACCTCTTTTAAATAATTCGATTTACGATATACATATTTTTATATTATAATCTCCTTTTAATTCCTTAAAAAAATTTAAAAAATACTTATGGTATTTAATATATCCAAAATTAATTTCCATGTTATTTTAACATTTGAAATTTTACAACACATAATAATCTAGCATTTTATATATATATGAAAAATACTAATATATTTGAGGAATCCAATTGGATCTCTCTAACCTGTTTTCCCTGCATCCACATATTTTTGACAATAATAAAAATATCAATCCTACTTCGAGGGGATATCACGATATATAGGTTCATCAGCTATTATGTGGGGCGCATAAGGTCTCATTCGCTATAAAGTGTGGGAATATCACTCCAAATACTAACATATATATACTACTATATATACATAGTCATCCATAGATAATTATAAATTTATCAAACAATCAAGCATCCAATATTTTCAATTTAAACATTTAAATTTTAACGAGGCAATCCAGAAGATTGAGAAATTCTCATCTTCGATGTTTATTTTGCAATCCGATGCAATCCCAACTTTTTTCATGATTTCGAACCTCGTATAAATTAGAGGTAGCACTTATTAGATACATGAATTAACTTATATGTATGTGAGTCTCACTAATGCCTTCATTAGAAAATAATTTACCTTCATTAATCGGATTTCGAAGTTACTGAGCCTACCCACTTAACTCGCGACATCTAGGTAGAATAATCCAGAATATCGTATACTCCCACTAACGACCCCGCTTCCACTCAGCTAAGCCAACACCGTCACCTACGCCGACCATCATGTCTACATGTCACCTCTACAACGCAGGTGAACCCACGCCATAGCCGCGACTTCGGCATCTCCTCGCGAATGCGGCCGAAACCCTAACGATCGCTCGAGAGTCCCAGGCTGTCGCCTGTCGCCAACAAGAACGAAAATCCCTAGAACGCGATCACCTCCTTCCCTCGTCGACCATAGCTACCAGATGTCTCGCCAAACTCCATACTCACGTGATATTAGCTCGAATCGAATCCCTTTCCAGATTGCCTCATGAACTTCGTTTGATCTTCTGCCTTCTTCGGTCGTGGCATTGATCGCGTATCGATTCATGCGATTGCTTGTCTTTTTTAGTGGAATCAAATAGGAAGATAAAAAGGGCACACGCGATTTTTATTCTGCTCTTTCCCTCTTTTATTTTCTGATCAAAGCTTTTTGATTTGTTTCCATTTTATTTGAACGAGGGAAGGAACTAGGTCGGGCCATTGGAAAAAAGAAAGAAGGAAAAGGTTGTGTGCAATTTGGATTTATTGTGTTTGAATGGTCTGATACAGTGAATGGATGGGATTTCAGCTGAAAAGAAGGTTGACCAGACAATTATTTACTTTTTTTTTAAAAAACCGTCTCGATTTACGCAACTCAAAATCCCGAATCCCTATCGAGACCTGCCGTTGGGCGTTCATAATGTAATACCACTATTCCGAACACAATGGAAAAAGTTTCCCGTTACAATTCGATCGTATGAAAAAGACAGCTTTTTGGACCCAATTATTATATTGAATTTTCGATATGATTTCAGCGCGTTTCTATCCCGTACGATCAAACGATAACTCCAAATGCTATGAAATTTGAAATTCGGTAATAAAACACTATTATGGATCCAATGAAACAAGTTTCATCGAAATTTAAGACTGTGTCCCGGATGGCTATTTTTAAATGTCAACTTGAACAAACTATTTTTAAAATTGAACAGATCACTTTCAAATTCGATCTTAAAACTTTTATTATCTTCATTATTATTAATGTAAATTTTACAAGCCTTTAAAAAAATTATCAAGCTTAAAACCCCATATTCACTGTTTTAACCAATATTCAATTATAAACTTAAATAATCAAACTATCTAACAAATTTCTATATTTAAATCTGAATATTTCTCAAACCATTTTTAAGAGTATCTTCTTTTTGAGAAAATAGGATTATAGAGATCATTCTACTTTTATGCAAAATCAACTTTTGTATTCAACAAGTGCTATGGGTGGAATAACGGTGAGATCACCTTTTAAATTCCATGAATATGACAAGTTCCTCTTTGGATTTTAATAATGAGTATAAGAAGATTATTTCTATAAAATCCAAGTTGAGCATCCGGGCTTTCCTTTCGATGTATTCCACCCCTCCCCTAAAAGAAAAACTGAGGCCAAGTAAGTTTGAGGCACTGGTTGCTCCACCTCTAACCTTAGCTGCACACCTTATTTTTACTTTTAGATCTCACAGGCGGGACAAATGTACTAGTCATTTCTGCATACTCATTTTCTCTTTTTAAATCGTGGAACAATTTGTTTAACCATCTTTGAAATAATTTTAAATTGTTAAAATTTCTTTCAAAATGCTTTATTATTTACTTAAAAATATTTACTAAGGATTTTGTAAATAATTGTTAAGTTCCAACCTTTATTTCAAAAGTTATTGAAAAACGTTACGAAAAGTGTTGCAAATGGTGTTACAAAAAGTGCTTTAAAAGCTATATTCTTCAAAACGACTTTTATATCATTTAGAAAACCATCTTTTCAACTTAAATCATTTTCAAAACATTTTAAAATATTTTTAGAATTTATTTCATATTTTTAAAACGATTATTTTATCAATTTCCAACTTTGGTCATTTAGTGCAAAAACTAGATTTTTCTTGAAAATAGATTATGCCATATTTCAAAATATACAAAATGAAATCTTGATTTTCCTTTTTTATATGAAATATATGGATATAAGGATTCTGAAAATTCTTACTTCTAAGCAATCCGAACTATCGTATATTTATTTAATCTTTTGATGTGAAAACATGAACTACCGTTACGCGACGCGTGAATTTTTAGGCGTATTTTGAGATTTATATCCAAACTTTGCCGAGACAAGTTTAAACACTTAGAAATCATTTCTAAAGCATATTCAAACATTTTTCAAAGGTATAATGATTCAACATCACATTTCATTTCTTTTGGAAAGTGATTTCCATTTGATTATACGTCGTGTAAATCCATGACTTATTTCAACATATATATTCAATATACAACTAATAAACATCCAAAACAATGTTTACAACCATTTTAACTTATCCTAACCGATCATATGAACTTACATATCAATTTAACAACTTTTTTATTACAATGTCACATAATTGTCATTCATGTACATATTTGCTAAGCAACTTTTGCAAATAACTTAAAGGTGGTTGCTTTCTTTTTCAAACACTAATCAAACATAATTATTAGCATCAAAAAAACATTTATAAATTGCAAAACATCATATAAACATATCTACTTATCGAATTAGAGTTCTCACATTTTGTTGCTTTCAATCTAGTTTTAAACTTTTCTAACTTTGCTACACTTTGCCTTAAGCTCTTAGAACTTGCAAAACTTACTCGTACTTGCGTTCAGAGGCCACGACCAAGCTTGAAGTGGAAAATGCACTCGGCCAAATGGTGGAAGGGGGACGTGTGCAATGGGAGAGGGGAGGAGGAGTTTTGAAGTGGTTCAGACGTAGTGTTGTCGATATTTTTCTTTATTTTATTTTTGATACTATTTTGGCATTATTCAATAATGGAAAGAAGCAATTAAAGAATGTAAGAGAGCTTAAGAAAGTGTAGAAGAAATGGTGCAAAACTGAAGAAGAAAAGTATGGGTATTTATAGAAAATATTTGAGATTAAAATATAGATTTGTGTTTTTACTTAAATAACATTCCTTAAGAATTAAGTGGACTTATTTATTCAAAACACACCATCCATATCACATCACACTTTTAAAATTCAAACACTTAAGAGTTAAGTAAAGAATAAAATGATTACTTTACTTTATTTCACATTTGATGTGATATGTGTTCTGTCTTTTTTAGTTTACTTTTGCTAATTACTTTCTAGAATTTCTTAAGTGTGATTATTAAAAGTAACATTATTTAGATAATTGTTAACTACCTTTATATGTTAACATATTTATTAAATTGTGTACATAAGGTGCAACAACATTGCGACAACTTTAAATCGACACACGTTGATTATTCGACAAAAAATTTTACGGTCATATTTTGACGTTTTAGTTAAACTATTTATTTATGCAAACCAAATTTAAAAATAGATTTGTATAATGTTATTTAAAAATATAAACAATCATAAATAAATTAAAATAACTTATTAAACCATTTAAACTTACTTTTCTGAAATCAAGATTTTGCCACTTTTGTCGATATAAACAAATGTTACTATTTTTATGTATATTTCTATTTCCAAATCCTAGCTAATAGTATTTTAATCATAAAACCCTTTATATTTTATATTTAAAATCACTTAAATATTATATTTTGAAGTGGTTAAATTTTGGGTCGTTACATTCTTCCCTACTTAAAAGAATTTCGTCCTCGAAATTAGATAAGAAGAAAATAGCTCAAAATGAAATATATATTTAGTAAGATAGAATATATACAATAAGTGATTACACCACATGCGGTGAGTACATTCAAACGATAGATAATGTCTATGCATCGATTCTAAACTCGGGATATGCTTTTCTTATTCTATCTTCTGTTTTCCATGTGCAATCATCAGCATCCCCACTCCATTGAACTTTGACCAATCATACTACCTTCCTTCTTAATCGTTTTTCATCTTGATCCATGATTCGAACTGGCTTTCTAATAACCGCTAAGTTTTTTCTATCTCCAAGTCATCCTGAGCAGCCGTTTTCTATGATTTGTTCTGAGTCATATACATGCTTCCGTAAATGTGATACGTGAAACACATTGTGTACACCAGACAATCTTTCAGGAATTATACTCGATAAGCTAGTGGGCCTATTCGTTCGAGAATGGAAAAAGGTCCAATATATCGAGGCACTAACTTTCCATCTCTTCCAAATTTTACAATTTCTCTCACTAGAGAAACTTTCAAAAAGGTTGAATCTCCAATTGAGAATTCCAGATTTCTACGCCTTCGGTCTGCATAGCTCTTTTCTCTACTTTGGGCTTCTTTTAGCTTCTTTCTAACCATATCAACTTTCTCTGAAGCTTCTCGTATAATATCTGGGCCAAGCACTAACCAATCTCCGGATTCTATCCAACATGCTGGCGATTTACATGGATGACCATACAAAGCTTCACACAGTGTCATGCTGATACTAGCTTGATAGCTATTATTGTAGGAGAACTCTACTAAATGTAAATGATTATCCCACGAGCCTCCAAAGTCTAGAATACATGCTCTCAAAAGATCTTCCAAAACACGGTCGACTCTTTCCGTCTATCCATCAGTTTGGGGGTGATATGTAGTGGTTATACTCAGCTTCGTCCCCAAAGCTGTCTGAGGTGCTTTCCAAAACTGACTAGTGAAGATTGGATCACGATCGCTTACTATACTGCTCGGAACTCCATGCAATCGGGCAGTCTCCTTCATATATGTATTTGCAAGGCTTGTCATAGTTCTTATTGGCTTAACTAGAATAAAGTGTGCGCTTTTGGTTAATCATTCTATGATAACCCAAATGACTTCATTTTATTCCCTTGTTTGAGGTAAGCCTTCAATGAAATCCTGGATATTTGATCCCACTTCCAAGATAGAATCTCCAAAGGTTGAAGTAATCCTGCCATCTTTTGTTGGTCACTTTTGATTCATTGGCCATTTTCACAATGGTTGACATAGATAGATATGTCCCTCTTCATAATTTTCTACCAAAATGTACGCTTCATGTCCTTGTACATCTTATGAATCCCAGATGAATGCTAAGTTTGGCTATGTTGCATTCAACTAGTACTTTTGCTTAAGATTTCCAATATCTAGAACACAAATTCTTCCATTTAACCATAATACTCCATGGCTATCTATTTTAAAGCTTTAATTATATCCTTGATGTATATTTCTAATGATCTCCTTGAGAAATAGATCCTCGCTTTATTTGCTGACGATCTTTTCTAGGAGAGTTGGAGTTACTACCAAATAAGAAACAATAGCTAACTTTTTACTCAATGCATCAGCTGCTACGTTGGCTTTCTCGTGTGTATATAAAATACCTAGACAATATGATGCGAGAAATTCTAGCCAGCGTTGCTGTCTCATGTTTAAGTCCTTCTAGGTGAAAAGATACTTCAAAGATTTGCGGTCCTTGAAGAGTTCGAATTTTTTACCTAAAAGATGTAATATTATTTACTAAGGTCAATTCAAATTTTAGTTGAAATAAACTATGAAAGATTCTTACCCAGTAAATAATGTCTGCATATTTTTAAAGCGAACATAACGGCTAATAATTTTAAGTCCTGTGTTGCATAATTCTTCTCATGCGTCTTCAACTGTCTACTTGCATAAGCAATCACCTTCCCATCTTGGATTAAAACTGCACCAACTCCTTCTCCACAAGCATCTGTATAAATGGTCAATCCACTATTTCCATTTATAATTGCTAAAACTGGAATGGTTGTCAATCTATTTGTTAGTTCTTGGAATGCTTCTTCACACTTAGGAGTCCAGATAAATTTAGCATCCTTCATTGTCAACTTCGTTAGGTGATAGGCAATCGTAGAGAAATCTTGAACGAATCTTCTGTAATATCCTGCCAAACCTAAGAAGCTATGGATCTCTTTAGGAGTTTGTGGCTGCTTCCAATCTTGAATAGCTGCAACTTTCCCTAGATCTATTGAAATTTCATCCCTTGATATTATATGTCCAAGGAATCTTGCCTCCTTCTCCAAAAAAATAGCACTTTGAGAATTTGGCTTTAAGCACATTATTTCTCAATATCTCCAACACAGCTACTAGATGCCTTGTGTGTTCTTCTTCTGTCTTTGAGTGGATAAGGATATCATCGATAAAGATTAACATGATTTTATTTAGCACATCTCTAAAAACTCTATTCATATGGTCAACAA
Organism: Allium cepa; assembly: GCA_030765085.1. NCBI lineage: Eukaryota > Viridiplantae > Streptophyta > Magnoliopsida > Asparagales > Amaryllidaceae > Allium > Allium cepa. The sequence goes on along the minus strand of CM060934.1, from coordinate 548,723,007 downwards.
ATGTGATGTCCCAGAAATTTAGGCAATATTTATTTAATAATTTTCATTATTAATTATTTTAGAATGTGAAATGTTGATTTAATAATCTAATTCAAACAGAAATTATCTTTCAAAAACTAATAATTATTTAATTTGACAAATGATATTCTTTTCAGAATTTATAATAATGATAACTTTATATTTGGGAATTTTATTCTTTTCAAAAGTTAAAAATATTTAATGATAAAATGATCTTTCTAAGCTTATTTAAATAATATTTTATTTATAATGTATATATGTGTATACATTGTAAATAGAGAATTTGATTTTAATTTAAATTTAAATTTAATAAGAATATTTCCAAACTTATATGTATGTATGTGAATAAATTATGAATTGATTAAATTGATTGAACTAGTATTGAAACTTTTCAAAGATTAATTTAAAAGTCTATCTTATATTTTCAAAGGAATTTAAGTAAATATTTATTTTGTTTAAAAATATAATAGTTTAAAATTGTATTTTATAATAAAAGTTTATTTTGTTTTAAAAATTGTTTTGAAATAAACTTAATTTATTTATATTAGGGTATAATATTTTAGTTTGAAAACTTTGGAATAAAATTGAATTTCAACATTCTTTTTCTTTTTAAATTTTCTCTTTTGAAAATTTAGTTTTAAAAATATTATTTTAAAATATTCAAATAAACATTAAGATATGTAATTGTGTAAAGGTAATTTATTTATAAAAATGTAAGGCTAAATATAAATAAAACATTTAAAACATGTTAAATTAAATTATAAATTGTTTTAGAAATGAATTTAAATACATTCATAAATTAAGAAATCTATTTTTATATTAAAATGCACATGTGTTAAGCATTTAACCATAAGAAGACACTTGTAACCATTCTATAACATTAGATAACAAGTGGCATGTTAATTTATTTTGAAAATAATTAATATAGATAAGAAAACTTAGCAATGCATTTTTGTTCAAACATTTTTCTTCAATTAAATCCGAAAATCAGATTTTAGAAGAAATCTGCAAAACCAATTCTACAAAACCAAATGCAAATTGAAATCTGAAAACAAATTCTGCAAACAAAATTCAATAGTACAATCTGTTCAATCTTCAAATCTGAAATCTGTTAAAAGATCAACTTCAACTCATACTCAAGCAAATGAAGATGGAGTTCAGCTGCATAATCAAAATCAACCTCACCAAGAAAATGCAGTTCTATTTCAACTTCAACTAGCTAATGCAAAACCCAGATTTTCAACTTGAAATCAACAGATTCAACTAGCAAAACAGTTCCACGAAATTCAATTTAGCAGTTCCATAAAAAATGTGATTTGCAAGTGAATTTGTCATCTGCTACTTCATTATTAAGTGAGTGAATTTCTTTATTTTAAAAACAGTTCTTTCCTTTAAATCAATGCTTAAGAAAGTATTAGCACTAAAGATTCTAATGCAAACTGTTTTTAAAAGAATCAAAACTGATTTTTAGTTAAAACTGCAGTGCCTTTATTTTTTTTAAGGTGAATAACTTCAAAAATTTTAAAAGAACTTTAATTTATCTATTGCATGTGGACTGATAGAATTGAGCATGTTTGTTTGATTTGTATTGTGATAATGTTCTATGTGTATATGTATAAATATACATATGTGTGTGATGCCAGGTATCTGCATACCTGATTCTGTTTTTAAACTCAGATTTTTTAATAAAAATCCATCTCCTCATGATTTGATTTCAGTTAGAAATTGTTATGTAAACATAAATTGTCTGTTTAGTATAGATTTAGGTTTATAAATTATAATTTAGTTAAATTAAGATATGTTGTCTCTGAAAAATAACATAACAGTCATTATTGAAAATAAAATAAACATCAAACATCTTAAATTATTGTAACAGATTCATAATTTGAATGCATGTATGAAATCATGAATTTCTAAAACAAAAATCACATTTTTAAGGTAACTGTGGAATGGGCATTACTGAGTTGAACCTAATGGGGACATTTGGGTTTATCTAGCGATTAAGTGATTTTGGGTTGTTGTGATGCTTCCTGGAGGTGGAGGGCAGATGGATGAGTAGGGGAAAATTATCATACGGATTGTCAGAGGTGGATGGCGACAGTGGTGGCTCATCATAGGTTCTAACCCTAATTTTGCTGGTAGTAGTAACTTTGTTACTTTTCTTTATCTCTGTTGCATCGAGTGATGCAAGACTTTGGAAATGGGAAGAGGAGTCGTAGATGTGGCCACAGTCGTAGTGTTTCAGATGGTCGGAATGGGTCGTCGCGAGTGGTTGACAGGTTTGGGGATTTTAGATGCAATGTTTCCAGGTTGCATTTGGTTAACTCGATTTCAATTTCGAGCTGCAGTGGGACAGTTGATGGTCGTAATCAAGTGAGGGGTTAGTCGACGTCTTGGAGAAGTTGGCTATGGTGGATGTAGATGGCCGGAGCGCCGGTGCATATGCACCATGCATATTTGTTCTGATCAACTTGTTTGGGTTGGTACAGGGAGATGACTCAAAGTTTCTCTCGGGTATTCGTGTTTGCGTCTCGGAGTACTTAGGGCTTTTACTCGAAGTTATTTTGAGGGGTCTCGGGTAAGTATGGGTTCAGGTTTTATAAACCTGAAACTGTGCAGTTTTTATTTTTTTTTAATGAAATTCAAATTTTAAAGCAGGAATTTAAATTCAAGTGTAAGTTGGATTTGATTCAAGCGAATTTTTGAATTCAAAGTTTTTAAAATGAAACTTTTAAATTTTAAGCAAGTTTTTAGAAATCAAGTTTAAATAGAGTTTCAAGATTTCTATGGGTTTAGATTTGAGTTTAAAAAGTTTTGTAAATTTAAAATGTGGAACAAATTCAAATGTTTTAAAGTAGATTTTAAAAATGAATTTGTTTTCAAACAAGTTTTAAAATTGATAAAATTCTTTTCTTTAATATTTGAGTAAAAAGATATGAAGTGTTTAACTTTAATTTGAAAAGTTAAATAATCAATTTATTTTTAAAGCTTGATTTCTTTAAATAAATTAAGTAATTTGTTTTGAATTTTTCTTATATAAGTATCTTATATAAGTAATGATGGTTTTTCACTTTTATTTTAAGGTTTATAATTTATTTAAAATTTGGATAATGTTTAAATAGTTAAACATTTTTAAATATTAAATTTTTGAATGGAATTTGAATTTAATTTAGAAATGTAATCTTTTAAATACATTTGAATATTAATGAAGTCATTAATAAAGTAAATGAATTATTTAAGAAATAATTAAGATAATAAGGAATAACTTATTTATTTGATTTAAATAATGATTTAGATTAATTTTTAATTAGAGATGATTAATAAGGATTAATCTAAGATAATATTTCTGAAGTAAGTAATTAAAGAAAATGTTGTTAATTAATAAAGATAATTATCTAAAGATTATTAAGTAATTAATTAATGTGATTAATTTTGGTAATTAATTAGATTAATTAATTTAAGATAATCAATTGTAAATTGTTAAGCATAATTACTTGATAAAAGTAATTAAGGGATTAATTACTTATTATAATTAATTTTGATAATGTGATTTGTTTAAGTTAATTAATTTAGTTTAATTAATTTAAGTAAATCGTTTGATGGTTTAATAAGAGTAATTACTTAAAGTAATTAATGGAGCATTATTACTTAGGGAAGTAATAAATGATAATTACTGGAATGTAATTAGTGAAGATGATTTATAATAAAGTAATTTGGATAATTACTTTTGTAATTAATCCAGGGATTAATTAATGAAGATAATTAATTATGGGATAATTAATTTATTATGAGTAATTAAGGGTAGTTAATTACTTGATTGAATATTAATCAAGAGGATTAATAATTGTATTTTAAATTTTAGATTAATTACTAAATGCAATTAATAAAGTAATTAATTTAAATATAAATTAGAGATCATTAATTAATATAATTAATGATGTAATTAAGAATTGTTTAATTAAGTAATAATTAATAACTAAGTGATTAATTAATGTAATTAATTAAGGATAAATGTAATTAATTATAGTTAATTAATAAATGAAGTAATTAAATGTTAATTACTTTTGATTAATGTTAATTAATTTGTGAAATAAATTAAAGACTAATTACTTATTGTAATTAGAGAATGATTATTTAAAGGTGTTTAATCAACTTGAATACTTAGAGGATGATTAATTAACTAAGTTCATTAATTAATGGATATATAAGTAGGATTTATAGATGTAGTAATTAATTTAATTTATTTTAAATTAATTAGAAATAGAAGTAAATAATTTAATTCATTTTAAATTAATTATGGATGGTGGTTAATAAATTATTGCTTATGGATGATATTGATATTTCTATGAATGGTTGTGATCTCAGTAATGAGATGAGTAGTATCTATATGATATGGATGCTTATTTAAGTATGATAATATGGATTATCAGTTTGTGATGATTATCTGGTTGTGATGATTATCTGTTTGTGATTATTGACATGGGTTATCGGTTTATGATGAGAATGTGATTATCTTTTGTGATATGTGAATTATCTATCTGTGTGTAAATAGATGATGATGAATTGAATTAATTATTCAAACTAAATTCACTTGGATATTAAGATGACGTTTGGATTTCGATGAGACCGGGATCAGGTTTCCAAATTTGGAATTCCGAAAACCACATCGATCCAAATTAAACGTTAGGTCGTGAAATATCAAGTGAAGAGTGAAGACTCGAGGTGTAAGGACTATTCGTGTTAATACTCTGAGGGTGATTCCAATACGAGTTTAACATGGGTAGTACTTTCAGGTTCGAGATGGTGATTCAGAGTGCAAGGGTTATCGTCGTTAACTCTGAAGGTGATTCCAAAACGAGTGTAACGAGATAATGCCTTCGGTTTCGTTCGAACACGGAACGAACTTGTATGGATTGAATGCTTTCAGAACATCGTCAGGTGGATGATGAGCTTTCTAAGATTGATATGTCCTATAAAGGTAATCGTAGCCTCAAGCCTCATCAACCGGGAATGGATAAAACAGGGGAGGTGCAGCAAGGCTAAATGGGTCATGCCCAAGTAGGACGAGATTTACCCTTGTCTAGAGGTCCTTTTTTATTTCGGTTGTGTGGCAGTTGGCGATGGCCAATCTGCCGGGTGGTCTTGTTCGGGACTTTCCAGTAAGGGATAGTTCTGGCTTTGTGTTGCAGGGGAGCGGGCGTACTCCTCGGTACAGTGATCTAGGCCACGTACTATGACGGGCGGTACCCCGGTAGCCCTGCCATTGATGGAATCCATAATCCAATAGGTGCCTGTACGGTTTTGAGTGTGCCCAACTATGTTGGAACGTGAGATGTAAGCATTCCATCTATTTCTGTATTTTATTTTGAAAACCCTAGACACTATTATAATATCACTAGATTTCCTATCAAATGTTTTGGTTTGCGTAAGGTAAAAACTTTTCCATGTTTATGTGTGGGAAGTCTTACGTGATACCTTTTCTTTTCAAAAGATTTTCTAAAGTTAAGCAATGTTAACCCCGTTTACTCACACCAGACCCATGTCTAACCTGAGTGTTTATTTTTTGTTTTATTAAACTCTTGGGTGCTCATATTACGTATGAGTAGTCAAGTGATTCAGGATTGCTTTGACGAGGTCTGGAGGAGATATGGAGCAGGAGGCTTCAGCGTGTAGATATATATAGTGCTTCCGCTGTGTTTGAGTTGTATCTATTTTTTCTCTGATGTACTTGAATTGTAATTGCTAGACAGATGCTATAACTGTCTATTCTGTGTTGTATTAGCTGTATAACTCTGATGTATATGACACTATGTAATGTTTTATGTGATATAATATAATTTATTCATTCCGCTGTGAGATTCTGATGTTGTCTGTTTCTTTCTTTTCTTTTTTCTATCCATTTCTTTCTTCCTAATGATGCGTCTTTCTATGGAATGAAAGGCGGGTCGTTACAACAAAATAAGCAGGTGCATTAGCCAGCCCAAAAGGCATAACCATCCACTCATAGAAAGTATTCAGACTTTTGAATGCAGTTAGATGGATGTAATCTTCTATGATGCTTAACTGATGGAATCCCGTCGCTAGGTCCATTTTATAAAAAACTCGAGCTCTGTGTAACTGGTCAAACAAGTCATCTATTCAGGGTAGAGGATACTTGTTCTTAATGGTTTGCTTGTTTAGGTCTCGATGGCCAACACACAATCTCAAGGATCCATTTGACTTAGCAATAAAAACTATCGCTGATACCCAACTTGAACGGCTGGGTCTTATCAATCCTTTCTTTAGTAGCTCTTGGGTTTGGTTATGCAACTCATCCCTTTCTTTAGAAACCATCCTTCTATCTTGTTGTTTAATTGGCATCGCACCAGGAACTAAATCAACATGGAATTCGATTTCTCGATGTGGGGGTAAAATTTTTACTTCCTCAAAGTCATTAGAAAATTCTTTAAAGACGGGTATTGTTTCTAATCCTATCTAGGATGTATCTAAAGCATCAACAAAAATATCCCTTCTTGGACTAGGATCTTCACAAGGTACTTCTATGAGTTTACCTAACTTTGTTTTCACTGCAACTGTTCTTTTCAAATAATCTAGAACAACTTCATTTTTAGTTAACCAATCCATATCAAATAATACTCTAGCTAAAACATCTTTGATAAAAAATATTACCTTCCAACACTCCTTTGCCCTTAACATCTTTGGAGGTTGAAGGCTCATCCTTGATAGCGTAAACTTTGGCATGTTCTCCTTTCTTCATTAAGGGACAGTCCTTAATCAAGTGCCCTGACAATTATGGTAGAGATAATTCTAAACCATAGGAGAGGCAACACTCTGAGCTTTAGGACCCTAACAATTCTTCGCAATATGGCATTTCTTCTTACAATTGTTAAAAATGATGTCTTTAAAGCGGTTCCCTTGAGATCCTCCTTTGATTTTTCCCTGCCACGGCTTCTTGCCATTGAACTTACTCTTTTTCCAATTATTGTTGTTGCTTTCTTGTACTAAGGGTGGATCTATCTTATCCAAAGCTTCATATCTGTATCACATGTCTATTAAGTCTACAAATGGTTCTTTCACATGCCAGTCATTCTGACATGGTAGTGCTTCTTCATTTTTGAGATAAACTTTTCATTCTTTTTTAGGGACGTATCTATCAATCCAGGCCCAAAACGAGATAATTCGTTAAAGTTGTTAGCATACTCCTCAAATGACATATTGTAACATCCCGGATTTTTAAGCCATTGAATTTGAACATTTAATTCGTTTTAAATGTTAATGTGGATTCTTAATTGATTTTGTAATGGATGGATTCGGGTTCAATCAATGAAATAAGCTATAATTTTTAATTATAGTAATTCCGGTCGAATTTGAATAATGGAAAATATAATTAAATATTCGGGATATGGATAAAAGGGTAAATTTGGATGTAAATAGTGATAAGAATGGTTTAAAAAATTTATTTTGGGTTATTTGAGTGTAAATAGTATGATAGGAGTTTTAGATCAATTTTTAAGTTGATAAGTTAATATTTGAGATTTTATATTAATTTAAAGATGAATTTAATGTTATTAAAATGCAATTAATCAGATTTTGGGTCCGGAATGAGCCTGAATGATTTGTAATGTGATTATATATTTTATATGATTTATTATTAAGGTACTAAATTTTTAAAAGGAAATTTTAAGCATTTTTGACAATTTTGAGAAATCGATCAATTTAATCGATGAGTGAAAATAACCTTCCGGGGCATAGTCTCGGAATTCAACGAAACTAGTTCCATTGGATCCGTAATAGTTAGTTATTATCGGATTTCAATTTTCGTAGCAATCGGAGTTGTCGTTTGACCGTGGCAGCTCGAAACGCATAAAAATCGATTTAACCGATTTAATTTAAAATTGATCGTTTAATTCTGTAACTCGCGCAATGACCGAATTAGCTCCCGAAACCTATCCCATTGTGTCCAAAACACGGAAAAACCCTAGGAACGCCTGTTGGTACGTAAGGATTGGAGTTCGTTTGCGTAGGTTGTTAAAATTTGAAGAACGAGAATTAAATAATATTAAATAATTATATATATATTAACATTTTCTCAAAACCCTAGCTATTATCCTCAGGCCGTCATTTCTATCACGACCAATGGCCGAAACATCATGACCTTCCTCCTCAATTTTCTCCACATCCAAACTTTATCGTCGAGAATTTCCAACTAGAGAAATGTTGTGCTCGTCGAGTTCTATTAGATCAACGGTAGATCTTGCCTATCGTCGCCGTATGGAGCCGGAAAGGGATCGTGAAGAGCCGCCGTTCGTCTTCGTTCGCATGCAGTTTTTGATGAATTTGAGGCACCAAGTTCGAGGCGCTTTCGGCTATGGGTGGGCGTCACTTGGGGATTCGATATAGGCTTGGTTGATCGCCCTCTAGCGGTGGTTGGAGTTGCGTTCGAAAACCCTAGATGAGTTGATGGGTACATGCGTTTCATCGGCCTGGGTTTGCCTCGCGTGAAGAAGATGAGCAAGGGAACGGCCGATTTGTTTTGGCATTAAAAAAAAGAGAAATTTTATTCTAAATTTATATACAAAACTTTATAATTCTATAACTTAAGCATATGTTGTCAGATTCAAGCGAAACTGGAAACGCCGGAATCGCAGAGTTGAGCGCTACGCAATGGAGCAGTTCTGAAATCATTCCGAGCAAGTAAAAATTTGGGTTAAATCAAATGTGGTTCGGTTTAATTTAAAATTTCAAACGCTCGTCAAAACTCAAGGCGAGTTATTCTCACTCACATCTGGATGCTAGCTAATTTAAATAGTTAATATTTAAATATCTGTGTGATTGGTTGAATATAATTGTTGTTACCAGTCTGGATTGATATTTATATATGTGATGTGCTAATATTTGTGGATGCAGGGAAAATAGGTTGGAGGGATCCAACTGGATTCCTCACAATATTGGGATTGTTGTTATGACTGATGATGTATATTATTTATATACCGTGGTAGCTAAATTTGGAATTCAGTTGTTGTGACATGAATTGATAAATTTAAACCTGAAATTGATAAGCGTAAATAAAATAAATTGAGTTTTAAAGGAAATAGAAAGAATTATTAAATAAAAGATCTAAAGGAATAAAATTTGGAATCTTGTTGAATGAAGAATGGAAATTGGTAAATTTTAGAATTTATAAATGAAATGGAAAACTCATCAGTTGATAAATGTGAAAATATGGATTTGTGAGGATAAATTCCATAAGAAATTATAAATTGTTAAAAATGACGATGGGGTTATTTGATGATGTTTTCCGAGAAATTAAAATATATTTAAAAGAGGCTTTCCAAATATAAATTTACAGTTTTTAAATGTAAATAAAATATTGAAATGTTTTTTTCACCATTGGAATTTTATTTAAGTAATTCTTAAGTATTATTCTCGTTAATAAATTCCCAATAGTTTTATTAAAAAAATATAAATAATATTTAAGCCTAGACTGTAAAGGTGAAGTTCCAGAAATGGAAAAGGTGTTTTAAAACTTCAAGGAAGTTTATTTTATGAATGGAAACAAACTTAAAATAATTAAACGTAAATTTGAATTAGAATAAATCGGGCGAGATTTATAAGAAGGATTGTATGAGTTGTTTGAATAGAAGTGTATTTCCCTGGGAGACTAAGTTCGTGTTTTAAAGAAGATTTAGAGAAAAATTAAAGTTTAAACTTGTTTCAAAAGTGTTTTGAGAAATTATTATTTTAAAGTAAACAATATATAAATTAGCTATAATAGTAATTATTTTAAGAATGTTATTAGTAAATTTTTTTTATATGGATTTACTTAAAAGGTAGTTTGACTTAAGTTATTTGGAACCTTGTAGCAATTTTTCTAAAACTCCATCTTTAAAATTTCATTTAACTAAACCCCATTTTAAACTAGTTAATGCCTTATCAAGTGGCTTTACTTAAAACATTTTGAAATTATTTTAGAGTAAATAACTAGTAGTAACTTTAATATTTCAAAGTATATTTAAGAATAAAGTATTTTAAATTGTTTTAAATCTAAATGTTTTGAACTTGGTTATTTCCAATTGGAATAAATGGTAAAGAATTTACCTTGTAAAGGAAGAACTTTGTGAAATTATTTTCAAATGGGTTTTGGAAATTTGAAAATATATCTTTTAAAGGTATTTGAGGCAAATAAATAATGTGGGAATTATTTATTGTGTGATGGATGTTTGTGAATAATAATTGATAGTTAAATCACCGACTATCAATGTTGGACTAATGCGTTTATCGTTTTGAAGAGACCGAGATCGAGATTTATTTCTCGAAAACCACTTCGATCCGGTTTGTACGTTTCATGCGAAAAACGTGTTTGGAGTCGAAGATGGAGCTGTGAAGTGCAAGGGCTAGTCGCTACTAATCCTGAGGATATTTCCAAAACGGATGTGGTAGGAGTAGTGTCTTCGATTCCGTTCGAACCCGGGACGGACTTGTATGTCTGAATGCTTTCGGAACATCGTCAGGTAGGCGATGGGCATTCTAAGTGAAACGTTCTAAAAAGGTAACGCTTAGCCTCAAGCCTCATCAAATGGGAATGACTGAAAATCAGGGGTTATGCAGCAATGCTAGGTGGGTAGCACCCAAGCAGGGTGAGGTCATCTCAGTCTAGATGTCCCTTTTTATTTCGACTTAGTGGGCGGTTGCTGATCCCAACCACGGGGTGATCTCACTCGGGATTATCCAGTAAGGGGTAGTCCCGGCCTTGTGTTGCAGGGGAGCGGGCGTACTCCTCGGTACGGTGATCTAGGCCCCGTACCGTGATAGGTGGTACCTCAGTGCCTGGTCATTGTTGGAAATCCATTCTCCTTACGAGCCTTGTACGAGTTTTGTTTGTATTACCCACTCTGTGGCTAGCAGCTGGAATTTAATGAATGTAACAATTTCGGCTATTTTATAAGTATTTGTAAATAGACCCTATTATAATATCAGAGAATTTCTATAAAAAGTGTTTTAGCTATCGTAAGGTAAAAACCCGACATGTTTATTTGTGGCGTGGTCTTACGAGATGCTTTTGTTTTCATAAAAGATTTTTGAAACGTTAATAATCAATTTAGGTGCATTATTATCAGGTGGTATTCCAGACTGACTCGGGTGTTATTTCATTATAATGCTCGGGTCAGACTGAGTATAATTTTTTCAGGACAGGATGCTATGGAGCAGGAGAGGAGCTGGAGTCCAAGACGTATTATCTGTATATATATATATATATATATATATATATATATATATATATATATTCTGCTGCTGTGATTGTATGGATTTGTCTGACTGGTAAACATTGTTTGTATGAGACATTCTGATGATATGATGTATAAAATAGTTATAGATTTCATTTTGTGTAAAGATCTATTATTTACTATTATATTTTACTCCGCTGCGATTGTGAGATTCTAATTTGTTTAGCTTCTTCTTCTTCTATCTCTTCTTCTTAAACCCAAATGGTTCGTATTTCTGTGCCACTTGAGTTAACAGAGGTAGAATAATGTTGATTCAAGGGGTACGGATTTGCGGGCTATCACACTTGCTCATATCCTCCTCATGTGTAAAATCCATAAAATTTCGGTAAAGACGGGATTTTCCTGCTTCCGACATATACTGCTCCTCTAGAACCTCTTTGAATCATTCCCATAAGAAATCATCTCCTGAATCATTTCGAGTAATAGATTCCCACCAAACTAGAGCTCCATCCTGTAGTTGCCAAGATGCTAAGAATCTCTTCTGCTCATCTCCAATATTAAGTCCTTTGAAAATTCTTTCACAAGAGCCAATCCAAGCTTGTACTTCAATGATGGTTCTGTTCCTTTGAAAGGTTTACCACCAAGGCTGGTATAGTTCTTGCATAAAGTTGCAAAGTTAATTTGGGGTTGTATCGGAACTACTACTTCCTCGACAAGTGCAACTACGGGAGTTTGACCATTTATGGTATTACTTCCTCCCCTACCTCATAGTCTTCTTCCACTCATTTTCTACTACCTGTATATAGCAAGAAAAGGATCTTTAGGATATATAGAAAAGATATCTTAGGGAATGCTATATAGTGTGAATATACTTATTCTAGTTAAAAGTTTTAATTACGCACTCTCTAAGACTAAACTCATTCTGGGGTGTTACTAACCCTAACTCTAATGAGTCATACCCCAAAAAAGCCAAGGTTTTCGCTTAACCTTAAGCTCTGGTACCATGTGTGACGACCTATCTTCTCGACTCTTAGAAATTGACACTAATACATCCACGGTATTCACGTGCCGTAAATCAAAGTATCGGGGAGGCAGATCATCAAGAGTGTAAAAAAAAATAAAGATAGAAGATAACATAATAATAGAATCTCACATCGCATTTAACATTTTAATTATACATAATTGATCAGAGTCAAATACAAATCCAACGAGATAGTTATAACTGTCTATCCGTGCATATGCTAGGAAATACATACTATATAACACAATGGAAAATGGGTAGATATCTACATAAGGTACTCCAGCTTTATAGCTCCAAAAAACTTCTCCAAATGCACCTAAGGTATTTTGACTACACGGTTGCCTGAAAAATAGGGCACTCGGAGTTTAAAGGCGATAACAAACTCCGGGCCAGTCATGGGACTGGTGTGAGAACTCAAAGTACGATATTTTGAAAACAAAAGGTATCTCATAAGACCATGCCGCACATAAACACGGAACGGGCCTTATGGTAACTAAAACTCTTTATTACATAAAATTTAGGAATATTATTTCTAATGACAGTCTTGAAAATATTTGCAAATAAACTTATTAATCTTAGCCGAAATGGTTACCCATATGGCATTTTGAGGCTATTCATTACGCCAATAGAAACAAAACCGTAGGTTCTTATTGGAGAATGGATTTCCATACAAATGACCAGGTGAAGGGACTACCTTTCGATGGGTACATCTCTAGATGGATGTCCCGAGGCATAGAACATCTGCCCACTACCAACACAAGACTGGCCTATCTCTATAACTAGATAGTACAGAATATGTCATCCCCCTGTCGTTACCGACCTTTATCCGAGAGCTCTCTATGCATACTTCCATATTAATTTACATCCCGAACGTCATTGCGGGAAGAAATATATCTAAAAAGGGAATGATCATACTCTAATTGGGAATGACCCACTTAGCCTTGCTGCATCTAACCCTGTTTCGGTCATTGGCGGTTGATGCGGCTTGAGGCAACGATTACATTTTCACATAGTACATATCACATCTCTGAATGCCACATTGCCTTTTCTTTTGACTACTAATTGCCTTCCACAAAAATACAACCTTTGAGCTCGTACGTCTCAAGGAGGGTGTTAAGCTAAGAGAAGTTGCCTTCTCTGCCACTAGTGATGTACGTTTGTAAAAATCAATGTACGTAATCTTTAGAAATGCAATGTCAGACAAACATCCGCACAAGTTGTCCAGAAATAGGACAAACCAAAGACACTCTCCTACTACCATTAATAGCGAGTAGTCCTTGCATTCCCAAAAATCTCCATAACGAGGAGACCACTACTATAAATAACTCTATAATGGGAGCTACCCAGAGCATGTTAACAAGCAGTTCTCACGCCTTGAAGATCCATGGTCTTCAATAATCATCATCTTCAACATTTCTTCACATTCGAATGTATACATTAGTTCGAAGTGGTTTTCAGATAGGAATCACCCAAATCCGACCCCGGTTCCTTCGAAATCCAATCATCAATAAAAATAATGTAATTAGGTGATTGTTTTTCGATTCATTCATTTTTCTTTACCAAAATATCTTCGAGAGATATATATTTTAAAAATATTCCTTTGGTGAATATGAAATCATTCAAACCTCTTTTTGAATATTTCTCAAATCATTTTTTAGAGTATCTATTTTTGGGAAAATAGGATTATAGAAATCATTCTACTTTTATCCAAAAGCAACTTTCGTATTCAACGAGTGCTATGGGCGGAATAACGGTGAGATCAACTTTTAAATTCCACGAATAGGACAAGTTCCCTTTTCAGATTTTAATAATGAGTATAAGAAGATTATTTCTATAAAATCTGAGTTAAGCATCCAGGCTTTCCTTTCGATGTGTTCCACCCGCCTAAAGGAAAAACTGAGGTCAATTAAGTTTGAGGCATCGGTTGCTCCATCCCTAACCTTAGTTGCACACATTGTTTTCACTTTTAGATCTCACAAGCGGGACAAATGTACTAGTCGTTTCCACCTACTCATTTTTTCTTTTTAAATCACTTAACTATTTGTTTAACCATTTTTACAATAATTTTAAATTGTTCAAATTGCTTTTAAAATGCTTTATTATTTACTTAAAAACATTTACTAAGGATTTGGAAAAAAATTGTTAAGTTCCAACCTTTATTTCAAAAGTTATTGAAAAGCGTTGCGAAAAGTGTTGCAGATAATGTTACAAAAGGTGCTTTAAAAGCTATATTCTTCAAAACGACTTTTATATCATTTAGAAAACAATCTTTTCAACTTAAATCACTTTCAAAACATTTTAAAAGATTTTTAGAATTTATATCATATTTTAAAAACGATTATTTTATCAATTTCCAACTTTGGTCATTTAGTGCAAAACTGGATTTTTTTTGAAAATTGTTTTTGCCATATTTCAAAATATACACAATGAAATCTTGGTTTTCCTTTTTTATATGAAAGATATGGATATAAGGATTCGTAAAATTCTTACTTCGAAGAATTCCGAACTATATTCCACTTTGTATGTTCATTTAAACTTTTAATGCGAAAACATAATATACCGTTACGCGACGCGTCAATTTTTAGGCGTATGTTGAGATTCATATCTAAACTTTGCCAAGACAAGTTTAAACACTTAGGAATTATTTCTAAAGCATATTCAAACATTTTTCAATAGTACAAATGATTCCATATCACATTACATTTCTTTTGAAATATGATTTACATGTGATTATACATCGTGCAAATCCATGACTTGTTTCAACATATATATTCAATATACAACTAATAAACATCCAAAACAATGTTTACAACCATTTTAACATATCCTAACCTGTCGTATGAACGTACATATCAATTTAACAACTTTTTTATTACAGTGTTACATGTTTGTCATTTATGTACATATTTGCTAAATAACTTTTGCAAATAACTTAAAGGTGGTTGCTTTCTTTTTCAAACATTGATCAAACATCGTTATTAACATCCAAACAACATTTGTAACTTGCAAAACATCATATAAACATATCCTAATTATCGGTTTAGAGTTCTCACCTTTTGTTGCTTTCAATCTAGTATTAAACTTTTCTAACTTTGCTACACTTTTCCTTAAGCTCTTAGAACTTGCTAAACTTACTTGTACTTGCCTTCGGAGGCCACGACCAAGCTTGAAGTTGAAAATGTGCTCGGCCAAATAGAGGAATGGAGGGGCATGAGCAATAGGAGAGGGGAGGAGGAGTTTTGAAGTGGTTTGAACGGAGTTTTCTTGATATTTTTCTTTGTTTTATTTTTGAAAATATTTTGGCAATATTGTTTAATAATTATGGAAAGAAGCCATTAAAGGATGTAAGAGAGCTTAAGAAAGTAGAGAAGAAATGGTGCAAAAGTGAAGAAGAAAAGGATGAGTATTTATAGAAAATATATGAGATGAAAATATAGATTTGTATTTTTTCTTAAATAATCTTGCTTAAGAATTAAGTAAACTTATTTAATTCAAATCTTATCATCCACACCACATCACACTTTTAAAATTCAAACACTTAAGAGTTATGTAAAGAATAAGATCGATTACTTTATGTCACATTTGATGTGACATGTGCTTTGTCTTTAGTTACTTTTGCTAATTACTTTCTAGAATTTCCTAAATGTGATTATTAAAAGTATCCTTGTTTAGTTAATTTTTAACTACCTTTATATGTTAATGTATTTATTAAATTGTGTACAAAAAGGTGCGACAACGTTGCGACTACTTTAAATCGACAAAACGTTAATTTTTTGGCAAAATGTTTTATGGTCATATTTTGACGTTTTAGTTAAATTATTTATTTATGAAAACCAAATTTAAAAATAAATTTTTATAATTTTACTTAAAAATATAAACACTCATAAATAAATTAAAGTAATTTATTAAACCATTTGAACTTACTTTTCTGAAATCAGGATTTTGTCACTTTTGTCGATATAAGAAAATGTTACTATTTTTATGTATATTTCTATTTCCAAACCTAGCTAATATTATTTGAATCATAAAACCCTTTATATTTTATATTTAAAATCACTTTAAATATTATATTTTGATTTGGTTAAATTTTGGGTCGTTACAAGCGAGTTGCATTGTTTCTCTCTTGGAATTTTGGAGACTAAATTCTTTTAATGGGGAAATGTAACACCTCGTAATTTTATGAAATAAATTAATTAAATTAAAAAGGTAAAACCGTAATTTTAACATGAATGGAAAAACATTAAATTTCTATAGGATCTAGAATTAGGCTTCGAGACGTATTCTACTGAATGTAGAACATCGTTTATAGACAAAACATATATAACTTGTTGAATTTGGTTAAATGGGAACCCAGTGGAACTTCTGTAATATATTAATTTTGAAAATATAGCCTAAATATTATATTTTTCAGCCTATAAATATATCTCTAACTCAATTATTTTATGTCTAATAATATTGCCTCCATTTTTAAGAACCTAATTCCTGAATCAAACCCCAATCAAGCAAATCAACCACAACTTCTCCAAATCAAATCCAAATTAAATAAATTAATATATGAAATTAAATATTGCGAAGAGAGCTATGAAAATAAATGGAAGCTATCAAGGAATTTGGTATTTTCAAGGCAAGTAATTTCTAGACAGTGAAGAACAATGGGGATTCATCTCGGATTGGAGAAGATGCACAGCTAGTCAGTGAGTAGTACAGTTCATATTGGTGCATATATTGATAAGTTATAGTAGTTCACCTCTTATATTCATAAATCAAAATATATGTGATGAAATTGGTAATCAAAATCTATATTTCTTTTATATATATACCTGATCAAGATAACATGAAATAGCTAGATGATTAAAAATATGATTTTTACCTGTTGTAATTAGTGAAATTAATCTCCATTTGATTTAAAAAGTGTGAATTGTATAGGTTTTCCAAACCAAACATATTATATATCAAAATTGTAGTTCTCGAGAATATGATTCCACTGTTGGTGTTCGTTTGTTGACTAGGTGTATGGTTTGACTAGAAAACACAACAGAAGTACAACGAACGTGGACCATCCGTTTCGATCCAATAGTAGAACAACGATCAAAAGTTATAAGGTTTAAAGGAGGTCGAGTAAGGACTCTTAGTGGTCTCTGATCATCTGTAAATGATGCGAAGTAGCCAGAATGTGTCGTAGATCATTGGTGGCACTGAGATTGGCGGAGGCGACCGAAGTCGAGAAGGCTTATGGAGACATAAACGACATAGTGACCAGACTGCGACTGTGATATTCGATTCGATGATGGGATCCTGTAGCGGAGACGATTTGAGGGTAAAGTGACAGCGTTGGTCTGGAAACCGTGATTGTGAAGGAAAAATTATAGAAAAGCGAATTGATTATAATAATAAATATATTTTAAATAGAGAATTACAATATTGCCCTTAAATTAAAACGTTTATAACTCTCACATACGAACTTTGTTTTATACGCGGTTCATTGCATCGGGATCGTGGAGGGACGAATTGCATTTTAGTATATTGTTTGCTATGTTTTGAGATACTTCAGAAAAGTGAATTGTTTTTAGTAGATTCGTTATACGTCATTCAATATGGTAATTGTAAGCTGAGACAATTTGTTCCTCAATAATAGGTCGTTTACTATTAAGCGATAGTGGTTTGAGACGTCTTATTTCTAAGTAACCAATCATTTCTGTTTTGGCAACAGTGGGATGGGACATTACGTTCCCTAGTAGCGAATCACTTACGATTGGATAATAGTAGGTTATGATATTGCATCCCTTAGTAGCGAGTCGCTTATGGTTTGACCATAGTGGGCTAGGACATTGATTTTCCTAGTAGCGAGTTGTCCATAATATTTTACGATGGTATGCTAGGACATTGCATTCCCTAGTAGCGAGTCACTTATGATTTGGCGATAGTGGGTTGAGACATATAGTTCCTCGGTAGCAAGTTGCATATGTTTTCGCCGATAACTAGTTTGGGTTTTTAGACTCGATCGTGTTGTAGTTGGGTATTGGCACATGAGTTAAGACTTTGGGTTTTATCAAATGTGTACAGTTAGATATGGGTTAGTTTTAGTAAGATCTTATCCTATGTTGCGACTACGATATTATATTTTTTAGCTGACCTATTGGGTGCGGGTGACACAGGTTAAGGTATGGTATTTGTGCATGTGTTGTTTTACTAGCTTATTAATATTATACACTTATATGATGTGTTTCACTCACCAGACATATGTCTGACCCCTTCAATTATTTCCTTTTTCATTACACTCTGATAGGTCGATAGAGAGGACTGATGGTAACTTGGAGGCGTGATGGTGCGATGGAGAAGTGCACTTCTTTGTCTATTAGCTATCTATTAGTTTATTCCATTTATTCCCAAACATTATATTATTTCCATTACCAATATAGAGAGATGGTGAAGTCAGTATTTTAATTGATTATGTCTTATTATATTTGCCTTGGATTGTATTACTAATTATTAATATATTTGATTCCTTTCGATGTAACTTTTACAAAGTGTAGAATATTATAGATAGCTTTGTGTTATGTTTTGTATAATTTATCCCAAAGTGTGCGAGATCTACGATGCCAGATCTGCTTTTAGACGTGGGTCAGGATATCGTAGATGGCAGGCTGTCACAGTATCTCAAAACATAGTCTCAGGAAACATTACGTAGTTAAGTATAGAGTATATAGAAATACAACTCATAGTCAGGTAAAATACCAAGTACTAGATAAAATAAGCAGGTACATGGAGAGTAAAATAACGTGATAAGCAACTCCGATGATGAGTTCACCTTTCCATGTACTGAACTTGGACCTATCACCTGCTACCCTGCCCTCCAGTGGTGGGGGAAAAAGAAAGGGATGGTGGGTCAAACAAAATTCCGGTGAATGAGTACACTATTAATATATGGTGATCATATGTAGTTGACCTTAATACTACCTATGTGATCTAGGGTGTTCTACAAGTGTCTATGTATTACTAGGGTTCTTACTTAAAGGTTATTTCATGATATACACCTACATTAACAACTTGTGTAGATTTCTACAAGGATCGAACTACAGATCAAACCTCAATAACTAATGACCGGCTTTGAGGAGGATTAGATTTCATATATTACTACTATGCGTAACTATCTTATATAGGTTTCCCTATAATTTCCTCATGGGAATAAATTTCCCATAACTACCATTACACATACCCCAACTATGAATTAAGGAGGAACCCGTAATGATGACATGTCGAAGTGTCACATCGTTTGCATCCGTGTCCACCTCTCAATTGTAGCTTACGCCTCTTATTGCATGCGTTGGGAATCAAAAATCACATAGCATCACATAGCATACATCACATCAAGTATCAATGAATGCTAAGGAATTTCTATTATGTTGGGCCCACGCACTTCATCAAGTAGAAATCAGTGTTGCACGTCCATTGTAGAACCTCATGTGAGTGTCATTTGCGATAGAATCACCCCTAGTTGAATATTCGACCCCTACTAGATGAATTATATTTATCCAATCTGTAACGTCCTAACGTCATCTCATAGGGAAATAGCTTTCTTACTATTCCTAACATCCATGTTACTTGTGTAACTCGATGCCTGAGAGTATTCCTTATTTGTTTTATGAATGCCATTTCTCTCAATATATTTTCTGTAAGATTTTAGATGTTTTCAAATTAACTATAGCTTCAGCAGCCCTCTTCCTAATGTTTACTAGAATAAATTTAGATTAAACCTTTCCACATCACTAGAAAACCTCTAGACTCAATATATTCAATTACTTGCTGGAGCCTATGGAGTGAACAAAACCATCGTATCTTTAACCATCTTTATAACAACCCCTCTTCTATAATCTATTCTACGGTTTGGTATATTTCTTTATTAATTGAACAAAGACATGCAAATTGGCAATCCCACATTGATAGGATCGATTATCCCGCTAGTGTCATGTCCCGGTCCCTAATGACCATTACCTCTAATTGATATAAAATTTAATTAATGTACATATGCAAAATGAATGAACAAATAAACAAATAAATAAATATTAAGATTAAATTATTAAGATAAACTTCATTAGTCAATCTTGTTTACTATCGTGTATAGATATTGGCTTCAAGAATGCATCCTCCTATTCATATATGTGCGCGCGTGCGTGTGTGTGTATGTATATATAAGTCCACTATATAACTTTATTGACTTATGTAATGCTCCTACGCATATTATTTTCTATCGAATCATATTTAATTAATCTTAAATTTCATTTATGATGCCACATTTAATCAATTTTAACCCTAAGCTCTAACTAAATCTTAGATAATTAATTTATATTATAAAAATTGCGAGTAAAAGTTTATATAGATGATTTGTAAAATATTCCTGTAAGTTGTTTACTAACAAAGTAATACTATCAACTGGAAAAAAGATAAAGTAGTGATATATGTAGTTCTTATAATGGTAATATAATTTCATAGCATTAACGCATTAGATATAAATACTTATATATATATATATATCAACATTAATATATTTCACTTACTCTCGCATTTAAATATATATTAATTATACAGAAAAGTATAAATATAAAGGTATATGTATAGGTATAAGCGTAGGAATCTTTACAGTACACATAAGTATAATTTCAATCTTGTGTGTACAAGAACTAGCAATCTTGCATTCATCCACATAAGCATTAACAAAAGTATAATATTATACTAATATACATAACAATAACTGCATACACATGTGAGTGAGTATGTTCATGACATATCAGGTCTACAAAACTTTTTTCATAATCTTCGAAAGACTTAAACGTTTAACTATATATAATCAATTTCAATTTTGTGTGACTATCTTTAATGTTAATTTTTAATCAATTCATTTCACTTGTCATATGTATATATGCGTATATGCATATGTACACATGCACTTTTTTCTTCAAATGGCCAAAAATGTCCCTTGGGATGCCAGTGTCGCATTGAGCATCACATCAATCCTACACAGTTCACACTCTCATCCCATCACTTAAGTTTCAGCCCAACTGCAGCTTGCATTTTGCAACATATCTTCACTTTGCATCCCTCATCTCTCGGATTACCTTTAGTTCCGCGTCAGCACGGTGCACAATCTCAACTGCACTTTGAAGCATATCTGCCTTATAGTGTGTCGCTAAACTACGTCACTTTGTTGCTTTGGCACTCATCACTGAGCAGTAGTGCCTATCCCTCCTTCTGCATTGCCTAAAACACAATTTTAGAGCCCTTAACGCCACTGCTTGTTCCTTCATTCAACATCTCTCCAGTTGTTCCATATGGCGATGCTATTTTGCATGTTAGTTGCTTCCTGTAGTATTATTTGTTGGTTGTCATTAGTTGTCAACAGAAATGTCTCCATATTACCATTCACTTTTAATTGATCATCTTATTGATGTCATGCACATTTGTAATAACTAACTCTCAGCAAACCTATGCTAGGACTTCGATTTATTATTAATAACATAGGAGTGCTCTCCTGTTCAAAGAACCATTATTTCATTAAAAATATTACTTATTATTTAAAACCCATGCCGTAGGCTACAGTTTAACTTAAGCATCTGGAATGCCTACCGATTGATCGCTATATACTGGACGGTCGACCGCTTGCTATCGACCGCTCCAAGTAATGTGGTCGACTGATTGCGGAATAAAATTTAGGGTTGTTTAATTATCGTTAACAGTATATTATATTAATTATCATTGTTCTCGGGTTACTTACAGTGAGTGCCAACAACCAATTTTCAGTAACCCAATCTTTGAAATTTATCCAAACTTCTTATTCAAATTAAATTCAAAGATTTACTCAAGTTTACAATAGATTAGTTTAACCTAGGGTCACTATTAACATCTCAGGTTATCCCAATTTATAAGTCTATATATTAGGTTTACAAATCTAGGTCAGGTAAGAGAAACTATGTCCATATACCAACAATCAAATTTCCAATTTGATAAGACAATGTTTACAATTCAATTTCCAACAACGTAGATCAAGTGTATATCAAAATTAATTATAAATTATCATCTTATTAAAAATGCTCGCACTCACCTCGAATCCAAGCTTTGCTCCTAATCTTTTCTCTTAAATCTACCCTCGCTTTCTTCCCTTTCCTTGACCTGATGTTCTTAAGTTCTTTCTATTTTATTTTTATTTTACTTTGGAGAGTTTTATAACTGTAGGAGAAGAAATTTTGACAGAGTTTTGGTTTGCTGATGATTTCTAATGAATTAAGTTTTTGGTTAGCTCTTTATTTATAGAATTTTAGATTACTCCTTACCGTAAGATTAACCATAGAGAATATTAGGTTTCATTCAAAACGTCGGACGATTGCTTCACAACCAAGTAAAAAATCTACGTCGTTCATGACCCTAAATTCTTTGATTTTTAATGGCAACTAGTCGACCATTAGAGGGAATCGATTGACAACTACCTATCAACCGGCGAACCCTATGGTTTTAACCGGTGGGATTGTTTAATTACGAAAAGTTTATTAGTTTAATTTATTTCATTTGAAAATGTTCATATCTTCTGCATACGAGCTTTGATTTCAAAGTGTCATATATGAAAATTGTCTAAAAATCGTTATGAACGCAACGATGTAAGTTTCATAGCCAAATTCGAACTTTTGCAAAAATTATGTTTTTTCCCTCGTTATATTAAAAATTAATAACTACAACCATCAATAATTACAACCATCAATTATGTTTGCAAAATTCTGACATCTTCAAAATCTCCAAGGATAGAAAAATGTAACTTGTGCATACAATAGTCAATAACTACAACCATCTACCCATCCATTATCCAAGGGAAATCATTGTCTTTAGTAAATTTTCTAATGCAATATGTATATGCAAGTCATAGAACGCACGTGAAAAATACTAATGCAAAGAGTAAGCAGTCTCCTGATCTAGTCGACCACCTATCATGCAAGTGCTTATGTCATGTATCCAAGATGTATACAACATCCTAAGTAATTATACTTGCAATTATACATGTTTGTGCAACCATTCAATCCATATGCAGCAACCATGTGCTCACAACTCAATAAAATAAAACAAATAAAGCAAGTTGTAGTGTGACTATGTGTACTATCTAAAGGAAACCCTTACCAAAGTGTGTAAAAAATTATCCAATCAATACATCCACCATCATTCATCATCCATAGGATGTCATAATGACACATTCGCAACTAATCCTATTGTCCAATGGTCTTTGCCTAAAGGGTATACCATTAAGCTAAGTCCTAACATATATTAGTTTATACTTATTTAATTAAATTGGGAACATACTAGAAAAGATTTTTGGGTGGGTAGCTCGGATCTTTTCTCTAGGATCTCATGTACCCCCCGTTGAATCGTCTCCCTACCGACATAACAAGCTTAATAACCTTATTACAGACTTGTTTATACGGTGCTCAATAATACAAGTGGGTGCACGATGAACAAGTGACTCCTTCTCTACTTCTACCTCCTCTAGCTAACTAGCTCGACTATGGTAGCTGAATCATGCAAGCACTTTCACAAATGTGACATATGGAAAACATCACGTACTTTCGCTAACTTCTTAGGAAGCTATACTCTATATGCTAACTTCCTTACCCTGCCAGTAATCGGAAATGTCCCCACGAAACTCGGTTATAGCTTTCCCAAATTACCAAATCTCATGACGTGCCTAAGCGGTAAGACCTTCGAAATGCCTACTGCGAACTCCAACTCCATATGTTTCCTGTAAACATAAGACTTCCGCCCATCTTGTGCAGTTTTCATTTTCCTACATATCAAACTCTACCTTCTCGAATGTCTCCATTACCATGTCTGGCCTGAGAATAATTTTATATGTAGTGTCCTAACATCACGACAATGATCTACAGGGTCTTACATATAACACCTCGAATGGTGTCATCCCAATACTTGCTGATATATGTTATTATAGGTAAACTCTATTAGTAGCAAGTGTTCCTCCCAAGAGCCTCCAAAATCTAAGATACACATCCGAAGTAAGTCCTTCAATACCTAATTCACTCTCTTCATCTGTCCATCCGTCTGCAGGTGATATGTGGTACTCAAGATCAACTCGTTGCCCAAAGTCCCCTGTAGACTCCTCCAAAACTCGCTGGTGAAAAGCAGATCTCGGATGTTAACTGTGCTAGAAGTAACTCCACGTAACCTAACGATCTCTCTCACGTATAGAGCTGCCAACGACGCCTCGGTCCTTGTACTCCTCATCGGAATAAAATGAGCACATTTAATCAGTGATCGAATATGACATAAACACTCTCATTCCCACTCCTACTCCTTGGCAAACCATTGATGAAGTCCATAGAAATTATAACGACCCGGTATTTTCAACCATTCGCATCCACACATGTTGGACTTGAATTGCTCAAAATACCATGTTGTAAATAAAAATTTGGAAATACTCAGCATAAACAATAAATAAATAATCACAGATCACAGACACAGAGTAATATAATGCAGCGGAATAGATAAATAGTAGTTCATGAAGCTACTATATAAACATCAGAGTTAGAAATGAAATACAACAGAATATCTCAGTTGCAGTGAAGTCTCTAGTACGAGCAGATGACTTCTCTGAACCAATGAACTGGAAGGGTTGAAAGCGAAATCGATAGTTGGATCCCCAAACGAAGCTCCAAACTCCGAAGGTGAGTCTCAAAAGCCGTCTCACTAAGTCTGACCTGAGCGTAAAGCAATACACAAAACACTCGAGTCAGGATTAACATTCCTATATCAATAAATCCAACTCAAGTGAAATATCAACTGGAATACAAGTAACTCAAAGGATGATTGGGATAACCATCCTCTAAGGATTTGCAGAACTATCTACAAGGTGGAAATATGCACTATAACACCGTGGTCATTCAAATTTATTTATAATTCAAAATCAAAATATTATTTCCCTTTCAAATATATCCATTTTCCAAAATAGTATATATATATTAAATAATTTATAAAGTAAAGTATTTGAAATTTCCTCAACTACACAAATTGATTCCAATCAACTCAAATTCCAAATTCCCATTTATTTAAAGCTCAATTCACTAATTCAATTCAGTTCTCAATAACCATTTAAACTTTCGATATATTCAAAGCTTTAATATTCAACATTTTCAAAGTTAAATCTAACAGTTTCATATAGATCTTGATTTAGCTTCATTATTATTTAGTCAGGAAATATCCACTTAACAAGTTCAATGTCATTTAAATAGCCTTAGATTACATTTTACAGAATATTTCCTTAAATTTATTTAAACTTAAAATATCTATTTAATCCCTTTTACCAAAACCAAGTTATAAAATCATATCTTAAATCCCAAATTCGATAGTTTCAAATCGATTTAATTGAATATAATTCTTAATTAAATACCATTTCCAATTAACTCAACTTTATCTTCTCGATCTTAACTTATTCAAAATTTTACCAAATCTATTTTGAAATATAAATTTAAACGAATCCTTAAACATATTATATGTATTGAATCAATCTCACTTAGATTAAATATTATTATTAGGTCTGTACATAAAATTTTCATTTTTATACATATAATATTCTAAGAATCGGTCTTTATTAAAACTATATTTTCTTTCCAAAACCATAGAATTTTTTTTCAAAACATTTATATTGGACCAATAGTGTCTGTATATAATTTCCTATCCTATGGTCAAGTGATACGAATATTTAATTTTCAATCCATAATTTAAATATATACAGGTAGATATCCTTTCGACCCGCTATCCCAAATTCAATTCAAATGAAAATCGTTTGGGTCTATCATTTCAATGCATAACGATTTTCTCCTATTCTATAGTCCGCTCGAATATGTATCATTTCAACCCATAGTGAATTCTATACTAACAGGGAACTTGCAGGGTGATAACAGATAATATATAATATAACAACAGGCATAAATCATCAATACCAATATAATATAAACAACATGATATGGTATCATGTCCCACATGTGAACAGTTACAGATAATAGCATATATAACAATTTAAATAACCAACAACAGCCTATTTCAATTGTCATTTCAATTGAAATCAAATTTAATAAATATAAGAACGTTAATCGTGAGTGATTGCTCGCCTTTCGAGGCTAGAGAGATTCGACACAGAAATGAGCTACTAAATCCAAAGCAACGCTCGATGGATATGATTTGATGTAGAAAACAGGCATGACGGACAAGGCTGATAATCGAAAATCGATGAGAACGATTGAATTATTTTTGATATAACGAAACTATTTCATTTTACATGTTATTATTTGTTTCTAAAATAATTTCAAACATATATTTTCAAATCCATATCATGTCCTAAATTTTTTAATTTAAACAAAACTCAATATACAATGTTTATACAATTCATATATTTCCTTAAAATTTCCTTAAATCCATCTTAAACGCTAACACTAATATAAGTTTGAAAACCGACCTAACATATATGCAGATAATTACAAATCTATATGCAACGATATATATTGTCTTCCCTTGAAATCAATATTAAATTTTTAAGACGAATGTTGAAATAAAAATCATTGTTTACATTTAAAATGCCTAAACATTTTAGATGTTGAAAATAGTACATATATTAAAATACTTTAAATACTTTATATATTAAAATAATTTGTATATAAATTCAAAATTTTAAACACATATTAAATTAAATATATATCCAAAATTATCGTTTTTGGAAAAATAACATACCTACATAATATACTTTATATAATACTTACAGATATGCTGCCTAACACAAACACATACTTTAAACAAATATATTTCTAAATAAGCTAAAATATACACAACAGTTTGAACCCATGTTAACAACTTTACTAAACACTTAACTTATATTATTATACAAATAATAGGTTATATGATTTACATACTTGATTCTATATGCATAACTAAATATATCGTAAGCTTTTCATATTATGCTGTAAGCCTATGTATGCATGCACTATATAACTATATGCTGCTAATACAATTTTTATAGCTTAAGTAAACTTATAAAAACAATGTAACTAATAGATTTACAGGCTCATATAAAACTTACACCTACCTATATTTTATTTCACTTTAACTTAATTTAATTTTTTATTTTTAAAACACACGTACGCATTAAAAATCAACTTATATATAACTATACTATTCGTTCTATAACTTATAGATATAAAAACTTATAGATATAAAACAACAAACCTATTTAAGCAAGATCAGATAAGATATATATACCTTTAAATAAAAGAGAGGAGCAAGGCCAAAAGTGGTGGTGCTGGAGGGGCGCAGGCCTGTCATGGTGGTGAAGAGCCGAGCACTTGATGGAGTGAAACAACGGAAATAAAAGAAAAACAAGAAGAAGAAAAAGAAAAGATATAAGAAAAAAATAAGTGCAGCCATTTACCTACAGGAGAAGCTTCACAAGCAAGAGAGGAGATGAAGGCCAAATAATATGCGGTGGGTATTTGTGTACGTGGGTTTTGAATATTTATCAGGGAAGCTTACATTGATTAAGTGGGAGAAAGGTTTGTTTAAAGTGGCAAGAGAAAATTTAGGCTTTCATTTCTATTAAATATACAGAAGCAAATGGAAAGAAGCAAAAGATTTTAAAACGGCTAGTGTAAATCAAAGATTGTATTCCTATTAAATACGGAGACGCAAATGAAAGTGGAAAGTTTTACACGTGATTTGTAAGGCAGGAAATCATATTCGAACGGCTGCTGATTGATTTTAACAGCTAAGATATGAAGTCAAATAGTGCGTATAATATATGCCATAATTAAAACGAAACGTACATCCAAAATAATTAACAAAGTAACGTAATTTTAAATCTATTTGTTTCTTATTTAATTAATAAAACATATGCTAAAGAATATATCAGGAAATAAATTATCATTTATAATGCTAAATAAATTAAACAAGAACGGATATAAAACGTACCAAATAAAACGTATAATTCATTGCCTTTTTACAACATTATTTATTACTTAATTTAAAAGTATATAACCCATATAAGTAAAAAAACAGCGAAATAAATGTTGTAAATATATATATATTATATAAAAGATTTGAAGTTAGAATTTAAAATTTAAAATTTCCATTAGTGTCAAAATTTAACCAAAACCTACCATTACAGAAATTGTTTATATTTATTTAAAATTGGGCAAATTAATTCAAGAAATTTTAAAAATTCAAACTCCTTTAAACAATTAAACACCAAGGTTTTAAAAATAAAATATATGCATAAGATATCATGTTACACAAATTATAACATGATTTTACAAACAAAAAATATTATTTATATAAATTAAAATAAACAAATTTGTTAAATAAAACAATTTACACACAATATTGTAAAAAGCATAACTTTCACAATATTAATCTGATTTCAACGAAACAAAAAGCAGTATTCTTGAAATTAAATCGGTTTTAATAAAAAAATATAAATTTTCAAAAATTCAAATATTTAAAATTTAAATTTAAAAGTCAAAGTTTGACCAATTTGACCAAAAATCCATTTTTTTGGAATTATTCCATTTGTTCAGGTTTGGAATTATAATTCACACAAAAATCAATAGAATAACAAAATTTATCCATTTTAATAAACAAAATAAAGTTTTTAAATCGGTAATTTCATTTAAAATAATTAAAATATAAAATTAAAATAAACACAAAATACAGGGTTGTTACGGAAATACTGTCCCACTTCCACCAAGGAATATCTAACAGTTGCAATAATCCTCCTGGCTTCTTCTACTCCACCTTTATCCTCTAGAAAGTCATACATCAAGCTACATACTCCGCTACATGCTTCTTCATTCTAGGCCAATAGTAGTCTCTCCTTATCCATGATACATTTTGTCTCCTCTAGGATGACTGGTCATCCTAGAGCGACGAGACTTGGCTAGTACCATATCGATCAAATCCATAATGGGAGGAACACACAATCTACCTTCTCTTTGTAACCATCCATTCTAGTTGATGGTATAACACCTCAAATGGCTCAATCGCTCTCCCTTACCAAGCTTCTCAAAAACAGCAATTAGCTCCTTGTCTTGCTTCTGACTGGACCCAATACTTTCCACAAGCGTAGGCTACACACTTTAAGCTGCTAGTAATCTCGAAGTAATGTCCGATGATGGTAGAAAGTCGAATGTAGAAATAAAGGACTCAATAGTGCATGTTATTTACTCAAGGTATTGGCCATTACATTTGTTAGAACTGGACCAACCCGTGGTAGAAGTTATGGGTGAATTTCAAATAAATTTTTGTTGGGCCTATGAAGTCTAATTTTTAGAACATTTCTAAATCTATTTTAAATAAAATCGTATATTTTATTTAAAATAATAAATTATTGTATGAAGTTTATTTGATTTAGTTTTACTTAATATATAAGTGAAAAGTGCGGTGTACGAGTGCACGTACTAATATAGTACACACGGATCGTGTAATATGGAATATAATATAAATGCGGAAATAGATGATAGTATCAAAGTAAATAAAAATAGAAAAATCACACCAGAGATTTTTATACTGGTTCGGAGCACCGTCCTACGTCCAGTCCCAGACTTCTATCTGGATTTTCACTATTAACTACCTCGCTTCACCCGGAGGAACAGGTTTACAACACCCGAGCAAACGAACGGGATTTCACGCCTCTAATACACTGAGGACTTCAACACTTGCCTCTTACAACACCGAGGACTTCAACACTTGCCTCTTACAACACCGAGGACTTCAACAAAGATGAATATAATTGTTTGTTGACGGTATGTGTTCTTGCTAACACAGTTTTGTCACTTGTAGTACAAACTTCCAATAATCTTATCCTCAAAATATGTGAATGATGTTTTGTGAAGATTAAGGGAAGTATATTACTTATTGAATCAATAGATATGAAATAATTTCAATGATTCAATAAGCAATTAAAATAATTGAGAGCTTTTAGAATGCAGGAGTAGTAAGATCAGAAATTAGAGTAAAAAGAATATGTTTTTCATGTTATTTGAATCAATGATTTAGATGAGTTTATATAGAGAAAAATAGTTGTAACTCTTTGTGAACAGTAGCAATTAATAGATATGATCATTTGATGAAAGGTAAGAGATGCAACCATTGGAGAAAGAAGTGTCTTTTGGAAAAGGTTTCTCTCTGTTTAAAAACGGTCGACAGGTCAAAAAATGGCCAGTAGACAGGATTTCAAATATATAGTCGTTATGTGCATGTGTGCACGTTCATTGTGCATTTTACACAGAAACGGTCGACCGCCTAATTTATGACCGGTCGACCGGTCTCTGTTAATTTGCTCAACAAATGTGCAAATGCTTCCTTTAAACATATATATATCGATTATATTGAGATGCATGATTATTTGAGGATAGATTTTAACAAATTTATCACTATTACAATATCAAATAATCAACCTATAATCTAGAGTACCATATGTAGCTCTTTTGTGCCTCTTTATAGCCATGATGTCTTTGTTTTGTCGATCGCCTTTATTTCTTTGTCAGAAATCAAAACCTTCATAGAACCTGTGACTCAACATTCTCCCCCTTTTTGATTGATGACAACATATATCTGAAGTTCTGAATCTCCCCCTGAATATGTGATCTCCCCCTGAGGTTTTGTTTGTATTCTTTATATATATATATATATATATATTCCTGCAAATAATTGTTAGCACTTTCTCCCCCTTTGTCATCGACAAAAAGGAATAATATCTTGCCCTAAGTATAACATCTCCCTCTATTTATATGCATATGAATTTCTCCCCCTTTGTCATTATAAAAAAGAATGAGGAAATATATAAAATTATATATAATATCTTGTATATAACGAGATAAACTCATTATTAATTATGAAGGAAAAGTAAAATAAATTTTACCATATTTACCGAAGTCCATATTTTATTGTAAGCACGTAATTCTATTAAACATATGGAACATTCTTTGAAATTCCAAAATCTATCCTTTTCCTTTTGTTTCTCTGAGTACCTGCGAATGATAATAATAATTTTCGGTACCCACTTACTATGTTAGGGTCCGGGGGGTTAGGTCTTTGGAAACCATACCCATTTGGGTGTGGTTGAACCTTTATAAATATAATTTTCATTACAAATTACATTCTTATAATAATTGCTAATATAAAGTTGTTTATCATGATCAATCATATTAGCTGGAATCCATATCTTAATACTATTAGTCATTAGCTTAGTACTTGTAGAATAATTTCTATCATTTCTAAACAAAGTACTATTATGACTATAACTGGTTTTAAAACTATCTTGATTACTAGTACTAGCACTAAAGTTAGTATACATGAATGCATATCTAGTACTATTTTTACTTTTAGCTTGTTAATAGCCTACACCACTTCTATCATTGTGAGCTTTTGAATTCTTAACATAATCTAATCCCTTCTTATTTGAAGCAGGTTGAGAATTTTCAATAATCCTGGATAAATTTTCTCTCCCTTTATTAAAATTGGAAATATTTTTAGTAATGTCATCAAGCTTAGTTTTGAGACTAGTGTTATCTAACTCAACAATTTTAATTTTTGTTTTTAACTCATGATTTTCAGAAGCTAGAGCATTATTCTTTTCTTTTTGAGCTTCTATTTCTTGACTTAATAGAGCGAGTTGAGAATTGTCTGAATCTTGAATTTTCTCAAGTTCTTCTTCTAATATTCTCTTCTCGTCTTTAAGCATATCTCTTTCGAATTCTGCTTTCTTCTGATTTTCCAGAGCTTCCTTATATTTTCTTTTGAGACTTTTTAAAGTGTCTAGAAGTTCTGAATTTATTTCTATCATATCATCAAAAGTTAGATCACTAACCTCGTTATCTTTTTCCATGAAGCATTTGTTTGTTTGCTCCTTTGATTGTTCTTTATTGCTCTTCCTCTTCTTATTGCCTTAACTATATCTCTTTGTAGCCATTTATTCTAGGATGTTGTTACGATCTCTAGAAAACCAGGCTCCGATACCAAATGAAAAGTGTGGTGTGACGCCCCACCTCTATACCCACGTTAGCAAAGAGTATTGTATAGATAATACCGTCTGCTAACACGGAGAATAAGGCTGGATAGGAGCGACCATGTGTAATCTTACCTTAACTATTCACTAAACACGTCGAAAAGTAGAATCACAAACAGTTCGACGTATTCAATAAATATTTAAAGCAAGACTACAATGGCTATAGGATCTATCAGAACAGAATATAACAACTCAAATGTAATATACATCACAGAACAGTAAATCATCACTTACACATATACAGATACATAACAGAGTATATAAAATGATACATATCAAGTGGTATAGCTAACTACAATATACAGACGAGTTCACAAGAATACATAACAGAGTTACAACAAAATAGGACTACACAAAAAGCTATGACAAAAAGAAGCTAGCGGAGCAGTCCATGCGGAAGCAAAAGAGGCTAAGTCCAAAGCACCTAATCTGAAACATCTCGGTCTGACCCGAGTATAAAATACCCGGGTCAGTCTAGATAACAAATCAGTTAAATAAACTGAACAACAATAAACCTGCATGGTTTCAAAGCATAACAAATATCTCTAAAGGAGATAACACAATCATCTAACAAAAGATGAATCATATGATAACAAGCCTCATATCATCGGCAACATATAGAAACAAAGGACACAAATATCCCAAATCAAGCCAAAAAGGCAATAACAAATACCAATAAGGTATACAAGTTCCGCAAGGTAAACGCTACGCATCATGCAGCTCATAATGACCAACACCGAAGGGCGATACCAAGGGAATATACATATCAATGAAATATCAGAAAATTGCTCGAGCTCAGTACTGTACAAACAAGGATCCATGAGCCCGAAGACTCCAAACCCAAGTATCACCCATGCGGCACATAAGGCCAACATCAGAGCGAAACTATATAGGGCGACAAACCCGAAGGCACAAACCCGAAGGCAACATACCCGAAGGCAACAAACCTAGGGAGACAGTCCGAAGACACTATCCCAGAGGCAACAAACCGTAGTGGTGAAGGTCAAAGACCCAGTACTGGACACCACTAGCTGGCGGAATGTGTCACAACTCTCGAAAAGGAATTCGAAAAGTGTTAACGTATGTCCCATAACCACTCGTTCGCACTAAACGGTTTACTATCTGTCAGTCACTTTCACACTCAAAGCAGTACAAAGTTTACCTCATATCATCGATAAACCAAACCCGAAGGTCAAAACGATCAATTGAATAGGTCGGGAATTAATCGAAAGGATAAACGCACAGATTCATGGTCCGTGTTTTTCCCAACCATTTAATCATCCTTCCTCTTCGCTCGACGTGCGAAAGTGTGTGTTTTAAATAGGAATTATAAATTGGAGAAGGGAGCTTTTAATACGATTTAGAGAGATTATTTATAAAACCCGTGAATGAAGTCAAAAACAAGTCATCAAAGTCAATCGTGAATTGATAACACAAACCAAGTCGACAAAAGTCGATAACCAATGGAACTTCATTCAAAGAAAGGCAAATTAGGCAAAACAGGGAGTTCCAGACGTTTGAGCGGTGCCCTTAGACGTCTGGTTTCGGTCTCTAGAAAAATTCCAGAAAACCCAACCAGACGTCTGGTTTTGCATACCAGACGTCTGAAACCAATCAGACGTCTGAACTTGAGGATCAGACGTCTGATCCTGGTTTCTGACTTTCTTCCAACTGACATGGCTTATTATTTTTCACTCCAGGTTAAAACCAGACGTCTGAGCTTTGCTTCCAGATGTCTGGTCGCCTGGTCTGGGCAACAATTTGCCTAGGCCAAAGTGACCAAAACATATCGGAACGAATCGATCCAACTCCACAGCAATAGACATGAATAGAGGTTAGAATTTCATATCCAACCACAGCAAAAGCAACATACTTAGATGTGAGTTACAAAAACTCACCTTTTTAACTCAAGAACAAGAAGAAGAAGCTCAAATGCAAAGGAACAAGGCCAACCACTCTCTACTTCAACTCTACTAGCTTCAATCTAAGATCAAACAAACATTTCCTAAGTTTAGGTTTAGGAATTTCTGAGATTGAAGAGAGAAAGAGATAGAGAAGATGAAGAAGAGGCTTACCAATTGCTTCTCTTTGATTTTGGAGCAAGAATATGAGCTAGCAAGAAGAACTAGGGTTTGCAATTTCTATTTCCCTTTCCCTTCCACCATTTTCAGTTGGAGCTTGAGTTTAGAAGAGTGGAATGAGAGAATGGAGAGGAGAGGGCTGAGTTAGGGTATTAGTTAAGCTAGTGGGCTGGACCCAAACCCTAAATCCAATAGAAAAAGTAGCGAAACTCAACTTACTCCAAACATATCAAAGATTATACTCAAAAAGATCGCAAACGACATTTTGGAACCAATGGAGGTGGTTTCGAGTTCCAATTCGGCCATTTGCAGAAAGTAACATTTCGGACCTCAAAAATCCGAATAACGACGCTATATTTAAATTAAACATTTAAATATAAAATCGTTAAATAGGTGGGTTGTTACAGATCTCCTCTCCTTACAAAATTGCGTCCCCGCAATTCCTAGAGACGATATTTGTAACAACCACATACATAAAACATTCAAAAGAGAAGGAAACAAGTTAGAAACAAAAAGATAATCTCACCATCGACAAGCAAAGATTGAAAACCCGGATAAGATCGCTCAATAAATTCTCTGGTTTCCTAAGTACAGTCATTGGGATTAGCGGACCATTGAACTTTAACGAGCGGCACGTCCTTGTTCCGAAGGTGTCGCACCTCCGTGTCAAGCACGCGAATAGGTTGCTGTACAATAGATAGGTCCGGTGAGACCTCAAGCTCTTGCAAATCAGGAGAAGTAATAACAGAATCTGACTCCCAAAGACACTTCCGAAGTTGCGAGACGTGGAACACGTCATGAATGCCAGATAAATGAGCTGGAAGTGAAACTCTATAAGCCACAGGGCCAATATGTTCACTAATAGAAAACGGTCCTATATAACGAGGAGCCAATTTCCCAGTCGTACTGAAACGCATAACCCCTTTCAAAGGAGAAACACGAATAAAAACAAGATCACCAATCGAGAACTCGAGAGGTTTCCTACGGTTGTCCGCGTAGGATTTCTGGCGACTCTGAGCCTCTTTCATTCTCAATCGAATAAGATCAATCTTCTCAGAAGAATCACGAATAGAATCGGGACCAAGAATAAGCTTCTCCCCAGATTCCAACCAACAAGAAGGTGATCGGCATGGCCTTCCGTATAAGGCTTCGAAAGGAGCCATACCAATACTAGACTGAAAACTATTGTTGTAGGAGAATTCTACAAGAGGTAGGTGATCCTCCCAACAACCACCGAAATCAAAAATACAAATACGGAGAAGATCTTCCAAGATACGATTTACCCGTTCAGTCTGTCCGTCAGACTGCGGATGATAAGCTGTACTAAAATTAAGCTTTGTTCCCAAAGCTTGTTGAAGACTCTTCCAAAAATGACTCGTGAATAAAGGATCACGATCACTCACAATAGAACTAGGAACACCGTGAAGTCTCACGATTTCCTTGACATACAACTTAGTCAAATGCGAAGCAGTCCTATTAGACTTAATAGGGACAAAATGAGCAGACTTAGAAAGGCGATCAACAATAACCCAAATGCTAGAATGGCCCGATCTCGAACGAGGTAGGCCGTCAATGAAATCCATAGAAATTTGATCCCACTTCCACAATGGAATCTCAAGAGGTTGAAGAAGACCCGAAGGACGCTGATGTTCGGCCTTAAAACGCTGACAGTCATGCAATTATTCACATAACTCACCACATCACGCTTCATACCTTCCCAATAGTAAAGGCGACGCATATCGGCATACATCTTGGTACTACCGGGATGAATGGTATATTTAGAACGATGGCAATCATCAAGAATATCATGCCTAAGTACAGAATCAGAAGGCACAACAAGACGGTTCTTCTTACGAAGACACCCATGAGAATCAATGCTAAAATCTTGCAACGCCTCATCACAAGATCCAGACTCACAAAGCTGAATAAAATGCAACAAATCAGGATCACGCCGTTGGGCATCGGCAATCTGATCCAATAAAATAGGTCGAGCTCCCAAACTAAATAATAGAATAGGAGAATCAGAAGATGAACCTCGATCACGAATTTCACAAAAAGATAGAGTCTCAAGAATATTCCATTCGGCAAGCATCATAGAAATAACAGCCGAATGTCTGCAACTAAGCGCATCAGCAACACAATTACCCTTACCAGGGGTATACTGGATATCAAAGTCATAAGAAGCAAGAAACTCGAGCCAATGTTGTTGTCTCATATTGAGTTCCTTCTGAGTGAACAAATACTTCAAAGATTTATGATCGGTATAGAGAATGAAGCGCTCGCCCAATAAATAATGTCGCCAAATCTTAAAGGCAAAGACAATGGCAGCTAACTCAAGATCATGAGTGGCATAGCGAACTTCATTCGGACGCAGTTGCCTAGAAGCATAAGCAACTACCCGATCCTTCTACATAAGAACAGCACCAAGACCACTACCACAAGCATCGGTGTAGACAACAAGATCATGATTCCCTTCGGGAACCACAAGGATAGGAGCATTAGTGAGAAGTTCCTTCAATGACAGAAAGGAAGCTTCACACTTGTCGGACCAATCAAAACGAATGCCTTTTCGGGTAAGGCTTGTGAGAGGAAGCACAACAGGGGAAAAATCCTTAATGAACCGATGGTAATACCCCGCCAATCCAAGGAAACTACGAATCTCATGAACATTCTCAGGCCTCTTCCAATTCTGAATGGCTTCGATCTTTGAGGGATCGACAGAAATGCCATCGGAAGATACAACATGGCCTAAGAACTTAACCTTATTCTCCCAAAAGTGGCACTTGGAGAATTTGGCTCTAAGCTGATGATGACGGAGGGTACTCAAGACAATTCTCAAGTGATTAGCATGCTCGGCTTCAGACTTAGAATAAATAAGGATATCATCAATGAACACAAGGACAAACTTATCGAGATATTCCCGGAATACTCGATTCATGAGATCAACAAAGAAAGTAGGAGCATTCGTCAAACCGAATGGCATGACGAGCCACTCAAAAGAACCATATCGAGTGCGGAAAGCCGTAAGAGGTACGCTATCCTCCGCAACTCGTAATTGATGAAAACCTGTGGCAAGGTCAAGCTGAGAAAAGACCTTAGCACCACTCAATAGATCGAACATATCATCGATCCTAGGCAATGGATACCTATTTCTGATGGTTAACTCGTTAAGCTTGCGATAATCAATGCAAAGCCTAAGAGTTCCATCAGATTTCTTCACAAAGACGACCACGGATCCCCACGGAGAAAAACTAGACTGAATCAACTGCTTGGATTCAAGCTCTAAAAGCTGCTTCTTGAGTTCCTCATTTTCCTTTGTAGACATCCTCGTGGGAGGACGACTAACTGGCTGCGCGCCTGGAATGAGATCAATGTGGAACTCAATTGCCCGCTTGGGTGGCAAACCCGAAACAGGTTCAAAAACATTAGAAAAGTCACAAGCAACAGGAATACGAGATATATCATCATCATCTCGCGAGTCAAGAGAATATAAAGCCATCTCGGAATTATCCACATTCCGAAGAACAAGAGATAACTGAGAAGGCGAATCAGGATGACAAAGATATAAAATTCTCTCGGAACAAATAATCCTGGCATCGTACCTCACTAGCCAGTCCATACCAAAAATCATATCAAAACCCAAATGAGAAACAACGTGCAGATTCGCACAGAAAGAAAAGCCACATAAAACAATCTCAATATCATCACAAAACAATCTAAGGGTCGCGGATCCCCCAATAGGATTCGCAATCCCTAAAGAAGTAACCATACAAGAAACATCCAAAGATAAATCATCAACGAACTGTTTCGATACGAAAGAATGTGAAGCACCCGTATCGAAAAGAACTCGAATACTATGATCATGAAATAGAATAAAACCTTCCAAAATAGATGGAGAGATACCTTTGGATTGAGATGAACCTCCAGAAGCATTAGCCACATTGAGCTTGCCAGATTTTGCATTAGCAGGAGCAGTAGGACAAGCTGAAACATGATGACCTTCCTTCTTGCAATGACGGCAGAAGAGAGGCTTAGGACAAGCTCGAATAATATGATTCGGAGAACCACAATTGAAACACTTTCGAACAAAAGGTGTTCCGGAAGACTGAGGCTGAGAACTAGGACCATCGGTTTTCTTCTTCTTAGAAGGAAAAGGCTTCTTCTGAAACGGAAACTGCTTCTTGTTGGGGTTCTTGGAAACCTCAACATCCTCACCACTATCACACTTCTTCTCGACAGCTTCGAGATGAAGTGCCGAATCAACCAATTCCTCGAAAGAAAGCTTAAGCTGGAGCAACAAGGACTTCTTAAGATATTTCTTAAGACCAGAGACAAACTTCAAATTCTTCTTGTAAGAAGTGCTGATGAATTCAAGACCATATTGAGATAAAGCTTCGAATGATGCGATATACTCAGAAATAGAAGACTTCCCTTGCTTCAACTCAAGGAAGCGACGGGTCAATAAAACTTTTTCAGATTCAGGAACGAACTTGAGTTCAAATCGTCCCCGAAACTGAGTCCAAGAAAGATTAGACTCATCAATCTCGGCTACAAGAAGCTCATACCAATCAAGAGCATGCTCTTGTAACAAACTAGAAGTCACAAGAACTCTATCATGGTCGGAAAGATCCATGCGAGAGAAGATACGCTCGCACGTGCGAAGCCAAACTTGGACTTCAAGGACGGATTCGGAACCCTTAAAGGTTTTCCTCCAAGATGAGCAAAATCACTGCACTGACGTGCAAAAGCAGACTTGCGAGGTGGAGACACTCGAGGAGGAACGGGAGGCTGAGTGCTCCTAAACAACTCCATAAACTGATCGGCAGACATATAAACACCATCCGGATGTGAGCCACTGGATTGCCCAGCATCCGAACGTCGACCTCTGCCTCTTCCAGACATAAGCTGAAAGTCAAGATAAGGAAAAGATTATTCACAAGGTAGACATTTCAATATGGGATACTACGGAATAATCCTAGACGTATTCCCAAATACTATCTAGCCTTGATGGAATAAAGAGACACGATGATTCAAAGATTTTTATCACTTGTACACTTTGATGTACCATAATATGTGCATCTATTCTGTGTTTATCATATTTTGTTCTGCACTCAGCTCTGATACCACGCTGTGACGCCCCACCTCTATACCCACGTTAGCAAAGAGTATTGTATAGATAATACCGTCTGCTAACACGGAGAATAAGGCTGGATAGGAGCGACCATGTGTAATCTTACCTTAACTATTCACTAAACACGTCGAAAAGTAGAATCACAAACAGTTCGACGTATTCAATAAATATTTAAAGCAAGACTACAATGGCTATAGGATCTATCAGAACAGAATATAACAACTCAAATGTAATATACATCACAGAACAGTAAATCATCACTTACACATATACAGATACATAACAGAGTATATAAAATGATACATATCAAGTGGTATAGCTAACCACAATATACATACGAGTTCACAAGAATACATAACAGAGTTACAACAAAATAGGACTACACAAAAAGCTATGACAAAAAGAAGCTAGCGGAGTAGTCCATGCGGAAGCAAAAGAGGCTAAGTCCAAAGCACCTAACCTAAAACATCTCGGTCTGACCCGAGTATAAAATACCCAGGTCAGTCTAGATAACAAATCAGTTAAATAAACTGAACAACAATAAACCTGCATGGTTTCAAAGCATAACAAATATCTCTAAAGGAGATAACACAATCATCTAACAAAAGATGAATCATATGATAACAAGCCTCATATCATCGGCAACATATAGAAACAAAGGACACAAATATCCCAAATCAAGCCAAAAAGGCAATAACAAATACCAATAAGGTATACAAGTTCCACAAGGTAAACGCTACGCATCATGCGGCTCATAATGACCAACACCGAAGGGCGATACCAAGGGAATATACATATCAATGAAATATCAGAAAATTGCTCGAGCTCAGTACTGTACAAACAAGGCTCCATGAGCCCGAAGACTCCAAACCCAAGTATCACCCATGCGGCACATAAGGCCAACATCAGAGCGAAACTATATAGGGCGACAAACCCGAAGGCACAAACCCGAAGGCAACATACCCGAAGGCAACAAACCTAGGGAGACAGTCCGAAGACACTATCCCAGAGGCAACAAACCGTAGTGGTGAAGTCAAAGACCCAGTACTGGACACCACTAACTGGCGGAATGCGTCACAACTCTCGAAAAGGAATTCGAAAAGTGTTAGCGTATGTCCCATAACCACTCGTTCGCACTAAACGGTTTACTATCCGTCGGTCACTTTCACACTCAAAGCAGTACAAAGTTTACCTCATATCATCGATAAACCAAACCCGAAGGTCAAAACGATCAATTGAATAGGTCGGGAATTAATCGGAAGGATAAACGCACAGATTCATGGTCCGTGTTTTGCCCAACCATTTAATCATCCTTCCTCTTCGCTCGACGTGCGAAAGTGTGTGTTTTAAATAGGAATTATAAATTGGAGAAGGGAGCTTTTAATACGATTTAGAGAGATTATTTATAAAACCCGTGAATGAAGTCAAAAACAAGTCGTCAAAGTCAATCGTGAATTGATAACACAAACCAAGTCGACAAAAGTCGATAACCAATGGAACTTCATTTAAAGAAAGGCAAATTAGGCAAAACAGGGAGCTCCAGACGTCTGAGTGGTGCCCTCAGACGTCTGGTTTCGGTCTCTGGATAAATTCCAGAAAACCCAACCAGACGTCTGGTTTTGCATACCAGACGTCTGAAACCAATCAGACGTCTGAACTTGAGGATCAGACGTCTGATCCTGGTTTCTGACTTTCTTCCAACTGACATGGCTTATTATTTTTCACTCCAGGTTAAAACCAGACGTCTGAGCTTTGCTTCCAGACGTCTGGTCGCCTGGTATGGGCAACAATTTGCCTAGGCCAAAGTGGCCAAAACATATCGGAACGAATCGATCCAACTCCACAACAATAGACATGAATAGAGGTTAGAATTTCATATCCAACCACAGCAAAAGCAACATACTTAGATGTGAGTTACAAAAACTCACCTTTTTAACTCAAGAACAAGAAGAAGAAGCTCAAATGCAAAGGAACAAGGCCAACCACTCTCTACTTCAACTCTACTAGCTTCAATCTAAGATCAAACAAACATTTCCTAAGTTTAGGTTTAGGAATTTCTGAGATTGAAGAGAGAAAGAGATAGAGAAGATG
Source organism: Allium cepa (assembly GCA_030765085.1). Taxonomy (NCBI): domain Eukaryota; kingdom Viridiplantae; phylum Streptophyta; class Magnoliopsida; order Asparagales; family Amaryllidaceae; genus Allium; species Allium cepa. The sequence goes on along the minus strand of CM060934.1, from coordinate 548,681,345 downwards.
AAGAAGAGGCTTACCAATTGCTTCTCCTTGATTTTGGAGCAAGAATATGAGCTAGCAAGAAGAACTAGGGTTTGCAATTTCTATTTCCCTTTCCCTTCCACCATTTTCAGTTGGAGCTTGAGTTTAGAAGAGTGGAATGAGAGAATGGAGAGGAGAGGGCTGAGTTAGGGTATTAGTTAAGCTAGTGGGCTGAACCCAAACCCTAAATCCAATAGAAAAAGTAGCGAAACTCAACTTACTCCAAACATATCAAAGATTATACTCAAAATGATCGCAAACGACATTTTGGAACCAATGGAGGTGGTTTCGAGTTCCAATTCGGCCATTTGCAGAAAGTAACATTTCGGACCTCAAAAATCCGAATAACGACGCTATATTTAAATTAAACATTTAAATATAAAATCGTTAAATAGGTGGGTTGTTACATGCGGTGTACGAGTGCACGCACTAATATAGTACACATGGATCGTGTAATATGGAATATAATATAAATGCGGAAATAGATGATAGTAGCAAAGTAAATAAAAATAGAAAAATCACACCAGAGATTTTTATACTGGTTCGGAGCACCGTCCTACGTCCAGTCCCAGACTTCTATCTGGATTTTCACTATTAACTACCTCGCTTCACCCGGAGGAACAGGTTTACAACACCCGAGCAAACGAACGGGATTTCACGCCTCTAATACACTGAGGACTTCAACACTTGCCTCTTACAACACCGAGGACTTCAACACTTGCCTCTTACAACACCGAGGACTTCAACAAAGATGAATATAATTGTTTGTTGACGGTATGTGTTCTTGCTAACACAGTTTTGTCACTTGTAGTACAAACTTCCTATAATCTTATCCTCAAAATATGTGAATGGTGTTTTGTGAAGATTAAGGGAAGTATATTACTTATTGAATCAATAGATATGAAGTAATTTCAATGATTCAATAAGCAATTAAAATAATTGAGAGCTTTTAGAATGCAGGAGTAGTAAGATCAGAAATTAGAGTAAAAAGAATATGTTTTTCATGTTATTTGAATCAATGATTTAGATGAGTTTATATAGAAAAAAATAGTTGTAACTCTTTGTGAACAGTAGCCATTAATAGATATGATCATTTGATGAAAGGTAAGAGATGCAACCATTGGAGAAAGAAGTGTCTTTTGGAAAAGGTTTCTCTCTGTTTAAAAACGGTCGATGGGTCAAAAAATGGCCAGTAGACAGGATTTCAAATATATAGTCGTTATGTGCATGTGTGCACGTTTATTGTGCATTTTACACAGAAACGGTCGACCGCCTAATTTATGACCGGTCGACCGGACTCTGTTAATTTGCTCAACAAATGTGCAAATGCTTCTTTTAAACATATATATATCGATTATATTGAGATGCATGATTATTTGAGGATAAATTTTAACAATTTTATCACTATTACAATATCAAATAATCAACCTATAATCTATAGTACCATATGTAGCTCTTTTGTGCCTCTTTATAGCCATGATGTCTTTGTTTTGTCGATCGCCTTTATTTCTTTGTCAGAAATCAAAAACTTCATAGAACCTATGACTCAACAATAAGTATACAAATGTATCATATACATATGTATATCTATGTGCATGTATAACATGAAAATCCGTCCATGGCATAACATGCCCGAATATATATGTTGGGATATACATTGCAAGGACACATTAACTCGTTCTATATGTATTGTATGTTATGCATATACTTATAGTTTTAAATGTCTAAGTAATTATATATACGTCTATATTTGCATATACATACATACATATATATATATATATCAATATATTACATAAAATATTACATACATACACATATATATATTATATTTTAAATAACAAATAAACAAATAGTACATATAAAATTATAGATTTATGAAAATTAGATATTTTACATATTTATTTATATATACGTATGAATTAAAATAAAATAATAATATAAATACATAAGTACATACATATATATAATAACTAAATGTAATTTTATGTATTATAATAAATTATATATAAATATAAATATATATAAATTTATTTTTTAATTTTCCAATTCAAAATCATTATATATAAAAAAATTATAACTATAATTTATTATTATATAGTTATTATGAATTAATAACTTAATTTGTCATTAGCTAAATAATATAAAATAATTATATAATAAAATATAAAATTCTAAATTTTTCCTAAATCAAGAATAATATTTTCAGAGTTGCAAAAACTTTTCAATCTTCTATGAATAAAAAGTATATTTTTTAATTAATTAAATACCAAGTAGTCGATTTTTAATTTAATTTTGAAAATTATAAAAAAAATAAAAAAAAATCAAATATTTTTGTCGGGAGCTTTTGAAATGATGAACTAACTCTTAAAAATATCAAATTGGATTTTTGAAATGTTATTTATTTTATATGAATTTACTAAATCTTATAGTGATTTAATAATGAAAATTTTTATCTAATGATAATAAGAAAATTAAATCAATTTTATATATATTGTATGTGTGTGTATGCTTTGATACAGATTGTTGTAAATATATTTTAACAAAGCTAGCCGGCTTTATAGTGGGATGTGCCATTGTACATATATAATGGGAAAGCATGTGTTCTATACATGCATGGAACAACTAAATGGGAGAAAAAGCCCAAACTACAAAGAAAATAAAGCATATGAGCTAGGAAAAAGAAGCCTAAACTACTAAAAAATATGACTACTCACCCTCCAATGAGGGACTACCACGCCAACATCAATCGGCGGGCCAATAACATGAACATGCCCAGAGTAAAGAGTAGCCAGATTTAGATCATAACATTCAGACGAAGGAGAGTAAATAAATTTCCTATCCCAACCGACATTATAAAACATAATTTTGTTCTCCTCACCTATCTCTCCGACCCTAGTTAGGGACAACCATCACCCTCAATGTGTTATATAAGACAACTATGTAAATATATTGATTTGCATATTAATATATATGTGTATTTATTGATATAATATTAAAATAAAATCTCTTTTATTTACATGGATCATTAGATTATTAATAAATATCAATATATATGAGTACATCAAATTTATGCACATAGCTAATCATTATTGTCACAACAATATTACCTATAAAAATCTCACATAACTAACAAAACAATAATAATGTATATACATAGGTGTACATGAGCAATAAATTATTATACCATAATTATCTACCTATTATGTAAATAAATGGTTACCAACAACAGATGACATCAAGTCCACGTTGAAAAGATGAATCCTCTTCCTTTGGAAATTCTCGCAATTCATCAGATTGCTAATCCTTTGAACCGTAGACCCTTTGCTATCAAATAGCTATCCATTCGAAGTGATTTGATTTGAGATCTAATTGAAGATTTATAGCTACGATTCGACCTCCCTTAGGATGGAAGAGGTAGCAAAAGTCTATTTCGAAGTAGGTTTAGAGATAATTTTGTAATAGTTGAATGAGAGAGAAAAGTGGATAGTATCTTATACTTTTTCTCAACTAATCTCAACCATGCATTTTAAAACCCAACTTGCTACATTTTTGCCGACCCTATCCTATGTCATTGCAACCAAACCATGCCTCAAACAACATAGGCTAATGGCTAATTTAACCCCAATTAAATAAGTTTAATCAAATCCATTTTAATTTGTTATCAGTATCTCATATCGATCGATGTATTTATAATTATTATAAACATATATAACAATATATATTTCTCAAATCATATTCAAATTTTATAATTAATATTTCATAAATATCAATTAACTTAATTAATTTATAACAGTTATAAACTAATTAAATCATTTGGTCTAAAGAGAATTCATCATTTCGATTGTGTAATTCTTTGGTGTAAATTTGGTCAGCAACTAACTTCTAAATATTCAAATATTAACGTTCACACATCACTTAGTGGGTGATATGACATTATGACCAAATTTATCGCTTATTTAGTTTCTAGAAAAATCTAATTTTAGTTTAATAAACTTTCCTGATTGTGATATTTATTTACACCAATACTCTTCATCAAAACTATATCACTTTGGGCTTATGGAATTTAGTAATGGTCAAAATTCCAATATCATCCATATTCAACTCTATAGTCCAAATACAAAGTCCTTGATTCAATAATAACATATTAACCGAAATGCTCTGGCCAGATTCTTTAACTTTGAGTTGACATGATGTAACGTCCTGCCTTTTCATACGCTTTAAATCGACGACAAACCATACATGTCAGACTTAAAGCATACAGAAGGGCGAATTTTTATGGGGTAAATAAGAAGAAGCGAAGAAAGGAAAAGAACAAAACAGAATCTTACAGCGGAACGATAAAATATAATAATCAAATATACAGTTCATGAAGCTGTTTTACAAAATATTCGATTATACTTATACAATACATATCAGAGTTACACATACCAGAGAATAATCAATAACAATGCAGCAGAACAATGTGATGCAGTGGAATATAATAAATAGTAGTAATACAAATCTTCGTCTTCGTCCTCCAAAGATAAAGACTTCGAATCCTGAAATGCTCAGACTGAGCCGAGCGAATTGAAAAGACAAAACACTCGAGTCAAAACTGAAAGATCTTATGTAAGTTAAATCAGCAACAAATAATATGAGTGGAACGGCGTCATTGATGTTTACGGGATTTGACATCTCCTATCCAGTGTCTAACGTGAGTGCAGTAACTTAAGAGATACTCGGGATTCACATCTCTTAAGGATCCGTTAAACTATTTACTATGTAGTAATATTTCGCTATTATAATAATGTCTAATGGTAAAATAAACTTACTTTTAAATAGCGTTAAGGGATTACCCATATAGCCCTTAAAACGTAATAGTGCCAATAGTCTATAGACAACCGTAATACCTCCTGATGGGGATGCTACCAGAGGATACTTCATAGGTACGACACAAATCAAACTCGTACAAGGCGCGATAGGGTAGGTGACACGGCACAACTAGGAATGCCAGGGTAGATATACCAATTATGCTTTCGGGCCGGTGGTAACGCATAGCGCGCAACTACCGCCCACCTCAAGCCACATCTCCAAATCAAAAAATCAAAAGTGGCCACTGAATCAATCCAAAAGTTAGAGTATAATATCGAAGGGATGTGTCCGATAAAAGGTGCTACCTTCTTAGCCCGTCAGTCGCTCCTGTTTTACCCACCTTATGCCAACTCACGTGAGTCGGGCCACGTATTTACCTCAAAGGAAACGCCGCCACCATCCTACTTCATTTTGGAATCTCCACCACGTACACGGTTGTTAAAGTGGTTTTCGGAGTTGGCAGAGAGTATGACAACTTCCGATCTCGGTCTCTTTAACAACCAAACGTTATTATAACAACGCGGTCGTTTCAAAATAATTATACTTCAAAACCAGGATACAATATTCATTTCAAAACCATATAAGTATGATATCATTTTTGTTTTAAAAACCAAATCAATATGATATTATTTTAAAATCATAGTATTTCCAAGTAATAAAATTTCAAAACCAAAGATTTGAAACTATAACACTTCCAAAATGCAATACTTTGAAATTTATAACTTTGAAACATAACTTCCACCCCTTACATGGTTTAAATATTTAAATATTTTATAAAATAAACTAGCTTCTTAAATTTCACAAATCAATTCCAAAACAACCCAAATTTCTAAATTTTAAATTTACCCAATCCCCAAATCATAAATTTCAATTAAATTTGGTTTTCAAATAGACCATTCCAAATTATGTCGATTTCAAAACAGATTTGATCCACAAAATAAACCATTTCAAATTTAATATACTTCAAAGCTTAAATATTCAATATTTCAAACTAAATTTTATAAGTCATATATATATACCGAGTTCACTTTACTATTATTTAGTTTTGAAATATTGGCTTAATAAATCCAATATCCTTTAAATAAAACTTCAGATTTCAATAATTAAATATTCCTCAATTTATTTAGACTTGATATATTCACTTAAACATCTTAACCCCGAATTAAGTTACAAAACCATATTCTTTAAAAATCTAAACTTCACTAAGTTCCAAACGGATTCTTATTAAATATAATTCTTAATTAAATAAAATCTCAAATCAATTCCAAAACTACCTTCTCAACCTTGATTTATAAAAATCAATATAAACTCTATATTAAAATATAATTTAAGTAAATACTTATCCATATTATATTTTAATAAAATCAAACTTTATTATTAAACTTATTTTATACTTTAAACAATTTTATTCATAGCTTAAAACCAAGAATTTAACTATATATAAAATACCATTTATAAAATATCTAAATCAATATCTCATAAAACCATATATTTCTTTACAAAACCATAGAAATCATTTCAAAATATTTTATATATATTGACCGCGGTGTCTGTATAAAATTTTCTAGCCTATGGTCAAGTGATACGGATATTTATCATTTCAATCCGTACTTTAAAATAAAATACGGTTATATATCATTTCAAACTGCAATCCCAAATGAAATAAAAAATGCATAACAACTTGCAGTTTATAACAATATAAAATACAACATCCATTCATCCAATATCAATCATCAACCATTTACCACAATCATCATCCAATTCAAACTATAACATTAATATATAACAGAAAATAAATATCATGTATTTACTAGCAGTTTATATTCAATAATAAATTAAATAACAAATTAACTGGCAGTTTGTATGCAATGATAAATTAAATAACAATTTAATTCAATAAATTTAATTTAACTGGAATGATGATAAAATATACCAAACAGCCATAATAAATTTCAATCACATCAGAAATTAATTCAACACACATAAGAAATTTTATAAGTTGTGAGTGGGTTAAAACATTCACCTTTTGAACTTAAATTGAATTTAAATCCAATTTAAACCCAAAAATTGAACTTTCTCAAAATTCATCCAAATCCATGCCAAAATGTCTGGAATTTCAATATGAACCCATAGGAACAAACAACGCGTGAAGCGGACCTCGTACGTAAAAGTTACGTGCATTAGAATGATTGAAATTGAAATTAGAATAGAATAAAATAAAATAAACACCTCACTTTCCAGCCACGTCACGTGTCTTTTATAGCAGGCCCTAGCATCTTCTGACGTACGCACCCCAATACGGCCGCCACACCATACGTAACCCACCGCCACCGAACTACGATGCAACACCACCTACGCGGTCGCTAAGCTCTCGCGACCACCCCATGATTCGCCGATCACCACACAAAATCACGATCGACGATGAATCATGCCGGGCGCCAGTTGCTACCTTAAACCCTAATGAATTTTCTAGGCGAATCCAACCATCGAATCGCAGAATAAACACCACCGATGCATTGCGTGCATCACTCTCCACCCAACGGTACCCGCGATTTGCCGATCCGTTAAAGTTCATCGATGTTCAACGAACGGCCGAGATTTGTCCGAGAATTTCTAACCAAAATATGAATCAAAACAAAAAATGAATTGTAGTTCCAAAATGCGCTCGTCGAGAGCTTTAGATTCATATAAAATTTGGCATAGTTTGTATAGTTTGAAATTTTGACTTTGGATTTGATTTGCAATTGGATTTGGTAGTGAGAATTTGTTTGTCTGCCATTGAGGAGTAGATATAGTTGAATTTTACATATAAACAAATGAGAAATAGAGGTAGGCTAGGATTTATAACAGGTATTTATAGACAAAGCTGAAATAGAATGGATCGGATCGATTGGATATACGCAATGAACGATAAAATGGCCTGAAAAGTCCATTCTGACTCCGGAACGAAATTGAGTCAACCCATATATCGAAATAGATGTTTTAAAATATTTGAAATCAATGGAACAGGTTTCAAGTCCAAATTCCATCGTAAGAAGTTATGCTAAAATCAAAGTATTTCAAATCGATTTCAATTGATTTCAATTTAATTGATTTCTGGGCGTTTCGATTCTCTACGATTAAACGACAAGTCCGTTCGTTACGAAACTTGAAATCCTACAATAATTCATCGTTACGGATCCGATGAAACTGGTTTCGTCGAAATCCGGGTCAGTGGCCAAAATGGCTATTTTCTAGTTAATTAAATGAATTAATAATTAATTAATTAAATTAAATTTTCAATTTCAATTCGATAATTGACAAATTTCATCATTTTTGACTTCTCAATCATTTATAATAACATAGGAAAAATTTTAGATACCAATTTAAAGTTGATTTAAACCATCATTTGTAGTGTTTAATTTCAATTTCATTATATTCAGAAATTATAATATAAAATCCCCAAAACCCATTTATTAAATTGTCAAACCTTGTTATTCACATCTCTTATCACTATAAGGATGAAATTAACATTGGTTCATGATTTATTACATTAAAATCTCCAAATTTCATCTTAGTTTCAATTAACGAAATATTTAGATATTTAATTTCATCTAATTGCAATTAATTCAATTATTATAGTTCAAATCCCAATAAATTGATAAATCTTTATTTCCATTCTTTTAAATTCCACAAATTGTCATATTATAAATAGAATTGACATTATTTCCAATTATTCCCTTAATTTACACCGACATAACCTTTAATTTAAATTTATTGCAATATTTTACCGGTTTTAATTTCATATACTAAATAAATGATTACTTTATAATAATTGTTGCCACCAACTCTTAATCATATTTATATAAGTTATCATTTCCAAACAATTACATACAGAACGTTGATTTTATTCAATTACTATTTATCATTATTACTTCATTGATTAATTCAATATTTGCATTTGTTTTCTTATATTAAATTTATTGCCAAATATTCCTATTTACAATCAATTATAACGTTGCAATTTGTTTCAATCAATTGAGATTGCATTTAATTAGTTATTTATTAGCTTACATCAACATTTTTACATTTCATTTCCGTTATAAATTCATTAACGAATTACAAACTTTTATTCCTTCCAATATTAAATAACAAAATTGATTGCATAACACTGTTCTTATCCAACTATCATTAAATTTATACAAATTCATCAATTTGTTCAATATCTACTCTTGCTTCCTTATATTCAATTTTTAGCATAGTATAACAATTTACATTACTTCAATTAATCGTAATTTCATTTCAATTATTAATACTTAGCTTTAATTTCCATGGTTGCATTTCATTTTAGCATCCCTTTTATTACTAAATTACAAAAAATTTGTTTCTTCCAAATTTATTTACAAAAATCTTATTGATTTAACTTATTTTAATCATTGAAATTTACGGGTGGTTACACATAAGTTGATTGTGATACTAACCTCATATAACTAAGGAGAAGAATCTTCTCTTGAATAGTGCTTCACTCCCAATACTTCCACTCGAGCCAACTATATTCACTCACGCCTGCTATGATTTGACTATAATCAAACCAGAGATTTCATATTGAAGATTCGTGGTATTGTCAAGTCGAGAGAACTGTGTAAGTCAATGACATTGATTTTTTTTGTTTGACCGTGGTTATAGTAACCAACAAAAAAATATCGAGTGACTCGTTCCATAGTTATCCAATAACTATCTCTATGTAACCCTTAGGTGCCCCAACCACCATGAGTAATATACCGTCCAACATTAGGAAAGCGTTACATACTCTAGTCTGAACGGATACATCGATATCTAGTCTCAATGCATCTTGACTAGAAATATTTAAAATGGTATATTTATTTTTATTGTGATAAATTTCACACAGTTACATCAATTTTTAACTACTATCACAAAACATACATTTAAGGATTTTTTTATTAAATATACTTTTAATTTAATTAATTAATATGGCCACATTTTATCAAGTATTATATATAGAGAAAGTACCTTTTATTTCGAAAAAGATTGGTCAACGAGATAGATATATGTAACAAATTACATAATTGCCCCTAGGGCATACCCTTAACTCTATCAATCTTGCACTTGCACTTGGGGTCAACTATGGAATCTTATTTCAACTTCTCTAATTAGTTTCCTATAAACCGATTTGGTCAGTCCCTCAGTGAATGGGTATGCTATTATGTTTTAATTATCTACTCTGTCAATCAACTCTCTCTGATGCTGTAAACTCCTTTATCATATAGAACGACTTGGAGTATGTCTTTCGACCTTCAATGAGCTCTTAGTTCCGTTATGAACTATATATGACATTTTTATTACATAATAAAGTTGTGGGATTCTCAACATTTGGAATCATTCTTGACTCGGTTATAAATTTGTGCATTGATATTTATATACGCTTCTTTATTGTTTAGTTATTCAAGGCGACGTACTTAGCCTTTTCCATTGAATCAGATATAAACTTTTATTTGGAACATTTCCAATTAAAAGATTTTTAAAGAATTTATAATTGACATATCATACTCAATATCACTTATGAAACTTTGAGTCCGAACACTTCTTCACAAGGAGTTCATTGTTTCTGTAATCAATTCTCTAGTATTTTATAAATACACGAGAACACTCTAAACTATCATTCAGTGATATCAATTTGGATTTAATATTTGCTTCATGTACCAAATACATGAATAAATCATGATATCATAACCAACATAACATGTATGATAATTTCTATTACCATGCATAAGGAATCCATCTTACATGTTCCATGTTAAACATTTTAATAGGGCATCCTTGTATACTGTTCGGGACATTCCCTTTATCTTTTATGCCTACTATAAAAGACATCATTTACAAATCCAACATCGAGTATTAGAACAACTAAGGCTGATTTTAATACAAAAACATTGTTAAAATCGTCAATGTGTCGTTTACTTACAATTTAGAAATATTAGTGCACCTTTTAATGTTCTTTCTTATCAGCACACACTTTCTCTACATTTTAATTGACAATCAAACTATTTTATATTTTTGCGAAAACACTTATTTAATTTTGATGCATATCGAATGATGCTTTTGCATCTATTCTTGGATCATATCCAAACAGTCACAAACTCAAGTATCACTTCCACTAACTTTGAGACACTTTATCTGTTATGTGCAAACAGTCTATTCTAAATCGTTATTTAGAATTTTCCATTTCATCACATATGTAACAGATCACAAAGTCTTATAAAGCGATAATTTTGTGAGCAAATCCAAAATAACTTGATCGTGCTGAATTATGAATCTATTACGCTGATTTCAACGTGTTAAATTTACAAGATTACTTTTATCAACATCGCTCATTTAATTCCAGCTGCATTAGTCTTGCTCATAAATACACAATCGCAATCGATGGATCATATCCCTTCGGTTACAACGATCAAAATCGTGTTTTGATAACGCACTTGGAATTCATTTTTGGATCCTCACATCATACCATATTATAGAGTCAATAGTCTTAATGGTTTATTTAAACAACCGAAGATTATATATTTTGGACATTAATAAGAAACTCGTAGTTTCTCTTTAATATGCGAGAATACTTATTAGACACTCTAATGCGATGTGTTTTATTTAGGTTAGTTGATTTCATTTCGTCTCATTAATCAATTTTTTATTGAATCGTATCCAATCCCATTTTACTGCCAATAATTTCTCAAAGAAGTTCCTTCACTATGAAGTTGGTATTTCTGGAAACAACAATTGTTTCTCGATGCAATGGAACATGTATTCATAAGCACTTTATGAATTTCCTTTTATTTACAACCGATTTAGTTTAGTTCACAAAACATGTGTTCAAAACATAAGTTTGTCATCCAAGGACTGTCCTTCCTAAACTCCTTCTGGGGAGATCCTTACAAGACCCTCACGAATAATTATTACATGCAGACTTTCGATTCGCATAATCTGCCAACTCCTTGACCTATGATATGTTAGGGTTACTTATAAACCTTTATCTTGTATGATTTTGTAAACTATTATTTAGATGAAATAATATTAACCTTGTGTACTACTCTTAAGTACATGCCCATAAAGAAAAAAATTAACTCAAGTTAACTTACAATTAATTAAACGTACTCTATTCAACAAAGTTCGATTGCTCCTTACCGATACATCATTATGTATCACATGGAGAAGTGACTTTTGAGATTGAATCTTTATTCATTTTTTGGTACGTTTGGAAATTTTCCCAATATACTTACGTATTAGATCAAATCGAATTATTTTTATTACATGTTATTTTATTTACTTCCGTTTTATACTCTATGAGTTTACTATAGACATACTATATGTGTATCAAATACACATGTCCATGTCGGTGATAACTCATCGGTGAATATAACAAAGTATATGGAGCCGTTTTGATATTAATAGACTTGCGGTTGCATACATCAATACGGATCAATCCGAAGAGTTCATCAATTCCTATGATGCTCCCATAAAATGGGTGCATAGACCTTAATTTTTTGTGGTATAATTAACTAGTATCATATGTTCATAATCATATGATAAAAACTATTTCCCAAAACTACGACTTAGTTTATAATTCCAAAAAATTGTAAGTAATTTTAGATACTTTTGTATTTCCTAATGCATCGCTTTTGTTATGAAAACAAATATCTCATTGAGTTTTATTTCATAATGAACATTCATAATATTCACAATGAAATATAATTACTTATATTTTTCAATTGATACTGAAAAATAGCCATTATTTCATAAATAATGTTCGGCATGTTTTTCGAAAACAATTTCGTAATCTGACGCAATCAATCAGTTCTATATGGCATGCTCCCACTATCTTCGCCATTACTATAATACCATACTAAATTCGAAGGTCCATCATTCACTTAATTTGCATTGTTTATTCCATGCACTGTAACTATATTACAGTGGAGAATTATTTGATCAAATATATTGAACTTAAAGAAATAAATCTCATAGAAAAATAATTCTATATGAAAATACATTTTGAAATAGAAATTCTATTTCTTATTCCAACACTAAGTATAAATTACTATTACAGTTCTCGTTTTGATGTCTTTTATGTAGCAAAAGTGACCATTCACTCTCTTCATTTCAACTATACCTTAAATCACATCTACTCTTGTATATTCATTTTTCATTCTAAATGGTCAGACCATTTAAAAGAAAACCTTACTACAACATCATAACAAACTCTTTAAAAAGATGCATTTAATCATCCTTAACATTTAAGGACATCAAATATGATGCACCTTACGTAAACTGATCAAACCGACAGTTCAGTAACTGAATTCTCAAATTTATATTGTAGTTTTGGACTTGTATTACATTTAAAAAAAATATAATCTTATATTGTAATCAATCAAATTGAATACTCGGTCTTATAGTATTGTTTATTTGGTTGTTTCAAATGAACTAATTTCATTAAAGTATCATACATTATGAATTGTGACCGTTCCCCATTTAATATTTATACTAATAGTATATGGATCAAATATCCATAGTCTTATATTTCTTTTAGAGTTTGAAACTTACAGAATGCAATGAACGATCTTGACCAAATAAACATGTAAGTTACCAAATTATGAACATAATAAGCAGTTGTAAAATTAGGCATTTGCAATGGTGTGGAAACATTAATATGCAATAGGCATTTATTAGTAAGTATATGTTATACTTCTATTTGTCAATTTTCAATTCAGTTCATTTGTATATCTTAATTGCTAAACGTTTTATCAATTGTATTAAATGCAAAAATTTATTATTATAGAATATTATAACATTATATAACATAAGTTCTTACAATATTAGAAATGTTAAATGTTATCATTTCATTTTTCTAATAAGGCCCCCACTGGTATTTTATGTTTCACTAAACCCTAAGCGAAACATAGAAGTTTTACGACTTTACTAGTGAGTGTTAAGACTCATATGCCTTAGGATTCTGACGTTGAGGAAAGTTTAATAAATCACAGACCCACATATGATGAATAACTCCTTATCGGTTGTATCACATACAACTCCTAACCTATGGTTCTTAGTCCTAATGCTGACTTTACCTTGAGGAAAGCTCAAAAAATATGTGCATTTATCTTACATCGTCTATTCAATATATTAATCGCACTACACATAAGATCCCTAACCTGAGGAAAGCTCAAAAACTAAAGAAATGAAAGTAATTTATTGGTATATAAATGGTAGATGATAACTTTATATTGAAGGTTCATAATCTTTAATATATTATGTTGGGTGATATCGACTTATGGAATAAAGTATTTTTCTGAAATGCCCTCATGATTCAAGTGTCGGACACAATTGAGACAACGATATACAAACAATGTGTATATATTTATTCCTTAAGTCCGTTTAGGATTTCCTTAATGTTCCACGTTTAGTTTATACATTCATATTATATAAGTTTTATTATTATATAACTTTTATATTTCATACTACTTATATAATAGTCTTACGTAAAATATTATATTAATTAAATCATATTTACTTAATTTTTAATTGATTAAAAATTTAATTAGTTAAAAATTTAATTAATTTTATATTATTTTAATATAACATTTATATTGAATATTTATTATACACTATAACCTTTATAGTTTTACACATATATCTTATATATGTATACATTCATTTAATTAATTACCCTTTAATTAATTACTTAATTAACTAACCTTTAATAATTTATATAATTAATTAATTTTCAATGAATTTATTTAATTAAACAATTTTAATTAAATTTTATTAATTTTAAAATTTAATTCATATACTACAAGTATATTATGTATTTTAAACATTTTAAGATATCATAACATATATCATAATATATAATATATGCATACATATTTTTATTAATTAACTTATTTAATTAATTTATTTTATTAATCCAATTAATAAATTTTAAATTTTCGAAATTAATATATGTTTTGAAATATTTTTTATATTATAACTATTATAATATATTTATATCTTATTTTATATTTAACATTTAAATTTAAAATCTTATATTTTAGTTTTCAAACAATTTTGAAAATTAGCCCAAGACCCAATTCAAATTTGGGCCTTTTTTATTAGGGACAACTTTGTGCTTTAAGCTTAATAGTTAACCCTAACGAGACTAACTTAGACTACATAGACTATTGGGTTCCGAAATTTATTTCTCAAAAAATATTCAAATTTTATAATTAATATTTCATAAATATTAATTAATTAATAATAATTATAAAATAATTTAATCATTTGGTCTAAAGAGAATCCATCATTTCGATTGTATAACCGTTGGGTGTAAAATGCGATTAGCAATTAACATCGAACTATTCGAATGTTAACGTTCCCACATCACCAAACAGGTGGTATTACAATTTGGCCAAATTATCACTTGCTTAATTTCAGTAAAATCCAATTTTACTTAAATAAGCATTACCCAGTTGTGACATTTATTTACACCAATTCTCTTGATTAAAAGTATATCACTTTGGATGCATGGAATTTGGTAATGGTCAAAATATTAATATCGTCCATATTCAACTTTATAGTTCAAACACAAAGTTCTTGATTCAATAATAACAATTATTATTAACTAAATTGCTCTGGCCAGTGACTTTGCTTTTACTTGATTTCATTTGGCCATGATACTAACCCCATTTAACTGAGGAGATAAATTCTCTTTTGAATAGTGCTTCACTTCCAATACATTCACTCGACCCAACTATAGCCACTGGATGGACGCCATGTCATGATTTGACTATAATCAAAGTACAACTTTCATATTGAAGGTATGTATTCTTAAGTAGAGACAATTATGTAAATCAGTCACATTGATATTTTCTATTTGACCTTAGTTATATTAACCAACATAAAACTATCGAGTGAGTTGTTACATGGTTATCCAATAACTATCAGTACGTGACCCCTAAGCGCCTCCAACAGCTATGAGTATTACACCGTCCAACTTTGGAGAGCGTTACGTACTCTAGTCTTAACGGATACATGGATATTTTGTCTTGATACATTTTGATTAGGAACATTTGAAATGGTATATTTATTTTTATTATGATAAATTACTCACAGTCACAATATTTTGTAACTATTATCACAAACATGCCATTTATAGATTTTCTATTAAATATACTTTTAATTACATTAATTAATTAATATAACCACATTGCATCATGTACATTATAGAAAGAAGCAACCTTTTATTTCGAACAAGATTGTCAATGAATTGGGTACATATAACAAATTACATAATTACCCTAAGACATACCCCTAACTCTATCAACATTGCCCTTTCCTAGAGTATATGAGCTATCGAAATTGTACGAAGCTAAACAATCCATCCACCTTTGCAGCCTAAGAACCAAGTTCTTCTAGGAGAATAAATACTTCATAGACTTATGATACGTATACCATCAAACTACTCTCCTAATAGATAATACCTCCATGGCTTGAGCGCAAAGATAATGGCTGCTAACTCAAGATCATGGGAGAGTAGTTTTTCTCGTGGACCTTCAAATATCGACTAACATAGCTCACTACTCACCCTTGCTGCATCAAAGCTGTACCCAACCCCATACCAAAAGCATTAATATATACTATGAACGCCTTCGTGCCATCAAGTAATACCAAAACAGGTGCGCTAGTCAATGCTTCCTTTAGCTTAATAAAAGCATCCTCGCACTTCGCATCCCATGAGAACAATAAATTCTTCTTGGTGAAGCAGGTCAGAGACGCAGAGATCTTCACGAAGCCCTTAATGAACTTCTTATAATAGCCCGCTAAACCAAGGAAACTCCTCACTTCTATGGCATTGTTGGGCACATACCAATCCTGAACTACAACAAATTTACTAGGATCAACCGGCAATCCACTTTTCGAGACAACCTGTTCCAAAAAGCGCACCTTCTCACGCCCAAAAGTGACATTTGGAAAACTTCACCTATAACGATTCATCAATTTATCACTTTGATAAATTCTATTTACTTTTATATTTATTCAAATAAAATATTGATGGTTTTGAGTGATAATAAGTAATAGTAATCTTATTTTCAATAAATATTTAAATAAAAAAAATTCCTCCAAATTTATATCGAAGAGATAGCATTGAATTTAAATAATTGATTCATTAATTTAAATTGAGATTTAATTGTTTAATAATTATTTTAATTATCCAAATAATTATTTTAAATAAGTGTAGTTCATTTTGAATAGTTATAAAGTGATAATGAATCATTTATAATAGTTTTATAAAGGGATATATTTAGTTTGAAAATATAAGAAAAAATCGATATCACTTTATCAGTATAATAGCAATTTTTGTAAATAATTTTTAATATGAGTTTATATGGTTTTATAGTTCAAATCTAATCATTTTAATTGGTTTAAAATGATAAGAAATTTATTTTTGAATTTTTTACAATATACGTACGTTAAAGCATGAGTGAAAATGTGACCGATAATCGATTCTCCGAATTTCAACGATTTAACAAACAGAAGTCTTTTGAAGACATTCAAAGTGTTATACACCTACATATACATGCACATATATGTTACATACACATGATAACAAGCATATAAACTTAAATATATGAATATAATTAACTAAATATATTAAAGATTTCTTACACCTTAAGCTTAAATAAGTCAACATATGCATACACGAGATGATGGAAGTGATGTGCACATGGGGGGAGTGGAGGTTACAGCCATGGATTTTGAAGGGAGAGGTGTGTTGGAGAAGCCTTGAAAAGGTAATGTGTACGTGTCTTCTTTTACACTCTTTCCTTTCCTATAAATACCATCCCTCTTTCTCACAAATTCCTAATATCATTTCACCTCTTCTTCCTATTCTTTTTCAAGCTTTCTAAGAGCTCTCCAATTGCTTTTTATTCATAAAAAATAAATTATAAAAGTTAGAAAAAAAATACCGCAAATAAAAGAAGAAAACGATATATACTAGTTTATAATATGAATCCGCTTCAAAACTAGTCTAAAACTCCTCCACTTCTCTTCCAAAAACAATTACCACTACCCCCACACCACCTTGGTCATGCTCCCAAAGCAACACCAAGCTAGGCCGAGCTCCTCTTTGAGTCATAGGCTTGGTTTCATTTGCTTTGGCTCGATAGTAAAGGAGCTATAGCCGATTTCCTATTTGCTTGAAGGAAATGAAGGTGAGATATTCTAAACTATTAAACTATATTTTGGATGATGATATGGTGTTGCAAATGGATGTTTAATATGCTTTGATCATCAAGTTTGGTTGTTTAAATATTAATGTTGAAAATATATGCAAGTCACGAATATACACGTCGATGAACACAAAGGATATCACTTTCCCTGAATTAATGAAATAGCCTATTTGGAATTGTCAAATCTCTTAAAAATGGTTCAAAATAAAATATTTTATAAACATTCAAAAAAAATTTAGTGAATTTTGAATGAGAATACAAAATTTAGTTAAAAATAAGCGCGTCTCGTAACGGTAGTTCGCGATTTCACGTTACAAAAGTCAAACAAGTTTAAAAGTTGGAATGTAGCACGGAATTCTTCGAGATAAGAATTTTCCAAACAAATATATCCATAGTTTTCCAATGAAGAATGAAAATCAAGATTTTGATAAGTATATTTTGAAATATGAGAAAGACAAGTTTTGGAAATATCCCGATTTTGCAGTTCGGAATCCAAAACTGGATTTCGTAGAAAATGATGTTGAAATTTTTTTAAAAAGTGGAATTAATCTTATAAATCTTTTAAAATATTTTAAAAGTGATTCGAGTAATACAAATGAATTTCAAATAATAATAAGTCGTTTTGATTAATATAGCTTAAAAGAGAACTTTGCGCAGCACTTTTTTCTAACTTTTGAAATATAGCTTTCAACTTAACAATTCTTCTCCAAATCCTTTATAAATGTTTTTAAACGGTTAATAAAGAGTTTTAAAGATAATTTGAAGGATTTATGAAATGATTAAATGTTTTAATGATTTAGAGTCAACCAAATAATTTGGCTGCCTTAGGGTGTCAAAGACATAGTGTCTAGGCTTGGGTTTGGGAAACCGGTTTCTTGCTCTTCCTCGCTCTCCGCACTGGCCCGACAGAGGGGTAGTAAATTTAATTTACTCATATTGAAATTTTGAAAAAAAAACAATAAACAAAAAGATATTTTCCAGATTTAAAAAATTTGGATTTTATGGATATAATATACTTGTACTTGGTGTTAAAGCCCGAAGAGGGAACTCATAATATTCATGGAGTTTAAAAGGTGATTTCGCCGTTTTTCCGCTCATAGTATTTGTTGAATATGGAAATTGATATTAAGTAGAATTAGATGATTTCTACAAATTCTACTCACGTAATATTTACTAATTTTTGGGATTGACATCCTAGATAACATGGTTTTAACTCAATCAAATTTTGAGTTTTGAACTAAGGAACCTTTATAAATATTTAAATGAAATGATTTTAGAATATTTTGCTAAGTGTAAAATGACATGGTTTCGAATTATTCAAATTAAAAGATTTTTAAGTAATCAAAGATTTTGATAAGAGAGGTTTAACATTTTTGTATATATCGAAAAGAATGTTTTAGAAATATATATCTCTAAAAGATATTTAATAAAAAGAACTTAATAAATTAAAGAATTATTCTCTATTCACAAAACCACTTTTTTTATCGATGATTGGTTTGACGGAACCGGTGTAGGATCTGGGGTAATCTTTATCTGGAAAACACTTTGAACCGATGTTTACATTCGAAAGATGAATACCTAACAGAGAGAATGAAGAATGAAGACCAGAGATTTTCGGGATGATAGGACTGCTTGTTGATATTCTGGTTAACTCTCAAATACTAAAGTAGCAGCGGTCTCTTTATTTTCGAAACCCTTTGGGTTGCAAGGACTACTCACTGCTAATGGTAGTAGGAGGAGCGCCTTCGATTTCATTCAGTCGTAGAACGAACTTGTATGGACGGATGGTTGACATCGCATTCTTGAGATTTCATCGATGAATTTTATAAATATACATTTGTTTGGTGGTGGAGTAAGCAACTTCTTTTAGCTTAACACCCTTCTCTGAGACGTATGAGCTCGGAGATTGTATGTTTGTGAAAGTCAATAGCGATCAATGGAATGGTAGTGTGGCATTCAAAGGAAGATGATGTGCAAAGTAAAAGGTAATAGTTACCTCAAACCTCAAACCCGGAAATGACCGAAACAGGGTAGATTCGGCAAAGCTATATGGTTCGCAACCTTTTGGATATGATCATCCTCTTCTAGATATATTTCTTCCTACTATGACATTCGAGATGTAAAATTAGTGTGGATGTATGCTATGAGGATCCTCGGATAGGTCGGTAACGACCGAGATGATGACATATTTGGTACTATCTAGGAAGAGATAGGTCGATCTTGTGGTTGTAGAGGACCATATGTTGGGCCTTGGCACATTCCTCTAGAGATGTAATGCCAGAAGATAGTCCCATTACCTGGTCATTTGTATGAAAATTCATTCTCCAATAAGTGCCTGCCATTTTTTTGTAGAACCCACGTTTGTGGCTAGTATGCTGGAATTTAATAATGTAATAATTTCGGCTAAGATCGATAGTTTACTTGCAATGTTTCCAAAGATATGTCACTAAAAATAATATCCATTATTTTTATGTAAGAATTTTTTGGTTATTACAAGATAAAAACATGTTCCGTGTTTATGCATGGCGTGGTCTTATAAGATACCTTTTTGTTTTCAAACCACATATTTTGAGTTCTCACACCAGTTCCATGACTGATCCGGAGTTTATTTTCCTTTTCCTTAAACTATGGGCGCCCTAATTTTCCTCGAGCAGCCTAGTAGTCAGGTTTAGTTTTGAAGAAAGCTGGATGGAGCTCGAAGCATGGAGTTGGAAGATTTTACTGAAGATTTTTATCTATTTCCACCACACTTGATTTAGTAGTGTATTCCACCTCTGTAAGGATAGATATATATAACTATCCATTTTAAACTCTGATAAATGTATTTAAATTTCCGTTGTAAAGATTATTTGTTGAAATAATAAATGTGAGATTATGTTCTGTGTTTATTTTCTTTCTTACCCTTAATGATCCGCTTCTCCGGCACTTGGATTTACGGCACGTGAATACCGAAGATGTATTAGTGTCGATTTTCGAGAGTCGAAGATACGGGCCATTACATCGCCTTTAACTTATGCTCAAGGAGTGTATTGAGCTCTTCTTTTAAATGCAACATATGCTCCTCCTCGCTCTTCGAATAGACCAAAATATCATCCACAAATACCACAATTAACTTGTTAAGAAACCCTCTAAAAATTGGCTCGTTAGATCAATAATATATGTAGCTGCATTGGTTAGTCTGAAAGGCATGACTAACCACTCATAAAGTCCACCGAGTGTACTAAAAGTAGTCTTCTGGATACTATCCTTGGCTACACGCAATTGGTCGAATCCTATAGCCAAATCTAGTTGTGTGAACTCCTTCGCTCCAACCAATTGGTCAAAGATATCATTAATACAGGGTAGTAGGTACCTGTTCTTCTTTATCAACTTATTTATTTCTCTATAATCAACGCAAAGCCTCAGGGAACCACCCACCTTGGTAGAAAAGACGACTGTTGCACCCTGCTTTGAAATACTCCTCCTAATGAAGCCTTTCTTTAATAGCTCATTCACCTGCTTGTTCAACTCGTGTCTCTCCTTTAGAGCCACATGCCTTAAGGGTAAGGCAACAGATCTAGCATCTTCTATAAGATAAATTCGAAACTCGATCTTTCACTAGGTTGGGAGACCAATTACCTTGAAAAATATGTCTGTGTAATCTCTAACTATAGACACTAAATTTAGCTCATCATGTGATAGGTACAATAAGTATAAGTAACTCAGCATAACTGATCCTTGGGATCACAATAAACATCCAAGCTACATCCACTACATGTGTTCAACCTAACAACCTTCCTATCACAAACTAGGATAGTCCCATGCATCATCATCCAATCCATGCCCAATATCAAATCACTTCCAAAAATCCTAAGACAAAACCATTTCAATCGAACTCGACTGCCAAAATAAATAATTTCAAATCCCTACATGAAAGTGCACAGGGATCTAGTATAATATGGCTAAGTTGTGTATATAATTTTATGTGCAATATTATTGCTAAATAACAGAGTAAAGTAACATAAATAAAACTATCACACCATAGTTTATATACTGATTTGGTCCTCTCGTCCTACATCCACTCCCGAAGATCCCCTTTGGATTATACACTAACCAAAACACCCTTTCTTCGCTCGAAAGAATAGGCTATACTATAGATTTTTTTGACCTGACAACCTTTTTCTCCTTCAACATCGATTTTGACTGCTAGTACAGGACTTTCTATAATCTCATGGATGATTCAAGATGCGTGCGCCGTGATTATTCGAAGTGTATTAAATGATTCTCGAGTAAGTAATAGAGTTTGAAAGCAAGAGTGTTCAAGAGAGATAAGAAATTAAGAAAGCAAGTTATTCTAATTTATGAATGCTGAACTATATTTATAGATATCAAGGAGTTGCATCGAAGAGTTGTAATCGTTTAGAGAAGCCTTTACTTTTCATAGAGATGCACTTGAACGATCACAAACAATCGAAGTGTAATTTTAAAAAATAGTCGTTGCAAGATAGTTAGTCGACTGAAAATAAAAGGATGTCTACTAAATAAGATATAAAAATAAATGGCACAAAGTAAATTTGAGAGTAAATAAAATGCACTAGTTTAATCGATTAGCATTATTTTTAGCTGACTACTCTCAATCGAATGAAACCTATATAATTTTTTTATATAGCCAACCTTGTTTTTAAATTATATAATGTTTTTTTTGAAAATATTTGTATGTAGATGTGTGTGTGTGCATGTGAACTATCATGGAAATTTTACAAGTAAATCTATACCAAATACATACATTTGACTGGATGATCCGTATAACAGTGGCTTTTGATATGTAGGTGATCCTTTTACTTTTAACCTCAATTCTTCAATTCAATTCCTTCTGATACCTACATAATATAACATTCTAGATATACATATGGATATATGTTTGTCATCATTAAAACATACAAAAGGGGTACTTGCAATCTTCCCTTTTTTATGATGACAACGATATGGATTGAAATAATATTATATACAATTCTTCCCCTTAATATGTGCTCCCCATGTCATTATGCTTTCTCCCATTTTGTCATCAACAAAAATGAGAAAATATGATGAAGGTGAGGCTGAAAATAAATAAACCACATAGAGGATGTTTAATAAACGTATGACAGTAAGTGGGAACAAATATCACTTGAAACACAAACAAATATATGACATTCATGAAACATGACATACAAAAACACAAAATAGCACTTAACATAACCCACCACAAAAACAGGTAAAACATAGCAATAGCATAATAGTTCATACATATTCAAAAAATACCAAACAACCAGCCCACTACCTTACTAATGCAGACAATCAAACTTGTCCACAAACATTACGTAGACAGCACAAATAGTTTACTACAAGACCAAATACAGGCAAAAAAAATGTCTAACTAATCAAAGTCATATTAGTGGAAGATGATTAAACTTTCAGGTCCTGTAGAAGAGTCAGCTGAAGAGGGTGATGAGAACAAGAAGAAATCTTGTTCTAAATCTTTTCAAGAAATCCCATTATGGTATTTTCAAAGTTCTTTATTGTTTGATCATTTTACATTGTTGCTTGAAAATGATTTCTTGACTGTGGAGGATTGCATTTTTAGTAGAGATGGTTTTCAAAAGATCCATAAGTGAAATATCCTTGTTGCTATCCGTAGAGCAGGAGACTTCTTCAATTTCATGGTGAAAAGATGGTTGCACTATCGGTTGTGGTTGAGATGAAGATTGGCCTATATTTTCTTGAACCAAGCGAGAGAGATAAACTTTGTAGGGCACAATTGGCTCCATTCTCAATAGTAATTTCATTAAAGACATGGATTTTTGGTCCATAACCTTGGGTATGGTAAGTCTTGCGAACTCTCTACATTGATAGTAAAGTGAATGAAAATTTTTGTCAACTGGGAAGCAAATAACATGGTGTGTCGACAGTGGGCATGGAAGCATTTGATCTCGTCGTGTATTACATTTGCCAAATTCAGTTTCTTGTTAGAATAAATAGCATATAACCTTATAGTTGTTATCATACATTTTTCATAAATCTCGGTTCTAGAAATGATGGTATGTACTAACATTTGGTTGATTATACGATCTTGGGGACAAAGATTAATCGAAGTGTTGCTAGTTTGCTCGGTACGAAATAGATAACTTATTGAGTTATATTTGACATCATCGTGATTTATGTCATCCAAATCGTAACCCTTACATGAACACCCTATAATTATCCTTAATTGTTTTACATAGAGTTTAATTTCAATACCTAACACCTTATTCCATATGAGCCCTTTATCATTATCCGGTTTATAGAAATTTCCACATAAATTTTCGTAGAATATGCAAACTAAGAATGGGTATATTCTCACCTAATTTTGATTAGCATCAATGAGTAATAAGAATTCATGCACTTTCGCTATTTTTTCAATACCAAAAGTTGAAAAATCTGCCATTTTATGGAACGTCTCCTAAAAACTCTTTTATCATTCAGTTCATTGAAGTGTTTGAGTGCAATTTTTCCATTGTTCATCCATATAGCCAATTGTTTGGCGAAGGATGTAGCAACCGCACCATAATGGGCCTAAATTTTGACAAATATTGAAACCCAAGTCCATCGAAGCACAAATCGTTGGATTTGGTATCTACAAATAAGCATGATATTATCAGAGATCAATAGAAATCTAAACTCATAGAGAAAATAAAAATAAGATATAAATACTAACTATGACTAGTACCTTGGAATTAATCGTATTCCTTGGATAGTAGATTATCACATCAGCATCGAGCATGAGAGAAAGAAGACTTCTCTAACAAGCACTTTCAGCTCCAGTGACATATTCCTCAAAAATCTATCATGTGTGTTGTAATGAGGATGGGGTTAGAATAATGTCTTGGTCATTGGAAAATATAAATTGTCCGTAACATAAACCTATACCGATAGGTTTTCATTTATTGTTATGTCCATCAAGGTAAGCAATTCTAATATAATCTTGCATTGCACACAGATTACTTACTTCCCTTCCCAAGGTACGAAATACTAATGAAAGCCATACTAACCACCCAATACTTCCAAACCCATTAACCACTCAGTGCTTATAAATATGAAGCTGGCTTCTATAATACTTTTAAGTGAGAAATATGCAGACTTTATCATTTATGATCTTAAATGAGGTAGACCCCATCATTAAAGACCTATTCCCAAGGTGGTTTCCTATTAATGTTATCAATGGTCAGTGGGTCCTAGTTACAAGACCTTTAACCACTATGATGCAATTAATAAGTACTATATGGCATGCTCCCACTATTTCCACCATTATATAATAGCATACTAAATTCGGAGGTCTATCATTCACTTAATACAATTTTTTTTATTTCATACACTACAACTATTTACAGTGGAGAGTTTGTTGATCAACTATCTTGAGCTCAAAGAAATAAGTCTCATAGAAAAAAATTCCATTTTGGAGCATACTTAATTACTAACTAATTAAATAACATTTGTAGGCGCTAGAACCAACCAGAACCATTAGATAGAAATATATGACATCCGTCCCATGGCGGCCTAGGTTTGTTGGATCCACCAGGTCACTACCTATCAACCGCCCTTGGGTGACCGGTTGAGGGGATCGACCATCCCCAATAATGGGTCGGCCTGTGGGTTCGGGTATTTAATATAAAACGTTAATTTCTTCTTATTTAATTATTTTCGTTCCAAATCATTTTTCATTCATAACTTCTTCGTTTGGATTCCGATCGCAAAACTCCACACATGAAAAATGCACATAATTTCACCACGAACGCAATGGCACAAGTTCCGTACTCAAATTCCATCATTTGCACTAATTCCATTTTGGAGCCTACTTAATTACTAACTAACTAATTAAATAACTAACCCTAAATTACGGGGTGCTATATTCTCCCTCACTAAAAAGAATTTCGTCCTCAAAATTTCACCATGACCAAGTTAAGGTTTCGGCTTCTAATTATCCTAAACTACACAATAAATGAGTGTATAATCAATTTTTGCAACCAAACGGGCATATGCGCATAGTGTATAACTGTATCACCAAACAGAAAATATGTATGGAGAATAATTCTAAATCGGATCCTCCTATATGAATGCATTTCTTTTGAAAATATTTTTGAAAACATGATGCAAACAACCTACATATATACTGGCAGTTCTACATGTATGCAGTTTCTTGAAAAATCCTTTCAACCAAAACACCCATACTTCTACTAATAGAAGTACAAAACAATCAATTTTCCATCCACTACCTATCATCTAATAATCTAATGCATTGAAAAACCGCTTCCTAAACTTTACTTCTATGCTGGAAAAATAAATTTAGGTGAAGAATTAACATTCTTGCCACACTATAACCTTCCTACTCCTGTAGTACAGTGAAAATTTCTTCGCTGCTTCGGATTTACTCCAAATTTTCAACGTACAAAGTGCAAAAGGAAGCTTACTATCAAGCCCTGAAATGGAATTAAGTCTAAAAATAGACTTGCACGCGTTATTGACAAGGTATAAAAATAGAAATTCCAAGGCAAAAACAGTTTTTCCTTTGTTATCGCTTGCACTTATCCCATTGTCGACTCTAATGCACTGCTAAATTCGCAAATTCTAACTCTATTTGCCATCCCTATACCTAACATGTGGCCTTCAAATCAAAGATTTCACAAAAAACTTTCTCACTTTTTAAATTTTCTTCATTTAGAAAATAAAATCTCAAAATATTTAGATACACATTTTCCATCGAATTAAAATTTTGAACAAAATCTCTAAAAATAATTTAAGAGCCAAAATAACTTAAACCCAACTTTTCAAATTAAGGGGAGATTTTTTTTTTTCAAATTAGTTTCCTTCTTAAAATTTTTGATAAATTAAGCCACACATTCAGCGTAGTCGGAAGTCTGTTAAGCGCTAAGCGCGTAAACCCAATTCCAAAATTCTACAACTAATCTCTACCTAAAAATTATATATGTTATTTAAAAATGTCAACGCATCTACTATTCAAAATATTTAGCTTTTAAGGAACATAAGCAATGACCCATGATATCAAAAATACTTTGCCATGTCCTTAGCTAAAATTTCCAACTATTCTAAACTTCCAGTCTTACATTGCTTTTACCATTAGTAAAGTGTCTTTATGAGATTTCTATATTTATATTGTTTCTCTACTTTGCGCATATATATAGGAGCGGTTAGCATATCCAGAAGCTATAACATAGAAAATGAATAGAAACTCATACTATCATGTGTGCCTTTTATAATAGACAACTAACAGTGTTACAACCCAACAACCCAAAAGAAAAGAACAAATGTTGGGAAAAAAAGATACAGCAATTCTAAATATAACACCATCTAAGAACTGTGAGAAAGTCTCGCTCCGAGACTGGAGCTCAAGCCATTTTCGCAACCATGGAATGGTCGTAGCATGGCGGCTATGCACCAATTCTCATGCCATTGGCGCTGCTGCTTCGTCCTAATCTCCTATAGCTTTTCCTGAGCTTGAAAGATAGCAGCAAGCTCAAGACTCATGTATCGCTCTTCAACCTGTGCTATCCCCTGCTGTTGGTGCTGCAACTCTGGTGGTGGTACAAGTTGTGCGGTAGGTTGCAAGGGAATATTCATCCTCTTAATGATGGTCTGATCGATGGCGGATAGGACCTTCCTCACTAATGGCTCCCACTCAAATTTACACTATAATGCCTAAACACTCGGGTGAGAAAGCGGCAATATGGAAAGTGAGCTATCGGGATACCAACTCCTTGATAGACCATATGGAGCATCAAGACATGAGACTGATTGACAACTACGTTGCTAATTATAGCATAGGCGGCCTTCAACATTGAGGTGTGGCTCTGGTCAATGCTCCCTGTCTTCAAAATCATGTCGTGTTGAATGATGCACACGATG
Organism: Allium cepa; assembly: GCA_030765085.1. Taxonomy (NCBI): domain Eukaryota; kingdom Viridiplantae; phylum Streptophyta; class Magnoliopsida; order Asparagales; family Amaryllidaceae; genus Allium; species Allium cepa. The sequence continues at coordinate 548,653,302 of CM060934.1, read as the reverse complement.
AGACGAGCCACCAGTCGTATATTGTTGGTCCACCAATCACCGACATTCCAAGAAAAGATCCGGTGTAGAATCTCAGAATCAGTCATCTCTGTGTCATCCAAATCTATGCCTACTGCAGTATCTCCAAAGTTCCAGCAAGATCATAATCTGACATCATAATCTGAGCTTCCTTCACCTCGGACTTAATGTATCCGTTGCTATCATCAAATTTTGCACCATCTTTGCATCAAAAAGATGGACGTAGGAGGGTAATATTCTCGCTCATAAGTCTCAAAGCGGAGAATCAGTGCAAGTCCCGCTAGGATGAAAAGCTCTTTAAGCCCAAGAGCGGCGAGATCTCCAAATTTCCACAATCGCCCGTGAAGGAAATCAAAGACTACCATTTCGAGATAGGTGGCGATTTTTCGCTCACTCCAGTCAAGCCAAGTGGTTTCTTGTAGAGTGAGGCGAGGATGACGAGATGAAGAACTGCCGGTGCATGGTGGTGCCATAGGCTGAGAGGCAATTTGAAAAAAGAGAAGGGTTTAGATCTGGAGCAGTGGTGGGGCAAGTCTGACGCGCAAGTATTTTGGCATTAGTTGGTAAAGGAACGGAGGAGAGAGGCTTTGGTTAAGTGGAGGAAGAGGGAGTTGGAAATGGGTTCGGCTAAAAAAATAAAGAGAAGGAAGAGAGCGAGGGGGTATGACAGCCAAAGTTTTGGACATGACCTATAATCGCGTCCCAGGTTCAGATTTGACCCAAATCAACCTAGCAGTCGACCGCTATTAGGTCAACCGGTTGATCGCTTGGTCGATTGCTAGCCCATATTTGGGCACGGCCTGAATCTAGACCCAATAAGGCCGACTAAATTAATTAATATTCTAGTGACCATTTCATACACCATCTTCGGCTTAACTCATCCAGAAAATTTCTACCTTTTACACGACGGTATCCACCTTACTAATAGAGTTAGAAGTATGCCCTAGGGGCAATTATGTAATTTTTTACATATATCTAACTCGCTGACCAATCATATTCGAAATAAAGGTATTCTCTTTCTATTATATACTTGATATAATGTGGTTATATTAATATATCAATTTAATTTAAAGTATATTTAATAGAAAATCCATAAATGTTACGTTTTGTGATAGTAGTTACAAAGTGTTGTAACCGCGAGTGATTTATCACAAAGAAACAAATATACCATTTTAAATGTTCCTAGTCAAGATGTATCGAGACTGGATATCGATGTATCCATTGAAATTAGAGTACGTAATTCTCTCCAAATGTTGACTGGTGTATTACTTATGACGGCTGGGGGCACCTAGAGGTTACATATTGATAGTTATTAAAAAACTATGGAACGACTCACTCGATAGTTTTCTATCGGTTAATATAACTAAGGGAATATAGAAAATATCAATTTGATTTATTCACACAATTCCTTTGACTTAAGAATATTATAGATCTCCAATGTGGAAGCTCTGCTTTAATTACGGTCAAATTATGACATGACGCCCATCAAGTGACTATAGTTGGGTCGAGTGGAACTATTGGAAGTGAAACTCTATTCAAGAGAGGATTCGTCTCCTCAGTTATATGAGGTTAGTATCACGGTCAACTTAAGTCAACACAAAGTCAAAATCTCTGACCAGAGTAGATCGGTTAATTATTATTATTATTATTGAACCAAGGTCTTTGTGTTTGGATTATAGAGTTGAATATGGATGAAATTGGAATTTTTGACCATTATCAAATTCAATAAGTCCATAGTGATATAGTTTTGACGAAGAGAATTGGCGTAAATAATTGTCACAAAAGGGTAACGCTTAATAAAGTGAAATTGGATTTAACCAAAGTTTAGTAAGCGATAAATTTGGCCGTAATGTCACACCAATTTCTAAGTGACGTATGAACGTTAACGTTCGAATAGTTCGGTGTTAATTGCTGACCAAATTTACACCTAAGAATTACACAACTAAAAGGATGAATTCCCTTAAAACCGAATGATTTAATTAGTTTATAATTATTATAAATAAATTAAATTAATTAATATTTATGAAATATTAATTAGAAAATTTGGAATATGGTTTGAGAAATAAAATTTGTTATATATTCATAATAGTTATAAATGTACCAATCGATATACGATATCGGTAAGCGACTAAATTAGATTTAATTGCATAGCATTTTGGCTTGGGCTTAAATGGGTTTAAAGACCATCATTAAGGATGCAAATTTCGGTTTGATAAGTTATTGGAGGCGGCAAAAACTTAGGATTAGACCTAAAGATGGATGGGTAAGATTAAGAGAGAATAGGTAATGAGATCGTCCTAATATCTCTCTTGTACATAGCTATATATATGGAACTCTAAACCCTTAATCTAAAACAGCTTTTGCTTGCCATAATTATCAAGTTTTCTGGCTAAAATTAATCCCCATATTGGTTCTAAAAAACTCAAATCAATTCAAGTTAAGCAAAAGCACTATTTGATAGAAAAGGTCGACGATTCCAGACTTGCAATCTGACGGATTGAGCATAACTAGAGAAGGGAATTCATTGATTCAAGTGGACTCAATGCATCATCAATTGGCATTTTTTACACATTATAGTTATCATGTCATATTTTATGATTTAATAATGATTAATCCCAAATCTGTATGTATATTAATGCTGCATATCTAGTTAGGTCAAATTTTCGTAGGCATATGTAGTTATCACAGATTAGTTTGGTTATGTGCATGGTTATATTCTTATTGTTATAATTTATGAATAAAAAAATCTAATATTCTGCAAAAAAAAAATTGTCATTATTAATTATTTTATGTTATTTATATATTAATTTATAAATAGACTAGTGTATATTTTAAACATATAGTTACATATATGTATATTTATACTGCATAAATAGCTTAGAATTTTTCCTTACACCTATTTATACATAATATGAATTATCAAATTCAAAAATAAATTATTTACACATGAAAATAATTTTAAATTATCTTTTATTGATTATTTGAATTGTTTATTATATCTAAAATAATTATTGCACTAAAAATTCGATTTTATATTTTGTAAAATTAATACATCTATGTAGTAACCCATGGAAAAATTTTCAAATTTTTCTGTTAATATTTAATATTTTTGATAGTTAAATTACTTCGGTTGGACATTTCTTTTATTTATTAAAAATAATATTTTATTTCAAAAAAATCATGAAAAAAATTTTGAATCTGTTTTTTATGATCCTAAATTTTCGTAAATTTCACAATTTTATTTTATAAAATTTATTACTAATATTTTTAATGATTATGATCAAAACTATTTATTATATATATATATATAATGATGAAATTATTATTTTATGTTTGTTATGCTAATTTTAATCTGGAAATAATTTTAAAATATATATATTTATATTTTAAGTATTTAAATTTTATTAATTATTCATATACATACATTTTGTTTAACCTTATATATATATAATTTTAATTATTATATATATATATATATATATATATGTATGTATGTATGTATGTATGTATGTATAATTTTATGTGTTTAATTATGTATATATATTTATACAAATGTTTTAAATTATATATATATATATAATTTTGAGACATTTAGTTATAAAATATATTTTAAATATATGTATACATATTTATATAAATATTCTTTGTTTATAAATTTATGCACATATTTGGACAACATACAATACATACAAAATGAGCTAATGTGTGTTGCAACGTAAATCCTAACATCTATATACGGGCATGTTATACCCTTCATGGATTATAATATTACACACGCACACACACATGTGTGTGTGTGTGTGTAAATTAAATCATTCAAATTAACTTCACCTTACAAAACACTTAAATTTAAATAAAACACATGATTTTATTTTGAAAAAATTAGAATTGTTCTAAATGAGTTAGACTTCATTGGCCTAATAAAGATCCAATAGGATTAAAAAATTTAAAATACACCCACCACTGCTGATTGGCCCAGTCCCAACCATGGTACTAGAGCCCAATAGCCTATGCTGTCTAAACTAGTCATGTTAGGGCTAACTAATTAAACTTGTGCACTTAGTACGGTGTCTAAAAAGGTGATGTCTAGGATTGAAATTGGGTAATCAAGTACACTGTCCTACATGGTTGCCTGCCTGGTTTGAAAGGTGATGTGAGTCCAAAGGTTTCCCCTAATAGAAAAAACCCAATTTGAATTGGGCCTCGGGCTAATTTTCAAAATAGTTTTGAAAATTAAGACATGATTTTAAATTTAAAAGTTAAATTTAAAATAAAAACAAGTTTATTATAAAAGTTATAATATAACATAAATTTTCAAAATGTTCGAAAAATGTAATGAAAAAGTTCAAAATGTTTGAAACTATGTAAATATTAATTTTGAAATTTAAAACTATTAATAAGATTAACAATATAAATTAATTAAATGACTTAATTAATTAATACTTATACACATGTATTATATATGTTGATATATGTTATGTTATTTTAAAGTGTTTAAGATAACATAAGCATACATGTTTGTATATAAGATAAGATTTTGAAATTTATATAATTTAATTAATAAATTAAATAAATAAAAGTACACATATATAAGATATATATGTTACACTATAAAGATTATAGTAGATATGTCCAATATAAAAGTTGTATTGGAATACTAATATAAAATTAATTAAAGAGTTAATTAAGTAAAATTAATTGAATAAGATTTAATTAATGAAATATTATACATAAGGCTACCATATAAGTAATATGAAATATAAAAGTTGTTTAACAACAAAAATTTTATGATATGAATGCATAAACTAAAAGTGGAACATTAAAGAAACCCAAATAGACAAGAAATAAATACATACGTAAATATAAGTATACTATGATTTCTGATGTGTATTACACTTGAATCACAAGGGTATTTCATATAAAATACATTATTTCATAAGTCGATATAACTCAATATAATATATTGAAGATTATGAATCTTTAATATAATGTTGTCCTCCACCATATGTATATTAATAAATTACTTGCATACTCTTTAGTTGTTGAGCAAACTCAAGATGAGAAAGTTATGTGTAGTATTATTAATATATTGAAAAGATGAGGTAAGATAACTATATGTATTTGTTGAGTAAACTCAAGGTACATACACTATACTTAGACCATCACGATATGGTAGGTAGGATGAATAATCTCTTTCGATTTGTTGAGCAAACTCATGGTCGAAATGAGATTAGGAAAAGGAAAAACGGGTTAGGAGTTGTATGTGATACAACCGATAAGGAGTTATCCATCATTCGTGGGGCTATAATTTATTGAGCAAACTCAAGGTCAGAATACTAAGACAGACGAGTCTAACACCCATTAGTGAAGTCGAAAGACTTCTATGTTTCATCATTGGATTTGGAGAAACAAAAAAGACTAACGGGAGCCTTATTAGAAAAATGAGACGGTAACATTTAACCTTTCTAATATTGTAAGAACATATGCTAAATAATGTTATAGTTATCTACAATGATAAATTAGTGCATTTAATATGACTGATAAAATGTTCATCAATTAGCATAAACAAACGAACTGAACTGAAAGCTAACAAATGGAAATATAATGCCCACTATTAAATTCCTATTGTATGTTAACGTTTCAACACCCATGCAAATGCCTAATTTTACAACTACTTTCGTGGTTTGGTCACTTATGCATTTATTTTGTCAAGACCACATATCATATTTTGTGAGTTTTGAACTTTAAAAGCAATATAAAACTAGGGATATTTGATCCATATACAATTGCATATAAATGTTATATGGTGAATGGTCAAAGTTTATAATGTACAATATTTCAAAGAAATTAATTCATCCGAAAAACCAAATAAACCTTAGTGCAGGATCGATTATTCAATCTGATTGATTACAAAAGGGATCGTATTGTGTTAATGTAACACAAGACCAAAAACTACAAGATAGACATAAGAACCCGATTGCTGAAATGTCATTTTGATCGGTTTATGTAAAGTGCAATATGTCTATTGTCTTAAATGTTAAGGAGTTTGTTATGATATTGCAGTAAGGTTTTCTTTGAATATTTTGACCATGTGAAAGGAAAACGAATGTATAAGAATAGATGTAATTTAAGGTACAGTTGGAATGAAGAGAATGAATAGTCGCTTATGCTTCATAGAAAAACATTGGAAACGAGAATCATAATAATAATTGATGCTTAATATTGGAGTAGGAAATACAATTTTTATTCCAAAATGTATTTTTATATAGAAAATTGTTTTCTATGAGATTTATTTCTTTGAGCTCAAGATATTTGATCAACGAAATCTCCACTATAAATAGTTGCCATGTATGAAATAAACAAATTTTATTAAGTGAATGATGGACCTTCGAATTTAGTACGTTGTTATAGTAATGGTGGAAATAGTAGGAGCTTCCATATAACACTTATTAATTGCATCATAGTATGAAAATTGTTTTTGTAAAACTTACCTTACATTATTTATGAAATAAAGATTATTTTTCGGTATCGACTAAAAAAATAGACATGACTATATTTCAATATGAGTATTATGAATATTCTTTTTGAAATTAAACTAAAATGTGGTAAAAAAATTTATCACAAAAGTCATACATTAGAAAATACAAAAGTATCTAATATTATTTATAGTTGTTATGGAATTACAGACTAAGCCGTAGTTTTGAGAAATGATTTTATTATATGATTTTGAATCATGTGATACTTATTAATTATATTTCAAACAATAAAGGGCTATGCACCCATTTAGTGGGAATATCATAAGTGTTGATGAACTCTTCAGATTGATCCATATAGATGTATGCAATCGTAATTATATAAATATCAAAATGGTTCCATGTACTTTGTCATAGTCACCTTTAAGTTACCATCGACATGGACAAGTGTATTTGATACACATGTAGTATGTCTGTGGTAAACTTATAGAATATGAAACAAAAATAAATAAAATAACATGCAATAGAAATTGTTGGATTTGATTGAATGAGTGAGCATATCGGAAAAAGTTTCGAACGCACCTAAAAATGAATAAAGATTCAATATCAAAAGTCACTCCTCCATATGATGCATAATGATGCAACGATGAGGGGTAATCGAACTTTGTTGGACAATGTACGATTAATTGTCAGTGAACTTGAGTTAGTTTCTTTCTATAAGGTCATGTACTTTAGAGTAGTACAAAAGGTTAATATTATTTCATGTAAATAACGGTTTACAAAATCACACAAGATAACGGTTTACAAGAAACTCCAACATATCCTAGGCCAATGAGTTGGCAAGCTGTGTGAGTCAAAAGATTTTACGTAATAATTGTTTATGAAGGATCTTTTATGAATCTGCCAAAAAGGATTTAGCGAAATACTGTCATTGGATGACATATTTATGTTTTGAACACGAGATTTGTAAACTAAAACCAAATCAGTTTTATAATTAAATAAAGTCATTAAAGGTTTATGAATACCTATTCCATTGCATTGAAAAACAATTGTTATTTCAAGATATACCAACATTATTGTGAAGAAATTTCTTTAAGGAATTATTGGTATTAAAATGGAATTGGATACGATCCATGAATAGAACTGATTATAAGATGAAATAAAATTAACTTAACCTAAACGAACACATAGCATTAGAATGTCTAATTAGTATTCCCGCACATCGAAGAGAAACAGTGAGTTTCTTATTTAATGTCAAAAATATATAATCCTAGATTGTTTAATTAAACCATTGAGAGTGTTGACTTTATATAGTATGAAGCGCAAATCTGAAAGAATTCCAAGTATGCTATCAATATATAGATTTTGGTGGTCATAACTGAAGAGATATAATCCATCGACCTGGACTGTGTCTTCACGAGTAAGACTAATGCAGTTGGAATTAAATGAGAAATGTTGATAAAAATAATTTTGCAAATTTCAATTGTTGAATTTAGCATAATAGATTCGATGTCCAACATGTTCAAGTCAATTCGGATTTACTCACAAACTATTGCTTGATAAGTCCTAGTGTTTTGGTACTTATGAATTGAAATAGAAAATTCTAAATAACGATTTACAGTAAGCTGTTTGCATATATTAACCAAAATGTCTCAAAGTCAATGAGAGCGATATTGAGTTTGTGAGTCTTTAGATATGATCCAAGAAATGATACAAAGTATCATTTTATAAGCATCAAGATTGAATAAATATTTTGATAAAAATATCAAATAGTTTGATTATTAATCAAAATGCAGAGGAAGCGTGTGTTCATAAGAAAGAACGTTAACAGGTACATTCATATTTCTAAGCATAAGTAAACAACACGTTGGTTATTTTAACAATGCACTTGTGTCAAAATCGGCCTTAGTTGTGTAGTACTCAACTTTGGATTAATAAATGATGTCTTTTATAGTAAGTATAAAAGCTATTGGGAATGTCCTAAATGATATGCAAGGACACCTTATTAAAATGTTTAATATGGAACATGCAAGATTGATTCCTTAGCATTGGCTATAGGAATTATCATATATGTTATGTTGTCTACGATATCGTGATCTATTTATATATTTGATACATGAAGCTAATATCAAATCCAAATTGATATCATTGAATGGTTGTTTAAGTATTCTCATGTATTTATGAAATACTAGAGAATTGTTTACAGAAACATAAATTCCTTATGAAGGATGTTCAGATTCAAACTTTCACAATTAGTATTGAGTATAATATGTCAATAACAAATCTTTAAGTTGGAAATGTTCCAAATAAAAGACTATGGCTGATTCAATAAAAAATGCTAGGTACATCGCCTTGAATAGCGGCACAATCAAAACAATGTATATAAAATATTTAAGTGCATAAATTTATAACTGAGCCGATTCTAAACGTTGAGAATCTCATGACAGACTTATATGATAACAATGTCATAATATAGTTCGTAATAGAACTTAGAGCTCACTAGAGGTCAGAGACATACTCAAAATTGTTCCACATGATAAAGCAGTTTATCACCGTTGGAGAGAGTAGATTGACAAAGTAGATAATTAAAACATAATAGCATACCCATTCACAAAGGGACTGACCTAATTGGTTTTGAGAAAACCAATTGGAGAAGTTGGAATAAGATTCCATAATTGATCCCAAGTGCAAATGAGAGATCGATAGAGTTAGGGGTATGTCGTAGGGGCAATTATGTAATTTGTTACGTATATCTAACTCGTTAATCAATCTTGTTCGAAATAAAGGTGTTTTCTTTCTATTATATACTTGATATAATGTGGTTATATTAATTAATCAATTTAATTAAAAGTATATTTAATAGAAAATCTATAAATGGTATGTTTTGTGATAGTAGTTACAAAGTGTTGTAACCGTGAGTAATTTATCACAATGAAAATAATATACCTTTTTAAATGTTCCTAGTCAAGATGCATAGAGACTGAATATCGATGTATCCATTGAGATTAGGGTACATAACGCTCTTCAAATGTTGGGTAGTGTATTACTCATGATTGCTGGGGGAACCTAGAGGTTACATACTAGTAGTTATTGGATAATTATGGAACGACTCACTCGATAGTTTTCTATTTGTTAATATAACTAAGGTCAAATAGAAAATATCGATGTGATTAATTTACACAGTTCTTTTGATTTGAGAATACTGTAGATCTTTAATGTGGAAGCTATTCTTTAATTATAGTCATATTATGGCACGACGTCCATCAAGTGACTTTAGTTTGGTCGAGTGGAACTATTGGAAGTGAAACACTATTAAGAGAGGATTCGTCTCCTCAGTTATATGGGGTTAGTATCATGGTCAACTTAAGTCAACAGAAAGTCGAAATCTCCGGCCAGAGTAGTTCGGTTAATAATAATTGTTATTATTGAACTAAGGTCTTTGTGTTTGGATTATAGAGTTGAATATGGATGACATTGGAATTTTGACCATAACCAAATTCAATAAGTCCATGGTGATATAATTTTGACGGAGAGAATTGGGGAAAATAATTGTCACAAAAGGGTAATGCTTAATAAAGTGAAATTAGATATAACCAAAGTTTAGTAAGCGATAAATTTTGTCATAATGTCACTTGCTAAGTGACGTGTGAACGTTAACATTCGAATCGGTGTTAATTGCTGACCAAATTTATGCCCAAGAGTTACACAACTGAAATAATGAACTCACTTAAGATCGAATGATTTAATTAGTTTATAATTGTTATAAATAAATTAAATTAAATAATATTTATGAAATATTAATTATAAAAATTTGGATATGGTTTGAGAAATAAAAAATCTTATATATTTATAATAGTTATAAATGTACCAATCGATATAGGATATAGATAAGCGATTAAATTAGATTTAGTTGCATAGCATTTTGGCTTTGGCTTAAGTGGGTTTAAAACCCATCATTAGGACTGAAAATTTCAATTTTGACAAGTTATTGGAGGTGGCTAAATTTAGGATTAGACCTAGAGATGGATGGCTATGATTAAGAGAGAAAAGGTAATGAGATTGTCCTAATATCTTTCCTATACAAGGCTATATATACGGATCTCTAAACCCTTAATCAAAAAAAACTTTTGGCTGCCATAATTATCAAGTTTGCTGGCTGAACTTAATCCCCATATCAGTTCTAAAAATATCAAATCAATTCAAGTTAAGTAAAAGCACAATTTGATAGAAAATGTCGACGATTCCAGACTTGCAATCCGATGGATCGAGCATAACAAGAGAAGGGAATTCATTGATTCAAGTGGACTCAAAGGCATCATCAATTGGTATTTTTCTTATATACTACAGTAATCATATCATACTTTATGATTTAATATTGATTAATCCCAAATCTGTATATATATATTAATGTTGTACATTTGGTTAGGTGAGATTTTCATAGGTATATGTAGTTGTTACAAATTAGTTTGAATATATGCATGGTTATATTATTATGTATTATAATCTATGTACAAACAAATCTAATTTGCTGTAAAAAAAATTAAATTTTGTCATTATTAATTATTTTGTTTATATTTATATATTAATTTAAATATAGACTAATGTAATATATATATTTATATTTATAATGTATAAACATCTTATAATTTTTCCTTGCACATATTTATACACAATATGAATTATCATATTCAAGAATAAATTATATATATAAATATAATTTTAAATTATCTTTGATTGATTATTCGAATTTTTTATTATATCTAAAATAATTATTGCATTGAAAATTCGATTTTTTTTTAAATTACCACATCTATGTAGTAACCCATGAAAAAAATTTGTAATTTTTTATTAATATTTAATATTTTCAATAATTAAATTAGTTTGGTTGAACATTTCTTTTATTTATTAAAAGTAATATTTTATTTCAAAAAAATCATGTAATTTTTTTTTAATTTGTGTTATATGATCTTAGATTTTTTTAAAAAAAAATTGATTTTTAAATATTTATTACTAATAATTTTAATTATTATGATCAAAACTATTTATTATATATATATATAATGATAAAATTATAAAATTATTATTTTATGTTTGTTATCCTAATTTCAATCTAAACATAATTTTAAAATATATATATTTATATTTTAATTATTTGAATGTAATTAATTATTCATATATATACATTTTATTTAACCTTATATATATGATTTTAGTTATTATATATATATATATATATATATATATATATATGTATATGTATAATTTTATATGTTTAATTATGTATATATATTTATACAAAAGTTTTAAATTATATATATATATATTATATATTTAATTTTGTGACTTTTAGTTATAAAATATATTTCAAATATATGTATATATATTTGTATAAATATACTCTGCATTATAGATTTATGCACATATTTTGACAACATACAATACTTACGAAATGAGCTAACGTGTCCATTGTGATGTAAATTCCAACATTATATACGGACATGTTATACCCTTTACGGATTATTATGTTACACATGCACACACACATATATATTTATATGATACATGTATATATATAAATTAAATCATTCAAATTAACTGTACATTACAAAATACTGAAAGTGTGCTACGCCGTGGATCGTGCAATATGGATATTCAATAATACAGAGAATAATGTAGATAACTGTATAATTATTAATGCGGAAAATAAATGCAGTAAAAAATAACACCGGAGATTTTTATACTGGTTCGAAGCACCGTCCTACGTCGAGTCCCAGACTCCTTCTGGAATTACACTACAAACAATATCCCTCACTTAACCTGGAGGAACAGCTCTATACAACACCTAAACAGCCGAACAGGATTTCTGCCTCAATAGCCGAAGAGGTCTTTCTGCCTAAGCAACCGAACAGGACTTCTACTAGATACAGAAAGCTTTGTTGACAAGTATGTTCTTGATAACACAGATATGTCTTGAAGTACACCATTCCTATAATCAAATCCTCAAGAGAATTTTGTGTGTGTATTGATTAAAAGGAAGAAAACCACTTAGAATCAAAGAATGTATATATTAACTCAAAGATTCAAGTGATATAAAGTTTGTGAATGCTTTGAATTGCACAAAGTATAGAGCAAGAAGATTAAGAGAGTAAAGAAAGAATTCAGTAATTTTGAAAAGAATCAAAGCATGTTTATATAGAGGATATAGAGATGCAATCATTCGTGAAAGTTCTCAATCAAAAGTTGCATCTGTTCCTCTTGAAATAGGATTGAAACCCCTTCATAAAAGAACGTGTCTTTTCAGTCAAATAGCCGTTAGTTGCCGTACAGTCAACTGACTCAGAAGTGCCAGTCAACTGAATTTGAAAAACGTGCATTTCATAGTGATTATATGTGCACTGACACAGGTCAATCGACTGGCTGAGCTGAGTCAGTCGACTGACCTGTGCTATGTTGCACAGATCACTTTAAAACACTATATTTTGAAGTAAAATCCTTTTGTGTGTGTGACTACTTGAGGAACGATTTTAACAATATTTTAACAGAACTAAGGCTCAAAAAAAAGATAAATATACATACTATATTATGAATTGAAGTCTTGTCTTTGTTTGAAGTTCCATTCTTTTTTGTCACTACGTTCCATCATCTTGTGATCTATGATCGTCAATGCTCGTTAATGTTCTTCGCCATGAATCAAAACCATGGTTCAACATTCTCTTCCTTTTTGATTGATGACAACATATATTGTAACAACCCAGTATTTTTTAGATTATTTTAATTGTATATTTTAATTATTTTAAACTGAATTTCCTGGTTTAAAAACTTTATTTTATTTATTAAAATGGATATTTGTGTTATCTCTAAATATAAATTTTTATTTGTATATGAACTATAATTCCAAACATGAATAAATAGAATATTTTTCCAAAAATCTGAATTTTGGTCATTGTGGTCAAACTTTGAATTTTAAATTTAAAATTTAAATAAATTAATTTTTGAATTTTATCTTCATTATGAAAATAAATAAAATTTCAAGAAAATTGCTTTTCGTTTCGTTGAAATCCGATTAATATTGTGAAAGTTATGCTTTTTACACTAATGGGTGTAAATTGTTTATTTAACAAAAAATGTTTATTTTAATTTATGTAAATAATATTTGTTTGTCAAATAATGTTCTAATTTGTGTATATATGTGTAACATGACATATTATGTATATATATTTTATTTTTAAAACATTTTGTAAGTGTAGTTGAAATTTTCCAATGTTAGTTGTATTTTTTTTACAAATTTTAATTCTAGTTTCATTAAATAGAGTATTTTATTTATTTATTTTCTATTTTTCCTAAAATTATTTACTTATTTTTCATAATATCAATCTCCGCCTTATCTTTCTATTTTATTTATTTAGACATTTTCATTTATTAATTGAATGGTTATGTGTTTAGATCCCTTATTTATTTCTTGGAAAGAAAGTTTCAAATAGATAAACGTTATTGACTTAAATGCATATCTTCTAAAATTTATTTATTAAATTTTCTTGTATTTATTAGTTTTGTTAAGGCTTCTTTTGTATACATCTTTCTTTAATTTATAGGAAACAAATCAAAGTAGTGCTATCGTGCTTTCTGGATCTTTATCTGTGTGTTTGAATCGCTTACTCCATCTTGAAAAGTGAGTATTCACTCATGACATCTTTACTTATATAAATTGTGAAGTGACACCAAGTGAATGTGTAGAATTGCTATATCATGTTATACCTGCCTGTTATATGAATCATATGATGTTAACCCTGTTTATAAACCTTTCATATCATCTGTTACTGCCATATGTTGCTATACTGTTTATTTACATCTGTTTCTCACACTGCAAGTTCCCTGTAGTATAGAATCACTATGGGTTGAAAGGATACATACCCGAACAAATCTTAGAATAGGAAAAAACTGTTATGGGCTGAAATGATAGGCCTGAGCGATTTTTATTTATTTTAATTCACTTGGGATAACGGGTTTGAAATGATAAAACCCGATTTTTTCTTTGTACTTTACGGATTGAAATGATATGTTATCCATATCACTTGACTTAGGTTAGAAATTTTATACAGACCCGTGGTTATTATATATATATTTCTAGAATTTTAAAAGTGTTTTAAAATGTAAAAATATGATATTTTGATTTAAATTTGAATTTAAAATGATTTTATAAAGTATTATTGATTTTTCTATGAATTAAAATGGTTAAACATTTAAAAGTAAAATTTGAAAAATAACTTAACTTGGAAATGTGGTTTAAAAATAAAAGTCAAGAAAATAAAAATGGAAATTTAATCTATGAAATGGTAAATTAAGTTAAAATGTAATGTAAATGAAAACTTTGGACAAATTATGCATTGATTTTTATAAGTGAATTATTAAGAAATTTGATATTTATTTGTGAAATTTACTTTATAAAAATTATAAGTTAAAGAGTATTTAAATGACCATTTTTAAAGTGAAAAATATGAAATTTTAAATGTTAAGTTGGTTTAAATTGAAGTTTAATTGTTGCTGAAATTCTGTTGTAAAACTGAAAATTCTTTTTGTAAGTGTTGTAGTTGCAAAAGTAAATTAAAAGGCTAAAAACTAATGAAAGAGCTATTGTAGCACTTGTTAAGTGCTGCAGTTGGCTGAAATTAGATTTTGGAACTAAAATTGAACTATTACAGCAGTTTTGTAAACGATGTCTTTGCTGAATTGAATTAAACCTTTTAATTTGAAACCATAACTATTATAGCAGTTTTGTAAACGCTGTCTTTGCTGAATTGAATTAAACCTTTTAATTTGAAACCTGAACTATTACAGCAGTTTTGTAAATGCTGTCTTTGCTGAATTGAACTATTTTCCAATTAAAATTGAACTATCACAGCAGTTTTTAAATGTTGTCCTTGCTGAATTGAATTGTCTTCAAATGTAACTTACCGTAGCATTTTCTAAGTGCTGTGAAAGCTGAAATTTCACTGTTTTAATGAATTTAAGTGAATAAACGAACTCTGAAAAGGCTAACTTTTTGGGAATTGAATATTTGAATTGCAAATATAATGAATTCACTTTTTAATGGTTTAAATGAATGATTTTAATTCAAAATTATAAATCTTTTTGGAATTTTAACCACAAGTACACTTCTCTGTATGCCTTGTGATTTTGGATGTACACCTTTAATTTGAGAGTGTGACTAGAGGTGAGCGATTGTTGCAGCTCTACGCTACCCTAGCCACATTAGCACTGTTATTTGCATAGTTTACTTTAAAATAGGCATTTCTATGACAGAGTTTATTACTGTTAAATTGATGGTTTAACGGATCCTTGGAGGATGGGCGATCCCAAGCATCCTTCAAGTTATTGTGCATTACTACTGCAGTTCACTTGAGTTGGTTTACATTGTATAAGTATGTATATCCTGACTCGAGTGTTTTGTGTTTTACTTTACGCTCGGGTCAGCTTGAGTATTCATAGCTTTGGATTTCTCTTTCTGGAGCTAGGAATCGCTAGAGATTTTGCTTATCTAGTTATCTATCCATTTCAGTTTCAGTTATTTTATTTCAACTCTTGTATTAGTGGATTATATGTACTTAGGATTTCTATTGTGTTTGTTTTCAACTGATATTATGTATTTTGGTTTGAGACTTTGTTATAGTAGCTTATGAACTACTATGGTATTTTTATATTCCGCTGTGAGTTATTCTGATATTTCTGTGTCTGTGATTCTGTGAATGATTTCATTTGCTCCAAATTTCTTAATCCACTGTTTTGAAATATTCAAGTCTGACTTATGTGGATTATTGTCGATTTGAATGGTCCAAAATGGTGGTTCGTTACATATATAATTGATGACATACAATATGAGTTATAAAGAATTAGTTTTCTTAGTTTTCTCCCCCTGGATGTTTGGCTCTGCAAAAAACTGTTAGAAAACACAACAATTTCTCCCCCTTTGTCATCGACAAAAAGGAATACTTAGAAATAGCCAACATACCACAGTTCACATAAAGAGATATATTACATAGACAACACAAAATCACATAAACATATCACTCATACAACACTTCACAAAATATTACATAGTTCATAGCCATATGAATTCATACAAACACCAAAGTAAAAAGAGAGATAACTTACGAACGATATTGTTCTTGAAGAAAAAGAAAGAACTAACTAACCATTAAGCCAGAAGACAACTACTCTTCGTCGGAATCAAAATATCTTCCTCCTCCGGTTAAATTGGTTTCTTCCCTTTAGCGATGTCATGAGATGTCCTGCCAGTGCCACTTGTGCTGGAGTTTGTGGCTTCGGAAGTCGACCAAGAGAATTGTGGAGCCGGCCTTTTTCTAGGGTCCAAATGCAAAGATCCGGTAGTGGAAGATGCACAAGAATTAGCCTCTCATAAAGTTGTGAAGAAACCTTTAGTCTTGTTAAGCTTTTTATCTATTTTATTTAGGCGAGAGCCAAGAATAAGTTGATTTTGTGCAAGCAAATCAATAGCCTCTCGTGAAGTTTGGCCAATAACTGGATGATGGATAACCTCTTCTTTGGATTGATGAGGTTGAGAAGAAGATTGTTCGGCTATGTGAATTCCATGCAGTCTTTGTCGTTGAGTTGCTTGCCAATCTTGAAAAGCGATAAAAGGTTATATAATCCGACTTTGGAGAATTCGGATTCGGGAGATCTTATACCAAAATCATTTAAAAGTCACATTATATATGCACCAAAGTAAATCACATTTGTTCTGCCTTAGTTAAAACTTAGGAATTCATTCATAAGAAGTTGAGTCCAATTAACACGCAAATTTCCCCATATAGCATATAGAGCACGAAAATTTTCTGGATATACTAATTCATATGACCATGTCCGTAGGGTTATACTCTTAAGAAGAAACTTGTGCATTGGTCTAGCTTTAGGTCAGAGTGACATAGATTTAACTTCAACAGCATAATCTTCGAGAAATAAATGGCTTATATTGTCCCGAATTTTCATATCGCAATTTATATCCCGAGGATGAAATCCCCCAACTCTAGTTTGAAGCAAATGGTACATTCGTTCTTGAGAAAGAAAAATAGAAGTTCCACATACCGAAGTCCAAATGCTGTTTTCTCGATTTCTAGGTGCTGGCTCTTGAAGATTCAAGTTCATGTAGAATAGTTTAACATTGTAAGGTTGATTTTTAGATTGTTCTTTTTGCAGTCAAGAAAAGTATCCAAACCGCTTCTTTCGAAAAGCTCTTGAATGCCATAAGGGTTGAAGTCAGGATAATGAGCAAAAGAGCCTTCGAAAATACGCGAGTCTTGCATATTTATTCACCATTGAATTGCTTTGTCATGGACCGGCCAAGTAGCAATTTGAGAATCTATTAGAGTAGAGGATGAAGAAGAAGCCTTTTTGACGCATTTTGTTTGTCTAGGAGCCATGGAGATGGAAGAAAAAAGTTGAAAATAGTGAAATTTGGTTATTTTTTCTAGGATGTTGTTACGATCTCTAGAATCCCTGGTTCTGATACCAATTGTTAGTCGCTATGCACTGGATCGATGATGGCCAAATATAAAGATACAAAGTTGACGTGCAGTAATCACAATAGTAGCAATATAAATATAATAGCAGCGTGAATAAATAGAAAAATAAAGCAAGAAGCAATCACAACAGAGTTTTTATACTGGTTCGGACCTCCAGTCCTACGTCCAGTTCCAGATACCTTATGGAATTTCACTAATAACCCTAAACTAACCCGGAGAAACAGGTTTATACAACCCTTGAGCAGCCGAACAAGGACCTATGTAGCAAAACAGGATTTTGCCTCAACGGCCGAAGAGGACTTCACACGCCTGAGCAGCAGAACAGGACTTCAACAAATACAAAAGATTGTTTTGACCTTGTGCGTTATAATTACACGGATTTATCACTTGTAGTACATCCTTTCTATAATCTTTACCTCAAGTATGATGTGTGTAGTTGTGTGCATATGAAGATTAGGAAGTTTCAAATTGCTTGAAGAATATGAAATGAATACATAAGCAATGAATGTACGAATTCAAGAGAGTAGTTAATTTAGAAAATATGATTCAAGTATAAGCAAGTAAGTGAAGTGATTTGATCTTGAAATTCATGCATATATATAATAGTTAAGGAGTTGCAACTGCTGGTGAAGAGATCTCTACAAATAGCAATGGTTGCAACCCTTGAGGAGGAAGACAACTATTCAAAAAAGAGGTGTCTTTTCATAAAAAATGACAGTTGAAGGATTCAGTCGACTGAATAGTCTAAAACAGTCGACTGATTACAGAGTGTATAATCTCTCGGGTTCAGATCCAGTTGATTGACTCAGATCATTCAGTCGACTGAATTTAAAAACATGCATATATATGTTAAAATGCACAGATTTAGTCGACTGAATGATCTGGTTCAGTCGACTGAATTCTGTTGATAAACAAAAATCCCTATAGCTCATTTGGTTAGTGCACTTGCCTTCTAAATTAGAACTCGAGTTCGAGCCCCGCTCCATGCATTTTTTTAAAACTTGATTCTGATTAAAATATGCATGCAAGTTTATTTGAATGTGAATGATGATTCTTGAGGAAAGATTTTAACAAAGCACTAACCTAGACTCTATATACATACTTGACGACTCTTATTAAAAAAATATAACTATACGAACCATACTTGAGTTGTTGAGTTTGGATGTTGGCGTAGTCGTGGATTTGTGAATATCATTTGCCTTTTATCAACATTTAAAACCTTATGATCCAACAAATACTTAAATTTAAATAAACTACATGATTTTATTTAAAAGAAATTTAGAATTGTTCTAAATAAATTAGACTTCATAGGCCCAATAAAGGTCCAATAGGATACAAAATTTTGAAATACATCCACCACTACCGCTGCGGGTTGGCCTAGTTCCAACACTTACCGTGTACACCCATCCTTGTCAAGATTGCAATAGCCTCAGCAAAACTGTTGTGACCAACAACACTTTCAAAAACTCAAAAATATTCCAACTGCTATTTCATGCCTGCTTTGCGTGAAAATATTTCTTCCAATAGCCGGTGGATTTAACAACACTTCAAACTACTTACCCCAACAAAATTGAATGTCATTCCTATTTTGTCTGTACCTTAAAGAAAGAAAATATAAAAACCTCGATTTTATAAACCGAAAAATCCCTAGGCTAAGTATACGCTCCTTTGTACTTGTTTCTAAATAATAGAAACCATTTCATACCAAAACTTCCCTTAAATGTGAAATATATATATAAATATATATATATATATATATATATATATATATATATTTCAAGGTTTCCAAAAACCTTTTTAAAACACAAAATTCCCAAATTAGAAACCTATTTCCTTGCCAAAAATCAATATCAAGCCTTTACTGATATGTATACATAAATTATTAAAGAATTAATCATTTATAAACCAAAAATTTCTTAACACGACCAATCTAGTGGTTTACGTGTTTCTTTAAAATTAAAATTTCAAACTTTCCCTAATAAAATTTCCAAAATATATCCTTGAAAAAAGAAATCCTTTGAAAACCCTTTTTCAAAAATCTAAGGCATTTCCAAAATGTACTTTATAAAAATTCTCTCACAGATTTCAGACCAAGGAATTGACATTATTTATTCAAATAAATATCTTATTTGCCATTAAAGAGGTAACGAATGAATGCATCCTAGCAAAAACTTGTTTACAGACAACTGCGACATGCATGCTCTAATTTCCCATCCATCTGGAATAATTGTGTCTCCGACTGGAACTTCAAAATCCAAAATCACAAGGGAGCTAGAATCCTAATCGTCAAGTCGAACACCTCCAGTCTTCGGGATTCAGCCATATGTTGTACTCTTGTTCTTCATCAACTGCGCTTTACGCATTGCCAGCACTCCTTGGAGTACTTTGGAGTTGGTGTGAAAATCATAGCTCTAAGATACTTCCAACTCATAGTTGTTTTGCCTATTCCTTCGAGTGGAACTATAACTACTTCTATAGTCGGAACTCTTAGAATCTAGCGTAAAAATATAATATAGTAGATAGGAAAGTACAGATACGTTCTCTCAATTTATCCAAATTTCTCTGATCTACTAACCTAGACTCTGATACCAAATATAACAACCTACACCTTAATGGGCCTAAATTTTGACAAATATCAAAAACTAAGTCCATTAGAGCATGGATCGTTGGATTTGGTACCTGCAAATAAGTTGAGCATTATCAGATATTGATAAAAATCTAAAATCATAGCGGAAACAATAATATGTTAAGAATACTAACTATGACTACTACCTTGGAATTAATGGTATTCGTTGGACAACAGATTGTCACATCAACATCGAGCATGAGAGAAAGAAGACTTCTCCAACAACAAAGCACATCCAGCTCTAGTGAGCTATCCCCTAAAATCTGTCATGTGGGTCGTAATGAGGAGAGGGTCAGAATAACGTCCTGGTGACCGAAAAATATAAACTGTCTATAACATAAACTTATATCGATAGGTTTCCATTTAATTTTAATCTAACATTGCATTGCACACATGATTACTTACTTACCCCTTCCCAAGGTACGAAATACTAATGAAGCCATGTCAACCATCCAATACTTCCAAATCCATTAGCCACTTAGTACTTCTAAATATAAAGTGGCTTCTATAATACTTTTAAGAGGGAAATTGGCACTCTGTCATTTATGACTTTAATTGAGGCAGACTCGCCAATTCCTAAGGTGGTTTCATATTAATGTTGTCAATGGTCGGTGGGTCCTAGCTATAAGACCTCTATCCACTATTTAAGACTTCCAACAATTACTATTATCGCATTTATTATCAATAAAATCATAGTCATGTAATAAACAGTACCCAAGCCACTTGATACCTTTTAAAAAAAAATAAGCAGACTGGTCATTTAAGACCTTAACTAAGGAAGGCCACATCATTTAAGACCTATCCCCAAGGTCTGCTCCTAAATGGTACTATTATTATTACGACCTTAGCAATGTAAGAGACTATACCCAAGCCACTTAATACTTCCCAGTGGAAATTAGGCAAACCCTGTCATTTAAGACCTACTTCCAGAAGCGTGCTTCTCAATGGTACTATCTAGCTATCATTGGTTGGAAATCTCATTGAGCTACTTACTACTTCTCTTATAGGAAAGAGGAGGACTTTATAGTCGCTTAAGACCCCAATGAAGCAAATCCTTCCCGAGATATCCACTCTCACTCTTTAATTATAAATATGGCATCTCATTATGTTGCTTCTTTAGGTAGAGAGGCGGACCCTCATCCACTTAAGACCTAAACGCTAAAGTAAAACCTTTTTAGAGATATCCTTATTTATTTATTTGGAATCTCACTAGGTTACTTAATACTTCCATTTGGAAGATAGGCGGACCCTTCAGTCACTTAAGACTTCAAATCAAAAGCGAACCTTCATGGAGATATCCCTCGCCTCTTCTAATTTCAAATTTGGACCATTTAATACTTTTCAATTAAGAAAGCAGGTCCAATCTTTCACGTTGTCATGGATCCTAGAATTAGTGATATCTTACATCAATAATAAGTACACTCGATTGCTAGTAGCCTCAAAGTAAAGGGCGGTCTTCCCTCGAGTGACACTATTGACTTCGCATCACCAACCCACTAAGTCCAATTAACTATCCTAAGTTTTTATTTATATTATCTTAGGTAGACATTAGACTTAGCTTACTAATTCCTTTTTTTATTTAAAGCAATAAGATTCACCTTAAATATTTATCTACCCATAAATCCCCGTTTAATGTTTATAAATGCTAGTTTGTCCATAAAATCCTAATGGACATTTCTTAAGACATTTATGCATGATTACCAATTTCAAATTAAAAACCTTTTATATCTATTCCATTTTTATTAGTCCTATTAATCCCTCTATCCTATCAATTTATTGCAACTCCCATATTTATTAATATTTATTGGAGTAAAACCTTTTAAATTATTTTTCCATTAGTTAATTATCCAAAACATGAATATTATATGTAAGCGATATTACCTCTACATGCCTCTTAAAGGCATAACCAAAGAGAGTAGCGAGGGAGGAGAGGAGTTCTCAAACCCGACTCAAGGCCTAGTAGATCTATTCAAGCCCACCTCTTGGTTTTCATCGCTCCATCACTTCCTTTTCCACTAAGTGATTGCTTAGGGACCTTAGCGTACGATCTGGGCTGTTTCCCTCTCGACTTTGGATCTTAGCACCCAAGAATTAGATTTTTATTTAATTATTATAAGCGCCTTGATTACATACAAATATCTAATTTATTAAATATGTTCTAGTCATATATCTTCACTAGAATATTCTTTTCCATGTTAAATTGTTGGAATCATATCTAAAAGAATTATCCGGTATAATTTCCATAAATAAGTCCAAAACAAAAGATTTAATCTTTAACATATAAAATATTACATTGTTTGAAATTACAAGGAATAATCATTTCATTTTATTACTGAAATAGATAGTGTAAACTATAACGAATTCATAATTTGCGTATCTCTTTCTCTTTCTATTTGCATTTATTCCTTGTTAGATCAAACATTGTGTCTTTCTAAAAGGAAAAGAAATCAAAGTAATTTACAAATATTAAATGGATCTAAATTCCAATAACTTCAAACATAGAAAAGTTATATTCTAAGATTAAGATAATAACCCAAATTTATAACATTATTATACAACCTATTTAAGATCTGAAATAAAGTTCATTCAAATCAATATTCTAAATTCACACTTTTGGGGCTATTTTCAAATCAGGTTGTATAAAATGTTAAATCAATTTATAAACAAGAATATGTAGACGATATTTATTATATTCAGATCATATTCAATTTGTTTCCTACAACTTAAATACGATTATCCAATTAGGCATAAAAGTCAAACAAATACCAATGGGATAATTTCCATATTATAACAATCTAAAAAATTTCCTACTCACCTTTTAAAAGCGATCTAAATCTTCTGATCTAAAGTAGAACCTTTAATTCATCTCTAAATCTTTTTTAATCCAAGTGATCTGTATAAAAGGATACATACATACATTAGAATTACATATCTGAGAAGAGATTTGGAATTAGGAGAGAAAATAGATACAAGTATATGTAAATTAACTCAAATACGCATATGATTGATTCTCTTCTCCTTTTTATTAGATTTCTACTCTTCTCTGATTTGTATGAATATAAATACAAATATCTTATCTTTATAATTTAGAAAGAAAGCGGAGAAGAAGAAATGGCTGAGCTTTGCTACTGCCTCCATAAAAATATGAGAAGAGAAGGGATGGCTAGGGTTGAATTTATAGGTGCTAGAATCAACTAGAACTGTTAGATAGAAATGTATTAAATTCGGGCTATTGTGGTATTGGAGTCGTCAAGTCGCTATTGGTCGACCGCCCTTGGGTGACCGGTTGACCGATGGGGTCGACCATCCCCAACAACGGGTCGGCCTGTGGGCCTGGGTAATAAATATAAAATGTTAATTTCTTCTTATTTAGTTATTTTTGTTTTGAATTCTTTTTTCATCCGTAACTTTTCCGTTTGGATTCCAATTGCAAAATTCCTAATATGAAAGTTGCTCGGAATTTCGCCACGAACTTAATATGCAAGTTTCATAGTCAAATTCCATCTTTTGCACAAATCCCATTTTCGAAGCTTAATTAACTAACTAACTAATCAAATAGCTAATGCCAAATTACGGGGGTTACAAAGGAGAATTCGGGGTGAGATGGAGTTGTAGATGATGAAGCCTTTTGACTTTGAGATTACGGTGTCTTTTTACTAACTGGCAGTTTTTGCTTTTGTGCCATGGATTTGGATTTGAAGGGTTGAGAAAGTAGGGTTTTGAGTTTGGAAGAGGAAATTCAAAAGTGATAGTGAAAAATCACAACTATTCACTTTTGAAAAAACATGAAACAACTACTTCGGTTGGCTGGGCAAAATATTTAGTCGACTGAATTCATATAAATTTTGTTCCAAAGAAGAAGGTGGGGAATGGTCCATTGTTTAAAAACAATTTAGCATTTTGAGCTACACTACTTTTGTAACATCCCGCCTTTTTGTACGCTTTAAATCGACGATAAACCACACACATCAGGCTCAAACCATACAGAAGGCGGATTGTTAGTGGGGTAAATAAGAAAAAGCAGAGAAAGAAAGAAAACAAAATAGAATCTCACAACGGAATGACAAAATATAACAATCAAATAACAGTTCATGAAGCTGTTTTATAAACATTTGATTATACTTATATACTACATATCAGAGTTACACATACCAGAGAATAATAAATAATACAGCGGAACAATATGAAGGCAGTGGAATAATATAATAGATAATAGTAACACAATCTTCATCTTTGTCCTTCAGAAATAAAGTCTTCGAATCCTGAAATGCTCAGACTGACCCGAGTGAATTGAAAAGACAAAACACTTGAGTCAGAACCAAAAGATCTTATATAAGTTAAATCAATAGAAATAAATATGAGTGGAACGGCATCAGAGATGTTTACGGGATTTGACATCTCCTATCCAATGTCAACGTGAGTGCAGTAACTCAAGAGATGCTCGGGATTCACATCTTCTAAGGATCCGCTAAACTACTTACTATGTAGCAATATTTCGCTATTATAATAATGTCTATAAGAAAATAAACTTACTTTTAAATAGCGTTAAGGGGTTACCCATATAGACCTTAACACAAGAATAGTCCTAGTAGTCCATTCAGTATCAGCGCATCTCTAGATCGGGAGATTACTCTAAATGCTCCACGGGCTACAGGAGAAAACCAAACTCGTACATAGCGTACTAGGGTAGGTGACACGGTACAACTAGGCAATGCCAAAGAAGATACACCAATTACGCTTCCGGACTGGTGATAATGCGTAGCAGCTACTACCGCCCACCTCGAGCCACACCCCCAAAATCAAAAGGGCCCCAAATCAATCACAAAGTAATGGAATGGTATCGAAGGAGTGTGTCTGATAAAAAGTGATACCTTCTTAGCCCATCAATTGCTCATGTTTTAGCCACCTTATGCCAACTCATGGGACTCGGGTCCGCGTATATACCTTAAAGGAAACGCCGCCGCCATCCTACTTCATTCTGGAATCTCTACCGCGTACATGGTTGTTAAAGTGGTTTTCGGTATCGACATAGAGTATGCCCATATCCGATCCCGGTCTCTTCAACAACCAAACGTTATTATAACACCACGGTCTTTTCAAAATAGTTTATACTTTTAAAACTAGAATATAATATCCATTTCAAACCCATATAAATACGATGTCATTTCCATTTCAAAAACCAAATCAATATGATGTCATTTTTATAAAAACCCAAATCAATGTAATATCATTTTTTTATTTCAAATATATCTCTTTTCCAAAATCATAGCACTTCCAAAGTTATAACACTTCGAAATTAAACACTTAAAGTATAACACTTTCAAATTATAATACTTTGAAACTATAACTTGGAAACATAACTACACCACTTAAATGGCTTAAATATTAAATTACTTTATATAATAAAATAACTTCATCAATATCACAAATCAATTCCAAATACAGATTTGAACCCCCAAATAACCATTTCAATTTTCATATATTTCAAAGCTTTAAATATTCCACCATTTCAAAACTAATTCTTTGATAATTCCATATCTATCAAATTCAATAACTATTATTTAGATTTGGAATGTTTACTTGATAAATCAAATATCATTAAAGTAAAACCTTTAAACTTCAAATAAGTGGATATACTTTCAATTTAATTAACCTGATATATTCATTTAAATCAACTCGATATTCATTTAAATCACTCTAAACCAAAATCAAGTTATAAAATCAAACCCTTTAAAATCTCATTTTTTTTTTAATTTCAAATCAGGTTTATTTGAGTATAATTCTTAAATACTTTAATTCAAATCAATTTCATATTTATCCTCCAACCTTAGTTTTATTTAAGTTATTATAAACTCTATATACAATAAAATTTGAACATATACTTAACCATATTATATAAAAGCAATCAAACTTTATTATTTAACTTGTTTTGTATTTCAAAACAAATTTATACATAGCTAAAAATCAATAATAAGATAACATTTATATGACATCTAAAATCGATATTTATATAACTCATATATTTCTTTACAAAACCATAGAAATCGTTTCAAAATATTTTTATATATAGACCACGGTGTCTGTATATAATTTTCTATCCAACGGTCAAGTGATATGGATATATCATCTCAATCCATAATTTAAAATATAAGTACGGTTATATATCATTTCAAACCGCAATCCCGAATGAAATAAAATCCATAACAACTTGCAGTTGATAACACTATAAAATACAACAGCTATACATCCAATATCAATCATCAAACATTTATCACAATCATCATCCAATTCAATCGATAACATCAATATGGAACGGATAATAAATAACAGGCATTTATTGGCAGTTTATATTCAAAAATAAATTAAATAACTCAGTTTATATGCAGTAATAAATTAAACAACAATTTATTTCAAATAAATTCAATTTAACTGGGATGATGATTAAAAATATGTCAAACAGTCAAAAATAAATTTCTAATCGCATCATAAATCAATTTAACAAACATAAAAAAATTTAGAAGTTGTGAGTGGGTTAAAACACTCACCTTTTGAATTTAAATTAAATTTAAATCCAATTTAAACCCAAAATTTGAACAATCTTAGAATCTGTCCAAAGCAGAGCCAAAATGTCCATAACTTCAATATGATCCAAATGGAGAAAACTGCGTGTTAAACCGACCTCGTATAAAGAAGTTATTGAGATTAGAATATTTGAATTTGAAATCAATGAAAAATAAAAATAAAAATAAATGCGTACACGTCACCTCTAGACATCATGCACTCGTCCCCTGCTTTAGCTTCAATTGCTCGCCCAGAACCCTAGCAGCCACCATCGCTAGCTCGAAATAACGACGCTGCCACGCTGCCTTCCTCTATGATTAGACATCATCAAACACTTCCTCCAGTCCAGATGCCCACCACGTCCCCACGCGCGAACCCAAAACACCCCCCAAAGGCCGGCCGCCGTCGTGCCCTGTAATGCCAAATTCTGGTGAACTTGCTGACGAAATCGACCAATGAACGGCATGGATCGAAACTTCCCGACGTCCTCTACGGCGCAGCACAACCCGATCGAGCTAAGGACGGAGATCCACCGCACAATCGGACAACGACAAACGAACGGCCGAGACGAAACAATGATTTCTGGCCAAACCAAAACCCAGATTGAAAAGTGAATCATATATTTGACTTGCGCTCGTCAAGAGCTTCAAATCCATATAAAATTCGATATAGTTTATGGAGTTTGAATTTTTTGCTTTGAATTTTATATGAAATTGCAATTGGAATTTAGGGTTTCATCCATTGAGGAAGAGGAGCAACAGAAGTTTCTATATGTATAAAAATGAGAAATAGAGGGATGCTAGGGTTTATAACAGGATATATATAGGAAGGTCAGAAATAGAGACGAATGGACACAATTGGTTTGAACCGTTGAACGAAAAAAGGCCCGAAAATCCCGTTCTGACTCTGGAACGAAATTGGGTCAACCCATATATAAAAATAGATGGTTTTGAATATTTTAAAATCAATGGAACAGGTTTCAAGTCCAAATTCCATTGTATGAAGAAGTTATGCTAAAATTAAGTTATTTCAAATTGATTTCAATTGATTTGATTTCTGGGCGTTTCGAGTCCGTACGATCAAACGACAAGTCCGATCATTACCGAACTTGAACCTATAATAATTCACTGTTACGGATCCGATGAAACTGGTATCGTCGAAATCCGAGTCAATGGCCAAAATGGCTATTTTCCAGTTAATTAAATAAATTAATAGTTAATTAGTTAAATCACTTTTTCAATTTCAATTCCAAAATTAACAAATCTTATCATTTTTGATTTTTTAAATGATTACAATAATTTAAACAAACTTAGATATAAATTCAAATTTAATTGATTTACCCATTACCGTAACTAAATTTCAATTTTTATAGATTCGTTAATTATCAATTGAAATTCCAATAAATCATTTATTTGATTTTAAATCCTGTATTCAATAAATTATTATCAATTGGATGAAATTTACAATTGGTTCATGATCCGTTACATTAATATTAAATGATTTCATCTAAATTCCTATTAACGTAATATTTAAATATTTAATTTCATTTATTTGCAATTAAACCAATTATTAAATTTAAATTCCAATAAATTAATAAATCTTGAATTTCCATTCTTTTTATTCAACCTATTATTATATTATGAATAAAATTAACATCACTACATCTCATTCCCGTTATTAATTCATTAACAAATTTTAAATTTTTATTTATTCTAGATTTAATTTCCAAAATCTTATTAAATTGACAAATTTAATTATTAAAATTTATGGGTCGTTACACTCTCCCCCACTCAAACTTTTCGCCACCGAAAAGGAAAAAGAATTAAGAAATCAATATATCTTACTTAGAATATTAAAATGATAAACAAATAAATTTAAAAAATTAATTAATTTAAATAAGATATACCAATTTATAACCATTAAATCTTTTTATACTTAAATTAATAAAGTTTGGAAAATATTTTCAAAAAATTTCTAAGTCCAAAATTTCGGCAGAGTCTCCTTTGTACAGAGAGGCTTGGGAGAAAATATAATATCAAATATAACAATATACAACATATATTTTCCAAAGTAATATATATCCCAACACGGGAAAAAAAATATAATAACGCTATAAACCGTAATCTGAAAACGTACCTATTTGTCGGGCAAATAATGCTTATTTATGAAACCAAAAGTAGTAGCAATTGCTTCCATAACCTGTATTTCACTTATATAATCTAAAAGAATTAATAATTATATAGAATGAAATAGTATTTTTTTCATCCACTAGCAAACAAATCAATGTCAAACAATCACTTGCAATAAGGCATACAACCATCACATAAAATCAACACAAATCAATCATTCATTTATATCCAACAAAACAAATAGTTGTTCGGGTTCAAAATTTTAAATTGTACAGAATGGAAAATAAAATATTAAGTGCTCCATTTACTCAACAGTCTTAGATGAAACTAAATAGATTATTCATACATCCAAACAATTTTAAAGTATCCTTGCCCAAACAACCATAAACCAAACAAACAACGATTTCAACCAATAGATCAAGTTCATTCTTGTTAATTTCATTTCATAATATTTGTTGTTTGATTTCCTTTTCATTTATATAATGATTTGTCCTTTTAATTTACATTTAACTTCTTACAAGTTTATTTTCGTTTACTCGTATCATGAAAATTTCTTTTATTGCATTATATTCATTCATTTCTCAATTTCATTTATTACTTAATTTCATTTGTTCATTTATTTATAATACTTGCCTTTCAATATATTTAATTAGTAGCCTTTCAATTGTACTTAAGTTTATAACAACTACAACATCCAATTCTTATTTATTAAAGAATTTCATTAAAAACTTTCATTATTTCAAATTCAACTTGTAAAATTTTCCATTACATTTCCTTTAACATTTTAACTTTTAATATTTGGTAAGTTATATATATGCTCTAAGAATGCAATTTAAAGTTGTACAAGTCTCTCTTCTTTCCTTTAATTAATTTAACATTCAATAATCATATCTTTTGTTTTTAGGTTACATATTTCAACTTTCGTTTAATTTTATTTATAACTTAGCATTAAATCTCTTATTTCATTTAGAGGTTTCAATTATTAATTAGTTACAACCCATTTCACTACAATAATTGAAACTATTAATTAACGGAACTTAAGAACTAAATACCGGGTTAAATTTCAAGTCATTTTAAAAATAATAGATAAATATATACACTTACAATTTATATATCCAATTATATTTAAAACATTTTAAAATTTATATTTGTTTATCAAAATAAATCTGTGGTAAAACTACTACAGTGGCCTTCCCACTTCGAAACTCGAAAATGAATGTCGATGATGCGTGCACTCATCACCGAAATTATTTTCCAGCGACAGAGAGGGGAGTACATGACTTATTTCTTTCCAAAATTTCTTTAAAACAATTCTTTCAAATTATATTGAAATATTTATATCAGAAAATACTTCTAACAATATTATTATTATATCCCAAAATCATTCGAAAGAAATTTTCAAAACCCTAGAACTTTAGTTCTAAAATTTCCAATTTTCATTTATTTTATTTTCTTCAAATTTTGTTTCCAATCAATATTTATAAATTCACTACCAAACAACCAATATATTACAACCAAATATATCTTTTATAAAAAAAATAGGCAAATTATTTCATTCACCTATATTCAAAACAATATTGTGTCGGTATGTCCTATTAAGTGTTTAGAAATCCCTACTGATGCCATAGCGTCCTATGCACCAACCAGAATTTATAAATACAAAACGGAACAGATTAATACAATAATAAAACCTTTTTATAACACTAACAAGTACGCTCTCCCATATATATACACTCAACGACTTATCATAGGGTATCACTACCCTATTAGTAAAGAGTTAGACCCAACAAAGCTAAGGTATATTGCTAAACCAAAGCTTTGATACCAGATCATAACATCCTGCCTTTTGCACAATTTAAATCGACAATATACCACACACGTCAGACTCAAACCATACAGAAGGCGGATTGTTATTGGGGTAAATAAGAAAAAGCAGAGAAAGAAAGAAAACAAAATAGAATCTCGCAGCAGAATGACAAAATATAAGAATCAAATAACAGTTCATGAAGCTGTTATATAAACATTTGATTATACTTATATAATACATATCAGAGTTACACATACCAGAGAATAATAAATAATGCAGCGGTACAATATGAATGCAGTGGAATAATATAATAGATAATAGTAACACGATCTTCATCTTCGTCCTCCAGAAATAAAGTCTTCGAATCCTGAAATGCTCAGACTGACCCGAGCGAATTGAAAAGACAAAACGTTCGAGTCAGAACTAAAAGATCTTATATAAGTTAAATCAACAGAAATAAACATGAGTGGAACAACGTCAGAGATGTTTACGGAATTTGACATCTCCTATCCAGTGTCAACGTGAGTGCAGTAAGTCAAGAGATGCTCGGGATTCACATCTTCTAAGGATCCATTAAACTATTTACTATTTAGCAATATTTCGCTATTATAATAATGTCTATAATAAAATAAACTTACTTTAAATAGCGTTAAGGGGTTAGCCATATAGCCCTTAACACAATAGTAGTCCCAGTAGTCCATCCAGTATCAGCGCATCTCCAGATCGGAAGACTGCCCTAAATACTCCACGGGCTACGGGAGAAAACCAAACTCGTACAAGGCGCGCTAGGGTAGGTGACAAGGCACAACTAGACAATGCCAGGGTAGATATACCAATTACGCTTCCGGACCGGTGGCAATGCGTAGCAGCTAGTACCGTCCACCTCGAGCCACACCTCCAAAATCAAAAGGGCCCCAAATCAATCACAAAGTAATAGAATGGTATCGAAGGAGTATGTCCGATAAAAGGTGCTACCTTCTTAGCCTGTCAATCGCTCCTGTTTTAGCCATCTTATGCCAACTCATGGAAGTCAGGTCCACATATATACCTTAAAGGAAACGCCGCCACCATCCAACTTCATTCTGGAATCTCCACCGCATACACGGCTGTTAGAGTGGTTTTTGGTATCGACAGAGAGTATGCCCATATCTGATGAAGTCTAACCAACAACCAAATGTTATAATAACACCGCGGTCTTTCCAAAATAGTTTATACTTTTAAAACCAGAATATAATATCCATTTCAAACCCATATAAATACGATATCATTTCCATTTCAAAAACCATATCAATATGATATCATTTTTATAAAAACCCAAACCAATGTAATATCATTTTTTTATTTCAAATATATCTCTTTCCCAAAATCGTAGCACTTCCAAAGTTATAACACTTCGAAATTGAACACTTAAATTATAACACTTTCAAATTGTAATACTTTGAAACTCATAACTTTGAAACATAACTACACCACTTAAATGGATTAAATATTAAATTACTTTATATAATAAAATAACTTCTTTAATTAATTCCAAATACATATTTGAACCCCTAATAACCATTTCAATTTTCATATATATCAAAGCTTTAAATATTCAACCATTTCGAAAATAATTCTTTGATAATTCTATATCTATCAAATTTAATTACTATTATTTAGATTTGAAATGTTTACTTAATAAATCAAATATCATTTAACTAAAACCTTTAAACTTCAAATAACTGGATATTCTTTCAATTTAATTAACCTGATATATTCATTTAAATCAACTCGATATTCATTTAAATCACTCTAAACCAAAATCAAGTTATAAAAATCATACCCTTCAAAATCTCAATTTTTTTAAAATTTCAAATCAGGTTTATTTGAGTATAATTCTTAAATACTTTAATTCAAATCAATTTCATATTTATCCTCCAACCTTAATTTTATTTAAGTTATCATAAACTCTACATACAATAAAATTTGAGCAGATACTTAACCATATTATATAAAAGCAATCAAATTTTATTATTTAACTTATTTTATATTCCAAAACAAATTTATACATAGCTAAAAATCAATAATAAAATAACATTTATATAATATCTAAAATTAATATTTATATAACTCGTATATTTCTTTACAACCGTCATCATTTCAATCCGTAATTTAAAATATAAATACGGTTATATACCATTTCAAATCGCAATCCCGAATGAAATAAAATCCATAACAACTTGCAGTTGACAACAGTATAAAATACAACATCCATTCATCCAATATCAATCATCAAACATTTATCGCAATCATCATCCAATTCAATCAACAACATCAATATAGAACGGATAATAAATAACAGGAATTTATTGGCAGTTTATATTCAAAAATAAATTAAATAACTATTTAACTGGCAGTTTATATGCAATAATAAATTAAACAATAATTTAATTCAAATAAATACAATTTAACTAGGATGATGATTAGAAATATGCCAAACAATCATAAATAAATTTCTAATCACGTCATAAATCAATTTAACAAACATGAGAAATTTTATAAGTTGTGAGTGGGTTAAAACACTCACCTTTTGAATTTAAATTGAATTCAAATCCAATTTGAACCAAAATTTGAACAGTCTTAGAATCTATCCAAACCAGAGCCAAAATATTTGGAATTTCAATACGATCCAAGTGGAGAAAGCCGCGGGTGAAACGGACCTCGTATGAAGAAGTTATTGAGATTAGAATATTTGAATTTTAAATCAATGTAAAATAAAAATAAACGCGTACACGTCACCTCCAGGCACCACGCGCTCGTCCCCTGCTCCAACTTCAATCACTCGCCCAGAACCCTAGCAGCCGCTATCCCTTGCTCGAATTAACGACGCTGCCACACTGCCTTCTTCTATGATCAGACATCATCGAACCCTTCCCCCAGTCCAGACGCCCACCACGGCCCCACGCGCGAGCCTATAACACCCCCAAAGGTCGGCCGCCGTCGTGCCCTATCTTGCCAAATTCTGGTGAACTTGCTGACGAAATCGACGAATGAACGGCATGGATCAAAGCTTCCCGATGTCCACTATAGCGCAGCACAACCCGATCGAGCTAAGGACGCAGATCCACCGCACAATCCGACAACGACAAACGAACGGCCGAGATGAAACGATGATTTCTGGCCAAACCGAAACCCAGATTGAAAAACG
This sequence comes from Allium cepa, assembly GCA_030765085.1. Lineage (NCBI taxonomy): Eukaryota > Viridiplantae > Streptophyta > Magnoliopsida > Asparagales > Amaryllidaceae > Allium > Allium cepa. Next base: position 548,618,964 of record CM060934.1, on the reverse strand, counting down.
AATCGTATATTTGACTTGCACTCAACGAGAGCTTCAAATCCATATAAAATTCGATATAGTTTGTGGAGTTTGAATTTTTGCTTTGAAATTGCAATTGGATTTAGGATTTCAGCCATTGAGGAAGAGGAGCAACAGAAGTTTCTATATGTACAGAAATGAGAAATAAAGGGATGCTAAGGTTTATAACAGGATATATATAGGTAGGTCAGAAATAGATATGAATGGACACGATTGGTTTGGACCGTTGAATGATAAATGGCCCGAAAAGCCCGTTCTGACTCCGGAATGAAATTGGGTCAACCCATATATCAAAATAGAGTTTTTGAATATTTTAAAATCAATGGAATAGGTTTCAAGTTTAAATTTCATCGTATGAAGAAGTTATGCTAAAATCAAGTTATTTCAAATTGATTTCAATTTCATTGATTTCTGGGCGTTTCGAGTCCGTACGATCAAAAGACAAGTCCGATTGTTACGAAACTTGAAATCGTACAATAATTCACTGTTACGGATCAGATGAAACTAGTTTCGTCGAAATCCGAGTCAGTGGCCAAAATGGCTATTTTTCATTTAATTAAATAAATTAATAATTAATTAATTAAATCACTTTTTCAATTTCAATTCCATAATTAACAAATCTTATAATTTTTGATTTCTTAAACGATTACAATAATTTAAACAAACTTAGATATCAATTCAAAGTTAATTGAGTTACCCATTACCGTAGTTAAATTTTAATTCTTATAGATTCATTACTTATCAATTGAAATTCCAATAAATCATTTATTTGATTTTAAATCCTGCATTCAATAAATTATTATCAATTGGATGAAATTTAACATGTGTGCATGATCCATTACATTAATATTCTTATATTTCATCTAAATTCCAATTAATGGAATACTTAAACATTTAATTTCATTTACTTGCAATTAATCCAATTATTAAATTTAAATTCCAACAAATTAATAAATCTTGAATTTCCATTCTTTTTATTCAACGTATTATTATATTACGAATAAAATTAATATCACTACATCTCATTCCCTTTATTAATTCATTAACAAATTTCAAATTTTTATTTATTCCAGATTTAATTTCCAAAATCTTATTAAATTAACAAATTTAATTATCAAAATTTATGGGTCATTACAACTTTAGTTGATCGGATATATTTTAAATCGACTGAACTAGGTCATTCTGAGAGGTTGAGAGCAAGAGTTGTTTTAGTCAACTGTTTTATTAAATATAGTCGGCTTGTGCAGTTTTTGTCCTATTTTTAGTCGATTGGCCCAAAGTTCAGTCGACTAACCTGGTTTTTTTCCCGAGCCCAAGTCATTAATTAGTCTATTATAATTTTATTATTTAGTTGACTATGTAAATTTTATATATTGCGAATTGTGTTTTAATCAGCTATGTAAATTTTGCATATTGTGAATTATGTTTTAGTCGATTTGTTAAAATTTTCAGCCAATTGAAAGCTTGAAAAATCAGGTGCTACAATTTTATTTTCATATTTGTTTTGATATAAAAAAATATTTTTGAATTTTTTATTATTATATTTTTTTATAACCGTTTATTATATATGTATATATTGCTTGTTATTATTATAATTATATTTCATAAACTATTATTATACATATTTGAAGTAATAGAAAAAACAATATCAAACTTATATGGTTAACAACGATAATAGAAACACAATCCAATCCTAGTTCATCGATGGGTTAGATTCTTCCTCGGATGGACTATTTCCGATGGATTTTCAATATAAGGCTCGTATATTTTTATAAGAGTAGCAGGTTGTTTTGATGGACTAAGTTGCGTTGATGGACTTAGTTGCTTTGATGGACTTCCAACTGAGCGAATACACTGCATGGTTGGTGATTTTCCGCTGAAAGCCATTAGCTTTCTTTCGATGAAACACAGATGTTCGCCATGCCTTCTCTATTCCCAGTATATTTCCTTTTGAAGCCACACTACTCCTCCTTGATAGTGAGTTATTCCATTAATGTGATAATCATTAGCAGTGGTTATTTGTCCTTCAAATTCGATCGACTTCTTAACCTTTTTTGCTTTTGAAGAGCAGCCTGATTTATCTAAGGGGGACGAAGTAATTTTGATATATAGGGAAGAATTATCGGATACCGACATTGTTTGAATTAGTGCTTTTCTTTTAAATTTAATTTGTGTTATAATTGTTAAGGTAGAATCTAGTTAAATAGTGATAAGAGTTACAAAGATAAGTAAATGAATTTTTGGCCAAATAATTTTTAACCACTAACACTTTTTTCACTTACTTTTTATGGGTAAGATATATTTATGCTAAAGGTGTTTTTAGAACACAGATAAGAATCAAACACAAAATTGGATGAGAATTTGTTCGTGCTTAAATATAAAACTGCATAAAAAAATTTGTGTGAGATAAGCTTGATTCATAAACAAGTGACACACTTTACTATTTGGATATTTAAAAACAAATAAGAAAAAAATCGATTATCCATTTCTCCTTTTCTTGGGTATCTGCAAAAGAATAAGAATTGTATTGGTATCTACTTCCCATATTAGGGTATTACATGTTAGTAGAAGAAGATAGCCATACCCAAGAGTGTTTGGAACCTTTAGAAATATAATTTCTATTATGAACAATATTTGCTAGATTACCATCTGTATATTTCTGTCTAATCAAATTTTTATTTGTTTTAGGAATCCGAATCTTTAAAAATTTTGAATTTGAAATACTTGATTTATCACTCTCTTTGGATTTTAAACATGGTATACGAAATGCTATACTTCTTGTGATTATTTATTTAGCTTTGAAACCAAGTCCATTTTTCTTGCTAGAAGGTTTTGAAATTCTAATTAAATATTATGAACTCCGCTTTCATTTGTTAAATTTTGAAATATTATTAGTAATTTGTTCCAATTTTTGTTTTAGTTCTACAATTTCATTTTTAGCCAAGTCTAAACTAGATTTTAGTTCACAAACTTCATTATTAAACTTATCATTTTCAGTTTTGCTAGCTTTGATCTCATCAATTAAAGTAATAATTTAAGAATTTAAACTTTAACAAGATTTTTATGAAATTTCTAGTTCTTCTTCTAGAATACTTCTCATCATTTAGTAAGTTAATTTCTAATTTGGCTCCATTTTGCTTTCTCGTATTTTCCTTATATAATATCTTAAGTTTATCATTAAATTCGATACCCATCTCTAAAAGTCTCATTATATAGAAGTTTAGGATTTACCAATAGTGATAATGAAACAAACATTTGCTTGTTGCGTGCCACTATCTCTTTCACTGTTGATGAAGATGAATCCGGATCGTTCCATGTAAGTTGAAAAACCTTTCTCTTTTTCTTGAACTTTTTGAATTTATTCTTCTTCTTTTCATTATTTAATGTGGACAATCTCTCTTCATATGACTAAATTTGTCACATCCATAGTGCCCGATTGATATCGGGTTAGTTGAGTTAGCACAATTTTGAGTTTTTGTGAATTTTTTGAATTTGTTGTAATTCTTGGAAATGAATACGATCTCATCATTATCCAAATCTAAGTCATCATCGTCTTCTTGGAAAACTATTTCTTCTTCTCTTGATTTGGTTCTTTCCTTGCCGATAAATTTTCTTTGTGCGACATTAGATTTCCAATTAGTTCTACATCCTTGAGCTGTGAAAGATCGTTTGCTTCTTCTATAACTAAAACTTTTCTTTTCCATCCAATTATTAAAGAATTCAAAATTCATAAAACAAAATCAAATTCGGTAAAAGTAAGTCCTTGTGCCATAAAATCATGTTAAGTTGTTTGAAATATAGTATACATATCTACGATAGTTTCGTTTACTTTTATGTTGAACGATGAAAACTGATTCTGTAGAATAGAAATTATAGTTTGTTTAACTTTATTCATACCTTCATGAGTGATTGAAATGTACGCCAAATATCATATGCAGTTTTACATAGCATAACTCTAAAGAACTCTTCTTGTCAAGTGAACAGAATAAAACATTCATAAGTTTTGCGTTGTTGGTTGCTAAGGTCTTTTATGTGAGAAATGCGAAATACGGATCTTAAGGCTAGGACTAACACAAGAGGGGGGTGAATAGTGTTTAAAGGAATTACTAGATCTTTTTGAGTTTTTGTTAATTTGAACACAAATGTATGCAATATTCAGACACAGTTATGATCATAGAATCAAACATAGATGCAGAAATAAAGTAAATGCAATAAAGGAAAGAACACACCGGATTTTATACTGGTTCGGAGTTACCCTACATCCAGTCCCACACACAAGTACGAATTTCCTTTCAAAAGCAATTGTACAATTACACCCTCGATTTCAAGGCCACGAGGTACACCACTCCAGATTCACAATCCTCTGGGTAGAGATACTTGATTTTAGGGGCAATAAGTTCACCCAATTGATTTCCAAGGCTACAGTCATACCTTTTCTCACTTGATTGATTTCCAAGGCTACAATCACACCTTTTCTCGCTTGATTGATTTCCAAGACTACAATCACACTTTTTCTTGCTAAATTGATTACAAAAAAACCTATAACTCTGAATAGCACTGAGATCTTGTTGGGATAGTGATAGAGAATCAAACCAGAAATGATCTAGTTAGATTTAATGTTGATTTCGACAGAGTAATGGTAAGAATGTGTACAAAGAAATGTGGAAGAAGAAGAGGAGTGAAAACTAGAAAAAAATGAATTCAAATTCGTTCAAAACCACCCCTATTTATAGTAGAACAACAGCCATGTCAATTCATGAAAGGATATGACAAATAGACACTTCCTTTGAAATTCAAAATTTTGAAATAAACTGCTACCATGTCGACATGAGGTACTTGAGGATGTCGACATGCCAAAGGAAATTTTGATGATTTGTTTTTCTTTGAAAATAACTTTTATCTTATATTAAAACTATTTTAAACTTTATAAATATACTTAACTATAGTTAAAATACATAAGTAAATATAGAGAATAATATTTTGGTGTATATATATAAAATTTTACTATATTTTTATATTTAAATCTAAGTATAAATATTAAAAGTTAAATATATTATTATTAAAATATAGTTTAAAACTAAGGATAATTTGATTTTGAAATTAAAGGTTATTTTGAGGCTAAAAGTATTAAAACCAAGATAGATGTTTTTGATTCTTTTAAAAGGAAGATTTTGAAAACATTTAGAAAACAAGATATAATTTTGTAAAACATTTTGAATAAAAGTTAGCGAATACAAAACAATGCTCCACTAAATTTTTTGTAGGTTCCATCTTATTTCGGGTTCCATCCCTTTAACAGGCTCAAAGTGGATTCCATTCCACGAATAAATTGGATTTTAAGGTGCCGGTGCTTTTCTAGGAGTTTTAACAAAATTCCTAATTAAATAACTTATTATTGAAATCTTGAGCTCTTGATAATCATGATACTCATGAGTATTCAGTCTTGATATCTTGGATCTCTATACTGTGCAGTCTTCATTCTTGGTACCTGCATAGTTAAATCCTGCATATCTAAACTATAATGTTAGTATTTATATTTTTCTTATTCAAAGGTTGTTGTCATCAAAACCATCATCTCAAGGACTAACAATCTCCTCCCTTTTGATGATGATAACCTTTTTTTATAAAATATTATTTCTATCCTAATAATTCCCCCTAAAACTAATAGATCCCCCTCAATCTATGCCTAACTATCCAATTTTATACTTCTCCCTCTATGTCATCAACACAAACTAGCTCCAAACTATATAACTCCACCTTAATCTAATACTATTCGATTATAATGATAGTGTTATCATAAATAATCAACACTTAATTCTAAGACTAAAACTTAGTCCTAAACTACTAACTTTCTTAACTAAGAATCTATATAAGATAATATTTATAATAGTGATAAAATATAAGAACACAATCATTTATTAATTATATTGTTATATTTACATGTGCGTTGAGAACGTAAGTAAAAATATACAACAATAGGAAAGAGAAAAAAGAAACTAACGCGTGTCCTTGAAAATAGAAGATCTATGAACCGAATAATTTGGATAGTGGAAACAGAAATTTCCACGTTGTTCGACAAGATTTCCATCCTTGTCAAAGCACACTTCGCCAATGCAAACGACTTTGTCATCATCTTCAGCGTGCTCTTCTTCCATGAAGGCTTCTTCTCCTTCTTCTTCCTCCTAGCTGTCCTCTTGCACTTGATCTCCTGAAGACTCTTCATCAATCAAGATCGGATTAGCATGATTGTCCATTAGAAATTTTTGCAAATTTCTAAGGATTTTGCCTTGTCATTCTTGTTCTTTGGCCCTTCTAAGTTGCACCACTTGAATTACATTCATTAGTTGCAGCGCATCCTTCAAAGAATCCTCCATTTTCGTCACTCATGCAAGCATAGTTCGTTGAAATGGTCCAGAAGTAGGAGAAGGGAATGAAAAGGTTGAATTTTTTTTTTAATTTGGAAGAGGAGGCCATTATTTAAATGTTTTAAGAAGATAGAACAGAGAAAGAACAGAAAGGATGATCCAAATTTCGAAATAAGAAGAATATATAACCACTTATTTGAATTTTGGTGGGAAAAATTTCAAATATAAAAAAATCGTCATATGTCGACATGGGTAGAGGGGGGATGTCGATATGATGCTTGATATTTTTACTATTAGATTTATTTTGACTTAATTTTTAATTATACTTTTTTATTTATATTTTATATTTCAGTTATTGAACAAATACTTAATTCTCTTCTTAATTAGTAAATATAGATTCATTTAAGGGTTTAGTTGATATATCAACAATTTGATTCTCAGAATTAATATAATCGAGAGTAATTACTTCCTTACTTATAATATCTCTGAGAAAATGATGTCTGATATCAATATGTTTAGTTTGAGCATGATGAGTAGTATTTTTGGATAAATTTATTGCACTAGTATTATCACAATAAATTGGTGATTTTGAGATATTTAAACCAAAATATTTTAAAGTTTGTTGCACATATATTACTTGAGAACAAGCCAAAGAAGCAGAAACATACTCCGCTTCGGTTGTTGATAAAGAAACTGTGTTTTTCTTTTTACTAAACCAGGAAATTAGAGAATGCCCCAAAAGGTGAAAAGTTCCACTTTTACTTTTTCGGTCTGATTTACAACCAGCATAATCAACATCACAGTAAGATACTAATTCAAAAGAATCATTTTTTTGGATAAAATAAACCATAATCAAATATGTGTTTAACATATCTTATGATACATTTTACAGCTTTTAAGTGGGTCCCTTTAGGTTGAGATTGATATCATGCACAATGACAAACACTATGCATGATATCAGGTCTACTAGCAGTGATACAGAGTAGTGATCTAATCATTCCTCTATATAATTTTGATCTACATCTTTCGAGAGATCTTCTTAACTTAGGTACTCATTGGTTGCCATGGGAGTGGGTTTTCCACTTGCAGTTGTCAAACCAAATTTACTAACCAGGTCTTTAGCATATTTTTCTTAACTGATAAAGATACCATTAACTAATTGTTTTATTTGCAATCCGAGAAAGAAGTTTAATTCACCCATATGACTCATCTCAAACTCTTTTGTTATTATTTCAGAAAATTCTTTATTCATTTCAAAATTAGTCGATCCGAAAGTGATATCATCTATGTAAACTTGTACTAGTTGAATATCATTTTTATTTCTTTTAGTAAAAGAGTATTATTTACTTTACCAATTTCAAAGTTTGATTGCAATAAGTAAGATCTTAGTCTATCATACCAGGCTCTAGGAGCTCGTTTTAGACCATATAGAGCTTTCTTAAGTTTGTAAATATGATTTGGTAATTTTTCATTTTCAAAAAGTGGTGGTTGTTTAACATATACTTCCTCTTTTACAAATCCATTTAAAAGGCACTTTTAACATCCATTTGAAATAATTTAAAATTATTATGATTTGCGAAAGAAAGTAGAATCCTAATGGCTTCTAATCTTGCTACGGGAGCAAAGGTTTCATCAAAATCTATTCATTCTTCTTGACAATAACCTTGAGCGATTAAGTGGGCTTTATTTCTAATAACCTCCCCTTGTTCATTCATTTTATTTTTATAAACCCATTTAGTTTCAGTTATAGTTTTATTTTCAAGTCTAGGAACAAGTACCCAAACATCATTTCTACTTAATTGATTTAGTTCTTCTTGCATATCCAAAATCCATGAATCATCAGTTGATGCTTCTTTTGGATTTTTGGGTTCAATAGTTGATTTAAAGGCTACATTGCTCATTTTACTTAGTTGGTATCTAGTTTTAACAACAGATTGCATATCTCCTAATATATTTTCTATAGGATGATCTTTTAAAAGTTTAGTCCTTTTATTAGGATGATTAATTTCATTATTAGTTTCAGTTGACTCTTGATTTTGAGTGATTAAATCCTCTTCATCGTTTGTATCTTCAAAAAATTTGAGATTTTCATCGAATGAAACAAGCATTGTTTCTTCGATAGTGTTAATTCTTAAAGTAAACACTCTGTACGGTTTACTTTAATTAGAATATCCGATAAAGATACCTTTGTCGGATTCAGGATCAAATTTATCTAAGTTATCTTTTGTATTTAAAATAAATTATTTGCTTCCAAAAATTCTAAAAGAAGATACCTTAGGTTTCTTTCTGTAAAGAAGTTCATAAGATGTCTTATCAGTTAAAGGTCTAACTAAAATTCTATTTAAAATATAACAGGCGGTAGCAACTGCTTCTGTCCAAAAATACTTTGGTAATTTACTATCTGAAAGCATAGTTTTCGTACACTCTTGAATCGCCCTATTTTTACGATCTACTACTCCGTTTTGTTGTGGAGTTCTTGGAAATGAAAAATTATGGGTTATTCCCTTTTTATTGCAGAATTCCTCAAACTTTTCATTTTCAAATTCACCACCGTGATCACTACGAATGGTTATAATTTTTAGAGAAAGTTGATTTTGAATCCTAATTTTTGTAAAGTTCTTAAAACATTCAAAAGTACCGCTTTTATGTTTCAAAAATATTGTCCATGTAAATCTAGAATAATCATCTACAATTACAAAAACATAATTACTATGATTTATTGACAGAATTTGAGATGGACCAAATAAATCAAGGTGAAGTAATTCAAGAGGTTTTGAAGTTGAAATCATATCTTTTGATTTAAAGGAACTTTTTCAAAGTATTCCTAATTGACATGCATCACAAAGACTATCTACTTTAAAATTCATTTTAGGGAGACCTCTTACTAGATCATGTTTTGACAGTCTAGATAAGAGTTTTAAATTCAAATGTCCAAATCTCTTATGTCAAACCCAAGGGTCACTTGTATTTGCCAAAAGACATAAGTTATCATTTGAGACTTTCATACTAAGAATATAAATATTCTTCTTCCTAATTCCCTCAAATATTATGGTTGAATTGTTATCTTCAATGTGACACTTATCATTTTTAAATTTAATTTTATATCCTTTATCGCAAAGTTGACTAATACTTAGCAGATTATGTTTCAGATTCTTAACTAGCAAAACATTAGTAATGATAGGAGTTTCAGAGTTACCGACTTTACCGATACCAATCACATATCCTTTTGAGTTGTCTCCAAAGTTAACCAGTCCTCCTTCTTTGTATATTATATCATTCAGCATATCTGGATTGCTAGTCATGTGTCTAGAGCATCCACTATAGAGTATCCATTTATTCTTTTTGATCTGCACAATTTGTCCATTGTGGATTGATTCCCCAACGCCCATAAAGCATGTTTCCTGCACATTATATAATTTTGGTAGACAACTTGAATTTGAATATTGATTATATGCAGACTCAACAGACAATGATGATCTGAATATTTCTAAACTAGCATTAACAAGTTTTTCAAACATAGCCATTTTAAAAACTTTTTTCAAAAATCAGATTATGAAACTTTGAAAAACTTTCTCTAATAACAAATGTGAAAAATGTGGAATACGAATCTTAAGGCAGGATTAACACTAGAGGGGGGTGAATAGTGTTTAAAGGAATTACTAAATCTTTTTGAGTTTTTGCTAATTTGAACACAAATGTATGCAATATTCAGACACAGATATGATCATAGAATCAAACACAGATGCAGAAATAAAGTAAAAGCAATAAAGGAAAGAATACACCGGATTTTATACTGGTTCGGAGTTACCCTACATCCAGTCCCGCACACAAGTACAGATTTCTTTTCAAAAGTAATTGTACAATTACACCCTCGATTTTAAGGCCACGAGGTAAACCACTCCAGATTCATAATCCTCAGGGTAGAGATACTTGATTTCAGGGGCAACAAGTTCACCCAATTGATTTCCAAGGCTACAATCACACCTTTTCTCACTTGATTGATTTCTAAGGCTACAGTCACACCTTTTCTCACTAGATTGATTTCCAAGGCTACAATCACACCTTTTCTTGCTAAATTGATTACAAAGAAGCCTATAACTCTGAATAGCACTGAGATCTTGTTGAGATAGTGATAGAGAATCAAACCAGAAATGATCTAATTAGATTCAATGTTGAGTTCGGCAGAGTAATGGTAAGAATTTGTATGAAGAAATATGGAAGAAGAAGAGGAGTGAAAACCAGAAAAATATGAATACAAATTCATTCAAAACCACATCTATTTATAGTAGAATAACGACCATGTCCATTCGTGAAAGGATATGACGAATAGACACTTCCTTTGAAATTCAAATTTTTGAAATAAACTGCTACTATATCAACATGAGGTACTTGAGGATGTCAACATGCCAAAGGAAATTTTGATGATTTGTTTTTCTTTGAAAATAACTTCTATCTTATATTAAAACTATTTTAAACTTTATAAATATACTTAACTACAGTTAAAATACATAAGTAAATATAGAGAATAATATTTTGGTGTGTGTATATATATATATATCAAATTTTACTATAATTTTATGTTTAAATCTAAGTATAAATATTAAAAGTTAAATATATTATTATTAAAAGATAGTTTAAAACTAAGGATAATCTGATTTTGAAATTAAATATTATTTTGAGGCTAAAAGTATTAAAACCAGGATATATGTTTTTAATTCTTTTAAAAGGAAGATTTTGAAAACATTTTGAAAACAAGATATAATTTTGTAAAACATTTTGAATAAAAGTTAGCGGATACAAAACAATGTTCCACTAGATTTTTCATAAGTTCCATCCTACTTAGGGTTCCATCCCTTTAACAGACTCGAAGTGGATTATATTCCACGAATAAATTGGATTTTAAGATGTCAGTGCTTTTCTAGGAGTTGTAACAAAATTCCTAATTAAATTACTTATTATTGAAATCTTGAGCTCTTGATAATCTTGATACTCATGAGTCTTCAATCTTGATACCTTGAATCTCTATACTGTACAGTCTTCATTCTTGGTACCTGCATAGTTAAATCCTGTATATACATATATATCTAAACTATAATGTTAGTATTTATATTTTATAATCTTATTCTAAGGTTGTTTTCATCAAAACCATCATCTCAAGGACTAACATTTTAAATGTCTGTCCAAGTACTCATTTTAGTAGTAGGTGCTTTGTACTTAGTTTGAGTAGCTTTCCAGATTTCAAGATCGTTAGTTTCCATAAAAATTCTCATATGTATAGACCAGTATGCATAGTTAGACCCGACGAATAGTAGAGAACGGTAGTTGTCTGACCTTCTAGAAAAGTGCTTGTAGACTATAATATTATTCAAAAAAATTATTACGGTTATTGAAATGACCTACTCGGTACCAAATGAAAGTGCACAGGGAATAATATAATATGGCTAAGTTGTGTATATAAGTGTATATGTAACATTAATGCTAAATAATAGAGTAAAGTAGAGTAAAGTAAATAAAAATGACCACGCTAGATTTTTTATACTGGTCAGGACCTCTCGTCCCACATCCAGTCCCAAAGTTCCCCTTTGGAATTTCCACTAACCAAAATACCCTCGCTTTCTCCGAAGAAATAGGCTATACGGTAGATTTTCTCGACTTGGAAAACTTGTGTTCCTTCAACATTGATTTTGATGGATAGTACATGACTTCCTATAATCTCCTTGATGATTAAGATGCATGCACCATGATTATTGAAAGTGTATTGAATGATTCTCGAGTAAGTAATAGAGTATGAAAGCAAGAGTGTTCAAGAGAGATGAGAAATCAAGAAAGCAAGTGATTCCGGTTGCTAAATGTTGAACTATATTTATAAATATCAAATAGTTGCATTGAAGAGTTGTAATCGTTTAGTGGAGCCATTACTTTTCACATAGATGCACTTGAACGATTACAACCATTCAAAGGGTCATTTCAGAAAATAGCTGTTAGAATGTAGTCAGTGGACTAAGGATAAAAGTCGACCTACTGAATAGAAGCATTAAAAATAAACTGCAAAAGTAAATTTGATAATAAATAAAATAATTGGTTCAGTCGACTAGAATTATTTTAGTCGACTACCCTCTATCGACTGAAAATAATTTCAGGCAATTGGACCTATATAAAATAGTCAACCTTGTTTTTATATTGTTTAACTCTTTGTTTTTTGAAAATCTTTTTATGCATTTGCGTGTGTGCATATGAATTATCAAGGAGATTTTACAAATATAAGACCAAATACATTCATTTAACTAGATGATCCATATATTCTTGGCTTTTGATGTGTAGATGATCCTTTTACTTTTCTCCTCGATTCTTCAATTCAAGATCTTATGGTACCTGCATAACATAATATTCTAGATATATAAAAAGATATAGTTGTCACCATTAAAACATATAAACATGGTTCTAACACTACATACCACACAAAAAATAAGTCGATCCTCCTATAAGGTTTGACACAACTACATGGTCTGTTACTATGCTAGTGTCTAAGTGTTACTCATCCACAAATCTACTAGAAATAAAAGAGTGTGATTCCTCACTGTCAAATAAATTATGAACAGATAAACCAGATAGAGTTAATACATCTTCAATCACAACCTTCTTCCCCTTATCTACAACTGGCGGCATACTCGAGCTAGGTACTATGTCTAGTGTATAAGCTAGGACAACCTAGGCAGAGGTCTTTTGAGGTACTTTACACCCCCATCTCATGTGCCCAAACTAATTGCAATTGTCACACTTGACCTTTGAACCGTCTGCCTTGCACTCCTTCGTGAAATGTCTCTTCTTGCCATACTTCTTGTAATGCATATCCTACCGCTTGATCTTTCCCTTGGGTTCAAAGCCTCCCTTGCGCTGATTCTACTACAACGCCTTTCCTCCAGTCTTCTTAGGATTTTCCTTTATTTTATCCTTGAAGACAATATTCAACATGGCCATCTCCACAAAACCCTCATATGTAGCATCCACGTGAATATGATTTAGAGCTAAACCATGAAGGGTTTGGTGTGAGAAATGCGGATTACGGATCTTAAGGCTAGAATTAACACTAGAGGGGGGTGAATAGTGTTTAAAGGAATTACTAATTCTTTTTGAGTTTATATTAATTTGAACACAAATGTATGCAATATTCAGACACAGATATGATCACAGAATCAAACACAGATGCAGAAATAAAGTAAAAGCAATAAAGGAAAGAACACACCGGATTTTATACTGGTTCGGAGTTACCCTACATCCAGTCCTGCACACAAGTACAGATTTCTTTCAAAAGCAATTGTACAATTACACCCTCGATTTCAAGGCCATGAGGTAAACCACTTCATATTCACAATCCTCTGGGTAGAGATACTTGATTTCAGGGGCAACAAGTTCACCCAATTGATTTCCAAGGCTACAATCATACCTTTTCTCACTTGATTGATTTCTAAGGCTACAATCACACCTTTTCTCACTTGATTGATTTCCAAGGCTACAATCACACCTTTTCTTGCTAAATTGATTACAAAGAAGCCTATAACTATAAATAGCACTAAGATCTTGTAGAGATAGTGATAGAGAATCAAACCAGAAATGATCTAGTTAGATTCAATGTTGATTTCGGCAGAGTAATGGTAAGAATTTGTATAAAGAAATGTGGAAGAAGAAGAGGAGTGAAAACCAGAAAAATATGAATACAAATTCGTTCAAAACCACCCCTATTTATAGTAGAACAACAGTCATGTCCATTCATGAAAGGATATGACGAATAGACACTTCCTTTGAAATTCAAAATTTTGAAATAAACTGCTACCATGTCGACATGAGGTACTTGAGGATGTCGACATGCCAAAGGAAATTTTGATGATTTTTTTACTAAGGTTGTAGTCATCAAAACCAACTTCTCAGGGACTAACAATCTCCCCTTTTTTGATGATGACAACCTTTGTTTATAAAATATTACTTCTATCCTAATAACTCTCCCTAAAACTAATAACTCCCCCTTAATCTATGCCTAACTATCCTATTTTGCACTTCTCCCCCTTGGTCATCAACAAAAACTAACTCCAAACTATATAACACCCCCCCTTAATCTAATACTATATGATATGTGATTATAATGATAGTGTTATCATAAATAATCAACACTTAATTCTGAAGCTAAAACTTAGCCCTTAATTACTAACTATCCTAACTAAGAACCCATATATGATAATACTTATAATAGTGATAATGTGAGGATTCAAATATAAGAACACAAATCATTTATTAATTATATATTGTTATATTTACATTTGCGTTGAAAACGTAAGTAAGATCATATAACGATAAGAAAGAGAGAAAAGAAACTAATGTGTATCCTTGACAATGGGAGATCTATGAACCGAGCAATTTGGGTAGTGGAAACAGAAAATTCCACGTTGTTCGACTAGATTTCCATCCCTATCAAAGCATACTTCGCCAGCGTAAACAACTTTGTCATCATCTTCAGCGTGCTCTTCTTCCATGAGGGCTTCTTCATCTTCCTCGCTGTCCTCTTGCACTTGAACACCTGAAGATTTTTCATCAATCAAAATGGGATTGGCATGATTTTCCATTAGAAACTTTTGCAAGTTTCTAAGGATTTTGCCTTGCTGTTCTTGTTCTTTGGCCATTCCGATTTGCATACTTGAATTTCAATCATAAGTTGCAGTGCATCCTTCAAGGAAACCTCCATTTTTATCACTCGTGCAAGTGTAGTTCGTTGAAATGGACCAGTAGAAGGAGAAGGGAACGAAAAGGTTGAATTTTTATTTGATTTGGAGTAGGAGGCCATTGTTTTATTGTTTTCAAAAGTTAGATTAGAGAAAGAACAGAAAGAACGAACAAAACTTCGAAATAAGAAGACTATATAACCACCCATTTGAATTTTGATGGGAAAATTTCAAAAGAAAAAAATTCGTTATATGTCGACAAGGGTAAAGAAGGGTTGTCGACAAGGTACTTATATTTTTTCTATTTGATTTATTTTAATTTAATTTTTAATTATACTTGTTATTTATATTCTATATTTTAGTTATTGAACAAATACCTAATTCTCTTCTTAATTTAGTAAATATAGATTCATTTAAGGGTTTTGTTAAGATATCAGCAATTTGGTTCTCGGATTTGATATAAACGAGAGTAATTACTTCCTTACTTATATTATCTCTGAGAAAATGATGTCTGATATCAATATATTTAGTTCGAGCATGATGAGTAGGAATTTTGGATAAATTTATTGCACTAGTATTATCATAATAAATTGGTGATTTTGAGATATTTAAACCAAAAACTTTTAAAGTTTGTTACATATATATTACTTGAGAACAAGCCAAAGCAGCAGAAACATACTCTGCTTTGGTTGTTGATAAAGAAACCGTGTTTTGCTTTTTACTAAACCATGAAATCAGAGAATGCCCCAAAAAGTGACAAGTTCCACTTGTACTTTTTCGATCTGATTTACAACTAGTATAATCAATATCACAGTAAGATATTAATTCAAAAGAATCATTTTTAGGATAAAATAAGCAATAATCAAAGGTGTGTTAAACATATCTTATAATACATTTTACAGCTTTTAAGTGGGTCCCTTTAGGTTGGGATTGATATCTGCACAGAGACAAATACTATGCATGATATCAGGTCTAC
The DNA here is from genome assembly GCA_030765085.1 of Allium cepa. NCBI lineage: Eukaryota > Viridiplantae > Streptophyta > Magnoliopsida > Asparagales > Amaryllidaceae > Allium > Allium cepa. The sequence goes on along the minus strand of CM060934.1, from coordinate 548,602,894 downwards.
TAGTAGTGATATAGAGTAGTGATCCAATCATTCCTCTATATAATTTTTGATATATATCATTCTAGAGATCTTATTTACTTAGGTACTCATTGGTTGCCATGGGAGTGGGATTTCCACTTGCAGTAGTCAAACCAAATTTACTAACTAGGTCTTTAGCATATTTTTCTTGACTGATAAAGATACCATTATCTAATTGTTTTATTTTCAATCCTAGAAAGACGTTTAATTCACCCATATGACTCATCTCAAACTCTTTTGTCAATATTTCAGAAAATTCTTCATTCATTTCAAAATTAGTCGATCTGAAAATGATATCATCTACGTAAACTTGTACTAGTTGAACATCATTTTTTTTCTTTTAGTAAAAAGAGCATTCTCTACTTAACCAATTTCAAAGTTTGATTGTACTACGTAAGATCTTAATCTATCATACCAGGCTCTAGGAGCTTTTTTTAGACCATATAGAGCTTTCTAAAGTTTGTAAACATGATTTGGTAATTTTTCATTTTCAAAAAGTGGTGGTTGTTCAACATATACTTCCTCTTTTACAATCCATTTAAAAAGGCACTTTTTAGCATCCATTTGAAATAATTTGAAATTATTATGATTTGCAAAAGAAAGTAGAATCCTAATGGCTTCTAATCTTGCTACGGAAGCAAAGGTTTCATCAGAATCTATTCCTTCTCCTTGACAATAACCTTGAGCGACTAGCCAGGCTTTATTTCTAAAAACCTCACCATGTTCATTCATTTTATTTTTTTAAACCCATTTAGTTCCAATTATAGTTTTATTTTTAAGTCTAGGAACAAGTTCCCAAACATCATTTTTAGTGAATTGATTTAGTCCTTCTTGCATTGCCAAAATCCATGAATCATTAGTTGATGCTTCTTTTGGATTTTTGGGTTCAATAGTTGATATAAAGGCTACATTGCTCATTTTACTTAGTTGATTTCTGTAACAATAGATTGCATATCTCTTAATATATTTTCTACAGGATGATCTTTTAAAAGTTTAATATTTTTATTAGGATGATTAATGTCATTATTAGTTTCAGTTGACTCTTGCTTTTGAGTGATTAAATCCTCTTCATCATTTGTATCTTCAAAAATTTTGAGACTTTCATCGAATGAAACATGCATTGTTTCATCGATGGCGTTAGTTCTTAAATTAAACACTCTGTATGCTTTACTTCTATTAGAATATCCGATAAAGATACCTTTGTCGCATTTAGGATCAAATTTATCTAAGTTATCTTTTGTATTTAAAATAAAACGTTTACTTTCAAAAATTCTAAAATAAGATACCTTAGGTTTCTTTATGTGAAGAAGTTCATAAGATGTCTTATCAGTTAAAGGTCTAATTTAAATTCTATTTAAAATATAACAGGCGGTAGCAACAGCTTCTGCCCAAAAATGTTTTGGTAATTTACTATCTGAAAGCGTAGTTCTCCTACACTCTTGAATCATCCTATTTTTACATTCTACTACTCCGTTTTGTTGTGGAGTTCTTGGAAATGAAAAATTGTGAGTTATTCCCTTTTTATTGCAGAATTCCTCAAACTTTTCATTTTCAAATTCACCACCATGATCATTACGGATAGTTATAATTTTTATAGAAAGTTGATTAAAAGTATCACTTATATGTTTCAAAAATATTTTTCATGTAAATCTAGAATAATCATCTACAATTAAAAAAACATACTTACTATGATTTATTGGCTGAATTTGAGATGGACCAAATAATCAAGATGAAGTAATTCAAGAGGTTTCGAAGTTGAAATCATATCTTTTAATTTAAAGGAACTTTTTCTACTTTAAAATTCATTTTAGGCAAACCTCTTACTAGATCATGTTTTGACAGTCTAGATAAGAGTTTGAGATTCAAATGCCCAAATCTCTTATGCCAAATCCAGGGGTCTCTTGTATTTGCCAAAAGACATAGGTTATCATTTGAAACTTTCATACTAAGAATATAAATATTTCTTTTTCCTAATTCCCTCAAATATTATGGTTGAATAATTATCTTCGATGTGACACTTATCTTTTTCAAATATAACTTTACATCCTTTATCGCAAAGCTGACTAATACTTAGCCAATTATGTTTCAGATTCTTCACTACCAAAACATTAGTAATCATAGGAGTTTCAGAGTTACCGTCATTGCCGACGCCAATCACATATCCTTTTGAGCTATCTCCAAAGTTAACCAGTCCTCCGCCTTTGTATATTATATAATTCAACATATCCGGATTACCAGTCATGTGTCTAGAGCATCCATTATCGAGTATCCATTTATTATTTTTGATCTGCATAATTTGTCCATTGTGGATTGATTCCTCAACACCCATAAAACATGTTTCCTGAAATTTTGGTAGACAACTTGAATTTGAATATCGATTATATGCAGACTCATGAGACAATGATGATCTGAATATTTATAACTAATATTATCAAGTTTTAGCCATTTTAAAAGCTTTTTCAAAATTCATATAATGAAACATTGAAAACCTTGCTCCGATACCAAATGTCAGAAATGCGGATTACGGATCTTAAGACTAGAATTAACACTAGAGGGGCGTGAATAGTGTTTAAAGGAATTACTAATTCTTTTTTAGTTTATATTAATTTGAACACAAATGTATGCAATATTCAGACACAGACATGATCACAGAATCAAACACAGATGCAGATATAAAGTAAAAGCAATAAAGGAAAGAACACACCGAATTTTATACTAGTTTGGAGTTACCCTACATCCAGTCCCGCAACACAAGTACGGATTTCCTTTCAAAATCAATTCTTACAATTGCACCCTCGATTTCAGGGCCATGAGGTACACCGCTCCAGATTCACAATCCTCTAGGTAGAGATACTTGATTTTACGGGCAATAAGTTCACCCGATTGATTTTCCATGCTACAATCACACCTTTTCTCGCTCGATTGATTACAGAGCAGTCTATAACTCTGAATAACACTAGGATCTTGTTGAGGTAGTGATAGAGAATCAAATCAAAGATGATCTAGTTAGATTCAATGGTGATTTCCGTAGAGTAATGGTAAAAATGTATATAAAGAAATGTGGAAGAAGAAGAGGAGTGAAATCAGAGAATATATGAATGTAAATTCGTTTAAAACAGCCCATATTTATAGTAGAACAACAGCCATGTCCATTCGTGAAAGGATATGACGAATATACACTTCCTTTAAAATTCAAACTTTTGAAATAAACTGTCACCTTGTCGATAAGGGTTCCTTGGGGTTGTCAACAGGCCTAAGTTATTTTTGGTAATTTGTTTTTCTTTGAAATAACTTCTATCTTGTATTAAAACTATTTTATACTTTATAAATATACTTAACTATAGTTAAAATACATAAATAAATATAGAGAATAATATTTTGGTATATATAAAATTTACTATAAGTTTATATTTAAATCTAAGTATAAATATTAAAAGTTAAATATATTATAATTAAAATATAGTTTAAAACCAAGGATAATTTGATATATGAAGATTATTTTGAGGCTAAAAGTATTTTAAAACCAGGATAGGTGTTTTTGATTTAAAAAAGAAGATTTTGAAATCATTTTGAAAATAAGATATAATTTTGTAAAACATTTGAATAAAAGTTAGTGGATACAAAACAATGTCCACTAGATTTTTCGTAGGTTTCATCCTACTTAGGGTTCCATCCCTTTAACGGGCTCGAAGTGGATTCCATTCCACGAATAAAATGGATTTTAAGATGTCAGTGCTTTTCTAGAAGTTTTAATAAAATTCCTAACTACTTATACTGGAATCTTGAACTCTTGATAATCTTGATACTCATGAGTCTTGATATCTTCGATCTTGAGTTTATCAGTTCTTGAATCTCTATACTGTACAGTCTTCATTCTTTGGTACTTGTATATATATCCTGCATATACATATATATCTAAACAATAATGTTAGTATTTATATTTTATAATCTTATTCTAAGGTTGTTGTCATCAAAACCAACTTCTCAGGGACTAACAGTTGGTTCAACTTTTTAGCAAACCTTGGAGCCTTTTTATATGAGATATTGATCAACTCCATTCCAAACCTAGCTAACTCGTTGAATTGGTTGACATACTCCTTTACAGACATGTCTTCTTGCTTCAGGTAAATAAACTTCTCCAACTTCTCTCCTTCCTCTTCTCTGGAAAGGAACTTCATCTCAAAACATCTTCGAAATTCCCCCTAAATGATCTCTCCTCCATCAATCTCAGCCTCAACTACCTCCCACCAACTCAGAGCCTCCCTTAGTAAATCCTAAGTAGCCATATGTCTCATCATCTCATCAGCAAGACCCATCAACCCAAAAATCCTTTCACAAGTACGGATCTATGTCCTTGAATCTACATATGACTCGGTCCCCACGTACGGCTTTCCTCTAAGGCTCCAAAAATCCGTACATGGCCTAGCAAAATCGACAATAGGTAGGTGGGCAGGAACTGCACCAGTCGCCCTCCCAAGGGTCCTCTATTGGGATTAAGCTCGGCTTGTCCCATTGCTTGAAGATACCCGTGGAACCAAATCAAGATGTTCGCGCCCGGAATATCAACTGCGTCGCCCAAGCCTAAATCACTCATCTTCTATCTATGATTTAGGAATTTATTAGCATCTTTCCATAGATAGTATAGGCAAGAATAAGAGAGAAATTACGCTTACATAACATATTTAGAAAACTTCTTTGAAAACATCTATTTATACATATATATACACACGCATTGAAAACCCACTTTGAAAACTTTTTGGAAATATTTTGAAAAATATTTTTTTTTTTTCAGAAAACTTTTCAAGTACATACTCTCAATACACCCTTATTCCTAAGAAATTTAGAACTTAGGCTCTGATACCACATGTGACAATCCATACCTCTCGACACACGGTCCAAAGCTAGGATGACTGTCGAACTCATGTCGGTGCTAAAAAATACGAGCTTTTGGGGTTTTTTAAATAATTCAGAGGCTAAAGATGTACATATATGATCTAATATATACCGCACTTCCAGAACTCATAGCGGAGAAAACAAAATATAAATATAGAAAATAACCATCGTAGAAAATATCTCAAAATTGTCTCAGAAAAACAGTACATGATCAAATGCAGAGTACACAGAAATACAACTCATAGTCTGATAAAATACTAAGTATTGGATAAAATAAAAAGTTACATGTAGAGTAAAATAAAATGATAAACAACTATAATGATGAGCTCGCACTTTATGTACTTAACTCGGGCCTATCATCTGCTGTTATTTTCTCCCGTGGTGGGGAGAGAAAAAAGGAAAGGGTGGGCTATTTAAAAATCCGGCGAATGAGTATGCTATTATTATATGATGATCATATGCGTTTGACTTAAATACTACCCAATCTGATCTAGTGTGTTCTACAAGTGTCCGTGTATTACCACTTTACTAGGGTACTTAAGGGTTCTTTTATGATGAAAACCTACACTAATAAATTGTGCAGGATCCTATAGGGATCGAACTACGGGTCGAACCTCAATAACTAACGATAAGCTAATAGCTACTAGAACTCCTCTAATATAGGATCATTCTACAACTTTCCTGTATGAGACTATATTTCATACATTACGACTACGCGTAACTATCTCACATAGGTTTCCATACAATTTCTTCATTGGAGTAAATTTCCCACAACTACGATGACACTTACCCCCACTACGCATTGAGAGGGAACCTGCAATGTCGACTCGTCGAAGTTTCTCATCATCTACATCTGTATCACCACTCAATCGTAGCATACGCCTCTTATTGCACATGTCGGGATCCATCAACCATGTAGCATCACGTCGCATCAGGTATCTGTAAATGCTAAGGAACTCTCATTTTGCCAAGCCTACACACTTCATCAGGTATCAGTCAGTGCTGCGCGTCCACCATAGAACCTCCCATGAGTTTCATTTGCGATAGAATTGCCACAGTCGAATAATCGACCACCGTTGCATGAATAGCATTTACCAAGTCCGCAACATCTTAATGTCATCTCATAGCGAACTAGCTTTCCTACTATTCCTAATATATATATATATATATATATATATGTGTGTGTGTGTGTGTGTGTGTGTGTGTGTGTGTATATATAAACAATTACTTATTATTTATAACCTGCGCCTTAAGCCAAGGTTCAACTTACGCGTCTGGAACACCTACCGGTCGGTTGTTATATACTGAACGATCGACCGCTCCAAGTAATGCGGTCAACCAGTCACGGTATAAAATTTAGGGTTGTTTATTTATCGTTAACTGCATATTATATTAATTATCATCGTTTTCAGGTTACTTACAGTGAATCATAACTACCAATTTTCAGTAACACGATCTTTGTAATTTATCCAAACTTCTTATTCAAATTAAATCCATAGATTTACGCAAGTTTACAATATATTAGTTTAACCTAGGTTAACTATTAACATTTTAGGTTATCCCAATTTTTATAAGTTTACATATTAAATTTACAGATCTAGGTCAGCAAAGAGGAATTATGTTCATATACTAATAATTAAATTTTCAATTTAATTAGACAATGCTAACAATTCAATTTCTAACAACCTCTAACAAATAGTGTATATAAAAATTAACTGCAAATAATCATCTTATTAGAAGTGTTTCCACTCTCCTTGGATCCATGTTTTGCTCCTAATCTCCGCTCCAAAATCTACCCTCCTTGTTTGCCTCTTCCTCAATCTGATGTACTTGAGTTTGTTTTATTTTATTTTATTCTATTTCGGAGAATTTTATATGTTGACGAGAATAGATTTTGACAAAGTTTCAGTATAACAATGATTTCCAATGAATTAGGGTTTAGGTTAGCCCTGTATTTATAAGGGTTTTAGATTAGTCCTAATCGTTAGATTAACCCTAGAGAACATTAGGTTTCATCCAGAACGTCAAACGATTAATTCGCAGCCAAGTAAAAATATTTCATTCAATCCATATCGTTCGTTGCCCCAAATTTTTTTTAACGACAACCGGTCAACCACTAGGTGGGATCGGTCGACCGCTACTTGTCGACCAGTGAATCCTATGATGTCGAGGGGTGGGTTGTTTAATTAAGGAAGTTTATTAATTTAATTTATCTCATTTTTTTCAAATTTGAAAACTTTCGTATCGTTTTCATATTAGCTTTGATTTCAAAGTGTAATATATGAAAAAAAATTAGAAAATCAATATGAATGCAACGGTGCAAGTTTCGTAGTCAAATCGAAAGTTTGCAAAAATTATGTTTTTTCGCTTGTATTTAAATTTAATTCTTTGTTGAATTTTCCCGCTTAAATTCTTTAGGGTGTTACACGAACCAACAAGTTAGGTTGGAAAATAGGGTACCAATCTAAGACCTATAGGTTAGTACCGATTCAAGATTTTAAAAAAAAGAAAAAAAAGAAATGAGATAGAAAAATAACGACGAGAAGTGTGGAACTAAAATGAATAAAGTTCTAGATGATGAGATCCTACCTGACCAGTTCGAAAAAAACAATTAAAGACTTTCCAAGATTGAGATGGCAAACTCGAACAACATGCTCCTGCTCTTATACTGTCAAGGAGATACGAGTCTAAAACTGTTCAAAGTAACACGACGATCCAAAAAAGACGTACTGCTTGTGAAAGCTATTAGGAAAATGGAAGGGACCTGTTCAAAATAAAACTTTGAGGTTGATAGCTTATATTGACTAAAATATGCCTTGTTAGCATAAGGTATACTTTAGGAGGCAAATATTATCTAGTTTTGTAGCCAAGCCATATCTAGAAATGTCAGAACGATCAAAGGGTCAGATAGTAGTTCAAAAATCCAAAATGATAAATCCAGACTTCAAACCTTATGCGAACCTCAAAGATGTAGCTATGGGCTTTCCAAACGCTTTGGAAAACCATCCACTTGTCAAGAAATATGGAGTGACAAAGTTCAGAGACTACAAGATCCAAGTCCAACTCTAAAATCGGTACCGATCTGAACTCCTTAGTTCGGTGCGGATCGAACGAGCTTGTCCAAAAACAAGATCAATTCAAGCACATTGAAGATCGAAGACAATTGCAAGAAATATGAGCCAAGGACTATGATTGTCACTGATCCACGCCAACAAGCAAAGCATCGATACACGAGCGACCCGACTCTTTGGTTTATTACCGAACCATAGCCTCAGTCTGAAACCGACCCATAAAGGACTTGTTGATTTGACCACGAACTCTTCAGGAAACCTTCTCCAAAACGTGGAAAACATGAGGAGAACGTGATGGAAACAAATTCGCTAATTTTCATCTATAAATATAGGATGAAAGGCACAATTTAAGGTTTCTTTTTTCTACATTATAAAATCCCATGTTATTTTAACAATTTTTTAGATCATCACTGATTTAAAACCACCGATTCATAAAATCTTACTTGCAGAAATTTGCAGAAATCATTAATAAAGCTTAGGACAAATTTTCGAAATGGGCTAATTTTCGAATCAATTTCGCGATCGGCGTTGGTTTTGAAACTTATTACCAAACAGAGCTAGTTTCTGCTTAGTCAGCATTCCAGTCACCTTTTTTATAACTGCTACGAGAATGCGCAACTGTTAGTTGCGCTGATGGGAAGGTTTTTAGAAAGCGCAACTACTAGATGTGCAAATTTGTTTTTGATTTTTTTTTCACGAAGTGCAACAAAGAGATGCGCTTTTGGATTTTGATAATAAGAAGGCGCAACTCATAGTTGTGCCTGCTATAGTTTCATGCAGGTGCAACTCATAGTTGCACCTGCTATAGTTTCATGCAGGCGCAACTATGAGTTGCGCCTGCACAGGTTGCTGGTGGTAAAACAGAGGCAGCAGCAACCCTCCTCCCCATTCCACCAAAACTTTTCCCAACCTTCAACCCTTCTTCCATGCCCGAACCTACCAACTCCAAACCTAAATTTTAGCCAATTATCAGCAATTTTTCATAAAATTTTCAAATTTCTTCTTTCTTCGATTAAACAAAAGCTACAATAATCCCTTCACCCACACTCACATTATCACTAATTTATATGGATAATTAGGAGATTCCAGATGAAGTATTGGTGCAATATGTTGAACGGATGGAAGCTGAAAATGAATTTGTTCATGAAACTCAGTTTGAAACAGTTCCTGAAGCTCAATTTGAGATAGTTGCGCTGGCTAATGATGTTGTTGTTCAATCTGCTTTGGATAATCAAATCTTCTTAGGAAAACCGAATCAAAGACCGGGGAAACAAATTAGCAGCGAAGGACGAGTGAGACAAGATAAACATCTAATTTGCCGCCGTGGAGATGTTTATGAGGTAGTTGTATGCAAGAATCAAACAAATGATGGACGTCGGTTTTACGGATGTGCCGGTTATCTTTATCATATAACTAACCCGAAAGTGTTGGTGCTGTAATTTCTTCAAATGGATAGATCGTCCGTCGACCCCGAGGGGAGTGGAATATGCGCTAGAGATGCAAGCCGAAGTAAGACGTTTGGAAAAGGAAAAAAGACAGCTTCGACATCAAGTAGACTATTTGCAGCCCGTAAATCCAATTTGGAAAGGGGTCTAGTAAACTAGGTAGTGCAACTGTACTGTAATGGATCTCTATCAGACTTGTTTAATTGAGTTATGTATGCTTTAGTTTTAACGAATGCTGTATTACTTGGTTTTATTTGTACTTGGTTGTTGTAGTGGATATGCAATAGATGATTTAATCAAAGTAACATAACATAGCAAGTAATTTAAATGTTTGACATAAGATAACCTTTGATAACAACAGAATAAAAATATAAGTTATACAGTTGACGAATGACAGAAGTAGTAGAAACAGATAAAATATTTATTGCTTCTCACAGTTTCGTCTCTCATGACCCAAGTTACCGCATTGTCCACATTTGTTCTGTCTTCTATCCTCCATTTCGTCCATGACTCCCCTTATTCTTGTAGACCTCGATCTTCCTGTATTCCTTCGCGTTGGTGGCGGGAGTATAGTAGGGCCTTCAGGTACATCCCAATATCTACTGCCAGGCACTGGATGAAAAACCGGAGAATAACTATGTCTATAAATGTCTGCCATAAACCAGAATGAAATAAGATCATGCTAAGCTCTGTTCGCTCCTCCACTACATCGTGTGCATGCAGCTAAAACATGGGAACATGGAAAAGGGCTAGAATAGGAATATTGCATGAACAGCTGCAGCTGTCATTGGTAATATTTACTGTGTAATTGCACGCGTTTGTGTCTGTTAGTTGCCACTCTGTTAAGCTGAACCAGTTAATGCTCATATTACGTGCTTCTGCTAAATATTTTTCCATCATTTTGTCATAATTTGGCATGAGCGAAGATGCGTAATCTACTCCATTGATACGTCTTCTAAAGAAGTAGCTATTAAGACGATGAAAGGTACGTGCCACTAACGCCTTGACCGGTAATGATCTAGCACCTTTAAGAACTCGATTGAAACTCTCCAAAGCATTGGTAGTCATCATACAAAACCGTTCACCGTTGTCCTTGTAAAGAGCCCATTGTTCATCCTTATGTCGGAGACTTTTATCAATCCATCTGTCAACAGCCGGACTCATATTTTTTAGTTGCTTTCTGAGTGCTTTGTATGTTAACTCATCTCTTACTTCAGCAGAAGCATGAAACAAGTTTTGCAAAATCTTACTACCAAAACCAGCTTTTTTAAAGATTGCTTTCAAATGGTGTAGGCAGAAGCGATGATGATGTGGTTCGCTCCACTTCTCTTGCAAGGCGGTTGGAATTCCTTTCATTCTATCGGAAATGAATGTAATGCATCTTGCATTTAAAGAAGGAATTAAGTGTCACATGCATGAAAAAAACCAACCCCAAGTTTCCGCAGACTCCGTCCTTACAATAGCAAATGCCAAAGGGAAAAGAGAATTGTTTGCATCAACTTCTGTGGCCACAAGCAACGTGCCTTGATATTTACCATACAGATGTGTTCCGTCAATAGAAAGAACCGGATGGCAATGGTTGAAACCCGCAATGCTCGGTCCAAATTCCCAGAAAGTCCCCTAGAATTATACTCCTTCTGTATGTACATGATAAACAGTACCTGAATTGCATTCCTTCATAGCACGAAGAAACTGAGGCAAGTCATTATACGAAGATTCCCAATCGTCAAATATTGTAGACACCACTTTGCTAAGTCATTTCCAGGCTCTCATGTAGCTTGTTTGAATTTTGTAAGTGTGTGCCATAAGCTCTTAGACATATTTTGCAGTGTAACTGGGGTTCGAACGAACATGCGGAAGGACTTTGGTGCAAATGAATTTGGTTGTTGCTTGTTTGTGGTTCGAGTTGATGATTGGATTTGAGCAAGCATGATCACCACCGTATTTTTTTATCATCCACCACCCAGCATGATCTCTTTTAGACACAATAACATGAAGCCGCCATGGACAATTAGCATCAACATCACATATAGCAGTGAACTCTCTAGCACGGGACTTTATGTTTTTAAATGAAACTGAACACTTTATCGACCATTCACTTATATATTCAATTAAAGATTCCTTAGATTTAAAAATCATACCAACTCGAGGGCCATTCTCCACACATTCCAGCCCGAACATTTCGTCGGTAAATTGAAATTCTTGTTCAACAGATCTTTCCATAATTTTATCATTGCATTGGTCATCTTCTAACGGTTCTTCCATCTCGGTATGCTCATCAGTTCATCAACTTCCTCTGGAATATCATCTAAAGGAGCGTCATTGTTAACATTCATAGCATCGATCCATGTTTCATCGTCGTCTAGTGAAGCAGTGATTTCCATGCTGTCCAAATGGAAAATTTCAATATCAGTATTTCCACCCTCCATATCCTCGGTGTCAACATCTTCATCTTCAAGTTCATGCAAGTAGTCATTTGAACTCGGAGTTGGAATTGGCTGTGGCGGATACGATGGATGTGGAAGGAAACCATACCCGAGTGACTGCGATGGATATGCGATGACACCGTACCTGTACACAAACATTTGACTGTTAAGTACAAAAAAATATGAATAAAACATTAAACAACACATAAAAGCATACCCAGCTGCTTGTGCGTAAATGTTCGGTGGCTGGTAGGAATAGTGTGGGTAATGCGTTTGACTTCGCTCAGCAGTATTACTAGGTTCGGGTTGACTAGTATAATCAAAGATTTGAGCTCGTTGTTCAGTTGTATGTACCACATCCATCTTCTTAACATACAGCTCAATTACTTTCATCCCCACATACAACATAGAATCGACGTCGTTGTCGTCGTTTACCTCAATAGCAATTGGTCCATCATCCGTTGCCCACTTACTAACCAACGAGATGTCGAACTCCGTAGAAGCAATTTTTGTAGCTTTGTAAATTACCGTTTTAGCTTAAGAAAATTGCAACCCCTCCTGACTTTCGATCCCTTATGCTTTCCGCCAACATAGGTTGGCTTGCTATTTTCATCGATGACTAAATCACCATCATAGTGACAAATAATTGGCATGGTAGTCATTGATCTATCAAAATTACAGAAAGTTAATTGTCAACACCAGATCTATCAAAATTGATGGAGTAGGGTTTCGATTCTTTACCTCAAGTGTAGATGAACGTGCAATCTTTTGTTTATCTCCGTAGAATTAAATGATTTTGAGTGGAATGTTGTGTTGATAGTAGTGAAAATAATGGAAATGGATGTTAGGGTTCCTGAAAGAAAATGGGTTTGAGGAGTTTTGTTTGTTTTGCGAGGAGTTGTGATGTTTATATGCAGTTGTTGGGCCAGGGAATAGCCCAGGTATACAGGCGCAACTCTAAGTTGTGCCTAAAGGAAATTATTAGGTGCAACTCAAAGTTGCGCTCGGTATATTCATGGGTGCGCAACTACTGGTTGCGCCTGCAACTTTCCAGCAAGCGCATACTTTTCTTGCACGATTCAAAGCTGCGCCTGCAACTTTCCAAATTTCCAGAGACCATATAACATATGCAACTTTCATTAAACATCAACTTTCATATAATAACAACATATAAGTACAACATTTCATCCAAATAGGTGAAATATTTCATACAAAATATCATATTTCATATAACAACATGTTCCAAATCAATAATACAACATCGCAACACCTACAAACCAACAAGTTTCAAGCCAATACAAATTCAAAACAAAGCAACCAAACGACAGACCAACACAACCCTATCTTCTTATATTTCTACGGTCGAGTAGCATTCTTTGAGTTTGCGTCGGAGGCAATTGAGATGGTCCAGCTTCAACTATTTCTTGCCCCGGCTGTCTATCTTGTAAAGGACCCCCGTGCCTCTAAAACGTCTTCTTTGGCAGGTACGACCAAAAGCCTGGGGTGGACGAGGCACATATGGTGGTGGTCTTTCTAGCTTATGCCTACCCAGAAGCGACCTGATAATTTCCTTGATGTTGAAGCACTTTCCTTTTACTCTATCCTCATCTGTAGAATCTGTCAGGACATCGTCAACTTAATTGGAAATCATATACAACCCTTAAACCTAAAATAAAAGAATCAATGACGCAAGTAAGTAAAGCTTGTTGAGGAAGTTCAAAGAGTAAAACTTGTAAACACTTACCAAATCACGTTCCACCGATCCCCGTGGAGCATATCTGGGCAGTCTAGTTGACGATTCTTTAAGAACAAATCGCTGTGTGATATGCCAGTACCAACTATAGTAATGTTCGATTGACATTCTTGGTACGCGTTTGACCTGAACGTGATCCAACATGTGATCCCACCTTGCGACATACGTGTTGTACAAGTCTCTGTTCCAACCGTGTGGGAAAATCTGCTCGGCCGGTTCCGGTATATGCTGATGAAGCCCAAATTGCCTCATCACTCTGTCGGGTAGTGCATGGCTACACTTTACAAGCAAATAATCGGGGTCCTTGCATACCAACTATGCTCCCCATCCAAACAAATAGGCGGCAGATCCTGTATAATCTCAACTGTGTATGGCGTCTAGTCAATAGCATGCTCGTCCATAACATCGAGCTCGTTGCGATAGAATGTAGGATGACAGGCTCGAATATCTCTCCAACGTCTATCTCCGGCCCATCTACAATCATAATCAAAATAGTGTGTGAATATTGGCAGAAATAAAAAAAAAATCAGTGCAAATTTCAAGTTGCTTTTACCTTGACCCGTGCGGTAATCCCGAAGCAACGTTAGCACGAACATTTGGCCGTCCAACAGAAATACGCGTCCAAGACCATACCTGCATATTATGAGTATCAAGAAACGTCTTTCAAAATATTTCATAAATTTGGTACACCGATAAGTCAAAACCGACATATCTGCAGAAGGGTTAGGCAACCTGCTAATCCGTTCGTCTTTCTTAGTGCCACATTATCCAACTCCTTGTACAATGCGCACAAAACAACGCTACCCCATGAATAATCTGAAATGGTGGCAAAATCCTCTATCAAGTACAACCATTTAACGCTAACTCTACCCTTCGAATGGTTCGAAAATAGACGAGATGCTATAAGAAGCAATATGACAGCCCGTGTGAACTATTCTGTCTCCTCAATAGATGAATCGACTGAAATCTCCCGACCGATTATAAGGTCATTCAGCTATTTGACCTTCAACTCTCTTCTATTGAGCACCGCTTCTGGAGGTGGAATTTCATCAAGCAAACGTTGACAAATCTCATCGGCGTCCACGTTACCACCGTAGTTCAACACGGCGCCTTCGATGGGAAGGCCAAGCAAAATAGTTAAGTCTTGCAGTGTAATGGTCATTTCTCCAACGGAAAAATGAAAAGTGGAAGTCTCTGGTCTTCATCTATCGCATAAAGTTGTGAGTAATGACCTGTCAAATCTGATATATCTAATCTGCATGAAATAACAAAATCTCGCTTGATTTAGTAATTGTTGAACCCGTTGATCTTCAACCATCTTCATCAAATCTTCAAAACTTTACGAATGATTCAGGCAATCCACTGATTTTACATTCCGCAAAACAAAGAATTATATCTTTTAGTTAATTCAAAATGCGAAATAACTTGCAAAAAGTTACTATAATTACAAAGCGAATAATATTACCCTCATTAACTCTTCAAAATTAGAGCGGTGATTATCTTGCATATGAAGCATGCTACCGTCTACCGGTCCGCTTTCCAGCTCTTCAAAGTTCATGCAAAAAAAATGATTTTTACAAATCGTTTACAATCAATTAGTGATTCAACGCTTCAAATTGGATTATTAAGATATACAACAAGCTATTTGATAATATTTCTAGCAAATACAACCAAATAATAAGCAAATTTTAAAATTGTCAAAAAAACTAAGATTTAGAAATTACCAAAATCTATTGGTGTTGAAGAGGATCTCGCTTCCATTGTTGTAGCTTTGGTTTAATCGAAGAAAGAAAAAGAAATTTGAAAATTTTGTAAAAAATTGGTGGTAATTGACTAAAATTTAGGTTGGGAGTTATTGGATTTGAACATGGAAGAGGGGTTGAAGGTTGCAAAAAGTATTGATGGAATGGAGAGAAGGGTTGCTACTGCCTCTGTTTTAACAGCAGCAGCCAGTGCAGGGGCGCAACTCATAGTCGCGCCTGCATATTATCGGTTAGGCGCGCATAACACATGCGCTGATTGAAAAAACCAAAATCCCCCAACGCAACTCGTAGTTGCGCTTTGTAAAAAAAAATTCAAAACCAAATTTGCGCATCTCATCTCATAGTTGCGCTTTTTAAAAACCTACACATTTGCACAACTAACAGTTGCGCATTCTCATGGCAGTTGTAAAAAAGACGACTAGGATGCCGACTGGACAGAAACTAGCCATGTTTGATAATAAGTTTCAAAACCAACACCGATCGCGAATTTGATTCAAAAATTAACTCATTTCGAAAATTTGTCCTAAAGCTTAAGCAGACATAGACCAAAATATTGCCAAACCAAAATTGTTGTGTCGTGTGCCTTTTTTATTCGTTTTTCTTTTAATTTCTTTACTCTTATTTATAATCTATTCGGGGGTGTGTCTAATTTTTGATGTAAAAAATATTGAAAACAAATAATAAAAAATGCAACATGTAAAATTATATTATTGCAGTATTCACGAGTCCATTCACGAATGGTAACTAATTTAACATGCTCGATAGTCAAGCAGAAAGATGGCTACTTATGATAAAGATTCAGACCCATAAGTTATAACAGTGTTTCAAATCGGTACAAATTCTTATGCAGCTACACCAAGTGGCTCAGTTGCTTTTACCAACCATCCCATCTCTTGTTCATTCATATACGGTGCTAGGATTTGACGGCAATTAGCATGGTATGTATCAACCCATTCAATCTCTTCAGGTGTCATCAGCCTCAGATCCATTAATTTTTTCTGATACGGTGCCCATGTGATATGCTCAAACGTCAGATAGCCTTTTTCAGCAAAATTAAACTTCGTATTAGCCTCTTTCACTACCAGAACATTCTCCAATCTTATACCGAAGTTTCCATCTTCATAATAGCCAGGTTCTGACATACAAAGTCAATTAAATTGAAAGGAGCTTTTGCATGTACCATGAAAAAATGGACATAAACTTACAGTAAAATAAGATTGGCGACCTAAGGTAACATCTCAAAAGTGGTGAAAGTGCTGTTATGTTGTGTTGTTCTACACCAATATTATGGGCGTGTTAGATAAGCATCCTATATGTACAAAGTACAGACATTTCTGTCATGCAATTCTAGGTTATGAGATGTCGTCTATTTAAGCAAAGGAATGCCAGACCAGAAAATGGTACTGATAGCACGCTTTATTGTTAGCATACTGCTTTAAACATACAAAAAAATACACCCAACAAAATATATGTGATGTTACAGTAGCAGAAAAATATGTCAATTGATTGTGGCAATTCTAAAAGAATTCAGAGACATGCGGTATGAACAGCCAGTCTTATTATGATTTATGAACACTCAAGTTAAAAAGTGTTAAGACTCATCCAACCAGAATCATCATATATACGAAAGTTCATACTATACTAACCATCAGTCACAGTCATGGATGATTGCAATGGAACATTCCGAGCATGAGGTTTAAAGCTAATTAAGTGGGGTCCTGTAAAATTATTAAGTAATCAATTTACCGCCTCCAATATAGGAAAAGATGAAAGGAGAAATAAAATCCTTTTAATCAGACCTTCATGAACATTCAAATAAGATCCAATCCCGTGGCCAGTACCATGTCTATAATCAAGACCATCTTTCCACAATGGGATTCGAGCAAGAATGTCCAACGAATGTCCTGTGGTACCATTAGGAAATCTTGCAATATCTAAAGCAATATGACCCTTAAGGACCTACAAAAAGGTTTGTAAAAAAATAATCAATTAGAATCAATTAATTGATGCAATATCTTTGGGTTTACTCCAATAGTACATGGAGGGAAAAAAAAGAAGAATCAATGTAATGCGGTCATTATACATATGGAAAATTTCCTCGCACTAAAACCGTTAGGCCGGATAAAAAGTCCCTCTCTTGGAAGCACAAATTGCTCGAGCATTCCATCAATGAGTACCACGACTGAAGCAATCTATTACACTCACTATTTTGACTGATCATGTTAATTTTTGGATCCCATACATGCAAGAATATGAATTTGAATCCATCTAGATATCAATTGGAAAGCTTGAAATTTATGCTCATTTCAAATTAAAAGCATCTTATTTGTACAAAGTCCACCTTAATAGAAAGTACAGGTTTACACCTTGAGTGAAACCCACAAAAAATATATAGTATGATACACATGATGTTGTGACAGGGAATGCTTTCATAATCTTTGTCTTTTTTAACATAAAACTCCTTTTTATTTTTATTTTTCCATTTTTCCTTTTACTAAGTTTTCTAGCAAAACATTTTGCATTTTCCCAGAATATTGGTTTCTCAGTTTACTTTATTTTATATATTTACATAAAAAAAGGTTCTTTAGATAGATTATATTTTATTCACGTGGATTCTACTTTATATTTAAATAATAATTTACAAACTTAATAAGAATCCACATTATATGACATTCTAACTGTTTAACATTTCAAAATCAAAATATTTTTTTCATTATTGCTCTCGTTTCTCTTTTTTTTAACATAAAGCTCAATTTGTAATTTCATTTTTCCCCTTCTTTGATTATGTATATTCTAATACAACATTTTGCTTTTTATTTTTCAGAAATTGTTTCCTATTTCTATTTTGGAGAGAAGAAACTTCCTAGTAACCATGCACCTCCGTTCCACTCTTTCTTTTCAGTTCTTCATTTGGTTGATTGCTTTCAAATTGTGATCCAAATCACAATATTTTGATTCGAACTATAAGGAAACTGTAACATATGTAGATGACTGTCCAAATAGAATATCACCAGCATAATTTTAATAGGGTAAGTTTGGCAAACGCCTTACTAAGTTTCAAAAACCACAAAACCACTCTCTCAATCAAACTATACAAAAATAGCCCTAAATCGTTGAACCCAAATTACCAAGTTACCATCAACACCCTAAATTACTGTACATTCTCATGATTTTATTTTTCTCAATATTTTGTTAAATCTTCACATTGTTAAATTTAAATGAAAAAAATCAACCATCAAAGGCAGAAAACCAAAGGAAACATAAAGAAAGATTAGATTCAAATCAAAATGAGACACAAAAAGATATTTTGAGAGAATATGCACATTCCTGCAATGTTTGTAAAATGAACCGAAGTAAAATAAAATTAAAAAAAAAAAATCTGAAAGAACAAGGATGGTTTGTAAGTCTGCAAAAAAGAACTTTTATTTCGCAAATATTTGTGAAATGAATGAAAATAACATCATTTTGCAATTGTTTGCAAAATGTTTCTAAAATAAAAAAGATGTTCTTGCAAATATTTGTAAAACGAATGTATAATTCTGCAAATATACGCAAAACAAATGTATAATTCTGCAAGTATATGCAAAAAGAATGCATATTTTGATACTATTTGCAAAATGAATGAAAATAAACAGCATTATTTTGCAACCAAAGTTTCCAAAATTGGATTCAAATCGTATATCGTAAAGTTCAAACTTCAAATTGAAATGAGAATTTAAATCATAGATTCAAATGATTCATATTTAAACATTATGAAATTGAGTTTGATGTTTGAACTTTTGCATTTAAACCTAAAACTCAATTATCTCTCTTATTACATTTTATTTTAATTAGAAAACATTAGAATTGCAATTGTGAATCCAAATACGTATATATAATGAATCAGTATATATTGAGTGATTTTTCGTAACCGCGATTTCAACTAGGTTTGAATCAGAATGTAAATCAAATTGTAAAGAGAGCGATTCAATCCAAACCGTATTCAAATCGTAGAATTTTATGATTTTTAACAGCAATATTTGCGAAATGTTTCTACAACTATTTGCAAAAAAGTTTCTAAAACAATAAAAAAAATTGCAAATATTTTGCAAGACGAATGCATAGTTCTGCAAACATCTGCAAAATAAAGGGACAAGCAAAAAGAATGTTCAAGTAGAATTCAATTGCAAAATACATGTTTGTTTTCATAAAAAATTGCAAAATCATTGCATAAAAAATTGTTTTTGAAGGAAATTTTTTACAGTGTTTAGGAAAATCACCACATGAGAGAAGAAGAAACAACTAGAACAAAAACAACTAAGATTAACAAAACATGAATAAAGATAACTCTTATTTTCAAAATCAAAAGGAAAAAATAATAATGGTTTGATAGACCGATAAATTTAAGGTTTGTGTATTGGAAGAACCGAGTCGCGTATGAAGAACAACAAAATCAGAAAACCAAATTTCGAAAGTAGTTTGAATTTGAAATGTTTTTTCGAGAGGGTTTTTTCCAAAGATTGAATCTGAAAATAAGTGTGTCACACTAATCTCTACATTATTAATATTGTTTACACGGTAGTGCAAAGTATGTGCTTTTTGGTAAGCATAATGAAGTGTGAAATTTTATCAGTTTAATTCTTTTCAATTGATATTACTGTACAAAAAATTTCAGGTGCAAACGCACATATGTAACATAGGAAAATCAATAGAATATGAAACTTGAGGATATATATTTGTACGTTAGCAACAGTTGAAACAATGACACATCGGTAAATTATATACAATCAATTCACTTTATTAGCAGTTGACAATGTAATGCTTATTGTCCCAATAAAAATTGAGTACATGTGCAGGAAACATAGTTTAAAAAGAAGTGATCGATCATCATCAAAATTAACAAAGTGGAAGGCATGAACCTAAAATTTATACAGACAAAAGAGTGTAAAGGGACATACAGCAGTATAGCATGATTTCTCATGTGCAGTTGGTTTCCCAAAATGAACTGTCCTGGTTATATCAGTTGTTCCATCTTTATACTTGAACAAGAAAGAGACAAAAAGTTATAACCAACATGCCAACATCCTATAGTAGAATTAAGACATAATTTTACCATCTATTAATAACAAACCTGTGCTCCGGAATCAAATAAGTAAATGCTATCAGCATCAAGCTCAGAGCATGTTTTCGAATCTGGAGAATAGTGAATAATTGCTGCATTTGGACCAACTGACGAGATGGTTGGGAAACTCAGACCTTTAAAATTCTGTAACCAATAATAAGTATAGATTAAGGATAACTCAAACGCTGCATGTGTGTGCATGAATGCACCATTGTAATATTTATAATATAATGAATTCTTATTATTTTATTTCTGAGTTCTAATTTAAAAGATTAACATTTAATTGCCATTATAATGACCAATTGAACTCAATGGATGATGGTTCTACCCTGTAGTGACAGGGTAGTCTTTTTTATATCTTATTATATTTTATTTAGATATTCCAGAAAAAAAACCTAAATATTCTAGATATTCGGACCCTGGTTTATTTTATTTTATCACAAACCAAAATATTCCTGCATCCCTATTGTTCCTACCAAATCTATCATAGCCCTTTTTTTATGAAGTTTGCCTCGCCTACGTATAGGAGATACATGTGCGCACATACAATAACTATAACAATCTTTTTCCAACTATACAACACCTTTTTACCAGTTGAACCTTCACATCTTGTCTTTTCATCCTCTAAAGCATGCAAAATGCTTGATTAGTGGTTTGTGAAGATTCCCTCTATATTAATCATTTGCATCTAATAAATGTTTTGATCATAATTTTTTTATATAGTAGCAAATATACAACTTTTATCCATGATTATCTTACGTTAAGTGAGTGCACCTTTATATGTATTTTTTGTCTACAACAAATATCGTATGTGTGCATATTAAGTGTACTGTATGCTACTGCGTATGTACAAGGATTCCACGTCCCATTCGTATAAATCATTTGGATTTAACATATTTTTATATTTATATTCTTCTTAAAAGAATATATTACAATATGCAACCATTATCCATGATTATCAAATGTTAAGTGAGTACAACTTCTTCTTCCTCAATTTTTTTGCTTACAGCAAATGTCATATGTGCACACATTATGTATGCCATATACTAGTGTGTATGCACAAGGGTTTCACGTCCCTTTCTTATAAGTCTCACAAATCCATATACCTCGAATGATTTTGTATTTCGAAGGAGATTGTTAAAGGAACTCCAGTTTTGGATAAGGGATATAATTTTACGGGGATCCATCTTAAAATAAAATTGTTATGGAAGGAACACGCTAAGGGAAAGCAGATCAAGCAATTCACTATTTCACCGACGTTTCAAAGCAAATTTGGCAACATACTATTGAAAACTAAAAAGGAAACCGATGAATGATCATCATGAATCACAAAACGACAGTGATCTACGGAGAAAATCATCAGTGTACTATATTTGATAGAGTGGCACTGAAAAAATGATAATAAAACGGTAATCATACTGAAATTATCTGAAAACTAAATTTAGAGGGGTTTGGTTAGAAAGAAATCATAAAACGATGATGGTCTCGTTTTATGGATAAAACGACAGTGATCTACGGAGAAAATCATCAGTGTACTATATTTGATAGAGTGGCACTGAAAAAATGATAATAAAACGGTAATCATACTGAAATTATCTGAAAACTAAATTTAGAGGGGTTTGGTTAGAAAGAAATCCAAACTATGTCAATGGGACGAGGGTAATAATGAATTGTATTTGATTTTATTATGGATAAATTTTTTGATATCCCTCATAACAATTTTAAAAATATTAAAAAAGCGGCACCTCTTATCAAAATTTGAAGTCTCTTTAACATTCCATTTTCGAAAAGTATCAAAATGAATTTTTTTTCAAGTATGCTCCTATTATTAGCATATCTTGACATATCCTTTCAAAATTACTAACACGTTCAAAATTAGGTCAAATCGACGGCTGAAATGACTACTAAATATTTTAATGGCTCAAATCGGACTATAGTTTTGAATTAAATAAAAGTTTTTAAATGGTTTAGAAATCATGTGGTTGGTCGTCATGATAATGATATCATATCTATCAAATTGTCTCACTTTAAAATGGCTGGATTTATTAATACAAGGGAATTTGTGAGGAATTGGAACCAAAGAGGATCTGCAACCCTGCATAGATCTATAAAAATACATGAATAAACAGCATGTTTATTAAAGTATAACAAATGCATGCCCTACATATAAGTTTTAAATTGGGGAATTTCACTAGAAGGACAAACTTTACAGTCCAATTAGTTTCTAGGACACACATCCACAAAAATTAATTTCAAGGTCAAAGTAAGCAGAATAATTGCTTTTAAGGACTAAGTCAGCTGTCCAATTAATTTCAAGGACATAATTTCATAAGTTTTTATGCCTTAGAAATTAATTATTTTGCATTTTGTCCTTAAAAGTAATTATTTCAGTTGTGTGTCCTAGAAACTAATTGCACTTACTAAAAAAGCCTTTGTGGCTAATTTCCACTTTTTTTAAATTAATGTAATAATTACGCTTTTGATCTAATATTTAAACCTAACTCAAATATATCTTATTAATTAGGTTAACCCATGTCAAGCAATTCACTATTTTACTCACGGTTCAAAGCAAATTTAGCAACATACTATTGAAAAATAAAAAAAGAGACCGAGGAATGATCATCATGAATCACAAAACGAAAGTGGTCTACAGAGAAAATTATCAGTGTACTATGTTTGATCGAGTGGCAACGAAAAAATAATAATAAAACGGTAGTCACACCGATTTCAAAAAACTAAATTTGGAGGGTCTTGATTAGAAAGAAAATCATAAAACGATGGTCTGCCGAAAAGTTGCATAAAACGGCACAGACCTATCGTTTTAATCATAAATCATCCAAACTATGTTGATGGGACGAGGGTAATAACGAAATTGTATTTGATTTTATTATGGATGGCAAGGTTTTCAAAATGGGATTTAAATCGCAAATCACAAAGTTTAAATTTTAAATCGAAATGGGAATTAAATCGTAAATCGTATATTCAAAATATCCACATTTTAAGATTTGCATGCAATTTGAAGTTGATTTTTGAACTTACTACAATTAAACTCAAAACTTAATTTTTCTCCAATTCCATTTTTTTGTTTAAAAAAACATTATAATGAGAATTGTGAATCTAAACAAGTATATTAAATATGTTACAATGAGTTGAATTTGTTTTTTTTATTGTGGTTTTAACCAAGTTTGAATCGAAATGTAAATAGAATTGTAACGGGAGAGATTCGATCTAAATCGGGACTTAAATCATAAGATTTTAAGATTCGACAACAATGATGGATGGTTAAAAATTTTGGTCTCCCCCATAACAACTTTAAAAATATCAAAAGAATGGCGCCTCTTATACAAATTTGGAGTCCCTTTAACATTCCTTTTTCGAAAAGCATCAAAATGAATTTTGTTCAAGTATGTTCCTATTATTAGGATATCTTGACATATCCTTTCAAAATTGCCAACTCATTCAAAATTATGCCAAATCGACAGCTGAAATGACTAATAAATATTTTTAATGCCCACACCAGGTTATAGTTTTGAATTAAATATTAAGTTTTTAAATGGTTTAAAAATCATGTGTGGTTGTTCGTCGTGATAATAATCTCACATCTATCAAATTGTCTCACATTAAAATGACTAGATCTATTAATACAAGGGAATTTGAGAGGGATTGGAACCAAAGAGGATCTACAACCCTGCATAGACCTATAAAAACACATGAATAAACAGCATGTTTACTAAAATATAACAAATGCATGCCTTACATGTACGTTTCAGATTAAATGTAACAACCCCCCCCCCCCCACACAAAGAAAAAAAAAATCAGATTACTTCAGTAAAAATTTTTGATTCTTTTCTTAACCTCTAATCTCAAATCCATCTTTTCTCTGTCCATAAGTGGTTTTATCCTTTTATCTCTACAACCGAGCAATTATGATTACAAACTTATGTCCCCAAACGTATCATTAATCTAGAGTAAGACCACAGTCTATATAAAATGAACATTCTAAAATGTCTACCTCCTCAAAATTAAAGTTCTGTATTGGTTGTTAAAACATATATTTTTCCTTTTGATTTAAACTATCAATAATTAATATGTTGCGATTGTTCACATGACTCTTACTTTGGATATGTTATTAAATAGCATGAAAACATATCTCTAACAATTTTGTGACAACAAAGTTCTGTTCAAAAAATGAAAAAGAAGTCAAAATAGCATCAAGAGTCAACACAATATCTCCCAATTCGTAACATCTCTTGGGCACCCATTTTTTAGCTACATAATTTTGAATATTACAAAATTTGAATGACTAGCAATGATAATAATTTATTAGAATGGCTAAATTATGCAGCATGAAAATTTACACCTAATGATAATTTATAAGATTGAGTCAGTTAATGACTAGAAATGATAACGACATTACATTAACTACTAGAAGTAATCAAAATCATTACAAAGGCAATTGAGCACGATTAGTATCATAAAATCTACAGAACGTTACAAAAGTGTTACGATTACGTTGCAAAATTACAACTACAAAACTGTTACAACTATGTTGCAAAACTGTTACAACTACAGAATTGTTGCAACTATATTGCAAAACTGTTACAAATAGAACTGTGTAGCAAACATATTATGCAATCGCTATAATACCGATTAGATTGTCCGAGTCCAGTGAAAACTGTTTCCTTGAAACAATATTGCTCTCTATGGCGCAGAAGGATAAAGAGCAATTGTTTCCTAAGATAAAATAGACCAAACTCTACAATGATGCGCTGCAAATTGCAGAGAATCGATGAACTCAAAAGAAATATTTAAGAATAGAGTTTCGAGGGAGAAGGAGAAGAACAAAATCAAAAGTTATATATATATATATATATATATATATATATTAATTATGTTCTGCCACATCATATACATACTATATATAGGCATGGGAAGGTGCATATTCGTTTTGAACAGTTGTGACGTTTGAAAATGTTGCGACCTTTTACCAAGCGGTGCAACCGTTTTATTACCGTTCGAATGGACAAAAACAAAAAAATTGTCCGTCTGAATAGCCAAGTCAAGCCAACTGCAAAGTGCCTCTAATACGCCTCAAACGCTCATTCGCCCATGATGCGGGTGGGCACGTTCAGAGCACTCGCTAAGACGGTTATGCTTTCATGTCTTTCTTTGTCCCATAGTAATTATAATAGTGCACATCTTAGTATATAAACACACAATGTATATTTTATACTAAGATGTGAGACTGTTCATTTCTCAAAGCATTCAACGTCTCACATTTTCCAATACATTACTCGTTCATTTCCAGCAATCTCCCACATGAATGAGTAGTTGCTCATTTGTTCTTAATTTTACTAAATCTTTTATCGTATCAGTTAAATTAGCACACAGGCTTTGAACTTTTCTGGTGTTTTATCTTTTTGACTTGCCAGCGAATCAATGGACTTAGATTGTCTTTGAACTGTAAGCATTTTTGTGTAAGTCTAAAGAGATAACACACGATAAATGTTTCTTATCTTCCTTGGTTCTCTGTTTGTATTCGTTTTTACCATGAACACCGGCTTGGTCTCATGATTGCTTGGAGAATTTGGCCTCTCAATTCTCCTTGAAGAGGCGCCTTCGCACCCACGTAGGTGATTCTTAACACTTGATTTTTTATCTTACCAAGTATAAACGTCATTAAAAGTTTCAAAACTTATCATATTCTCCGACGAGTAGTGCACTGACTTATCATAGGAATGGTTTGAATATTTACAGTGCTATTAAGTTTATCAAAACTTAATTGTCCCTTTGAACCTAGATCTTGAGATCTCCAGTCAGCTACATGGGTTTCTGCCTAAAGAAACTTTTTAATTTATGGACCTTAACCATATTCCCATCGATAAATAGTAACCTTCTCTCTAAGTAAACCTTTTGTTAGCAGATCCGCAATGTTTACCATTTGATCTTACATAGTTAATTGTGATAACCCCGTTGGAGAGAAATTGTTTAACAGTTTTATGTCTACGACGAATATGTCTAGGCTTACCATTGTAAAGCTTACTATTAGCCATTTCAATAGCTGATTGGCTATTACAATGTATGCTTATTGAAGGAACGAGTTTTTCCCAATTCGGAATACTTACTAAAAAACCTCGAAGTCATTCCGCTTTTTCTGTGGCTTTGTCTAAGACAGTAAATTTTGATTCCATGGTTGATCTTGCTATACAAGTTTGTTTAGAGGATCTTCAAGATATTGCTCCACTAGCTAAGGTAAACACATATCCTCTAGTGGATTTTGTATCCAATGAACCGGTTTTCCAGTTTGCATCACAATACCCTTCTATTACAGATGGGTACCTTTCATAATGTAGTCCATGACTTTTTGTATACCTTAGGTATCTTAGTACACGAATTATAGCTTTCCAGTGATTCTTTCATGGGTTACTAGTATATATGCTGAGTTTACTTACAGCATATGCTGTTTCAGGTCTAGTGCATTTCATTATGTACATAATGCTGCCTAGCATAAGAGAGTGTTCAAGTTGGTAAATATTATCACCGCTATTTTTAACCCAGTTTTGATTCAAATCTACGGGTGATTTTGCTAATATTATATTGGGTTATTTAAACTTTTCAAATATTTTCCCAATATAGTGTGATTGGGACAACACATATCCTTGGTCGGTCTTATGTATTTTTACAACAAGTATCACATCAGCGATTCCTAGATCTTTCATATCAAATTTGGCGGAGAGCATATTTTTGTAGATTTTATTATCCTCTTGTTGCTTTCAAATATTAATAAATCATCTACATATAGACATAAAATGACATATTCCATATTTGTATGTTTAGAATAGACACATTTGTTACATTCATTTATATGAAATCCATTTAGTATCATATTTTCATCAAATTTTTCATGTAATTGTTTACTCGCTTGTTTAAATTCATACAGTGATTTTCTTAATCTACAAACCTCACTTCATTTTCAGTTTCTAGGAAACCTTCAGATTGTTTCATGTATATTTCTTCTTCTAGTTCATCATTTAAAACTACTACCTTTACATCCATTTGATGCATTTCTAAATCAGGTGTGGATGCAATTGCTATTAGCATTCTTATTAATGTTATTCTAGTTACTGGAGAGTATGTGTCAAAATAGTCCAGGTCTTCTTTTTGCTGAATCCTTAAACCACAAGTCGAGCTTTATACTTGTTTATTGAACCATAAGGTTTCAATTTCTTTTTAAATATTCATTTATTACCTAAGGTTTTGCATCCTTAAAGTAAATCAACTAACTCCCATGTATGGTTTGTCATAATGGATTCAATCTCATTGTTAATGATCTCCTTCCAGTAAGGGGCATCAGAAGAGGACATAACTTGTTTGTATATTTATGGATCGTCTTCTAACATAAATATGTAGAAGCCTGGTCCAAAGGTTTTTGAGGTCTTTTATCTTTTGTTCCCCCTTGGTTCCTCCACTTGTTGATTAGCACTGTTTTGCTGAATATTATCAATATTTTGTTCAGTGTCATCAAGAGAATTGAAGATTTCAGTTTTTCTTGGTCTCTTTTGAGTATAATTTTCAGTACCCTGTTTTAAAGGGAATATGTATTCGAAAAATCTAGTATTTCTCGACTCAATGATGGTGTTTAAGTGAATATCGTCAATTTCGAATTTGTGTAGGCACTGTTTTGTGCATATCCAATGAATACACAATCAATTGTTTTTGTTTCAATTTTGACTTTCTTTGGTTTAGGTACCTCCACTTTCGCAAGACAGCCACACACTTTTGAGTATTTGTAGGATGATGATCTATTTTTTCAAAGTTCATGCGGAGATTTAGATTTTTTCTTCCTTGGTATCTTATTCAAAATATGATTTGCAGAACGAAAAACTTCTCCTCAGAAGTTATCTGACAAGCCAGTACTAATTATTAAGGCATTCATCATTTCTTTGAGAGTTCTATTTTTTCGTTCGGCTATACCGTTAGATTGAGGTGAATACAAGGTTGTAGTTTGGTGTATAATACCATGTATC
Source organism: Allium cepa (assembly GCA_030765085.1). NCBI lineage: Eukaryota > Viridiplantae > Streptophyta > Magnoliopsida > Asparagales > Amaryllidaceae > Allium > Allium cepa. The sequence continues at coordinate 548,574,397 of CM060934.1, read as the reverse complement.
ATATTCTCCTCCTCTATCACTTCTTAAAGCTTTTATTTTCTTGTTGAGTTGATTCTCAACTTCTGTTTTATACTGTTTAAAAAATGTTGAATGTCTCGTCCTTACTTCTAATAAGATACACATAACAGTACCTTGTACAATCATTAATAAAGGTAATGAAATACTTTTTTCCACATCTAGTTTGACACATTTTCAAGTCACATATATCTTTGTGTTTAGGCCTAGAGGTTCGGTTTCTCGTTCCACATGGTGAAAAGTTCTTGTCAATTTGCTTCTGCACAAACTTGACATTTATAGTTGGAATCTATTTTGCATTTGATATAAAGTCCAAATTAATCAATTTTTGCAAGGTATCAAAATTTACATGGCCTAATCTAAAATGCCATATGTTAGAAGGATCAACAATATAAGCAGAAGATTCAGATTTATTTGTATTATTGTTTGGTATAACATTGGTTACATTTTCTTTAAATAAACCATCACACACATATTCTCTTTCTGCATACACTTCAATCTTTGACAACATAAACTTATCAGACACAAATGTGAGTTTGAAGCCATGCTTGCTAAGCAGCGATCCAAAAATCAAGTTCTTGCGGATATCTGGAACATGGAGAACATCTGTCAGAGTTAGTTCTTTTTCAAAAGTCATTTTCAGTACAATCTTTCTCTTGCCTTCGACCTTTGATATGGATGAATTACCCATAAAAAGTTGTTCGTCCTCAATAGCAGTTCTGTAGGTTGTAAACGTCCACTTATTTGCACATGTATCGCATGGCTCCTGTGCCTACAAACCATTCATTTGAGTTACCAACAAGGTTGCATTCGGACACTACCGCACATAAGTCCATATCAAACACGTCTTCTGAAATGTAAGCCATGTTTGCTTCTGATTTCTTTTTCTTGGGTGTGCGACATTCAGCGGCTTTGTGCCTTTTCTTTCCGCAATTACGGCAAACCTTGAAATTTCTTTGATTTTTTAGAAGCATGCTCGCATTTTCTTTTGTTGGGTTTCTCTGACTCGACTACATTTGTCTAGGCAATTATGGTATGTGAAATCTTCTTCTCAAATTTCCTGTTATCTTCCTCAATTCTCAATTGAACTACAAGTTCATCCATTGTCATCTCCTTGCGCTTGTGCTTAGATAATTTTTGAAATCCTTCCATGATGGAGGAAGTTTTTCAATTGCAGCGACAACTTGAAATAATTCGCTAAGAGTCATTCCTTCATCGTGCAGTTCGTGGATGATGACTTGTAACTCTTGAATCTGGTTGATAACAGTTTTCGCATCAATCATTTTGAAGTCAAGAAATTTTCCTGCTATGAATTTCTTCATGCCTGCATCTTCGGTTTTGTACTTTTTATCCAATGTCATCCAGAGTTCTTTGGAAGTTCGCGCAGTACAGTATACATTGTACCGGCTGTTGTCGATGTCATTTAAGATGTAGTTCTTGCACAGGAAATCGAAACTCTTACGGATATTCAAGGCTTCAGCTTTTGTTGCATCGGGTTCCAGTTCTTCGACTATGGAAGCATCTCCTATAATAAACTTTGCAAGGCCCAAAGTCGTCAAACAGAACATCTTTTGCTGCCAGCATTTGAAGTCCATCCCCGTGAACTTTTACGGCCTCTCTCCATGAGACAGCTCATCGTTGGAACCACAGTTGCAGACTGAGTAGTAATCACAGTTTGTGTTGGTAAATTATTGCTTTAGTGAGACATTGTCGTCTACAGAAACAACGAACAATAAATAAATATTACTCATTTCCCAATATATTACTCATTCATTTCCAACAGTATATACATGTATATATAATCATGATTTAAGGTTCTGATTTCAATCAAAAATATTGGTTAACATTGTTAGTTTTATTTTATTTTTAGTTTTAAAATTATGGAAGTTTTATTTCAGTAAATATGTCAATTATTGATGTACTTTGCTAGTTAATCTTCATAAAAGTACATCAATAAATGATGTACTAAGATGGAACTTGTATAATTTTAGAAACAAAAATAATAATAAAACTTGATACAACAGTCAACAAACTCGGTATATCTCAATGGTTAAACAAACTCATATGAAACCAGTGAATAAGTTAGATGGAAATGGTTTAAAAGAACACCAAAGTCCATTTATAAAACCTCAAATAATCATGCAAGCATTATTGTTATCATCATATAGTAAACCTACCCTATCTTACGAATTGCATTAAGATGCTACATTTAGAGGTATCACTAAACCTACCTAGTGTGCATTTACATGTATATATGCGTGTATACATAAACATGTATATAAGTCTATCATAGTTATTTCAGTCAAAAAATTTCGGAATTTCTCTTTTAACCTCAAAAGTTTCAGAAATTTTGGTTTGAACTTTAGATTTGAATTTTAATAATTAGTTTTCATAAATATACGTAAATAAACATCATGTTTACTAAAATATAACAAATGCATGCCCTACGTATACGTTTTAAATTAAATGTAATAATTATCGTTTTTGATCTAATACGTAAATATTAAATGTAATAATTACATTTTTGATCTAAAAGTTACACCTAACTCAAATGTGTCTTAATAATTAGGTTAACCTATGTCAAACCCAGCCCAACCCAAAACCTAGAATTTGATTCCCTTTTTAAAATTCAAATGCAAACAAATAACAAGATGTATTTATTTTTGTCCAAAATTCGTGCTTTGATGAGTAAATTTATTTATAACTACTAAGAGCCAATATATTGTTGAGAAATTCATAAAGCGGTTCAGAGTTCATGTTGTTAAATCAAAGAATGTGATGTCACTTTCAAAAGGAATCATTGCGAAGTTATTTAACAAGATTTAACAAAATAGCCGATGCAGTTCAAAATCAAATTCGCCAACGATTCTTACAACAGTGGTTACAGGAGTAGATAATAATACTAAGTTTAAAAAAACATTGGCAAGGGATCCGCCAATGCATCTAGCGAACTTCTATTATCAGCTGAAAGTTATTTATGTCAAAATGACGTAAAGGCTGAAAAATGTCGAAGTTAATGCTATTGAGGATGGAGGACCATCCAAGGTAGGTTCTAAAAAAGACAAATAAAATAAAAAGGCTGATGATGATTTTGAAACACCAAAGCGACCACCAAAAAAACATCTAGCTAAAGACTGAAAATTTTCAGTCGCTGGTTAAAACGCTAATCAAGGACTGAAAAAACCAATCTTTAATTTTACAAATTTATGACTAAAATTCAATTTCAAATCGATTGCCAAAATCTAAAATAAATCGAGACCCAATATCAGTCTCAAATTCAGTCAGTAATTGATGTTTAAGTAAATGAATTTTAAACGTTGAGATTTTTATTCCAGTTCTAAATCCAACTGTTAAATCCAGTGATTTGTGTGATTATATTTAATATTATTAACAATCGAATTAATTCTCACTTTTAGTAAACAATTTGTTGTTTTAAATCATTTTTTCCATAGATTAAGCTTCCCATTAATCAACTCATCCTCTATCAATTTTTCTTTTACCATATTTTCCATCGTGTTACATCTCCTATATCTCGCTCGAAATCTCGTCCAAGATATCATTTTTACACTTTGACGAAACGAGACATCAAATCTTATTCATATCTCCCCTGACACTCATCTCATCCAAAATATTCAAATCTCACCTGAAATACGAATCAAAATCTCAATTCGAAATCTCATTCGAAATTATATACTTTTCTTCATATTCATTTATATAATATTTTTTAATTTTCATGTAGATTCAAAAGAAACTACTCAATTCAATTATTATTTACCAACTCTTTAAACATATTTTTTTACCTCTCTATCATAATTAGTCACAATGGCTAATCAAGCTACTATTCTCAAAAACATCAACTTCAATTCTTTTTTATATGCAAATCAAGTATGTCATAATTTTTATTTCTATTTTAAAAATTATAGTTGTTAAATAAATCACTAAAACATCAATTTTAGACTAACAAGTTACTTCAAGATATTCTCGAGATGTAGTTTAAGATCTGAAATGTACACCGGATATACATCTCGTCTGAATCTCCTTCGATGCGAGATAGCTTTTATGAAAATTCTAATGACGAAGCATGAATGAAATCCAAGATTTAAAACCTTGGTATTTATTGTTTTTACTCGGAATACGTAAGTACTACTTCTCATTTCTAAAATATACATGGAAGAAGGAAGTGAGAAAATATGATGGTTAATGGGATGTTGTAGATTAATTAGAAAAGCCTACACATAAATCCAAAACAAACACTATCATCTTCGTTCTGTAGTCCAAGTCCCCTTCTTCAAGCAACTACAGCCGCAACCGCCATCCCATACAAGGCACTCTAACCCACCAAATCAGAAACAAAATAGCGTTTAGATCAATCACTTGACATTAGAATGTCACCACCTGGTTAGAAGGTATCTAATAATTAGCTGCTGAAACTAAATGTGGATAAAGTGTGCACAGTTTATTACATGGATGTGCTATAAAAGCCTCGCAAAATCCTCGTTATAGCGCATAATGCTCTTCGAATACTACGCTATTTCAATTTAGCGACATTAAACAATAGATCCGCTGTAGATTAACCACAAAAGCCTACATACACGAATCCAAAACAAACACTATCCTCTTCGCTCTGCAGCCCAAGTCCCCTTTTTCAAGCAACTACAACCACAACCACTATGTCATACAGGGCACTCTAACCCCACCAAATCAAAAACAAAATAGTGTTAAGGATCAATCACTTGACATTAGAATGTCACCACCGGATTAGACGGTATTTACTAATTAGCTGCTAGAACTGGATGTGGATAAAGTGCATAGCACAATTCATTACATGGACGTGCAGTTAAAGCTTCACTAAAATCTCGCAAAATCCCCGATATAGTGCATCGCGCTCTTCAACCACTACGTTATTTCAATTTAGCGTTATTAAACAATAGGTCCGCTTTAAGTCCGATTATTTTCCGCTACATCCGCTAAATCAATGTTTTTTAGCACCCAATTTATGAAGATTAATATACGCAAGTTGATTTGGCTGATTCTCTTTTAACCAAATCAATAAAGTTAGTGTAAAGACTTAATTTTAAGGCACAAGTGTTCAATATAATTCGAAATCTGTTGTAGTCACCAAATCTAGTTTGTATAAATCATGATATTCTTCGGGTTTGTTGTATAAGATTAAACATTTTCTTTTTTCTACACAAATAATGTAAGAATGCAAATAAATTAACTTAAGATATTTAATTTTATATCTAATGAAGCTTTTTGCACTTTCGTTATTTTCCGCTATAACTTTTTGTACCTCCACCGCCATAGAACCCTTAAGCGCTTAACTACATAGTTAGATGCAAAGATTGATTTGAGGGTAATAGAAAGAAACAACTGGAAATGGATGTGGATCGGTTAAAAGATTTCTGTGGGTTGGATAATGTTAATATGTAAGGTTGGATAATGTTAATATGTAACTGAGATAGAATCTGATCATGTGCTATGTTCACAATAATTTTTACTGTCTAATGTTGAATATACATATATATATATATATGGAGCATAAGAACGCAAATACTTCAAACTAAGATTAAATTAAGAATGAAATTAATTATTTACTAAAACTTATGTAATTTGGGACCGATTAGAAACCGTGTTTCAATCTTTAAACTTCGATCTTTACCAATATTTAAGACTGAAATTTTAGTTTTTAAATTTTAAGACCGAAATTCAATTTAAAAACATTTTTGTAACTAAATAAAGACTGAAATTTCGGTCTTTAGTTGGTCTTTACGTATGTTTTTAAGATCGAATTGTCCAAGTAAAGATTGAATTTTTCAGTCTCTATCACAAAACATTTTAGTGGTGATTGTCCCAAGAGGAAGCCAAAGTTTTCTTCTTACACTAAACTAACCAAAATTTCAAAAACGATTTCCTTGGAAACTAGGGGACAATACAGAAAACCTCCAAAGAGAACTAGCGGAATGGGCGAGGAAGTCTTGAATTTTTATTTTTTTTTCATGAGCTGAATGGACATGAAACAAACGAGCATATGCACTTATGAAATCTGATAGAAGAGCGGGTTCAGAGCAATCGGTTGCAACGGTATGTGAGGAATCTGACAACCATAACACAAACAAGTGTTACCACATACGCAACCACCCACTGCGACGGACGGCCTTGGTAGCAATGGACATGGACGTAGTATGTTTATCCCATAATCGGAATGGATTGAAATTAGGTTTACTTTTCCACTTTACACTAACAAAAATTCAGGTAAAATAAAGTATTATTATTTTGTACGAGTAAGCTGGATTTATAGTGGTCATACCGTTTTACAAATTATAACGAATAGGAGGCAAAGCTGCATCGGTAACTAGCAAGTGTGAGGCAAAGCTGCCAGGTGTGGCCATACCACTTTACTCTTGTTTTGCTTTAAGTAAACTATAAAGTTTCATATCGGACAACTTATACATGTGCATGATTTTGATCGATCTCATATGCATGCTTTGAGTTAAAGCTCGAGAGTAACCCTTGATTGTACCATCAGTTTAGGTTTTTGTTTGATGCATTTTAATTTGGACGTAATAAGATTGTTTGAACAATCTGTTAATTGACATTATTTTAGATTATTGGTTATGAACTCATATGAACATGATATTCGATGTCGACATTGCTATAAAATACCAATCGAACTGGATTATCACTTATATATATATATATATATATATATATATATATATATATATATTGATAGTATTGATAAATTATGATTTCTCCTACCAGAGCGACGGGGCAATGAATTATGAAATACAAGTCCCCTCGCTGGAAAGTGAGTGGATGGGCTTGTATAGGATAGCACGTCTCCTCGTCGGAAAATGAGTGATGGACTCGCCTTGAACATTGAGTCCCCTCGTCGAAGAGCGAGTTGATGAACCCAATGTAGATTTACGATAACCTTATTCGAAAAGATTAAAACTTCATTTCAGGATATGAACACCTTTTGATTTAGAATGACTTGATTATGATTATTAGATGACCGGTAGATGTTAATGCCTTGATCTGGTTGAACTTATTTATAATGGGATGCTAAGAAATGATTAAAACTTCATTTCAACCAAAGGTGATACACCAACAATGACACATTGATACTTGGTATATGATTACTTATATGTGATACTTTGATCTGGTCGGACCTACTTGTAATGGGATGTTGGGAAATACCAACCGATTTGTAAGCAAATCTCCGACTAGGGATAAAACCATAACCATACACACTAATACGTGATTTATATTGTATGATAGCAAGATGTATGATTTATTTATGATATATAAACCCGAAGAGAATGTGGGATGACTGCAATTTATAACTAACGGGTAGGCAAAAATACGCGTCTTTGACCTTGATGGGTTTAGAATGATTTTTAATTTGCATGTGGTTACAAGGGATTGGATGATCTACCACAACTGATTTGATGGATGATCCGAAGACACTAATGACAATTTGTTAGTCTCGATGCAAGCTCTTGATCAAAGCACGCTTTGTATCCATAAAAACATGCTTTAGAGGGCAAGTGTTGTTGATAAATTTTCCACGGCCTAGACTCGAATCGGAGAAATTGGATTACAAAATGATGAAAAAATAGATCAAGAAGCTTGAAAGAGAGCAAGGATGAATTGCTAAAAAAAGTTCAAGTTCGAAAAAAACTTGATTGATCGTTGTCGATCGTTCCAAATTACCATTTTGTCCCTGGAGATCCAAAGCTTGCAAACTTAATTATATTTGAAGTTAATTTGGTCAAAATATCAATCGGTACCCAGTCGATCAAATCTTGTGAAACATGAAAATTGACTCATTCTTTGTGCTACTCATATGTGTCTGTTTGAATGATTCAAAATGAGATCGTAGTGATTCTGGTGCGTGGATTTGTCTATGGTGCGTGGATTTGTCTATAAATAGCATACTACAACATATAAAAAAGACTTGGTAAATCTAGATGACTTTGGGTGCTTGGATCAACTTTTCTAAGGGAAAACTCTTCCAATCTGAGATCCAATCATTGTACTCTGAATATCCACTTTAAATTGGTTGTTCCAACAAAAAATAATCGATAACAATAAAATGGACGTAGACCAGAAATTTGCCGAACCACTATAAATATATTTTATCTCACTTCTCTTTTTTTCTTTGATTTCTTACACTTTACATTTATTTGCTACATTTATATTGATTTGGGGGTGAGCCCTGAAAAGAGGCTAACAGCTATGAACCTCTTTTTTTTAATGCTTTGATAAAAAGATCTATGATTTTTTTTTTAATGTGAATCAGATTCCTATTTTTGATATAATTATAGTTGATGTCCTAATTCTTAGTGGATATTTGATGGAGGAATGTTTTGATATGGGCATGATTGAATCTTTCTATTGGACCACTCAAAAATATGGACTCCTGTATATGTATATTGGGCTGGTAATATTTGACTAAATATGAACCAAATTAGAACCCTCAAGTCCAACACCCTTAAATGAGTCCAACCGACTGCATTGATATGCAAATGGAGTGCAAGATTTGAAGATGTCCATAAAATTAACGATTGATATTATCAACGCAACACATGCATGCACACATCAAAGGTTAAATCTTTTTTGGTGATAAATTGTAGTTTGATTTTAAAGTGGTTAAAAATAATTGTTTCAAGCAACTGGGTGCCTCACTGTTAAGAAAACATAGTTTATAGCATTTAATAGCTTCAAGGTTTATTTTTATTTAGTTTATTTAATTCCTTTTTGACAGATGAAAATCTCACGTATATACAGCAGCCCAGGGCAGGTACCTGCCCGTATAACTAGATGATTATATATTGCAAAGCACAGGGGACAAAGACAACGCTGCGATTTACAAGCAAAATTATCCTTAGCAGAGCAAAAATAGCATGATTATCTACAAAGGTAAGCGGCCTCAATTTATTTCAAAAATTCATCGAAGTTAAAGATCGGGTAAAATTACCTCAGCAATAACCAAGTGAACATACTTATTCTTTTCTGCTAAATACTACAAGTAATTCAGTTACCTAAGAAATGTAGGGCATGATTTCAACGTCTAACTATTTATGCACAAAAAGCAAGGTGTTGTTCCTTATTTAGAAAAGTTAAGCAAGCTTTAATTATTCAACAAGCATGTTTACCTCTTGCTTGGCGCGAAAACTTTCTAACTTATCACTCACGGACACCTCGGTTAGCTTTTGGGTTTCCCTGACATAGTTCAAATATATATTAAAATGAGTTACTGTCAAAGGAAGTAATTTCTGTTGATGGCTTCGTGACGCCACTTGGCTCAAAATCAAGCTTGGGCCCAAGCCCAATCAAACAGTTTAATCCTATCCACTATAAAATATGCGCACAAGCATGATATCAAGTTTACTCCAAACATGTGAGATGGTAATAGATTTAAAGCTGTAAGCCCAAATCGTATTTTAGTTGAAAATTAGCACATGAGCTTTTTGGAGTCGTATACATATAAACTAACAAAAAGATTTATAAAAAATATACAGAAGTACTGAAATCTAAAATTTAAGAAATGGTTGCACAAAATAATTTGTAATTTTTATTTCCTATAAGATTTCAGCCATATTATAACAATGTTGTCGTTTCAAGATTAATGCGTTAAATCTACATTGAAATATATTTCCATCGATCGAGTTCTATGTAAAAAATAACAAAATGCGGTACAACTAATGAACACTGATATCCTAATTCTTAAAAGGTTTCAGCATATAAGAAAGTATTTGGGAAGTTAAATCACATAAATTTCACGGTTTGCAAGTCTTCAGACGATTCTTCTAGAAAATGGACGAGTGAGAATGGTTGAACTTACGAATATTTTCTTTTGTGCGTGCTCTCCGATTCAACAAAATAACCAGAAGCTCCATAAATTTCTTGCATCTGCACATCAAGGTATAATATGATAGTGATCGCGTGCAATGAATTAAAATGATACAGAAGACATACAAAAATAAAGAGTTTTGTTAACAAAGTAATTTCCAAAAGATGAAAACCACAACTATTCCAAACCTAAACGAAAACATAAACGTAACGTACCAAAACAAAATATACTAATGGAAGATAGATAATCAATTTTATCTAGCTACATACAACCAAATTAATCGAGTAGACTTCATTTTATAGCTTTTATCTCACAGTGTATGGCAAATAAGTAATTTAACTACTAGGTAAAAAAAGTAATTTAACTTCTAAGTTTGCATGCAAGCCAACCAAGGCAATATATTTTAAATTCACTAAAAGCACTAAAGCAGTGGTGGCTGTGTATTTATTTATTTATTTTCATCCATTAAATGTGACGTTGGAAAACTTTGTAATGGTAGGTATCTATTATCTTATTATTATTACAATGGATGTTCACATTTGCAACAAATCTGATTAATAGATGCACCAAAATTCTAGTATACAAATCTGATTAAAAAATGGAGAGAAAAAGATCTTCAGAAAAAGGTGTGAAAAAAAGGTTGCAAACAGTATTGCGTAATATTATTACCTAACCACTAAACTTTTGTTCAAGAACATGTTTGTAAGCGGTTAAACAGGCACTATAAATCAGTTGTACATGTTTGTTTGTTTATCCTTAATAAAACAGGTAAAAACATTGTGTCAGAATTTTGACTCTTATAGAAGGACGTATTGACCAAATTATAGGTAATGAATGAATAGACCGTCGTAAGAGATTTTAGCACGCATTTGGTTACTTATATTAACAGATAGCCCCTTGTCAGAGGTGCCGTAAGGGCCTAATCATGCTTCATACAAAAAACATGAATGGACCAAAATTTTACATAAATATAGAAAGTATTGTAAAAATATAAGGTTGAGAGTCATCCAGGACAAACGAGCTTTACCTACCCAATATACAATGCGGAAGGTATTGGCTACAGTTGATAAGGCTAAACCGCTAAAATAGTTAATATCAGAAAGTATGAAAATTACTATAAAAAAGGTTACTATCAATTTACCTGACCATCCAGCCAAACAAGATATTGAACAACAGCCGCACCATCTCGAATGTGAGCCATCCTCAAGCCATCCAACTCAGTAGGATTCTTCAATAAAATAAGTCATGAACTATCAGCAAGATTTACTACAATAAAAATCTAAATTTTTTTTTTTAAAAAATTTTAGCAAAAGTTCAGGAAAAAGATATGCCTAAGGAAGAAAAAAGAAAACTACATATTTATAAATGAAACGTAATAATACAGAAGTGTGAAGATATCTTATAGGAAAACATATATTGCCACGTGGAGATCTCTTTTTCATCTGCTTTGTCGCTTATATGAATTGCTTAAGTTAAGCCTTATTGTAGTATTTTACAAGGAATATTCAAATCAAACTAAGACTCTGAAAAACAAATAACATTGCTTTAAGAAAGATGTATTTTGAAAAAGGATCTACGATTTCTTGAACATTTATTGCCATGTAATTTATAATTATTGTATTATAGAGTTTGCTATAAAGTCTAACATAGACTTGGGTGTTCGCTTTGAAACTAACAAACCTTGGTCGGACTTTGGGCCTACCATTAATTTGAAATTCAATATATCCTGTATTTCACGAGTATAGTGAATACATTCGGTAAAATGTCAGGGATAGAAAGGAGACGACTGGAAAAGGAAGGTTACACAAACAAAATGGAAATTAAACCGCTTCATAAATATTTTATAATATTATTTAGGTTAATATTGACAAAAATACATATATATCATACAATGAATAATTCAATGATGTCTGTACCCAAACAGCTAAATAAACAACCTAAAACAGCAATCGGTATATAGTTGGATTTGAGGTGTTGGAAAAAATTAGAAATCTTGGTCCTTTCAATCCGATATTAGTGGGTTCCCATCTGACATTACAATATATTTTTCAGTTCCGGTTTGCAAGCCCTTGTTGAGGCATGGTTTAAGATTTCAGATGAAATCTCAAAATTCCAAATATTTATGTGTTCGACTTTTAAGGACCAAAAACGATACCAAAAACCTTGGTATATAGTGGACATGAAGCAAAGTAGGAAGAAACTTCAAAGAATATTATAATATACAGATCTGAATTAACGAATGTGGTACATATGCCCAAGTTTCTTTGATATTTGAGACTGTATAAACGATCCTGTGCACAAAACCTACTGTGCTGTGGCAATTATATGTTCACAGTATAATGGCCGAACACAACATTAGCACCCATTCGATCATATGATAACACCTGCACACACCTTTATAGCCTTTGCAAGAGCCAAAGGCGATGGCTGCTTGAAAACTCTATCAGAAGGAAGCTTACAAGACAAGGCAAGGCAACATGAGATTGGGTCGATCCATATTTTGCTATCTGCAGAAGAATCTTGAGCTTCATTTTGAACTTCCTTACTTGTATACGAAGATTGTAGCTGTCCAGATTCAAGTAAGCTTACATCGGAATCAACAGCACCGTATTCCCTAACATCAATTCCATTCTCAGCCATATATGACATTACCTGAATTGAAATATCAAAGTAATAACTATTATATAAGAACAATCAAAACAATGAATGGTTTCTAGCAGAATTTTCATACAATTTTATCAACACCGCCAAATATCCCAATCACCCAAGGATAGTTGATTAGCATTATCGGCTTTGTTTAAAGAAACTATTATCCATATTTCAAATCATGGGTCTCGGTCTAATCACATGTTATATCAGAATTTTGAGACGAGAGATTTTGTATCAGACAAAAACCTGGGTGAGATGAATGTAACTTAAAATATCTCGGATTCAAATCTTGAATTTTGAATAAATCTCGGCTTTACCTCTGAAGTACTTTGTTACTAAAATAAAATAAAAAATGCTAATGAAATATTCTTTCTCACAATCATTTGATATGTATGGTATATTTATAAAAAAAAAAAAAAAAAAAAAGAGATATCAAATTGGTTACTGCTGACATCAAAATTTTCAAAACTAAACATATTCTAATTGGTATTCTTTTGCAAAACTACAATATTTTTTCTTCTTCAATGTATGGATCTAGGAATTTTTATTTTTATTACTGTGTGTCTCAGACAAGATAGCACAACTGGAGTCTATGATGAAATCTTGATCCAAATTTGATATCTCAACATGAAATTTTGGACAAGATATTTGATATTTTGAACCCTAATCATTATATATTTTTAAATTGCGCTTTTGACTAAGTTTGAATCGGAATGTAAATCAAATCGTAAAGGGAAAGATCCGATCTGAATCGGGATTTAGAACGTAAGATTTTGACAACAATGTCTGACAGAATCAATCAAAATACCTTATTTTCCTAACACCCCTTTATCTTTACCTAGTTATAATTGAAAGTGGAATTTAAACCATCGAGGTTATTGGTGTTTCTCCCTATTAATTGTGAACATATTGATCTACTGCTTCATTTATTTCTATTATTATTTTCGTATGCATATATGATAAATAATACGTACGTACGTACATACATATATAAAACCATAATTTAAGTTCTTTTTATCAAAAATAAAATATACAGAAAATAATTGATACTGAAGCTAATATTGTTTTATGTACGTACTTCGTCAGTGTGAATGTTTCTTTATTACCGTATTCACCAACGTTGGCCAAAAACATAATCTAAAGAAAATATATAACAAGTCATACATATGTATGCATATCGTGCATACCAATATCCAATATCCTAGCATTCACTGTTCAACAATTTTACCTCCACTCTACTTAAACTAACATAAAGCCCTAACTTGGAACATCCTCTGCTACTCAAAACAATTCAGATATGTAATAAAAAAAACATTGATGCCTACTCCTTCATGTAAAACTAAGCAAACCTGAGGTATGTACAATGTTCATAAAGTGATAATATCAGCAGGTGCTTACTTTAAACAGTTTGCCACTAGTGTTTAGCTTTCTTGCACACAAGGATTTTAAACCTCGACTCTTCTCATTTGAGATCTTGCCCGAGATCTACTTTTGCACTTAGAAGAAATAAAATATCAAATCTCATACATGTCTCGTTTGAGACTCATCTCATACAAAAATATTAAAATCTGAACTGATGAACTTATTCTTTTAACCGTATTTTTTTATTTTTTCTGTGTAAATCACAACAGACTTTACATATTGTATCTTTTATTAACATTTTAAAAAGGAAGAAATTCTTCCGTTACTACCAAATTAATCAAGTTACTTTTCTCCTAGAATTTTTTTTTTTTTTAATGCATTTATTGCTGTGCAAACCAAGGTTATCAAAACGGGATTCAAATCGTAAATCGTAAGGTTTAAATTTTAAATCAAAACGGAATTTAAATCATAAATCATAGATTCAAAACGTCAATAATTTAAAGTTTGTACTTTGTACACACTTCGAAATTGATTATGATGTTTAAACTTTTGCATCTGAACTTAAAAATTAGTTTTTTCTTCTGTTCCATTTTTATTTTGTTTAGAAAACACTAGAACTAAAATTGTGGGTTCAAATAAGCACATTGAATATATAAATATGTATTGAATGATTTTTTTTTCAGCTACAGTTTTAAATGAGGTTGAATCGGAATATAAATCGAATCGAATGAGAGGGATCCGATCCAAAACGGGATTTAAATCGTAAGATTTTAAGATTTTTGATAACAATAAAACCTTAAAATTTAAAGATTTAAATTAAATTTCATATCGAACCAAAAATACAATTGAGAGAAATCGTTTAATCCACGTGGAAATAGAAAATATCAAGACGTTTACTTGAAGCAACAATTCAAATTTATCGTTTTTAAACAAAATTACAAGGGAAGAAGAGAAAATTAATTTCAAGTAGAAGTTCAAGTATTAAGATTAATTTCAAATATACAAGTTACTACCGTGGAAAGAAAAATATATGATTTTAAATACTTAAATGTCATTTAATAATCTATATAGATCGAAGTTTCTAGCAAATAAAGTATGTACATATACTACAAAATAAATCTTTTGGAACTATGATTTACAATATAAATCCAGTTTTGGTTTAGTGTTTGAACTTTATGATATAAATCACGCTTGAAAACCTTCAGTGCATCGACTATTTATGAAACAATTATTTGAAATAATAATCGCTAGACATTTCTTCGAAAAATATTAATTTTAGACTCACAAGATACTCTGAATCGGTCTTGAGATGTATGATAAGATATGAATATCAATTCAAGATGTACACCCAATAAACGATAAACGCTCATCTCATCCAAGATTCGTCTGATACGAGATATCATGTGAAAACCATGA
This sequence comes from Allium cepa, assembly GCA_030765085.1. Lineage (NCBI taxonomy): Eukaryota > Viridiplantae > Streptophyta > Magnoliopsida > Asparagales > Amaryllidaceae > Allium > Allium cepa. Next base: position 548,559,093 of record CM060934.1, on the reverse strand, counting down.
ACGATGAGTGGTCAAAATCCAAAATTTGAAACCTTATTTGTTGTTGCATGTGATTTATTTTATTTCATTTACCTAGTTTTAAATCAATATTTTAGCATTTATGTTCTTACTTGCCTAATAGCGTCTAAAGCATACATATAGTTCATTTTTATGAGAAAAAAATAGCTCCATCCGAGGTGTGTAAAATGCTCAATGGTTGTTAAGTTCTGACAACTTGTCAACTCATGTAGCTTTCATGACCAAATTATGTTTTAGTTCATTTAATTTGTTTTGAATCAATATCTTCGGATGTTTAACTTCTACAGTATACAGTAATGTCTCAAGCCTAAATATAGTTCTAACATATGGGATAAGAGAACATGATTAGGTATTATGGGAAATAAGCAATTTAATTTTCTAATTTGCATTTTGTACAAACACTAATTAACCCAGTCAGATGAATATAGTTCATTCTTATGACAGAACTACTTCTATCAGTATCTAAGGTGTGTATAATGCTCACAAAAAGGTTGACAACATAACAATGGGTGTTAAGGCCTGATCACATGTAGCTTTCTTGCAGACATTCTGTTCTAGTTCATTTGGTTTGTTTTGAACTGATATGTTTGGACATTAATTTTCTACAGAATGCGATAATGCCTCAAACTTAAATACAATTCTAACTCACGACAAGGAGAACAAAAATAGGTTCTATCAAACCATGAGCTAGGAATTATTTTTTTTTGCTTCGATTAGGTTTATGTGTAGTGTTATAAGTTTTAGATTATAGGACTGGTGAATAAAAGCCTAAGACGTCGTGTTTGGGCTTCGGTCGATATTACTATTAGTATCATCATCATCATCATCGTGGTTTATATATGTTTATATATATATATATATATATATATATATATATTAAATCTTTATTTTTATTTTACTTATTATTATTATTTGTTTACTTATTTGACTTTGGTTTATTATTATTATCATGGTTATTATTATTATTATAGTTATTGTTCTTATGACTTTTAAATTAACTTTGTCATTTAGTTTTGGATTCCAGCCGACCTCAACTTTGTTTGAGAATAATGACTTACTTGTTGTTGTACTTGGGTATTCCTCAAATGTGACCGCTGTTTTAAATCTCGGCCATCTCAGCCGATATCTCGATTGAAGGCCTGAACGAAACGAAACATGAGATATCGGTTGATATCTCGTTTCAATTATATCGGCCGAAATTTACATATATCGACCGATATTTGGAGCGAAATGATATTCCGAGATATCCCCAATATATTATTATTTTCAAAGAAAAAAGGCTCATCCCAGTTTATCATAAAAAAACGAACAAAACCCTTTTCTTTTCGATTCAACTTCTCAAAAACCACGTTCCTCGTCAAAATATCGAACTCCCTCTTTTCTAGAGAAAAAATCGAACTCCTTTTAAAAAAACGAACTCCCTCTTCCAACATCCAACAGCTCGTGGTTCCTTCCAATTTTCGACTACTCGATCTCGCTTTTAATAGTCTGCAGCTTCGTCTTCGACCAACCTCTCTACTCTCTACATGTATGTAAATTAGGGTTGTTTCCATTTTAATGAAATTCAATCTTTCAAAAATTGAATATACAGTGTAATTTAGAATAGATGTGCAAGTAGATTTAGTTTGTTATTCTTACTGCATAACCTTTGCAAGTATATTTACATTGCCTGCAACCCTTCGATTACTGATATCTTATATATGCATTTACTTTTATTTGCATCAGTTCCCGGTACTGTTATTATGTTATTCTTCATGCATATATGTAATTGTATAGAACCCGCTTTTTTTCAGTTAATTTGTCGCATTTCATCTACTTATATGTAATTGCTAAAACTGATGATGTTTTGTAACTTTCGTTGAACAATTTCATATAGTTGAAGTATAATTGCATTATTTTTCAGTTAGAATAGTGGAGATTAGTTGCAGTAATTCGATAAATGTTAAATAAACCAATACCATGCATTTTTTCTATAAAGTATGTGATGTGTTATACTCCGATATGATCCCGAGATGAACTTTAGATCCGAGATGTAAATCCGATATTGACGTCCAAGATGCACTCGTCTCGTCCGAGATCTCCCCCGACACGATACCGTGTCACTAAAATCGCCGAGACGAAACGTGTCCGATATCCGAGATTTAAAACCTTGAATGTGACAAAACTCCTGCCTCTAAGTGAGGTCCCTAACGAGGGAGAATAATATACTTATGGTGTGTTCAGCGTTCACAACCTTGAAGCAATAAATCAGGCACTTTATACACCTGTGCCTTGGGTAGAATTTCTACATTACAAATTTCTGTTGACACTTTTTCCTTCTTCTTTCTTTTTCTTTTTTTTAATTGACTAGCTTCACAAGCGCTAGGCTAGGAGGTGAAAGATGCAAGTATAAGTAGCAGGTAAAATTGAAATAAATGGTTAAACATATGATGTTTGGGGAGAAACCATAAATGGAAGACGAATATATTGCGCAATTAAAACTTACATCATGTTACTAATAGAAGAAAAACAAAAAATAAAAAAGAGTAATACAAAGTTATAGAATCACGCCTATTGTTGACACATTTAAGCAACTAATATTTCTTTAACTGCACTAAATTATGAATCGCATTCGTTAACTAGATAACGTATACACACATATATTTCCTCAATCCTCAATCCTAACACACTCAAACTCGTGCATGCACATATATTATGTTATATTATATTTTTCATGAGTCCTCGGTCCTCGAGCATTCGCACACGCACGCTCGCACCCCATCAGCAAACCTTACGTGAAACAAAAGAAACGGTATGACAAAGAAAACATCACAACCAAGAATTAAATATGTTATCTAATATAATGTACCAAACATAAGCTTTCATGACAATATTATGTATTAGAACACAAAATGATTTTACATTTTTTGGGATAATTATTTTATCCATTCATCTCTGCTACTAGTCAGTAGTGGACAATGACAACCACCAACATATATCATTTAACCACATTGAATTAAGAATCGTCTTTTCCATAATAAACTGTTCTGAGATATCATTTAACTACATTTAGTTCGCTTTTAAAGCATTATTTTCAAGAGCTGTAGTCATACATTTTAACCTTTTTTCTAACCCTAGTGAAATCTACTAATTAGTAAATACTTCAGAAATTGCAATGGAACTGAAATAAATATCAGATTCTTGCTTTATCTCTAATTTCAACTGCAGTATGGTAAGTTTGAACAGAAAAAACAGAATACACTACAGAGCAAACGTGATATCTGTTGTAATGAACCATGAACCTGATAACGGTATCTGTTTAATAGAAAAGCACGAAGGGAAACATATCTTAAATGCTAGAAACCAATCTATGTACTTATCTAGAATTTACTAACATGTAAATTTTTATTCTTCGCTATAGGTGCTCAAGAGAAACTTTTATAATGCAAAAGGTGGAACCCGTGCACGAGGCTCCCGCACGGGCTTCGAGAAGGTCCATAATATACGCAGCTTTTCCCTCGCATTGCGAAGAGACTGTTTTCGGACTCGAACCTGAGCGCCCAGATCACCATGTGGGTGACCTAACCGTTGCGTCAAGGTTTCACCTCGAACTTCTATAATGCAAAACTATATTTTAAATACGATGCAAGTTTTCAGATTGTTTCTGACCTCAGCTGTAACCTTTTTCTTGTCCACGTAAAAGAAAGCTGAATCAGTTGTTACTATAGCATATGCATGAACAACTGGTGAATAAGCTACATCACTTCCTCGAATATTATACAACCATGCAACCTAATAAAACGAAGAACAAAATCAGAATATCATAAATCGAAATTCAAAAATACGTGGTCACAAAAACAATGAAATAAATAAAAAGATACCTCATCCAATGCAGTAATTATGATGCCATACACTTTCTCATTAACAAGTTTTTCTCGTAAATCCTTCAGTTTTTCGGCTACAGTACGACCAGTAAACTCCAATGGATGTACAACTACGGGTAGAGAATCAGATGGGGGCCGATCTTTCCATATTTCATCAACCAAATTGATGGATAACTGTACTAATTTCTGTTTGTTTTTTGAGAAAGCGTTTTCGTACCTCTGTGCCGTTTCAACTGACAAACACCATGGGTCAATTCCTACATTGCCCTCGTTTGAAATATTCTGATATCACGATCGTAAAAACTCAGAATAAAGAAATGCAACTTAACCATATGAAAGAGTTAAATTACAAATTATATTTTATAGATCATTAATAAAGGGATATATACATCAGCAATCCAGGTTTCAACGGGAGGGTCTTCTCCCATTCGCATGAGCTTCCACCTTTCACTTAACTGCTGAGTTGCTTGCAAGAAATATCGACCATCAGTCCACAACAATGCCTCATGCATTGTTACAAGAGCCAAACCTGATTAAATAAAAGTATTAGTTTCGATCATGGAATTTCAAACTCAGGTAGGTATCTGATCACAATTTGGGAAAAAATATGGTCTCGGGAAGTAGGGTAGGGAACTCGTCGTACAGTAAACAGTAATTCATACACCGATGTTTGAAATGCGAGTTCCAAATATGTTACATTTTGGTTCTGGTTTCATTTAAGCATTTGTATTTGATCTTACCACTGTATAAAAAATCACCATCTTCTTCCTTCTCATAAATACATCTAATTAGTTATTTAAGCCTTATGTTCTTATGAAAAATCGTGTATATTCACACAACCAAACATGCGTGTTCATATACTGTAATCATAAGGTAATGAGAGAAGAACAGTTAGAGCACTTAACTCTCACATTACAAATTACATCATGATAGAGAAGCATACTTACAAGATAACTAAAAACAATTATCGGTGTCTGAAAAGGGAGGAAACCAAGGTATAACAATTTATATCTATCATCCTAAAGAGTAATGTACTATAATAATTTTAAAGGAGTAAAAGATACAATTCTGTTTCCCTCTCTTCTCACCATTTACTGATTCTTTGGCAATTTATATCTATCACCCTTTTACACTGATTCTTTGGCAATTGACGAGAAATAAAAGCGGAAGAAGTTTTAAGAAAACTGTATTTATCACTCTTCATGACACTCTTCATGATGTTGTATTTAATATTTTATGAGAAAAATATTTTGTGTAGAAGAATTTTATATTCAACCACACTATTGATTGGCAAATTAAAGGTTTTTATATCTGAAATCAATAACAAGTTATATAATAACATACTAGTGTTACATCTTAATTAATATGCTCTACAGAAGTAACAAAACCATAAAATCAAAGTTTTAAATCTCGGATTTCAGTCACGTTTCGTCTTGAAATTTCCACATAAGCTATCTCGTATCGGAGGAGATATCGGACGAGATCGGTGTATCTCGGATGTACATCTCGAATTGGCATCTCAGATCGTAATATACGTCTCGAGAATATCTCGGAGTAACTTATGTATCTAAAATTGATGTTTTAATGATTAATTTAACCACAATTTTGGAAGTAAAAATAAAAGTGTAACAGTTTGTACAGAAAAAAGAATTGAGATTAATAGTTTGGAGAAGAGTGGTAGTATGATTAACTTAATTTATTCAGTAATGATTGAATAATATCCTCTTGCATGAACATAAAAAACAAATGATGTCATTTGTTATGATTTGTCAAGAAAAAAAGTAAAAAAAAAAATCAAGAAGTTGGTAAATTAGTAATTGGATGGAGTAATTTCTTTTGAATCTAACTGAAATTAAAAAAAAAAGTAAACGAAAAAAGATATAATTTCGGGTGAGATCTCGGATTGAGATTTTGATTCATATTTCGAATGAGATTTGAATATTTCGAACGATATGAGTATCATGTGAGATATGAAGGAGATTTGATGTCTTGTTTCGTCTAATCATGAAAATGGGATCTCGGACGAGATATAAGAGATTTAAAACCATGCATAAAATAGATACAAGTTAGTATATAACTTACAGATCCCAAATCTCCCTTAAGTGCTCCATGATTGCTAATATAACAAACCTTTCATATACTACCGAATTCAATGCAAAATATTATGTAGATGTTTATTCGAAACAGAATCAACTTTACTAGTATCGATAAATAACATACATTCCATAAATTCAACTACAAACCGAAGTTTGAGAACTTGGTTTCATTGTCAGCTTTCCAATTTTACTGAATTTTCATTTTAGTTAGATGGTTCATAGTTTTAATGGAAAGTTCGCTAGTAACATGCATTTAATTATCATAGATCAAATTATATTTTTTATAACAACCAATAAATTAATGATAAGACAATCAAATACTCACTACAATCTTGTGCAAAATAGACAACACTTTCTTGTCGGTCTATCGACTGTTCACAAATGCTTTCATTGTCATGCCTTGATCTAATTAGTCCATTTACAAAATCGATGGAAATCTGGTCTCATTTCTATTGCGACATTTTCAAAGATAGAAGTAATCCATTTGGTGTCCGATGTTCAACTTTTCACTTGCTGACAATTCAAACACTGTCACACATACTAATGTCACGCATTCGCGCTTCAAGTCTTTCTAAAAGATGTTCGTTTCATATCTTTACTCATCTTAATACCCCGGGATGTATCATAAACTTTTGATCTATGGCACTCGTCTAATATTTCTTTAAGAATATCTTCAACATTTGACACACAAAGTCTTTCTTCAGATCTCAACCAAACATTTAGATCAAACTCAAAATTCCTGAAATCCTTGGCTCCAATTACCATCCCTACTTGATTAACACGATCAACCAATATTAGATCCTCCCTTTGCACTGTTGCAATCCTTTCTATCAAACTCGATCTCATTTGGTACAAAAGATTACCAACTTGCTCTATAATAATGCCCAACATATCTATAAGCATATGCATCTCGCCAATGAAGATAGTGATAAGGATATTAATTTCACTTTAGTTGGAAGTCGTGCCACGTAAAAATAAAAAGTATAATGGTACACATAAAAGATGAAGATTAAATATTATCATAAATCACAAGTCAAATCATGTGACAGCCACGGTGGACCAACTGTAATTTTCAAATTGAACATTTATTTTTTCAACTCCTACTTCATTCTTTCAGCGATTAAAGAAAAAATTAAAAAGAGCCCAAAAAATTCCTTCCGCTTCTCAACAAAAAGAAGTTATCTTGTTTTTATGATTCGATTAAATAAAAAGATGGTATTTTAGGTACTTGCCAAAACTGATGCAAAATGGTTGAAATTTTGACATGTTGACAAAAACCTTAGGTATAAACAATTCATTTTTCCTAAATCTAACTGTTGTTGAGATTCAATAATTATGATAAAATGTCAAAATCATGTATGTTATATAAATATTTTTGCACACGAAATGTACATGTAAGTATCCCATAATTGCATTATGTTATCCAACAGTAATTAGATTATCAACCGTTTTAATTTTTGAACACGTGGCTAGTTTTTTATGTCCAAAAAGGCCAAAACACATTGAAATATTTCAGTTAAAATAAATATGCAATATAAACAGACAGATGAAACTAAATAGACTGTCTTTTACACACAAAATCATTGATTTATCATCTTTGGATAAAAAACTGTAAAATATCGTCTTCTCTGTCAATTAGAAGGTTAGTCAAAATGATTAAATGCAACAATATCATTTTGTCAATAAACATTCACATAATCACAATAAAGAATAATCGTTATGGTCCCTCTTACATTCTTGAGTTATTTTTGAATTAACAAAGTTAAACAATGCAACCTCAACAAAGTGAACTCATCACAAGATAAATATGGGTATTATTTTAATATCTGAATGAAATGCGCTCTTACACATTGATTTTTAAATATATGTGGATTACTTGGTCGTTACAGGAGACAAATGACATAAACTGTTCCATTCTTTGGATAAAAGGTCAAATAGTTTTTTGTATATTACAAAATCTGATACCAAAAATGAACTTTAACTATTAAAATTCTATTCTAATAACAACTTTTTTTGTATTTGAATGATATATTATTAGATGTAAATTTTAAAATTGAATCGCATTTGCCTAATTCATATTGTTTATATATACATAACTTATTTTGTCTTTTGTTTCGAAGATTGTCAACAAAATTTGTCTTATAATAAACTCACGATCATGTACATTTAAATGAACAACTTATGCATCAGCCAAGAAATCATTAAACATACTATTTATCGATCTAAACAAATTTTTAATCTGAATTTTCTACAAAACTATATTTTCTTTTTAATTTGAATTCATATGAGAAAAATGAAAACATTATTGAAATTAGATCTATTATTATTTGTAAAACATTAAAAGTTTTTTCAAAAAGATTGAATTTATTTGCAAAATTATTGAACTCATTTGTAATATATAACTATTAGATTTATCTGTAAAATTATCTGGAACTCTAAAAACAATTGATTAAGCCTTATTTTACCATAGTAAAGCTAAAAAAAAAAAATAGAACGTCGTACAAAAACAGAAAATAAAACAATAGATATCCTTGTCATGCGAAACCATGCAAACATGAAGAAAAAAAATGGATAAAAGATACTTTTGTCTCATGAAGTTGTTACAACGTATCTTTTGATACATATTTTCAGTTCGTTTGATAAAACTTTACACTTAAGAAGTTTCCGAATAAGTTCAAACTAGTTATAAAAAATTCAAAATAATTCAAAAAAATAAAAGATTAAAATAACTCAAGCTTCTGAAAAACAAATAAAGAAAGCACAAATTATGTAAAAGGTTCAAAGGGTCTATTTTTCAAAAAAAAAAGTACTAAATAAAACATTTTTCTAAATAACTTGAAATTTGGAAAATAAAACAAACAAATTTTCAATAAATGCATTTGTTTACGTCTTTAATATATTAGACTGGATGTTTTATTAAAGTTGGTTAGATTACCATGTCAATCAATCGGAACATAGAAGATTAGTCAAAAGATGATCCGATACAACCAGATTATCATGTCAATAAACATTCATGCCGTCGCAATAAAAAAAGAATCATTGTGGTTCTTCTTATATTAAAGTTATATAAAAAAATAGTCGAACATGCGGCCTCCACTAAGTGAACCCATTACCGGCTACTGGTAATCAGTGTTTTCATGATCGGACCCAACCACGGTCCGACCTCGATTAACCCTGGATCGTGGAACACTTCGATCTGGAATTTGATTAGACCTCAATCGAGCATAAACCCAAGTCGGATCTTTGAACCAGTGGTTCAAACGTCCATTTTACATGGCTGAACTGCCACCCTTCTATTTTTCGTGTACTTTCTCACCGTGCCATCCTCCCTCATTCTCTTCCAATGTACTATGTTGAAGAAAAAATCTACATTGCAAAAATCATCATTCAAAATTTAGACAGCAAACGCCACCACTTTGCTATTTGTCATTGCAAGCTTCTCCAAACCACTACATACTTCGTCAAGTTCACCGTCACTTCTTTCATTGTACACTGTTACTGTGAACATAACTGCAGTTGTGTTGTTGCAGTTGTGCAATGCAGCAATATACCACTTTGATTGCAAATCTTGAAGATCCTCTACTGTTCGCCTATCTAGTATTTTTGTTTCATTATTTTTGTGTATAGCTTGTGTTTAAATGTGTAAAATTTCTATATAAAAAATCATGGTTCCTACGAATTTATCGGTTAAACCATCAAAACTTTAAACTTGAGTCATCACGATTCGACTCATGATTCGACTCATGGTCCGATCATGAAAACTATATTTGGTATGTCTACTATTTGAATGAATAAGCGTTTACACGTTAATTGTTAAATAATCATCATAGCAAAATCTACTAGCATACAGCGATAAACTACTAATTGAAATACCATTTACTCCTATTTCAAAAAAAAAAAAAATAAAAAAAAAAAAATCAACCGCTCTGACCAGTAGTAAAACAGCATATAATTGTCTAGATACAGTTAGCAAATAGAATAAAAATTAGTTACCAGCACTGCCAGTGAATTTGGACACAAATTCACGCCTCTTATCTCTTGCCGAAACATACTCACTCTGAACGACGCAGATAACAAATTGATCAGTTTAACGAATTGAATCAAAACTGAAAGGAAAAAAAAAAATGTCAAACAGAATCACGAAAAGTGCTACCTGATGATTGTCTTCAGATGGCACAATTAGGGCATCGAGAGGAGGAGAGTGAGAAGCCATTAGAGATCGCAGAGCATCGAGAGGATCCACCATGGCTGGTAATACAATTTAAACTGATTAATCTTCGTAGAAATGAAGATAAAAACGATTTTGGAGACGAAAACAAATATTTGGTGATTGATTGCAGAGGAATGAAGTTACAATGTCTTGGAAAGCGATTAGAAACGATCGATTTTTGTTTGTTTATGCTTGGCTTGATATTTACAGTCCCCTCAACAGGACAGAATAGATGAAAGCCCATTTAGCGTGGTTAACCATTTTTCAACTTAGCTCAATTTTACAAACTTAGACAGAACAGACGGGATTTCAAACTGACTACAGAAACATGACTGTTTCAAACTAGCTGCCATAAATAGAAGAATTCTGAACAGCTCAGCCTGATCAAACAATATAGACGAGAATGTCGTCGGTATTTTTTCCTTTCATAAAATCACTGGGTACAATTTGAAATTGTCCATATTTTGTTTTGAAAGAAGACAACATTTGAGATGGCGTCTTTCTTTTTTAATAAATTGACAAAAGCACAATTCGAAAGTGCGTCTACTTTCAAAATTATAAAACATTGTTGACGCTTTTTGAGAAGTCAATGTTGCTTGGCACCATTTCAATCTACCATTCTGCACCCTATAAAACAACAATTCCTTCTTTCTCTCTTCAATGTTACTTAATCAAACTTATATAAAAAAAACTCAATATTCCACCTCTCTTGCTTTTCAGAAATCTCTTCCATTTGCATTAAAGCAATCAAAACTTAGGCCCCGTTTGTTTTCGTTTTGAGTTTTGTGTTCTCAACATACACTACAAAATACAAGAAATTGTAAGAAATTTTTTACAATTCTTGGTTATCGCGACGATGGACGGAAAACAAAGAAGAAGAATTGTTTTCCATATTTTTGTTATGTCTCAAAACACGAAAAATCAAATAAACTTGTTTTCTATTTTCTATGTTAGTTTCATTTTTCAAAATTGTGTGTTTTTCAATCATACATAATAAATGCGAATTTTTGTTTAGACGAAAACTAAAAATAACAAACCAAACGGGGCCTTATGTTTTAATATATTTAGTTCAAGGATAACAACATATATTTACTTTAGACCAATCAAGGTTTGATTTTGTAAGCACTAAAAAAAAATTATATTATTTTTTATTTCGATAATTGTAATTGATAATCGTGTAATGTTGTATTCATTGTTATCGTAGAATAACTCCTAATTTTAGTCTAACTATTTTTTGTTTTGATGGTGAGTTGGTTGTTGATAAACAAGTATGTGAAAAGTACGTTGGTGGTTCTTATTAGCCAGCAAAAGTTCGTGAGGGTTGCAACTTGAGATAATTGAAAGAATTGGTTTTCAAAGTAACGAAGATAAAATATGAGAAGTTTGATATATATCTAGTTTGCAACTAGCCTACCGATTTTGGATCGAAAGCAACAAAAATGGTTGGCAATGACGACGATGAATTAATATTTCTGCTATATCAAAATCGATAGAGTTTTTTGTTGAGTGTTAGCACCAAAATTGGTCACTAACACCCTTGAATAGAATTATGTAGAGAGATTAATTAAAAAAGTAAATTAAAGAAGAGAAGTAACACAGTTGAATGCAAAACGAACAACAAAAATGAGAATACCAGATTTATAGTGGTTCAGCATAATTGCCTACGTCCACTTTGAATATAATCTTTATTACTTTTCCAATCACTTCAATACAGATACAATTCGTAAACAAACAACTTGAATACAAGTTTGAACAGAAAAGAAGTGAGTATAGAAAATGGCAGAGTATCCTTGGAGTTCTCGAAAAAAAGGTCCCCTCAACCGCACTCATGCCCCTCTATTTATAGACAAAGATAGGCTGGTTCATGTGTCCAGGCTCATGACCGAGATAGCTTGGCTCATAGCTACTAGGCTAGGGCGACCGATCGAGGCAGGTCGATCCACTACCAGCGACCCACCTGTTGCCGATTCAGGGGGTTGTCTCGTAGCTGACTCGAAGCAGGCTCTCAAGAAACTCGAAGTAGCTAGTGGTGCGTCATGAAGCAAAACACTGCCGACCACATAACATTGTTGTAAATCTAAGAATATGCTAACTCTCTTGATGTGCCGACCCAGGTATGTCGAATCACATAGGCCGACCCAACATGACCGACCCACTAGGGCCGATCCACTAAGAGCCGAGCCACATGAAAGAATTCTTTTGAGGCCGATCCCACTCACACTGAACTACCTAGGTCGACCCAGAACTGCCGACCCACGCTCATCGACCCTCATGTGCCGATCCAATACACAACCGACCCACCTCCATTTAAGTATCTTGACTGATCCATTGCCCAATACCGAACCACTATAAACCATGCACCGACCGGCACCTGACTTGGATACTGGAATCAGTCCTAAGAATGCCGAACCACAAACATACCGAGCCACCTCAAATATGTCGAACCATAAATATCTAAACCAATTGGGTTACACCAAACCCTTATACTTCCATATCTATCTTGGCTTGAGTCCTGTCTAGGCTCAACCATAACCTCTACAACTGTCATTTTGTAGTTGGGCCAAATAGCCGGGTAACATTTGCCCCCCCCCTCCAAAGTACGTCTTGTTGCATACATGACATGCTTTGAATCGAAGCAAGTTAGAGTCTCCAGAAAGAAATCCATCATGTTTCTTGAAAGTCATTATTCTTCAATTTTATCCTCTCAAAGTGTCGTATCCTTTTGTAGTCGTCATGACGCTTGATCGATTCCTAATAGTATAAATTCAGGATTCTAGTTCATTAATGGCCATCTGTGTCCGGTTCTACAGGACTAGTAAGCTTCGACTATCTGATCCAGTCTTTTATTAATAACCCTAAGTGAAAATTCAATTTTGTTGATTTCAAGAAGTCGAATTTTTTCGAATGTACACGTGCATGTTCGGGCACACGTTCTTGCCATTTGGCTCTCGAATGCATTTTATATGCTCATAAATCATCACCAATTCCATCTAGTTTAATTGCAATTCGATTGTAGTTCCTTGTTTATATTATTTTTTTGTGAAATAAGGCTGTAATCAGCCACTCGATGAGAGGGGACTTTAAGTTCTACATGGATGAAGACCTCAGAGCCGTAAGCAAGGTGAATGGAGTACAGCCAGTCACAAACTCATGGGTAGTTCTATAAGCCCATAATGTTGTTGGGAGTTCATCCACCCATTTAATTGTAACCTTTTTCAAACCTCTCTTCAGAATAGACTTTATAATTTTGTTCACAGCTTCAATCTTTCCATTTGCTTGAGGGGGAGCAAATATCGTAAATCTCTTTTCAATATGATGCCGACGATAAAAGTCATTTAAATTTAGCATTGTCGAATTGGGATTCATTACCAGTTATAATGGATCATGAAAGGTCATAAGGATAGATAATGTTATGGACAATGAAGTTGGTTATTTTCTTCATCTTGGTCGTGGTTAAAAATTCTTCGTCTGCCCATTTGGTGAAGTAACCAACTATTATGATGGCGTATTTCGCACCACCTTTGGGATAGGCAAGATGACGATGATGTCAATGCCCCCAAGTGGCAAATGGCTATGGACTAGCCATTTGAGTAATTTCCATCGGCGGGGCTCCCAGATTTTTCGCAAACATCTTACACTCGCCGCATTGTCTAGCATGATCAAACGCATTTTGATTGATAATTGGTCAGTAATACCCGCAGCAAAGTATTTTCTTTGTCAAGGTTTGCCCCCTAATGTAATCGCCGCATTCTTCTTCATAGACTTCACGCAAGACTCATTTGATATCATAATGGGTGATACACCGAAGTATGGGAATGGATAAAATCCTTTCTACACATGACTTCTACTTAGATGATTTGGCGTGAAGCTTTGAGGAGGATCTGTCATTTTCCATTCCTCCATTTAGCAAGAATTCCTCATTATAGGTAGTCTTTGATAGGGATCAACCGTGACCCCTTTTCTGGCTCTACCTCCAAGATCTAGCTGATCTTCATCCGTCAATGCTTGGAATATTAAGTATTTCAACAGAAACAAAGTATGTCCGTTGTGCATCCCTGAAACTGGCCAGCTTGGCCAATGACTTGACTATTTTCATTTCGTTCGCTGAGGATGTGTGTAATGATGTAATACGTGAAGCCGGCTAGTAGCTCTTGGACCCGGCTGAGATAAGGAGCAAGACAATGCCTCCGACAAGATTAACTTCCCTAACTTTGCATACTGCCAATCAAGAACCACAAAAGATATGTAAAGTTTCCACTCTAAATTCTCTAGCAAGTTTGAGGCTGGCGGTCGAGGCTTCATACTAAGCATCGTTGTTTGTTACAAGGAAATCGAGTCTTAGGGCGTAGCAGATCGATCATTCCTCAGGAGTCATTAACACGACTCCTGCGCCATAACACTGATCATTGGATGCTCCATCCACGTACATTTTCCATTTGTTGGTTGGTTCTCCATTATTCTTCGAGTAGTCGTCTGATGGAGTGAATTCAGATATGAGGTCTGCTATTTTCGTTCTTGGATAGCTCTTCGAGGGAAATAAGTGATATCGAATTGGTTTAGTTCGATATTCTATTTAAGTAGTCTTTCTGACACCTCAGGTCGTTGTATGACCTGTCAGAATGGGCTAGCTTTTGTAGCTTTGGGTCGATATTTAATGCATGGCTCGTGATAGTCGGTAAAATCACACGCACATGTCAGAATGGGTTCAAGGGAACATATCATCATTTATTCAGAGAAATCCAACTAATTCTTTTATCGTTATTGCACTGAGTTGTGATCCGATCTTCAGCATCCATGAAGGGTCGCATTGGCTGACTGTAATGTCGACTGTCAGCTTAGCAGTGCAATCTCGGATTCTTTGAGTTCAAAGTAACTATTTTACGTGACATTCAATGTGAAATATGGTTGGGATGGTCAATATTGATGGTTACTCTGGTCGAATCCTAGAGTCTTGTCATGAGGTATTAAGTCTGACAATGAAGGGCTCTGAATGCTCTGATCGATTATCTGCAAATAGCCAAAGATCAGGCTTAGAAGCACGTTGAAGAAAATGTCAAGTAGGGGTCAGCCTCAAGTTGCGTGAAGCTGTATAGCTGGATCTTGCTTTGAGTTCGAATTTTCTTGTATATTTGAGTAACGCGCTTTCCATTCAACACATTCATGATCCTATACTCGTCCTTCGGGTTGGAGTGATAGTCAGTTGCCCATGAGCTTAGATATCGATTTAATGATTCTATCTCCAGGCATTCTTTCGGTCGTAGCCTTGAGTAGTTGTAAACACTATATATAAGTTTCAATATTGAGCTATCTCAGGCAGTCTTTGGATGATCACGCTTCTGCTCCCAGTCTTGGGTTAATAAATGTACTGCGTGGATGGTTGAGTCTCGTCCTTGCTATGTTTATACTCCCACCTAAACTCCAAAGATATAGAGTTGATCTGTGAATAGTCGGTTCACATTCATCTTGCTTCTCGCTCGTGCCTCCAAGTCTGGGGCATATACCAACAAGTAGGAAGGCAAGCCATGCCCATTTTAGCTTTACTCTCTTTCTCGTTGAATTAGGATCAAGTACTTGATGGGGGGTGAAGTCTCGCCTATCCTGGATTGTATTGTGGTTTTTCATTCTAAGGGGAATACTTCGACGCCTCGTCAGTGTCTGGGTATAAGTTGGTTACTGGACGGTCAGCCACATCCACTTAGGTTCATGTTCTGTAATCAGATCTCGGGTAAAGTTGGCTCAAGTGCAGTCGGGTCATGCTTATCTAGTTTCATATGCCTCATGACGGATCGAAGGAGGGTACTGGAGAATTAATGATAAAGTCTTCGTTGTTTACTCTCCTTTCCACACTTTGGCGGTCATAGTTTTTCAAATGACATTCGGGTCACATTCATATGTGCTTGATGCAGATCGATATTGACCCTCGCTCCGAGGTATGATATAGTCGATCGTCCGTAGGTTTAGATGTCGTTTCTATTTGTTCTGTATTGAGGCCTCATTGCGATTGTTGCCTTTAGTTGTAAAGAACGCCAAGCTAGAGCTATAATGAGCTGTTGTATTCAGCTTTTAGTGATTTGTACTCCTGCTCCCAGCATTGATTTCGCTAGGCCACAAGTCAAATGATCGAACTCCATCCTTAGCGAGTTAATACTCCTTCTGTCGATTTCCGGTGAAGTTTCCGGAATAGAGAACAGTCGGAATCAACTCATCTGTTTATCGAAGTTTAATGCCACTCTACATTCTGGTGACTTAGACTCCCGGTCGACTCTCGCCCAATTTATGTTCATGCTTCGATCCACGCTCCAAGGACTTAGAGGTTTGTCGAACGGTTTATGCTTTAGTTCACAGTTTGGGATGTAGATATTTTCGTCAAGTCGTTTATACTCTAGTCTGCGCTTTAGGGACTCAGAGTACTCTAGTCCGCTTCAGGGACTTAGAGATTTTTCTTAAGTCGTTTATACTCTAGTCCGCGCTCTGGGGACTCAAAGTGTTCTAGTCCTCTTCAGGGACTTAGAGATTTTCGTCAATTCATTTATACTCTAGTTCGCGCTCTGGGGACTCAGAGTACTCTAGTCCACTTTGGGGACTTAGAGATTTTTATCAAGTCGTTTATATTATAGTCCACGCTCTGGAAACTCAGAGTACTCTAGTTCGTTTCAGGGATTTAGAGATTTTTCTAAAGTCATTTATACTCTAGTCCACGCTCTGGGGACTCAGAGTACTCTAGTCTGCTTCAGAGACTTAGAGATTTTTCTAAAGTTTTTTATACTCTAGTTCGCTTCAGGGACTTAAAGATTTTCGTCAATTCATTTATACTCTAGTCCACGTTCTAGGGACTCAGAGTACTCTAGTCCGCTTCAGAGATTTAGAGATTTTTCTCAAACCATTTATACTCTAGTCCACGCTATGGAGACCCAAAGTACTCTAGTCTGCTTTAAGGACTTAGAGATTTTTCTTAAGTTGTTTATACTCTAGTCCACACTCTGGGGACTCAGAGTACTCTAGCCCGCTTCAAGGACTTAGAGATTTTTGTTGAGAGAGCGGTCGTATTTCCACCCGTTTGATTTATATTTTATTTATTGTATTGAGGCTAATGTTGCCGAATCAATGGTCGAACCGCGTTTTCTCATGGAATGGGACTCTGCCCCCGCCATCAAGGACGGAACTTGAAAATGGACGGTCGATTCTCGTCCGCTTGGTGATCGTAGCTCTTTCAATCAACTCAAGGAAGGAGCTTTATGATAGATGGTTGTATCACATCCATGCTAGGGTTGGATATTCAAGTCTCACACAATTTGCTTCGTATCTTTTTCCAGAAAATGAGAATAAAGGATTATTGAGCAGATAAAGTAAGTTGCATATGTTTCAAGGTGCAGCCGTGTCTATATATTGAGAGCGATGGTTGACGAGTAGGCAGTCCATCACAGCTTCTTCAAGTCAGGCTTTCAAACTATCTTTTGTGTTCATGGTAAGATTTGATGTGTAGATAATCAAATCATGTCCGCTTTAGATAGATCCCGACGTCAGTGAGCTTCAGAAGAGGTATTTTTATTTTATCGAACTTTGTTTTATGACTTAATTTGAGTCGATGATCGGTCCATATTCATTCCAAGCCTTACTTAGGTCTCTAAGTCAAATATGGAGGTCGATGAACGAACGGTCGATCATGTTCGCTTTATATTGGGCTTTGATCGTGACAAGCTTTTTAATCTCTAGTCATTGGCCCCAAACCAAAGGCACATGGTTGATGATGAGCGATCGAATTATGCTCATCTTGATGAAACTCCATAGGTCCGATCAAGGTATGTGTGGATTGGTTGGTGGCCAATTTTGGATACTTGGTCACATGCACCGTTTTGGAAGAAGTTTAGTTCAAGTCAGTCGTAATCCAAAACACAATTGAAATTGAAATTGAAATATAAATAATCCAAAGAAGATTGGTATAAATCTCATTGATTAGTGGAGCAGCATCGTGTGCTTGCAATTCAACTCTGCCCCTAGCCCCTTCTAGTGGGATGTCGACTGCCAACGGTCTAATTGATAATTGGAGTTCTTTATTGATGGGCATCTAAAGTTCCTGGCTTGCCATTCTATAAGGCTTGCACATACTATTGAAGCTTTCCTTTCTGAATCATCTTTCGGATCACACCTTGGAGTTGTTTTTAATCGCCAGTGTTAGGATTAGTGTGCATCTTCGAATATACAACATTCCCTTGATTTTCTATGGACTTCTGTGGACTCTCTCGAGGTTGGTTTTCAGTACCACTTCGAGCCGCGAGTCTCAAAGTAGAGACTATCGATTGAATCTTTCAAATTGCATATGAGTGGAATTTTGAGATATTTTTTTGTCTACTGGACAGAGTCCTAAGCCAATGGGTCTGCATTGTTATTTTTTCTAGTCTGCTCCACTCCTCCTCACTTTGGTTTTGATTCATTTTGTAATAGAAATGATCCATGGTCGTAGGAGGCTCTCCAGCTAACTAGCTGCCAAAATATATCTGGAGGTCGACTCTCCTCAAACGCGATCAGTATGATATCCTTGTTAGCATTTGGAACAAATTGTTTGGAGTCACTAATTTCGAAGTGCTAGGTCAGTGAAGAATGGTGCTTAGAGTCATGTTGGCGTCTTTCTAGAGTCATATCATTTATGTTCTCCAACCTTTGCGAGTATTGTTTGAGTAGCAGTTGCTTGTTCGTTCCCTTGTTGCTATTCAGAAGTTGTCGGTCGATCCTCTATGCCCCGGTCAGTCATAGGATGTAAGGAAAGTGGATAGAATGTTTCTTCATTAAGTTGAGTTTTGAATTCACTTTGCGAAAGCACTACGCCGTGGCTAGGGTTGAAAAAAAAATTGGAGCCTTTTTCTTAAATTTGGGTCATACCCGAAAAAGTTTTTTTTTGAAATAGGGGTCGTACCTGATCCATATTTTTTTGGGTACATGGACCGGTCAGATGGTTTTTTGGGAGAGGGATCGGTATACACTGGATTAGTATACATGCGATCGGTAACATTGGGTCTGTATACACTGGGTCGGTATATACTGCGTTGGTAACACTAGATTGGTAACATTGGATCGGTATACACTGGGTCGGTAACACTGGGTCGGTATACACTGGATCGGTAACACTGGGTCGGTATACACTGGGTCGGTAACACTGGGTCGGTATACACTGGGTCGGTAACACTGGGTCGGTACACACTGGGGTGTTTGGTGCATATGATTCTCAAAGCGATCAGCGCATGCGGTTTTTGGAGCGACCGGGACATATGGTTTTTGAAGCGATCGAGACATATGGTTTTTGGAGCGATCAGTATACAAGCTTTTCAGAGGGATCGGTATGTAAGTTTTTTTTGTGAGGAATCAGATGTCTGCATTGAGTGAGAGGTCCACTATATGAGAGATTGGTTGAATTGCCTTTAGAGAGGGGTCGACCTTCATATAACTCCATTGCAAACTTCAACATCCAATCCTAAAAACTTGCGTACATCGGTGAATCGAATCCCATGGCTAATTGCTTCCTTTAGATCTCTTTCAAATCTGAGTAGAATAGGAAGTTTGCTGGTAAACAACTGGATCTATCTCGTGAATATGGAAATCCACTAGTAGACGATAAGATCCAATCAAGCCGAGGATTCAATTATCAGTGAAAGCATCAAAATATTAGCACAAAAACTGGTCACTAACACTCTTAAATATAATTATGTAGAGAGATTAATGAAGAAAGTAAATTAAAGCAGAGAAGTAACACAATTGAATGCAAAATGAACAAGAAAAATAAGAACGCCGGATTTATAGTGGTTCGGCGTAATTGCCTACGTCCACTTTGAATATAATCTTCATTACTTTTCCAATCACTTCAGTGTAAATACAATCCGTAAACAAACGACTTAAATACAAGTTTGAATAGAAAAGAAGTGAGTACAGAAAATGGCAAAGTATCCTTAGAGTTCTCAAAAAAAGGTCCCCTCAACTGGACTCCTGCCCTTCTATTTATAGACGAAGATAGGCTAGTTCTTGTGTCCAGGCCCATGACCGAGATAGCTTGGCCCATAGTTGCTAGGTTAGGGTGATCGACCCAAGCAGGCCGATCCACTACCATCGACCCACCTGTTGTCGATCAAGGGATTTCTTATAGCTGACTCGAAGCATGCTCTCAAGGAACTTGGAGTAGCTAGTGGCGTGTCATAAAGCAAAACATTGCCGACCATATCACCTTGTTGTAAATCTAAGAATATGCTAACTCTCCTGATGTGCACCGAACCAGGTATGCCGAACCACCCAGGCCGACCCAACATGGCCGACCCACTAGGGTCGATCTACTAAGAGCCGAGCCACATGAATGAATTCTTTTGAGGCTGATCCCACTCACACTGAACTACCTAGGCCGACCCACGCTCACCGACCTAAATGTGCCGATCTAATACACAACCGACTCACCTCCATTTAAATATCTTGACCGATCTATTGCCCAATACCGAACCACTATAAAACCATGCACCGACCCGCACTTGGCTTGGATACTGAAATCAGTCTCAAGAATGCCGAACCACAAACATAATGAGCCACTTCAAACATGCCGAACCATAAATATACTAAACCAATCAAGTTACGCCAAACCCTTATACTTCCATATCTATCTTGGCTTGAGTCCCGTCTAGGCTCAACCATAACCTCTGCAACTATTGCTTTGTAGCTGGGCTAAATAGCCGGGTAACATTGAGAAAACTGGTAGGTTGCCAGTAAAGCAACATATAACACCATCAGTAGTCAAATACGATATTGAAGAGTATCCTGTAATAGTGGAGACCACAAACACTGCTTTAGGAATTGTGTCTCCAGGTTATAATAATCCACCCATGAATGTTTACAGCTATGGTCAACGAAAAATGTTCTTCGGATCCTCTTTTAATGTATTATCAACGGGGTGTGCAATATCGCTATTCATATCGTAGCAGGGATAACTTTGCATGTATGAGTCAAAGGTAATGCATATATCGTAATGTTCTTATATTATACTGTATTCAGTATACTTGAATTGAAAAAAAAATTGAATTTTCATTTGTACCTATGTTTCACAGCAACATACATCGCAAGATGGCGCTAGATCATCAAATAGTTGTATGTCTTGTCCAATGCATCCAACACCCTTAGATTTATAACTATGAGTCAAAGGTGTGCATTGTTTGTAATGTTAAATGACTGACTTGCATTTCCAAATTGTATTAAATATTTTTTATTTTCATATTGCAGCTTTCCGCCATATGACATTGCAACACAGTCGAACATTCAACTAACTACTTATTTAAAAGTTGTAAATGTAGGTGATGGCGACATGGATAAAGATGTGGATGCAGATGTACATGACGATCCTCCTCTTGATAACTCGAATGTTTTTACTATGCTAAAAAATGGTAGGTCTTAGATCAATAACATGCAAGTCAATAATGAACCACTTAACAATGATTTTGGAGTTGAAGACGATATTCATGGAGGCAGTGATGAACCAGATATGGAGATACCATTGGATGATGATCTAATGCACAAATGATGGTTAGATTCGTTGTTGCAAATTTTCAATTCATAGTAAATTATTTCCATCTGTTAATGTTAAAAATGGATTCAAAGTCCCTACACATACCGTCCATTTTGCCACACATCAATATGGAAAATTTGTCATAGTCTTGAGTCGTGGCAATTTTGCTACGGTTTTTAGTCGTACTGCCCAGTGTATGGCAACGGCTTTAGATTGTGGCAATTTTGCAATGGCTTCGGACCGTTGCAAAGTGCCCCTGTTTTTTTAAACCCTTGCGTTAGTTATGCTCTCAAATACAGTATAGTTCTCTCATAAAATAATTTACCCTAATTAAAACAAACTACACCCATTCTTAACTACCCTAATGAAATATGCTGTGCTCCTTCAACCTGCCCTAATTCTGCACGCCCTCTCTCTCTATCGCTCCGCCGTCGTTCCACCTCTAACATGTAAGAGAATGAGATAAGTTACAATAGCTACGAGATATAACAAGTACATATAAGACTCGGCATAGTCAATGCATCTCAACCATCTTATCAAATCTCAATGGTTCATATTCATGCTAAATTCACAAAGGGACATAATGGATACGGGCCGATACTCTTGAAGCCCAATTTAGCTTATATCATTGTGTATATATACAGCAAGCATTATGTAATTGAGATAACTTTCTCTGTATCAAATCATTTCTGAGATTAACAAAAGATTTTCTCATTTCAGCATTTTAATTCAAAAAATCTATTATGGTATCGGAGCCAAAATTTGCTTAACAGCATAGTGCCTTGCCATAATCTCATCAGAAACAATTTCATCACCTGAGAATAGGCTGCACATCTGAATCTCATCAGTTCATAGATCATCATCGTTTGAGATTCAAGAATTCATCGCAGTTCTTATCATCTAATTACTGTGTCGTGCCAAGCCAGAAGGTGTCAAAACTCATCACCCACCTTCCAACTGGCTGCATCAGCTCTCATCAAAGAAGTTCGTCATAACAGAAATTACCTGACTTGTATCAGAAAAAGAAAAAAGGTGAATCAGAAAAATATATTCATCATTTTCACCAATATATCCCACTCATCTCTATTCCTAATTCACAACCCTGTTCTTGATTCTTGATTCAACTATATCATCATGGCTGATGAGGATGTTGGTGCATCATCAACCTCTACACCAAGAATCACTCCAAGAACCACTCAGACTCAATCTAATATCACCCAAGAACTCATGAATTCCATCATCAAACCACAGAGTCAATCATTCACTGTCCAGTTAGAAGAATCAAATTACTTGTTGTGGAAATTCCAAATGGAAACTGCAATCAGAGGCTATGGAATTGAAGATTATGTTCTTGGAACCATAAGTGTTCCACCTAAATTCACTGCAGATCAAGATGGAAAACTCATAAGCAATAAAGATTACATAACACATCAGAGACAAGACAGCTTGATCAGTTCATGGTTATTATCCTCAATCAGTGCAAATCTTTTGCCACAAATCATTGGATGCAAAACAACACATGAAATATGGCACACTGTTAAACAAGTGTTCAGTTCTCAATCAGCTGCAAGAATCATGCAGTATAAAAGGAAACTACATCACTTAAAGAAGGATAATCTAAGTATGAGGGAATATCTATCAAAAGCTAAAACAATATATGATCAACTTTCTTCTGCTGGGCATAAAGTATCTGACACAGAGCAAGTTCTATCCATATTGAATGGTCTTGATGAAGAATATGAGTCAGTGGTGGCAGTAATATCTTCCAATGAAGTATTACCATCACTGCAATATGTACATTCAGTACTTCTTTCTCATGAGGGCAGATTAGAGCAAAAGAAACAACTCAGATTGCTCAATCAATTATATTGCTAACAACAGAAACAGAAATCAAGAAAGCAGCAATGCAGTAAGAAATCAACATAAAAATAATCAAAGGGTTGGTTAATACAATAGACCCAAAGGCAGAGGAGGCAGGCAGAACTATAACAACAGACCAAGATGCCAAATATGTGAAAAATATGGGCACATAGCAAGTAAATGTTATTTCAGATTCGATGCTAATTTCATTCCATCTCAACAAAGCGGTAATAGTTCAAGTGCTTCAAATCCTGGTGCAAACTTGGTTAATACTCAACCAAAAATCAAAACTAAACAAAGGAGTGATGACAGAGCCAAGATTGAAGACATACATGATAACAGTTGGTATCCTGACTCAGGGGCTACTAATCATGTAACAAACAATCTGAGCAACTTAAACCTTAGCAATAGGGAATACAAGGATACACAATTACTATATTTAGGGAATGGTAAACCAATTCATATTTTTCATAATGCAAGCTTAAGAGGTATAAGACAACTTTACCTCAATAATTTACTGAGAGTCCCATTTATTAAGAAAAACTTAATGAGTGTTGTCATAGTTTGCCAAAGATAACAATGTTTACTTTGAATTTTATCCAAATCATTGCTTTGTTAAAGACATACTAACAAGGGAAACTCTCTTGCAGGGTAAAGAACATAAGGGATTGTACAAATTTGATGTTGCAAATTCAAGACATGTTAATCATAAGGAAAACTGTGTCATATTTCTGAATTAAAAACTGACGATAGTAGTAAAAGTATTGACACTTGGCACTGTAAACTGGGTCAATCCAGTGTAAAAAATTACATGTTGTAAATAATTACAGTGACTAAAATTCCAGTTTCTTATAATTGTACATTCTGTCAAATGGGTAAAAGTCATAAGCTTGCATTTCCAGTCTCTAAGACTATTTATCATAAATCATTGGAATTAATTGCTATTGATCTATGGGGTCCAGCCTTAATGTGCAGTGATTATGGCTATAGATATTATATCTCATTCATCGATGCATACTCTAGACATGTATGGATATATTTCTTAAAGACAAAATCTGAAACTAACAATGTAGTAATGCAGTTTGTAGCCAATGCAGAAAGACAGGATGTTAGGTAAAACTCATTCAAACAGATGGTGGAAAAGAATTTCTACCACTGAAAGATTATTTTCAAAGAAAAGGAATCACACAAAGGACCACATGTCCTTACACTTCTGAACAAAATGGTCTTATAGAAAGAAAACATAGACATATTCTAGAAACTGGCTTGACTTTATTGGCTCAAGCATCACTACCATTAAAATTTTGGCCTGATGCTTTCTTTACATCAGTCTATCTGATTAATAGACTACCCATAAAGGTACTAAACTATAAGAGTCCATTGGAAGTACTAACTAAAGTCAAACCAGACTACCAAAACTTAAAAGTATTTGGATGCCTATGATTTCCTTACTTGAGACCTTACAATTATCATAAGTTAGAATTTAGGTCTCAACCTGTACATTCTTAGGCTATGCATCAAATAAAAAGGGGTTCAAGTGTCTTAATAGCAAAGGAAGAATATATATATATCAAGATATGTAATCTTTAATGAACAAGAATTTCCTTTTAGTAATGTAGCAATCAAGACATCTGATAAAATATATAATGCTAGATTCACATTACCTCTAATAACTCTCTTCTCTGAGGAGTTAGCCTCTGATTGCACTACTGATAATGAGAGAAGAGATAATCTTAGTACAAATCTCTTTAAGTCAGCAAGTGAAATAGGGCAAGAGCAAGGCAGTACTTTTGAAAGATCAAGTGATCCTCCTCTACCCAACACTAATCAACAGACTGACACATGTCAAATATTAAGTGATACTGTATCACTCAATACTCAACAAGGTGACACTGAAGACAGAAGTGATCAATCTGCTCAACCTGTAAACACTGAACATCACATGATAACAAGGGCCAAGAGTGGCATATTTAAACCAAAAATCTATAGTGTTGTGTCAGACTGCACTGAGCCAAGTACTTATCAACAAGAAGTACATGATACAAATTGGAGAACGGCCATGAAGGAAGAGTACAATGCATTAATGAAGAACAAAACTTAGGATCTTGTATCCTTCCCAGCACATAAAAACATAATTGGATGCAAGTGGACATACATGATTAAAAGGAATCCAGACGGTTCAGTTCTTAAGTACAAAGCAAGACTAGTGGCAAAAGGGTGTTCACAACAGAATGAATTTGACTTCAATGAAACATTTGCTCCTGTTGTAAAACCCTCAACCATTAGGATTATTTTAACTATTGCTTTGCACAAGAACTGGACTATCAGACAACTAGATGTTAATAATGCTTTTCTCAATGGCATTTTGCAGGAGGAGGTATACATGGAACAACCACATTGGGTTCACTGAGAAAGACAATGAAAATCTTGTGTGCAGACTAAACAAAGCCATATATGGACTCAAGCAAACATCAAGAGTGTGGTTTGGAAGGCTAAAATCAACACTTGCCAAGCTTGGATACAACTCAACAAAATCAGACAACTCTTTATTTCTTAAATTCTCAAATAATAGTACTATATATGTACTGATTTATGTTGATGATTTTATTATCATAGGCAACAACAAGGCAGAAATTGAGAAGACGGTACAATTTCTACACAGAGAATTTACAATCAAAGATTTGGGAAACTTGAACTACTTTCTTGGAATTGAGGTTAAAAGACTACCAAACAATGAAACACAGTTGAATCAAAAGAAGTACATCACAGAGATTTTAGTAAGAGCCAATATGGATAAAGCAAATCCACTGCCTACACCCATGACAAGTAACTTGTATCTATCAAAACACAAAGGTGAAGTCATATCCAACGATAAGCGGTACATAAGCATAGTTGGTGCACTACAATATGCCACTATAACAAGACCAGACATCTCTTTCAGTGTGAACAAAGTTAGTCAGTTTATGCAAAAACCATTAGACGAACATTGGAAAGTAGTAAAGCGTATTCTAAGATATCTCAAGGGTACACTGGATCAAGGTCTAATCATGCAATCAAGCAAATCACTGAATATTAATGCCTATGCAGACTCAGATTGGGCCACTGATTATGACGACAGAAAATCCACTACTCGTTACTGCATATTTCTAGGAAAAAATCCAGTATCTTGGTGTGCAAAAACACAATCAACAGTATCTAGATCAAGTACCGAAGCTGAGTACAGAAGCATCGCTGGTACAGTATCAGAAATCGTGTGGATATAATCGCTACTAAGCGAATTACAAGTTAATACTAACAGCAAGGCAACAATTTGGTGTGACAACATTAGTGCAATATCACTTACAGCCAACCCCGTTCTACACTCTCGAACTAAACATATGGAGCTCGATCTTTATTTTATCAGAGAACAGGTGATCAAAGACAAAATTAGAGTAAGTTGCATACCTTCAACTTACCAAAGGGCCGATGTGCTCACTAAACCTCTTTCACGACAAAGCTTCACGAAGTTCAGAAGAGAACTAAACGTTGATGTTGCTGACATCAATCAAAGATCTCAAGTCCCAGTGTACATACCAGAGGTTGTTCAAGAGCTTGATGAGTACAAGCAACTCGGAAAAATCTCAACTTGAAGTCGCTCGCAACATTTTTCATCAATTTCTCCTTACTCTCCACCCAAGTTGTTGTCTTTAACTCATCTGAAGACAGATAAGGGAAGAGGAAGACTATCATATCTAAGATCGTCTCTAATTCATCGAGTTTCCTTCATGTTCTTCTCGAAGAAAACAGATCTCATTTCTCTCAAGTAAACCCTAGCCGACATCGGGTTTGAGGGAGAATGTAAGAGAATGAGATAAGTTACAATAGCTACGAGATATAAAAAGTACATATAAGACTCAACATAGTCAATGCATTTCAACCATCTGATCAAATCTCAACGGTTCATATTCATATTAAATTCACAAAGGAACATAATGGATACGGGCCGATACTCTTGAAGCCCAATTTAGCTTATATCATTGTATATATATACAGCAAGCATTGTGTAATTGAGATAACTTTCTCTGTATCAAACCATTTCTGAGATTAACAAAAGATTTTCTCATTTCAGCATTTTAATTCAAAAAATCTATTACAACATTTCAGACCCGCCGGTGCCGTTGCAGCAGAGGAGTGGTGTGGAGGACAACGTGTTGTTGGATGAGGGACGTTGGTGCTATATAATTCACACCCAATGGGGAGGTTGAAGGGGATATGGGGGGAGGAAAGCGAGGAGTATACGCCAGAGAATTGGTTGGATGAGGAAGGGGTGTTTCAACCGAAGAGCCCGTACCTATACCCGGTGTTACATGCTGGGCCGAGGATGTGCTTGGGGAAGGACATGGCGTACATTCAGATAAAGATGGTGGCACCGGCTGTACTCAATAGGTTTAAGGTGGATGTGGTGGATAAAGAGAGGAAGAGGGAGTATGAGCTTAATTTGACTGCCAAGATTAAGGGTGTGTTGATGTGAAGGTCAAAGAAAACGTCCTAATTTTATATCAATGATTAGGACGTTTGGTATGGTAATGTTAGAACTCATTTATAAACACAACTATGTATTTTGAACTTGAATTCATATTAGATAATGGTTAAGTTAGTTGATTTTTTAGTGCAGATTGACCTATTTCATGTTATTTGGTTATCCAAGTTTATCAAATTAATAAACTAATTGTATGAATGATCAGTTCATATATGTGATAGGTTTTTTCTTGGATGCTCCATTCGCACATAGTTTCATGTGGGCAACCACTATTATGAGGTTGTTTTTTTCCTCACATTCTTTTTTTATTTTTTATTTTGCAACCACTTTTACATGTTTGTTTTTGTACTTTACAAAATTTATCTATTTTTTAAATTACATATTTAAAGGAAAAAAGGTATTATATTGAGACTGCTATCTAGAAGCCTCAGTTTCAATCACCAATGAAATGTTGGAAGTCCCCTTCTTTTACGCCTGATTCATATAAAAAGATGAGTCATCAATAGAAACTGTACGTTTAGTGGTTTAAATTTGCAGTTTCAGGTCATATATATTTTAAATGAATTTTGTTTATGCTAATTTTGTTTTCTGCTTCAATTGATACTATTGATGGAGACTAGAGAACAATCTTTATTCGACTATAGCTTTACTGGATTGTAAAAGATGTGCAGTTTGAAATTTATGTGATTAATCTGTAAAACATCATTAATTTGACATGTATGTTGAATCCAAACATCATCTCCCTCTCTCCCTCACCTCACCCCTCTCTCTCTCTCTGGGTGCAAGTGTGTAAGCATTATTAAAAAGGACGTACAAGTAATTTAGGTATAGTTTAAGCATTGCTTTTCGGTTTTGCAAATCCTTGAACTTATTTGCATCTTTTACAAGTATGTATACATACGTACGAACATACATAATACATAGCATGTGTATGCATGCGTGCGTTTGGCATGTGTGCGTGTTAAAGCTTATGATGAATACTGAATGAGTTGTTCTATTAGCATAATTCCATGTTATATCGATTTAGTCGTGACAAATTTTATATACAGGTAAATAGGCACAAGGAAGAAGTTGCAAAAAAAATTAGTCTCAGGGACGACAAGTTTGTTTTTTAGTCTGAAGGACACTTTTTAGTGTAAATTGAAAATGATAGTTACAGCTATCATTCTGTGATTTACACTAAAAAGTGTCCTTCAGCCTAAAAAACAAACTTCTCGTCCTTGAGACTAAATTTTCTCTAACTTTTTCCTTGAGCCTAAAAACCCCTTTTATATAGTGTTACAGTATAATCAAGACAAGATCAGCTAATTAAGTGTAATATGCTTAACCTTACCCATCTGATTATTGACGAAGAATACATTTGATGTGTACATGAATTCCTTATCATTAGCCCAAAAAAAAGGCTTTGTACTATTTGCAACTTGTACACCATTTGAAAATTGCACACATATTTAAACTGGACTGTAATCTGTAATGGTATACTCATTTTACAATTATTATTCTGTGTGCATATGTAAATGAACTTCCTGCTTTCCAAATAAAATATTATTTTTTGCAGTCCGCACCTTTTATCCATCAAGGAATCCACTTCATTTGGAAATAATGGATCTATTTCCGTTGAAGTGCTGATGTATTTAATCGTTTCAAGTAGACCTGTCAAAATATGACCCAACCCATTAACTCAATCCATTTACCCTACTTTTAAATGGGTTGGGTAAACCATTTATGAATTTTATTACATGGTTATGGTTTGAGTTAACCCAATTTTAAAAGGGTTATAAGTGAGTAATTCATTTACCCATTTATCAAAAATATTAAATTTTAATATAAATTTCAAAAATAAGAATTTTGAACATACAATGTCGTTTTTTATGAAGACTGACAGTTGTACTTAGAAAATAACAGCCCACTGCATTCCCGTACTTGAAATTCACCTAGTGTAGAAGCTGTCATTTTTTTGTTCAGACTGCAATAATTTCTTCATACTAACTCGGAATCAGGCGAGACTTCGACCGATTAACTTACATCCAAATTACGGACGGTATGAAACACTTGGATGCTCGATCTTATGAACACATATTGTAATTTTCCAAGGGGACTCACAGTTGTACTTAGAAAATAACAGCCTATCACATTCTCATATTTGAACTCCGCCTAGTGCATAAGCCGCTATTTTTTTTGTTCAGACTGCAATAACTACTTCATATTAACTCGGAATCAGGTGAGAGTTCGACCAATTAACTCCCACCTAAATTGCGGACAGTAGGTAACACTCGGATTCTTCATCGTGTGAATGCATACTGTGGTTCTCTAAGGAGACTGACAGTTGTACTTAGAAAATAATAGGCTACTACATTCTCATACATTAACTCCGCCTAGTGCAGAAGCCACTATTTTTTTGTTCGGACTGCAATTACTTCTTCATATTGACTCGGAATCAGGCGAGACTTCGAAAGATTAACTCCCACCTAAATTACGGACAATATGTAACACTCGAATATTTCATCTTGTGAACGCACACTGTAGTTTTTCAAGGGTACTGACAGTTGTACTTAGAAAATAACAGGCTACTACATCCCCATATATGAACTCCGCGTAGTGCAGAAACCGCTATTTTTTTGTTCAGACTGCAATAACTTCTTCATATTAATTCGGAATTAGGTGAAACTTCGATCGATGAACTTTCGCCTATATTACGGACAGTATGTAACATTCGAATACTTCATCTTGTGAACGCACACTGCAGGTCTCCAAGGGGATTGACAGTTGTACTTAGAAAATAACAGGCTGCCATATCCTCATATTTGAATTTTGATAACAATTAGAATTAAAATTTAAAACATAAAAATTAGAATTAGAATTATTTTATATTTATTTGTTTTTTATTACTCAAATCAAATTTAAATCTTTAAATGGGTTAAATGGGTAACCCGCTTATTAAACGGGTTGTGTCATAAATGGGTTGAGTCATAAGTGGGTAAAAAAGAATGAGTCATAAATGGCATTTTGACCCAACCCATCCCATTTGACATGCCTAGTTTCAAGAATGTTATTAGGCGATCACTCGATCTCGAAAATGGATTGCTTACTTTTTTTGAGGTAACCATGGTGGATAGTTGATTATAATACTATGTTCAGCGTATAAGTTGCTTTACGAATTCCTCATTATTCTTATTATTCCTCATATCAACAAATGCTTATGATATTTGTAACAAATTTCACACAATATTAGACCTTTAATGTTACTTAAATCTTGTTCATCAACTGAGGAAAATGAATATTTCCATATTGCGGGGTAGTTCACTATTAGATGCAAGCTTGATTCGTCTAGTTGCATAAAGTTTGTAAATATGTGATGTTTAATCATCGAGTGCTTATATGGGTATTAAATCCTAAAAAAGTATTCCATGTATAATGTAGTTTGACAGTTTATGTTCAGATCCAAATTTTGTTTTCAAATTACACTCAAAAATGAATAATGAAACTAACCCATGAAATCCAAAAAATTCAATAACAATGATTTGTTCACTATGTTTAATCGTGGGGTTCTAACTCCTACAAAATGACATATTTCTTGGATAATTTTATTTTCGATGATTTTTTGTGAATCCAACCGTACGGATTTGATTAAAACACTACGACGCATCATTGGTTCAAATTTGGTCTCGTTTGAAGGTCCTTCGGCCGTCGAACGAAGGTTTTTGGTCCGAAAGTCCACGAACGGTCATAAATTTGAAATTCAAGATCGAAAAACCCCAGATTCGTTTATTTTTAAACCATATTCTGGAAACATGTCCAAAATACTTTAGATCGACATGTGACACAAACAATTTAATTTTACGGCGCATAATTTATTTTATATAATTTTATTATACCAAATACATTTAAAAATTCATAATTGATTACCCAACGGTTTAAAAAATTATTTTAATTCTTTAACATGTTACATATAACCACCTTTATCGAATTTCTATAGCAGATCGACTAAAAGTTGCATCGATTGGCCGTGCGAGTTAGATTTTCAACAACGATAACTTTTCGAATTACATGAACATATATCATCGAAAATATCAATCTAACCTATCACGATCCGTCATTGGGTGAATATTAATAATCACACATATCATTTTGTTTTATTTAATAATGTAGTAGTGATTTTTATTTCTTTAAATGAAATAGGTCAAAAAAAGAATTATATATATATATATATATATATATATATATATATATATATATATGTCCGATGCCAGCCGATCCCCACGGGCCGATGCAGGTCGACGCCAGCCGACGCCATGTCGCGTATGCAGGTATCAGCTGAACCATTCTTCCTCACTTTCTTTGCTCCCTTCAAAAACGAATTTTTCTCCTCCCCATCACCGATTCCGACCCTCTATAGCCGTCATCCTCCATCGTTGTCGCCGTAGAAGCCTAGAACTCGCGGATTCTCTTCTTCTTCTTGAATTTGGTAATTTTCTCTAAGCCCTAATTTCGAATTAAATTGTTTAATTAAGTTTAAATGTACATTATTGTGATGATAATTGGGTGTAGGCGTTGCTAGTTTAGTGTATTAGGTTATCTTTAATTTATATGAAATCGTTGAATTTGAAAGTGTGAATTGAGAATAGTTGGGGTGTAGGCATTTGGAATTTGAAAGTGTGAAAGCGTGAATTTGAAAGTGTGAAAGTGTGAATTGGGAATAATTGGGTGTAGATATTTTAGTCTATCTCTAGTTAATATAAATAATTTAAATGAAAATAAAACAGCAAAGCCTTCAGTCCCAAAAGGCTTTGGTAGATTAGAAAATACGATAATAATCATATAAAACTTCAGATGCAAAGTCTATATGCGTATAGGAATAGAAAAGAAATACTGTCGAAATTTCTAATATATATATGTTTTTAAATTAGGAAAAATGTTCAACTATCTTCTCGACCGTACCTGGATGTATGAAAGTCGAACGGGAACGAAAGGTTCAACGAAAAAACATTTTAAGGATGGTGTATATGAATTTTTTAAATTCGCTAAAGCTAATAATGAAGAAGGCGGCATACAAATTCATTGTCCGTGTCGTAAATGTCGACATTTGCATTTTCGAGACCAGATTTAGTTATTGTACATTTGTTTAAATCTGATTTTGTGCCAAACTATTATTTCTGGATTGTCATGGAGAAAAAATTGGTGCATCTATTTCTATAATGCCTGAGGTTGAGGTGAATAACAATAATGTTACGATGAATCTAATAGTAGATATGGTGGAAGGTGCAACACGGTCAATGTTCCCTACTGTTCAAGTTAATGATGTAAATGTCGAAGAAGAACCGATCGAGTGGGTGAAAAGAATTTATGATTTACTGGATTCTGCGAAAAGACCGTTGTCGGATGGTTGTAGTAGCGGAACAGAATTGTCAGATACTGTCGAATACATTACTATGAAATCAAAATTCAATTTTACAGAAGCTGGATTTACAGCAGTTGTACAAGCTGCAAAACGACATATGTCACCCAATAATCTGATGTGTGATAGTCATTACAAAGTGAAAAAACTAATGTCTGCTTTCGGTTTGCCTTACCAGAAGATAGATACATGTATAAAAGTTTGTATGCTGTATTGGAAAGATGACAATAATCTTGAGAAATGCAGAATATGTAACGAGGAAAGATACAAACCAAGAAAAAAAAGAAAAGGAAGTTCCATACAAGAGAATGCATTATTTACCCATCACTCCCAGACTTCAAAGGTTATATGCGTCGTCCGCGACAGCATCACATATGAGATGACACAGTGTGAGAACGTAGGAAGAGGGGACTTTGATGCATCCACCGGACGGAGAAGCATGGAAACATTTCGATAAGACTTATCCTGTATTTGCCGCAGAGAGTCATAATGTGAGACTTGGTTTATGTACAGATGGATTTTCGCCATTCTCTCAATTTAGTAGTAAATATTCGTCTTGGCCTAATCTAGTTACACCTTATAATTTACCTCCGTGGATGTGTATGAAAAATCCATATATGTTTCTTACAATTGTCGTCCCTGGTCTTGATGATCCGACACAAGAAATCGATGTTTATCTACAGCCATTGATCGAAGAGTTGAAAACATTATGGTATGAAGGGGTGGATATATACGATGTGTCAAAAAAAAGAATTTTCATATGTTTGCATCTTTGTTATGGACTATTGGTGATTTTCCAGCTTACATATTGCTTTCAGGCTGGAGTACGGCCGGTCGTCTAGCTTGTCCTTACTGCATGGAAGATACACATGCATTTTCATTACCATATGGAAGGAATATTTCATGGTTTGACTGTCATCGATGTTTTCTCCATGTTAATCATATTTTTAGAAGAGATAAGAAAAACTTTGTAGTGAATAGAGCAGAGAATAGACAACGACCAACGATGTTTTCAGGTGAAGAATTATACGAACTAGTTAAAGAATATCCGAAGATACATGAAACTAGAGTACAATCAAACTGACATAATTGATGCAAACAAAGTATATTTTGGGAGTTACCTTATTGGAAGCATCTCTTACTATGACTTAATATTGATGTGATGCACAACAAGAAAAACGTGTTTGATATTGTGTTTAATACAGTTTTGAATGTCAAGGGTAAAACTAAGGACGATCTCAATTCAAGACGTGATATAGAACAATATTGTAAACATCCCAAACTTCATATAAACCCTAACGACATCAAAAAACCCAAAGCATGCTATAAGCTAAACAACAATCAAGTAAAACTTGTGTTGAGGTGGACTGAAGGGCTGAGATGTCCTGATGGGATTTCTTCAAATCTCCGTAGACGTGTTGACTTAAAAAACAATAAATTGAGTGGGATGAAAAGTCATGATTGCCATGTCATGATGGAAAATTTCTTACCCGTCGTTTTCAAAGAACTATTGCCCGTAAAAGTGTGGAGTGCTATAACACAATTAAGTTTGTTTTATAAAGAGCTTTGTTCGACCACGTTAAAAGTTGATCGTATTCGTAAACTTGAAAATGACATTCCTATACTGCTCTGCAAACTTGAGAAAATATTTCCTCCAGGATTATTTAATGTAATGGAGCATTTACCTGTTCATCTTCCATATGAAGCACTTCTTCGAGGTCTTGTACAATATGGATGGATGTATCCATTTGAGAGGTAATTATGAATATTTGAATAATAATTTAAATTTGATGTAAGTAAATTTTAATCGAATAAAGTTTGTACCAGGTACTTAAATCATCTCAAGAAAAGAGTTAGACAAAAAGCACGAGTTGAAGGTTCGATTTGCAAATCATATATCGAAGAAGAAGCTTCATTCTATTTCTCTCACTACTTCAGTGACTATGTGAACTTATCATTTGCAAGTGTTTCGCGTAATGATGAAGCCGATGAACAAGATTGTTATGAATCAATGTTTTCTATTTTTAGACAGAATGGCCGAGCTGTTGGAAAATCTGTGGAAATATGGTTAGACGATAGAGATTATCATATAGCGCACACATACGTTCTTCTTAATTGTGCTGAAGTTGAACCATTTATTAGGTAAATATTGAATGATAATTCTCGATAATAGTACATATCTAACGACCCCGACTCGACCTTTGAAAATCGGCACTGAATATATCACATATACTCAAATGCTGCAGATTCAAACGTCGAATCTGGTTCGCTGGAGCTTATAACACATTAAGTATAACAACACAGTGGAAGAAAAGAGAATAATATATCATATATCATTGATATACAACATTTGATACAATATCCAATACAATAATGATACAATGAATATCAATATACACCAGAGATATAAGAAATAATAGGGGAAGATAATGACTTCAATGCCAAACTCCAAAAACTCCACCTTCAATCCAAAGCTAGAGAGAACCCTCATCAACTTGAACTAAGCAAAGCAGTCATCCAAAGACTGAAGAAGATCTCCAAATGCTACCAAACCAAGGATTCCAAAAGCTATCGAATCTACACCTACTGCTCGATTATCTGAAAACCAAATTCTAGACTGCCCGTGTGGAAAATTGTGCACACCCAGAGTTTAGGAAGGGAACAGTAAACTCCAGGTCAGTCATGGGACTGGTATGAGCAAACAAAAACAATTTTTATTTAAAACAAATAACAAAAGATTTTAAAACATTGAAATCCGCAATGCTTTTTGGAAAATGAAACTACTATAAGGCCTTCCGCCACACACACCATGCAAACACAGAATTGAAGTAGATTTCTCCTTATGATAGTCAAAAATGCTTGATACGCAAAAAACATTTTGATATTATTATTAATGCATCATGCAGAATACCTTTTGAAAGTATAATATTAATCTTAGCCAGCATACACATTTCGAACTATGCCTACTATAGCTACCCTCCAAACAGTGGGGAGCCACCATAAGTAGATGGCAGATTATACAACTAAAACCGTACAAGGCGCGTATTGGAGATTGGATTTCCAACAAATGGTTCGGCTAAGGAACTTCCAATTACCACATGGGAACGCCTCTGGAGGGACGCCCCGAGAACTTACCCAGCTCTCTGCCAATACAAGGCCGGTGTACTCCCTTCCCAAGAGTAACACCTAAGATATGCCACCCCTGGTCGTTTGCGACCTTTATTCGAGGTACCTCTACACCAACAACATCACACAGTAATAAATTTACAGTGTCTACATGAGTTAAGTATCTGGGCTCCATACCATGATACCACCCTTTTCCAGAAGGAATGGACATACCCTAGGGGTGCGACCCCTGCAATCTTGCCGCATCTTTTCTGTTTCGACCATTACCGGGTCGTGAGGCTCGATGAGGTCTTGTCCACAAAGCTACACTTTTTCACAAAGTCATGCTATGATCGACAAATGATCAGCAGCACTTCATATGCCGCATTACCAAATTGGGATTGTATCACT
This sequence comes from Allium cepa, assembly GCA_030765085.1. NCBI lineage: Eukaryota > Viridiplantae > Streptophyta > Magnoliopsida > Asparagales > Amaryllidaceae > Allium > Allium cepa. The sequence goes on along the minus strand of CM060934.1, from coordinate 548,522,086 downwards.
AGTAACCATCAACTACATAACTTCTGAGCTCGTACGTCTCAGAGAAGGGTGTTAAGCTAAGAGAATAAATCTCCACCACCAAACAGAAATGTATTTGATAGAAACCGGTTTTACATCTCAAAGTGTAATGTCAGACACACATCCAAGTCTGTTCCGGATTCGAACAAAACCGAAGGCACCTCTGAAGAAGCCCTTGCAATCCGGGCATTCACAATCCCGATCGGACTTCCCATCACTTAGGGAATCTCTATACCGGCGCGACTTTGTGCAGAGACAATCGACGGGTTATCCTTTCGTTTTTGAAAATACTTGGTCTTCACCATCGGTCTTCAAATGCTATCCATATACGTCGTATCATTATTCGGAATGGGTTATATGACACAAGATCCTCTCCCGGCTAAACCGAATAATGAGCGCAATATTTTAAAAACATATGGATATGGGACTTCAGTTAAGTCACAACTTTAAAATCCAAAGCTTTCCTTTCAAATGGTTTAAACAAATTACCATTTCAAATCTTTTAAACAAAAAGATTCATTTCACAAAGTTTACCTAGTTTCACAAAGATCAATTCACGGATTTCAAAACAATTTCCATTTCAATTGGATTAACTCATTCAATCTTTAAATCAAAGATTTAACTTATATAGCTTTCAAAACCAGTTTTCAAAGATTCATTCATAACTTGAAAACCATTTTTTTTCATTTCAAACTTGAAATCCCTTTTACACATATTGGAAATTCTTTCCTTATATGAAAGCTTTTATCATTTGAAAACAAACAGTTTTCATTTCGGAAAAATCTGATTTCATTTATAAAGTTAAAATCTTCGGGTTAAATTAAAATTCCCAAAACAACACTTTAAAAATGGTTTCCCATGTAAACTTGTATAACCTTTTCAAATCATAAATTCTCAACATAGAATTCAATTTCAAATTTTGAATTCAAATTTAAATCAAATTTCAAAACTAAATCAAGTTATTTCAAAATAACTTTTATCTTTGAATTCCTTTTCGAAAGCTTTTTACTTGAAACCCAATCCCATTTCCAAAACCATTTGGATTCAAAACTCGACTTTTAAAACCATTTTGAATTAAATTTAAACATCTGTGACTTAACCGATTTTCTCGTGCAATCCATATTTGATTGTGTACAGTGTAGTTCAGGGATTTTACACAATAGTTCAACAATCATCAATCATCACAGATTTAATCATATCAATATCGATAAGCGGTATAATCTATAACGCTTATCTTCATTCACAGATTCATAGATAAATGTATCACAGATAAAATGAATAAATAAATAAATTACCCATAGCTCAATTCATAGAACAGAATATTACAATCCAGAGATAACAATCAATTCAAGCCATCTCATACAATACAAACAATCCAAGCATTCGATGATCATTTATAAATAGGATTAATTAATTATTTAATCCAAAATTAATTCAATTTAATTTTCCATTAAATTAATTGCTCATGATTTAGTGACTCAATCCTGATTCATTAATAACAAACCATTTAGTATTAATTAATTAATAAATTAATCCATAATTATCCATCTTAATTAATCACCTTTAATTAATTAATCAGTCCTTAATTAATCTCATTAATTAAATTAACCTTTAAGTTAATTACATAATTAATTAACCCTTAATTAATTACCATTTAATTAATTATCATTGATTAATTACAAAAAGTGATTATCCTTAATTAACTACATTAATTAATTAATCCTTAATTATCCATCTTAATTAATTACCTTTAATTAAAACTTAATACACTAATCTCAATTTATAAATCAATCAACCTTTAAATAAAATAATATTTAAATTCAAAATGATTTCTTAATTAAGGTTTCTAATATACTTATTTCAAATACTTACTTAATTCAAACGTTATCAAATTCCATTAAAAATACTTAGAAATATATTCATTATCATCATATAAATTATTTCAAAATCAATTAATTTTCAAAGCAATTTAAAAATACTTAACCTTAACCTTTTTCATTAGAGACTTGTTCGTATTTTTAGTTTTAAACCTTGGTACAATATTTACTTAAAAATTAAAAAAAACCTGCTGCATTTTCAATGACCCGAGCCAATCGCTCACTTACCCGAGCTCAACTTCGAGCTTATCCACGTTTCACTTGCTTCGAGCTATCACGCAATTTCCTTCGAGTACGACTCGAGCTTCTTCGTCTTCCTCAATCAACAGGTACACGCCCATACACATGCACGTACACAACCAACTGATCGACCACCGATCATCACTGCTGCCACTCACAGATCATCGTTGACCCCCTCTACCAATTCCCGTCACCCCGAACTTCATTCAAGCTTGAAATCAAAAAGAGCATTCTGACCTCCGTCTCAACTCAACCTAGTCTCCAAAAACCACCACGCCGCTGACGAACCATGCCCTCAGAAATTATGCAATTTCTCCCAGAGCTTTGCCAAAGCCTTATTCTTCTTTTCCCATGGGCGCGATCGCTTCCGACCCACCGTGGACATCACGCTAATTCGAACAACCTCGTCGACAAAACCTGACACCTATGCCCAAAACTGGCTTCACGTGGCCACCATGGCCAACGAGAAATTCCCTGACCATTTTTCCTCGAGTCTCCACTGCCTAGGCTACCTTCACCATTAATTCCGAGATCCACTATTTCTCCGTTCGTCGAGAATTGCATAAAATCCTTTTCACATTCAACTCACAAATGCTCTTGATATTCTTAACTAAAATTCATGATTTTCTTTTTAAAAAATCATAATTTCCCGAAGCAAAACATATTATATCAAGTAATCAAATAATTAAGATACTTGAATTTTGGACATATATTTAGTTTTGCTATTTTATCTTCTTTTCCAGATGATATTCAAAACCATCATTCTTAAATATTTGTTTTTAAAGTTTGAATTCCTAAACCTATAAGAGATGTGATGAGGAGATTCTGAATTTTCTATTTTGTTTAAACTCTGTTATGTATAACAGATGCAAGTTTTGCCTGAAAATAGACATGCACATTTTAATTCACCCATATAAACACATATATACTTGCAAATATGTACACATTTGTACCATATTTTCAATCATCACCATCGCAGACATACATGATCAAAAGAATCTAGTTTAAAAATTAAAGTTTGGTCACATGTAGTTTCCGAAAGCAGAGAACAGGACTTTTGCTTTTGAATTTGAGAATTGGGAAGAGTTTAATCTCTGGTCTTGAACTTGCAAGTTTACATGCTTCAGATTTGTTTCCAAGTTCTAACTCGCTTGATTTACTGAGTTGTTTCTTGGTTTTGAATTTAAACTTGCTTTTGATTATCATTTCCTCAGGTTGAAAATATTAAAGTTAGTTATGGTTTTAATTGCTTTAGATTTTAAATTTCAGTTATGGTTTTGCTTAAATTACCTGAGTTGATCATTCCAGGTTTTTTAGATTTGGGGATGATCTTTGCATTTGACCTAGTTGCCTCAGATCTTTGAGTTATGAACTGAAACTACTGCATGAGGTTTGATCTGAGACTGAATTGCAACTTGTTTGCTTCTGTCTCTATTCTTCTTTTGATCTGATTTCTTTATAACATGCTTTTGTTTTTTTTTTCTGGGTTTGATTTTAAACTTGCTTGAAACAGATTTGAACTGAAGCTTGATTCTTGCACGCATTTTGATTTGCTTTGAATTACTACTGGGTTTGTTTTGGATTCATGGCTGAAGTTTACTTTGATTTTTTTTCTTTGAATTGTGATTTTGTTTCAGGTTGAGAAATAAATGAAAGAGGCTTGAGAAGTTAAACCGAGAACAGTTTTTTTTCTTTCTTTTGATATTTACTTTACATTTTAGAATGAAATAAAAACATCTTTGCCACTTGTAAAATTAGTTTAACACCTGTCTTATTCATGTTCCTATTGATCTACAAATGTCATTTATATGTATTTTTATGTTTAAATCCTTTATTCAATTTAATTTAATTTATAATTTATAGTTTAAACCTTACTTAATCTTAATTTATGAATTTACAAACCGAATTTTACATATGTATATTTCTTATTTATTTTCCTATTTTACATTTGCATTCATACATTATACCTTATACTTTATAAATTTTTAAATAACCTTAAGAAATAAAATTTGAAATCAAATTATATACTTATATAGAGTTTAACTTTCAATTACTTATACTTATACTTATACAATTTTATAACAAATGTTTTGAAATCAAATTATTCATTACTAACAATTAACTATATATATTAGTTCCTTAAAACATAAAGTTTAGTAAATCCAATATTTATTTATAAGATATTTAAATCCTTGAATTTCAAATCAAATTGCTACTTACAATCTAAAATTTTAAGTTTATTCTGGAAATCTCTAATTAATTCACACATAATCCCATAATTTAATTTCAAAATTAAATTAATTATCAAATTAAACTTGGCTAAATTTCAGGGATGTTACAACATATTTGCATTATTTGCGAGTTATCAAATTTAAATTGATTTTGCACTTAATGTACGTATACATATATTTGCAGTATTTACAAATCAGAACATCCACTTGGCGATCTCAGCAAAGAATTTGCTAACTGGTTTACGAAATACGTTTATGATTAAAGAAATTGTGTCGGTAATGAAGGATTGAAATGTCTTGCGGTAGGACCAAAAAGAAATGTCAACACTTATCCAATATTCTTCGTGAATGGATTTAAATTCAACACCAAGGAATACAGTGCTAAAAAAATGACTTATAACAGCGGTGTATTTGTCAAAGGGACTGATGATCCAGATGAACATATAAAAGATTTTTACGGCGTCTTAACACAGGTTTTGGAATTGACATATTCTATCCAATCTGCAGAAAAATATTTTTATTCAGATGAAGTTGGTTTAGCAATGTTCCTGCCTCTGGTATCAATGTGCAAAAAGACTATAAATTATTGAAATAAACCATAACTCACGTTACTCAAAGTATGATCCTTTCGTGTTAGCCAAACGAGCATTACAGGTTTATTTAGCCCCCTATCCATCTCTAAAATGAGATAAAGCAGACTGGTCGGCTGTTTTTAAAACAAAGGCAAGATTTACACTTGATGGAAATAATATTCCAGACGATGCAGCTTATCAAGCAGATCTTGAACTAAATAATGAATTAATAATAACTGATGATCATGCTGTTATAGGGCCTTTGAACGATGAATCAAATATTCTAATAGAAGCATTTGAGACTATAGAGGGAAATGACGATATAGAGTGCGAGACCAAGTCAGACTCAGAAAACGACGAAGATTGATTATTAATTAGTGATGATGTAATGTATATAAGATGGAAATTTGTATCGTTTGTTGTATTATGTCAATTCTAGAACCTGTATTAATGTAATGGAAGTTCGTATCACTTATTGTATTATTCTTTTATTATATATTCTGCTGTGAGCTATGTGTATGTGATTATTAATCAGGCATGTTTTCTAATTATGAAATGATGTATGTTTTTTTATTATATGAAATGATATATATATATATATATATATATATAACAACAGGAGGTCCCAGGGTTCACGAGACCCTGATCATGGCGAGGGTAGTAGTGGTATGGCCGATAAGCGCCAGAGAGCATACTTAGTGCCGAAGACCGATGGAGGTTAAGTATTTAATTTACTGCAACTTCATTATATTATTTAATGCATGCTACTAGTATATTTATGATTTAGTAACTGACAATATCAAAATGTATTCAGGGGTTTCGATTTATAGCCATCCGAGCCCATTCTAGCTGTGTTTCGAAAGAGCTACCGTAGTAGGATGACGGACTTGTGCGAGCACTGAGATAGTATCCCACTTTATATCAGAGATGCCATATAGGCTGACTTCCAGGTAAGTATAAAATTCTAATTAATTTGAGATTGACATATTTGATCTTTGAAAATTAATATACAATTTATATAATTCATTTAAATTTCAACATGCAGGCGTCCTTTATTGTGGATTTCGAAGATCTTGAGACGTTGAGGACGCATTGGGAGAGCAATATGAGGAAAAACTACAGAGGTACGCTCTCCAAGATAAAAAAGGCCGGTAAAAAGCCAAACTGGATGAGTGAAAATCTATATGCACGGTTTCTGCAATATTGGAAAAGCGAAGACGCGAAGGTAAATTTTCTACTTTCATATGTCTGTAATTATAATTCGTTTAAATATTTATATAATAGTTAAATTGTACAGGCGGTAGCATCGAGGAACTCTGCAAATAGTCTTAGGAATCCTGCAACACACCGCGGTGGATCCAAATCTTTTCAGCAATATTGAGAAGAAATGGTAAATAAAAAAATTGTTATTTGTAATTTACTTATATACATTCTTTATTCATATCTAATTTCAGACGAGGCAGAGAGGGGGTGTTGCACCATCTCATTTGGACGTCTTCACCCGAACACACGCCGTCGGGCATACAGATGAATATGGCAACGTAACATATGAATGGTCAGACGCCAAATCAGCGAATATCTGGGTATAAAGACTATAAATTTTTCCTCTTATTTAACAGTACATTAAATTGAATATTCATCTTCTCAAAATTATATTTCTAAAAACAGGAGAGATGCGATCAGGAGATTGCTCGTGTGCCTGCAGAGTCTGACAGGGAGCAGTTGACCGTTGAGGAGACAAATAGGATATTCGCTCGTATTACCAACCCGCCAACCAGAAATAGACAGTATGGATATGATAATCAAGCGGTAATATTTATTGAACTTAATTAATTCATTAACCGGTTTATAAATTTTATTGAATATTACATATGAACTATAATATAAATTTATTAATATACAGGCCGCTTAGCAAGCCACTTACAACAAACAATAGGCTGAAGAAACAATAGCGGCCCTGTTAGCACAAGTCGTCGAGTTGAACGATTGGAGGAAGACTGGATTGAAGCAGCAACTAGACGAAGCGATTGCTGCTTACTTGGCAGAGCACGGGACGAATATGCCGCCATCACAGGGATCTGGCGCTGTTGATGATTGGGGTGAGTGGTAGCATGTTTTTATATATGTTTTCTGATGAACTTTTGGTTGAATTTTTTAAATATTATGGATATTTGTGATGATGAACGTTTGGAGATGTATGGACGTTTGGAGATGTATATTGATGTTTGTGATTCTTAGTTGGACATATTTTTGATGTATATTGTTGTGTGGTGAAGTATATTTGTGGAATAAATATGATTGTGTGGATGGACGGTAGAAATGAGCGTTGGAAATACAGAATTTTTTTACACAGATTGGAGTCGGCTGGCGTCGGCTAGGATCGGCCTATGGGTCAAGTGTTTTTACACGTTTAGCATTGGCCAGAGTCGGCTAGCCGACTCGAGCCGACGCTAAATAAGGGGACGAAGACGTCCCCTTTGCCGTCGCCATTTCACTTGGCGACGAGCTATTTAGCGTCGGCCTTTAGCGACGGCTAGAGTCGGCCGGAGTCGACTATAGGCCGACGCTGAACAGAGTTATCCTTGTAGTGTTTACCATAGTTCTAATACAATATCCAATTTTTAAAGGAAAAATCCGTTACACGTTACACAAGCTATATGACTGTAAAGAGAAAGGAAAACAACTCCTAAATATCAAGGAGATGAAGCAGGTGTCTGCTCTCAGGAAAAAGTGGTAATAAATATATCAATCAACATGATCTGATGAATTTGTTTAAAAATTATAGCGAAACACAAACTCGTGTTTTTTTGATGAGAAAAATAAGTGATCATGCTGACAAAAAGGGTCACCATTCAAGTAGTATACATATTCATATCAATGTTCTATGCAATATTGTATCGATGTGAAAAAAGGTTTACAGTAAGCATGTACATTTTCCAATGAAAATGAATAGGACAGTGATAAGTAAACTCAACTCCCACATGATTTCAAAAGACTCCAAGCATCTCAGTGTAGTTTTTCTTATATGCTTCTTCTTCTTCTTCGACCAAATGTTTGTTTGAATCATATTTTCTTCCCTACTACTTTTTATCATCTTGATGCCAAGGAAAATCAGTTTTTCCTTTAGCTGAAGCTTCAGCTTGCATTCGGAAATATAGGATTTGCAAGGTAAACAGTTAAAGCAACATGACAACATCAAGTAGTAAAGGTTGAAAATCATATTCAAATTTAAATGTAGCCAATAACTTTACATCGTTTAAAATCAACCCGAATAACTTTGTGTTATGCTCACGGTTTCACATCCCGTTTATCTCATCCAAGATCTCATTTTTGAACTTGAGCGAGATAAGATCTAGCAAAACGAGACATTAAATTTTGTTTTTATCTTATTTGACACTAATCTCATTTAAGATATTAAAATTTCAAGCGAAAATTTGAGGTAAGATTTTGTTATATGAGTGTTTTTTCACTTTTATATCTTTTCCTTCCTATATGGATTGAAGAGAAATTGCACACTTATAACATTTTACCAACCCTTTAATTCTTTTTTTATTATTTAACAAATAATTAATAATAATAAAAAATTAATAATTTTTATTTTTATTATTTGGATTAGTAAAATTCATTCAATCAATATAAATCATCATGTCACCACTCCATTATAAAAAGAAAAATTAATACTATAATTTTATATAAATTATATGTTAAAAAATTTATTTTTCTGTAACAATTTAAAAAAAATTATATTTCCATACAATTATTAAAAAATCTTTGAAATGTCTGTTTTAGATGGTTAAATTACTTCGAGATAGTACCGAGATGCACTTTAAGATCTGAGATATGCACCTAAGATGAACTCATCTCACCCAAAATCTCATCTGATACGAAATATCATATGTAAAATTCTCGAGACGAGACATGACCGAAATCCGAGATTTAAAACCTTGGTTATACTATTGTAGAAAAAGAATGCCAAGGAAGCATGCGATATGGTTTTGCATACATATAACATTTTAGTGAAATATGACAATAATATAAATTATTTTCCTTAAAATCATATATTGAAAAAGTTACTCCTTGGAGATATATGGATGAAATTATTATTTAATAAGTTATTTAAAAATTAGAAACCTCACATTTTTTACTCGGAGACCATTCTAAGCCAATCTGAATTAGTATGCCATAGCGAATGATTACACATCCGAGCCTCCAAGATAAGAGAAAATCTATTATCCCGTATTTAATTCTAAGATGATGAAATTTTGGTAGTAATGTAATATACGTACACTATTACTTTAACATGAAAAGATTCATAAAATTTTGGAATTCTTCGAGGTTTCTCCACGTTGGAAATGGCGAGCTTTGTACTTGCGCCATAAACTTCTTTTTACACAAATCATTAGAACGATACCATTGATTATTATTTACCTTAAGTGTGACGACATTTATTACTTGATTCAAAATACACAAAATGATTAGAAAATTAAATTTTCCTATAGCCAACAAATCTCTAGATTGATCGATTTCTAATTGAAAAGGAAATAGATAGATAAAGAAAGTACCACGGATTTTGATTGCACAGCATATTAATATGTTTCCCAAGTTAGAATAGTCTGTAATATCATTTCTTAGGTCAAGAACATACAACTATTCCACTTTGCATAAGTAGCATCAAATGTTTATAGATATTGCTTATATGCTTATTTGTTTCTTTCGTTGATTAAAAAAGTCATGTGACTGTTGCCCACATAGATATATTTAGCCATGGCTTGGAGTCGTGACTAAATATTGCTTAGTATTTAAAAATAATTACACCCTTGCATGGCTTAAATCATGTAAGCATATAAGAAATATCTAAAGATATTTTTAAAAATTCCCGAGAGAGATTTTTTTTAACTAGAGCATGTATTTTGTTGGGCTGGTAGGTCATTGGAAAATATCCAAATGAACATAACTGCATTAACCCAAATGTTAATTAACCAAAGACGAGTAATATCTACATTTCTGGTTTCGAAGATCATGCCCTTTTGTAAAAGCAATTTTGGATATGACAACCTGAACGGTTCAGCTATTAATAGAAGAACTATTATTTATAAAAATTAGTTGCATTAAAGAATGGAGGGCTTTGTGTAAGGAATAAAACAGATTTAAGGTGACTGGGAGAAATTTTATACAAATCTATAACAATACTTGTAACGGATTGGGAATTTTCGACCCTCAAAAATCGACATTAATACGTCCACTGTATAAAATGCCGAGCAACCGAGTACCTGAAACACCAGTTCATTAGGGGTGAAGAAGAAAAAGGTAGAAGAAAATAGAACACAACATAGAATCTCACAGTCGCAGCAAAACAAAATATAATAAATAATAGCATATTTTTATATAAAAGAATCTGTAATTGTTTAATACTTACAATCATCAGAATACACAATCACTACATCAAATCTAGACAGTTATGATAACTTTTCCTCATACAGCGAAAATACACACCAAATACGGAAATAAGCCTCTATCATCCAGCTCGTCTCCTGAGCTCCATAACATCCTATCTTGAATCTGTAATACTCGGTCTGACCCGAGCATTATAATAAAATAACACCCAAGTCAGTCTGCAAAATCAACGAGAAAAAAACACACTCAATTTGAATTATTACTTATTATTTTTCAAAGGCTTTTGATAAATAAAGGTATCTCGTAAGACCACGTCACACATAAACACGACGGGTTTTTACCTTATGATAACCAAAACATTTTTTATCATATCCGTCTGATATTATAATAGTGTTTAAATCAAGTAAATAGAAAATAGCTGAAATGCTTGCATCTCACGTTTCTGCATAGTTGGGCACAATGAAAACTGTATGGCGCTTATTAGAGATAGAATTCCATGCAATGACTAGGCACTGGGGTACCAACTATCACGGTACACGTCTAGAAAAATGCACCGAGGACCTCGCCGGGATCCCTTGCAATACAAGACCGGCCCTATCCCTAACCTAGATAAAACCAAATATGTTATCACCCCGGGTGTTCCCACCCTTACCGAGAGCTCTTTCGCATGCACCATATCCATCTAATATAATATATCCGAGTTATCTAGAAAGGTGATAACATAACCTAATTGGATATGACCTACTTAGCCTTGCTGCATAGCCCCTTATTTTCAGCCATTCCGGTTGATGAGTCTAGAGGCTACGATTACCTTTCAAGAATAATTTCACTTAGAAAGTTCATCGTCCGCCAATGACGACATGCTGATAACATTCATCCATACAAGTTGTTCTGGGCCTGGACAAACCGAATCACCGTCTTCATCATCTTAACGGTATTCATTCGTTACGTTCAAATCGGATCGAAGTGTTTTTTGGATAATTAAATATGATACCGGCCTCTTTGAAACGATTAACGAAATTGACCAAAATTGATAATCGGTTATTTAACTATCAATATAACACCCATAAGCAATCACTAGGCCATTATTTGTAAATTCTTCCAAATTACTCATTTCAAAATATCTTTACAAAGATATAAGTTCAGTACTTCAACATTTGAAAACAGTTTCAAATCCTTATATTCTCAACAGAATAATTCTACCCATTCCAATACTTAGAATATTTTCCCCTACTTCATTTATATTCACACTTAGGAAGAATTCCATATATTTCCTTACTTCCTATTTCTCAAAATCACTTACAATTTTTTTTGTAAATTCCTTGACTAGTTTATAATGAATTTTATAAAATCTGGAATTCTTTAATTAATTCCCTTCAATATTTCCAAAGAATATATACTCACTTATAATACCAACATCCCTTTCTACTTCTTTTATGAATTCTATTTCATTTTTCGAAGTTCTCTTTTAATTAACTTCTTCGGAACTTTTCTTACTTTTCCTAAATTTCGTTTTGAGAATTGTCATATAAGTCTCATCTATTAAATAATCCTTTTCCAACTCTCGAGGAGATTTATAAATAAATTTAAACCATTCCAAAACTCTATATATAAACATAGGTAAATAAAAATAAGTATTAAAAGGAAAAATAATACTAACTTATTTTAAGACATTTTTAAATAATTATTTAAAATATTGAAACACTTTTTTATAACATCACCTTTCAAAGTAGGTTTAAAAATGTAGGATTTACTAAAATAAATATTAAGTGTTTGAAAAATTAACTTCTGAAGTATTTCAATACTAACAAACTTTGAATTCCATAGTTTAATAGACAAAACTTTCCTTTTAAAAATAAAACTTAACTTATTAATAAAAATATATTTTTAAATCTCAGTAGCCAAAATTTTAAATTTATAAACTCCTCTCTATTTCCATCACATTACTTCCATTTCGATCTCCTTAATCATTTTTACTTCAAAAATAGTATCCACTATTTTTCTCTCACCCTATCTCCGTATTCAAATATAAATTATCCCTGTAAATTTATATTTCTAATTTATCATCTGATATCGATTTCTTTTATTTATAAACATCGTTTATAATTTTTCTATAACTCCTTTGAGTTTCACTAAAATAATCTCATTTATAAAATTCTATTTTATAAATTCAATTCCTTATAAATTCCATTTATTTTTGCCAATCTATTTTTAACATCGATTTCAACTTCTTCTAATTTTTCGAATATCATTTTAAAATCTAATCTTAAAAATCCCTTTACATAATTTATTTTAAAATCGCTGTTTAAAATATTTTTCCCGCATTATTTAATACGATCAAAAATCCATTATTAGTTATTCAAATCAATCTCCTTTAAATAATCCAAATTTCGATATACATATTTTTATATTAAAAGTATCCTTTTAATTCCTTAAAAATTCAAAAAAATATTTATGGTATTTAATATAACAAAGTTAATTCCCATGCTATTATAACACTTACAAAACATACAATAACCCAGTAGATTATTCAATCATATCATATATTTTATATATATAGAAACACTATATATTTGAGAAATCCAGTTGGATCCCTCCAACCTGTTCCCTGCATCCACAGATGTTAGACAACAATAAAAATACTAATCCCACTTTGACGGGGATATGTCGGTATATAGGGTCATCTGCTATTATGCGGGACGCATAAGGTCTCATCTGCTATAATGTGCACTCCAACTACTAATATATATAGTACTATATATATAATCATCCAATAGATAATTAAAATTTATCCATCCAATCAAGCATCAAATAATTTAAATTTAAACATTTAAATTTAAATGTGGTAATCTAATGAGTGAGAGATTTTCACCTTGATTTTAGCTTTCAGACCCACTCCAATTTCCTTCTGTATCATACGAATTTAATGCCACGATCTCGTATGAATAATTTACAACGTATATACGTTAATGATTTTCTGAAATTAACTAATTACACTTACATTAATTTTTATTAAAACTAAAAAAAATTCCCTGTAAAAATACCTTCCTCGATCGCGAACACTTCTTGTCATCGCATCTCCAGATTAACCACGTTCGAACCCAACCTCCCTTCGACCTTCACAGTGCCGCACGCCAACCCTGGCCGACTGGAGCATCGCCTGCCTACACCAGAACGTTGCCTACCTGCCATACCAATCGTGACTTCCAAAACATTCCCTAGTATCCACGTCGCGACCGCCACTCTACCACCGTCGCACGTTCCCTAGCTCGAGATCAAGCTACCACTTCAGTTGACATTCGTGCCCCCTAGCCTACCATCTCGCCTACCTACAGTCGCCTGCCTATACATGCGTGCCCCGCATGCTCATCAACGCCCTCCGCCACTAGAACTTCGTTCGACCCCCCTCCTTTCAATCGCGACGTCGTGCCATCGAGCCTACAGTCGAACGCGACTCGACCAACAACACAACTCCACAGCGCTACCGCGCGCTCGACAAAACAAGTAGCGATGCTACGGTGATTTTGATTACTCCCTTTTTTTATTTCGTGAGTATGGGCTGAAGAGAAAAGAAAGGAAATGGGCTCATGATTTTAAAAAGGGATGGAGGCGGCTTGGTCGATTCTTTCTTTCTTTTTCTTCATTTGTTTGTATTTTTTTACTTTCTCTAAGAATTTGATTTCGGTTGGCAATTTAAAAGAGGAGGGAAAAGATAGAAGGGAGAGATAGCGTGTAAGGATAGATGTACACTGATTTGAATAGGAAGAAATCCAGCTGATTTGAATTAAAAGGTCAAGTCAATTATATATATATATTCAAATCATCTTGTTACGTAACTTAAAATCTCAAACACCTATCGAGGCGTGCCGCTAGGCATTCATAATATTATACCTCTATTTCGAACGCAATGGAAAATATTTCGAATTCGATCGTATGAAGAAGATGACTTTTTGAACCCAACTATTATATTAAATCTCGATATAAATTTCAATGCATTTATATACCGTACGGAAAATGATAACTCCAAACATTACAAAATTTGAAATCTGATAATAATACACTATTACGGATCCAATAGAACTAATTGCATTGAATTTCAAGCCTGTACCCTAGATCGCTGTTTTAAACGCGTCGATTAAATCGACGATTTCATTTTTTTTCGAAGTCGCTTAAAATTCCAGTTTTTAAATCTTACTAACTAATTTATAACTCCAGTAGAATTTATACAAACATTAGAAATCGTTTTCAAATCATATTCTACTCCAACTCGATTACTTAACGATTTTCAATTTTAAATCCAACAATTAAATTCATTCGGTGAATTGTTATATTTAGAATTCAAATTCAATTACATTTATTTGATCGTTAAATTCTATATTAAAATTCTATTCTCATTTCAAAGCTCAACATTTAAAATAAATTAAATGTTCAAAATCATTGACCAAAAATCCGAGTCGTTACATTCCTCCTCCCTTAAAAGAATTTCATCCCCAAAATTGCTAAGGCTGGAAAAATGCTCCAAACTCATTACTCTTTTCAAAACCCATTTAGTTAAACTTGACATTCACTTTTCTAAACCCTTTAGTCCGATCCAAAACGTTTAGTTTCCATTTTTCAACCAAAATTTCTGATTTCAATTTTCAATTTGAATTTGAACATTAACTTTTCAGTTAACAAATTTTTCAAAAAAATTTCAAATTTTTTTATAACTCTTTAAATTTCCCAAAATTTTTGGCAAAATCTTCCATGTACGAAGTGCCTTCTGCAATATGACAGGAGAGATAAAAATATATACATCGACCCATACAGTCAAAAAACAAAATATATATTAATATTTTATGTTTTTATTATATTTAATCCATAAACGTACCTTATTTTAGCATTTTTAAGCATTATTAAGCAAACAAGTTACTTCATACGCAAATACGCAACCAAAATCTAGTCCGACAACCTCCGGATTACCTGTACTACTCAATTTGAACCACGTAAGTACCAAAATATGAAAGTTCAATAACATTTCATTCAATTAACTAATTAAACACATAATTTTCATAGCGCGACTATGCAACCACAAGGTTCTAACATTCGATTATTCATTTTCAGTCCATTTATATATTACTTCATTCAATTCGAATGATTTTCAACCCAATAATTTTCATTCAACTCATTTTTATACCAAAATATTTCACATCCATCTCAAACTGATTAAAAATCAATTTATTTACTTCCTGTCAATTCATAGAATTTTACTTGCTTCCGTTTTTACGACAAACGCCAATTTTTTCTATGCAAATTCGGCGATATTTATTTAATAAAATAACCATTCCAGTATATAGCTATTTTAAATTGATTCCAAATCATTTTATATTTAATTCTATTCTAACTCAAATTTATTTATGATCAATTTCATTCCCGAATTCTATTCAAGGCCAGATTCAATTTATTTACACTCACACTGAATTTATTTATAACCCGGGCCATTTTTATTTTAATCCAATTCCATTTGGTCACCTTCAACACATATTAATCAGCTTATATATATTAGTTGAATTTTATTTATTACTCAAGTTCTATATTCAACTTCGGTTTCAACCCACAATCTATTCTATTTAATCAAGCTAAATTCCATTCCATATTCAATTAACTAATTAATTTATCTAATTAGTTCACTTCCATTTTACAATTCAATATCTGATTTTTATTCCAAAAATCATTCTATTTAATCCACTTGAGTTCACATTCAATTTTTATACTTTAAGTTTTGGATTTTTGTTTCTTCATTTTAAAATATCACCCCATTTTTATTCCTGGTTTTCTATTCCACTTTCCAATTTTTATAAGTTACATAACTTATTTTTTCCACATTCCCCTCAATTTTATACTCGAGTATATCCATATTTTATTTTTAACTAAAGATTATACATCACTCATAGCTTAAGTATACTTTTATTCCATAAATTTCAAATTTTATAAGCTATTCAAATTTATTTATCCGCAATCCCAATTTTCACTTAAATTTTTATTCCCTTCAGAATTCATATCTTATGGTTATAAAATCATTTTACCATTCAAGTTCTATTTATAATTCCATTCGATTTCATCTAATTTAAATTTCAAGTCCTTTTAACCAATATTCTGAACCATATTCGAATTTATTCATACTTACATTAATCTCATAACAAACAATTTTTTTATTTCATTCCATTTAATCAAGTAAGAATTTTAATGCCAATTTCAAAATTTTCCACCCTCCATTACTTATATTTATTAGTTCCATTCACTTATACACATCATTTACTTATATTTAGTTAACTTCATTTCATTATATTCATTTCATCTTATTTATTATTTACTATAATCACTTTTTTTAATTTATTTTCTGTAACTTTTACTTAAGTTGAATTCCAATTCCTCCAAATTTTCTTTTACAAATTCAATTTATTTAACTTACACAAGTTAAATTTTTAAATTTATCTTGAAGTTCACTTTTTTTCAAATTTTATTTAAAAAACTAATTCTCTTCTTATTTCACTTCTCTTCTTAGCTAGAAATTTCAGAGTTCAAACACCCGGTACTTATTTCAAACCATTTGAAATAATAACAATATATATAAATATGTAACTTTGTTTTAACAAATCATTTCCTTCAACTTTCAAAAATCAACTTGATTATTTATCCAAAACAATTCCCTCGAAATTTTTATACATTATTTTTTTTCACAAAAAATCTACATATCAAATTACTACGGGAGCAATCCATCATTTAGAAACTCGAAAATGAATGCTGGTGATGCTGCAATCATCACGAAAATTATTTTTCAGCGATTGAAGTGAGTTCAGTGCTATATCTCTTCCAAAATCCAGTTAAAACAATTTATTTTAAAAATATTCTAAAAAATAATACTCTTATTATTATTTTCCACGCCACTTTGAAAAACATTTTCCAAACTTCTCGGGATTTAAATTTCTAGGTTCTGGTTTGAATCCAATTTTAATTATAATTCATTTGTATAATTTTACTTATACAAAATTTTCACTTGGTTATATAAACCATTTCCAAGTTTATAATCTTATTTAATTATAATATTATCATCCAACGCTCCAAATATATATAATAATTTCAAAAAATTATTTCTTTTATATCAAAATATATCTTTGGATAAAATTATTTCATTTTACCTCATTTTCAAAACAATACTGTGTCGAATTACTCCATTCAAGTGTTAAGAGACCCTTATCGATTCAGTTGTCCGGACTATGTCGACCAGAGTTTATAAGCCACTCAATAAATCAACCAACATAATATAAAATATTTTATATCACTAACAAATACGCGCTCATATCTATTAATACACTCAAACTCATTCTAGGGTACTACTGACCCTATCTCTAATGAGTAATCCCCACCAAAGCCAAGGTTCTCGCTTAACCTTCAGCTTTGTTACCAAATGTAACGGACCGGGGATCTTCGGCCCTCGAAAATCAGCATCAACGCGTCCATTATATAAATTGTCGAGCAACCGAGTACCGAAAATACCAGTTTATTAGGGGTGAATAAGAAAAAGGTAGAAGAAAATAGAACACAACAACACAGAATCTCATAATCGCAGCGGAACAAAATATAATAAATAATAACTGATTTTTATACAAAAGAATCTGTAACTGTTAATACTTACAATCATCAGAATACACAATCACTACATCAAATCTGGACAGTTATAATAACTTGCCCTATACAGTGGAAATATACACCAAGAGCGGAAATACGCCTCTGTCATCCAGCCTATTTCCTGGGCTCCATAGCACCTATCCTGAATCTGTAATACTCGGTTTGACCCGAGCATTATAATAAAATAACACCCGAGTCGGTCTGGAAAAACAACGTGAGAAAAAAACACACTCAGTTTGAATCATTACTTATTATTTTTCAAAGCCTTTTAAAAAACAAAGGTGTCTCGTAAGACCACGTCACACATAAATACGATGGGTTTTTTACCTTACGATAACCAAAACATTTTTTATCAAATCCGTGTGATATTATAATAGTGTCTAAATCAAGTAAATAGAAAATAGCTCAAATGCTTGCATCTCACGTTTCAGCATAGTAGGGCACAATCAAAACCGTACGGCGCTTATTGGAGATTGAATTCCATACAATGAATAGGCACTGGGGTACCACCTATCATGGTACATGTCTAAAAATTGTACCGAGGACCTCGCTGGGATTCCTACAACACAAGACCGGCCCAATCCCTAACCTGGATAAAACAGAATATGTTATCACCCGGTGTTTTCCCACCCTTACCGAGAGCTCTTTCGCATGCACCGTATCCATCTAATATAATATATCCGAGGTTCACGTCTAGACATTGCATATCCAGATTAACCACATTCGAACCCAACCTCCCTCCGACCTTCACACTACCGCACGCCAACCCTAGCCGACTGGAACATCGCCTGCCTACATCAGAACGTTGCCCACCTGCCATACCAATTGTGACTTCCAGAACTTTCCTTAGTATCCATATCGCGACCGCCACTCTGCCACCATTGCACGTTCCCTAGCTCGAGATCAAGCTACCACTTCAGTCGACATTCGTGCCCCTAGCCTACCATCTCGCCTACCTATAGTCGCCTGCCTATACACGCGTGCCTCGTGATGCTCCTCAATGCCCTCCACCGCTCGAACTTCGTTCGACCTCCCTCCTTGTGATCGTGACGTCAAGCCATCAAGCCCATAGTAACGCGACTCGACCAACAACACAACCCCACGGCGCTGCCGCGCGCTCGATAGAGCAAGTCGCGATGCTATTGCGATTTTGATTTCTTCCTTTTTTTTATTTCGTGGGTACGGGCTGAAGAGAAAAGAAAGGAAAAGGGCTCGTGATTTTTAAAAAGGGATGGAGGCGGCTTGATCGATTCTTTCTTTTTTTCTTCGTTTATTTGTATTTTTTCCTTTCTCTGAGAATTTGATTTTCGTTTGGCAATTTAAAAGAGAAGAAGGGAAAAGATAGAAGGGAGAGGTAGCATGTAAGGATAGATGTATAGTGATTTGAAAAGGAAGGAATCCAGCTGATGTGAATTAAAAGGTCAAGTCAATTATATATATAATTTCAAATCGTCTCGTTTACGTAACTTAAAATCTCGAACTCCTATCGAGGCGTGCCGCTAGGCATTCATAATGTTATACCCTAATTTCGAACGCAATGGAAAAAGTTTCAAGTTCTAATTGGATCGTATGGAGAAGATAGCTTTTTGAACCCAACTATTATATTAAATCTCGATGTAAATTTCAATGCATTTATATACCTTAAGGCCAAAGGATAACTCAAAACGCTACGAAATTTTAAATCCGACAATAATACACTATTGCGGATCCAATTGAACTAGTTTCGTCAAATTCCGAGACTATGCTCCGGATCGCTATTTTAAACGCGTCGATTAAATCGAGATTTCATAAAAATTCCAAAATCGCTTCAGTTTTATAATCTTACTAACTAATTTATAATTCTAGTAGAATTTATACCAACATTGAAAGTCGTTTTCGAATCATATTCTACTCCAACTCGATTACTTAACGATTTTCAATTATAAATCCAAGATTTAAATTTATTAAGTGAATCCCTGTATTTGGAATTCAAATTCATTACACTTATTTGATCGTTGATTTCTATATTAAAATTCTATTCTCGTTTCAAAACTCAACATTTAAAATAAATTAAATATTCAAAATCAACGACCAAAAATCTGGGTCGTTACAATACTTTACTAAAATTAATAGAACGGATCCAAGTATTATTGGACATGTAACAAGCCCAAATATATTGTCATCCTTTGCTCTGCATTGATGACACATAATAGTTTGGAAAATATAAATGTACATTACTTATTGCGATTGCTTTAGATGCGGACGACCATCTTTACCCTTTGGGTTATGCTATTGTTGAATCAGAATCATGTGATAGTTAGGGTTGATTTTTTGCTTGCATGCGAAAGTTCGTTAATAGTGTTATTGATCGACTTACTACTTTCATTTCTAATAGAATAAAAGTAATACCACAGCCTTGGAAATTAAAAAGGGATTACCTCATAAGCATAGGTTTCATGTTAGACATCTAAAAGAAAATTTTCAAGCTGCCAGCTTTGAGATAAATGATTGATAGGTTTATTTTATGCTACAGCACTTTAGAGGAAGCTGAATATGTAATAATCCAAGAAAAAATAAAACCACCAATGTAAGAGAGCATAACTAGATAGAGAGAAGTTTAAGTAGAAAAGAGGAAACCTGAACACTGTGTAAAGATGATGGTGGTTGATTTCATGGTATGACAAATAATATTTCAGAAAATCTTAACGGTGTGCTTAAAGGCACACGATCATTACCTTTGAAGTTTTGGTTGCACGTACCTTATGTTGATCTGCGGATTATTTTTGTCAAAGAAGAGAAACTGCTAGAAATATGAACTATGTAGGATCGATTTCACCCTAGAAGGGGGGTGAATAGGGTGATAGTATAAATTATAAAATTAATTGCGGAAGCTTATAAAATAATTTCAACACAGATCGCAGAACAATAGCAGCACAGATAATAACAGAATAATAAATGCAGAAATAGAACGACACAGAAATTACCCAGCTTCGGCAAAACCCTGCCTACGTGCTGCACCCAAGGTTTCTACTAGAAATTAGATAGTTCCTCGCTTACACACGTAAACTCGCTATACCCGCTATTGACTATACTAACTCTACGCTCAAAACCTTGCCACAACTCAGCCACCGAGTTGCGAATTCTCAAACTACGTCACGTAGTTTGTCCCCTAGTCACACGACTAGAAAATTTAAACGGTTTAAAAAGAAAATACAAATTAAAAACAATTTAAAAACTAAAATAACCCTATTTAAAAATTTAAAGCCCTTTTAAAAAAAATCTCTTTAGAGAAATAGGCCGGCCCCCTTTTGTAATTCGACCCGTCTCTTTTCCTTTGCTCCGTTCGTTTGCTTGTATAATGGTGGCCGTTCCTCTTGCAAATTTAGGGCTTTGTTCCTTTTCCAGATTTAGGGTTTTGTCGAATTGAAAGGCCGCTCGATATTGTTCAATAGTAGACTCCGATGCTCTTTGATTTGCTCACGGCTCTTCAATTTGGATCGAGTTCGTCTCCTTGCTTCAGTATGTAATTTTATGCTTTTGTGCTTTTGTGTATTCGTACTTGAACTCGATGCATTGATTGCCGATGATGATTGGGTTATATATGCGTTCGATCTCCTTTATTTTCGTTCATCTAAACTTATTTGAATTTGTCAAATATTCATCTCGGCCACTTGATTTTGTTTTGATGCTGAGATTGATCTCTGACTTCTTCAATTCGTATATACTTGTGTTACTTGGTTGACATGACGTTGATTCAATTTCGTGATTTTCTCTGGTTGACTTCGACTTGGATTTTGTGATGACCACCGGCTTTGACTTGGTTATATATTTTGATTTATCGGCTCAGTTGTTGATACTTTGTAAACTTTGCATTCTTGTTTTGCATGTTTTAACAAATTGCTGTTGTGTTGCTTGTGTGAATCCCTGATTTCATTTTGGTTTTGCCGTCACTTACTTGGTGAGTTTGTTTTCCCTGTGCATTCATGCGTATTGGTCTTGAGCATTTCCGAGTTTGTTTCTTTATACTGTTGCATTCCTCTGGTGCACTATGCCGTAGCCTTGGTCTTTGTTGGTTTTTGGTGGCATCTGATTGCTGTGGCTTCATTGACCTTGGCCATGTTGTCTTCAATTGCTTGTATATATGTACTTTACTGCTATATGTGCATTGTGCTTCGAGTTGTGTAGTTGGTTCATCATGAAGTCTGGATTTGTGGTATTTGCATTTGAGTTGTAGATGTTTCATATTGCCACCTCTGTTTGCTTTGGTTACTTGTGCAGTTCTCTGGTCTTGCATCATATGTATGCTTTACTTGATCTTCACTTTGATTCCATATTGTTCTTTTAGTCAAGCCTGCATTGCTGTCACATGAATTAAACTTATTGTATATCATTATTTTTGAACTGTTGCATTTGTCTTTGCTTGAGTCTTGATGCAACTGGGGTCCGGTATATTTGGCATGTGATCGGTTCTGTGATACTTGTACTACTTGTTATCAACTGGCCTGGATTACATAGTTTGTTGCTTAGAGTTGGTCTTGATTTTGTTTCTCGGTCATGTGTTCATCTGGGTTTGTTTCTGTCTAAGCCTTGACCTCTGTCTTTGTCATTTTGTTGTTTGTATGTTATGTCACAGTCTTGTTGCTTGCACTATCTGGTCTGGTTCTCGGCCTATAGTATTCACGAAGTCTAATGCATTGTGTTGGTTTCAATTTTAGTTGCAGGCTTGTGTCACTTGTGTACTATGTCTTTGAGCATTGCATTGTTGAGTCACTTGAGTTTCAGACCATATATGTGTGTTCATGGATGTGTGCATCAATGTACATGCATTTGCCACTGTTTGATATAGTTTGCATTGCTTTAATTTGTAGCCTGTACAAATGCCCTGTGTTGAATCCAGCTAATAGCTCGGGTTTGACCTTGTGCGCGTGTTGTGATTTTATTTATATTGTACCTGAGTTGAACCCGTCTTTTTATTTGGGTTTGACCTTGTGCTCACCTGTCCCTGTAGCATTATCAAGTGTATATCGGTGTGCACGACCTTGTGGCATGTACAGTGATACACTGTGCATGTCACATTGTTCGTGTGTGATGAATTCAAATATAAATGATGACGAACAACCCAAATAACCGAGGCAAATATTATTTTCAAAAATTCACATTTTATTTTATATTACAAAAATATTTCTTTTTCAATTTTACTGCGTTAGTGAATATTTTTGCAGATTGCTCAGATGCTGGATTCTAACTGGAATGAAGTTGAAGATAAATACGAGTGTGAGTGATATGTAGTGAGGTCAACTGTAAATGTAAAATAGTGATGTAATGAAATTTGTATCAAAGTTGTATAGTGAATAGTGAGAGCTTGAATTTGTACTATCAAAATTGTAATAAATATTTGTTTGAATAAAATATTCGTTTGAATTCAAATTCCATGTTATTTATTTTATTCAGCAAATATTTATTTAATCTGTGAAAATAAATAGTATATTAACAAATACATTTAAACGAATGTATATATGTTTATTATCATCAAACAAAATCATATAAGCGCATATTCAACAATCTCCCCCTTTTGATGATAACAAACATATATTTAAGATTTTGAATATGTTAAATGTATTTGATCATTGATATATCCTAATTGCTCCCCCTATTTAAATGCTTCCTCTCTACACACAGCTCCCCCTACATATATGCATACAAATAAAAATATGTAAATGAGCCTAGATGCAAATAGAAAATTATTTGACCTTTGCTCGATTTTATTTGACAAAATCTTAACTTTTCTCTCCCCCTTTTGTTATCAGCAAAAGAATAACAGTGTTAGAGAAAATAGAGATAAAGTGATCGATATTAATCCAACATTAAAACTCAATTGAATATAAATATTAAATTTCGATAAAAAATCAAACAAAAATCATAAATATTTTGTTAGGCGCATATTCCACTTTTAGAATGATGGGAATTATGTCATCATATAAAACCATACAGTTGTGTCTATTTGTGGTATATTTATATCAGGAATTTGAATATCTACTAACCATGCATAACCGTTAGGACTTTTAAATGAGATTAGTAGTATTCCAATTTTATTTTTAAAAAAATGAATTCAAGTATCTTCTAACCAAGCATAACCGTGAGGACTTTTAAATGGGATTAGAATCAACTTGTTTATTTTAAAAATCAACTTTTGATATGCGTTCCATACATGCATAACCGTAAGGACTTTTAAATGAGCATGGAAGCACATAACAAATTCCAAGTAATTCACCCATGCATAACCGTGAGGACTTTTAAATGAGAGTGAATGCTTTGGTATTTATTTATTATTATTATTAAATTTTTTTTAAAAAAAATGTGAAAATGAAAAACGAACGATTCCTGTTTAAAGTACCACATATCGACAAACTATATAGAATTTTGATGAGTGATGGTCGTTTGAAATATGATAGATATAGAGATGGTCATGGAATTTTTACCAACAAAAAGTTTTATAACTCTGGTTTAAATTTCTAAAGAAATTTACTAATTATACCGTCTCGAGTCATAATATATAATCAATATTAACACTCATCACTTTTTCAATCACTTATTTTTCTTTTCGATAATCATTAGGGAGTTAGATTAGTCAAAATAGTCATTTAAAATCAAATTCAAAAATAATTATGAAATTAATTTTTCAAAATGACTAATCTGAAAATATGGTCAAAAATGATTTTCTCGAGGGGGTTTTATAAGAAAATTTTCTGCTATTTGAAAATTATTTGAAATGAAAAATATGCAGATATTTTCTTTGAAAAATGATGCAGTTACTAAATGTCTCAACAAAAATCACGTTTCACTAGTAATTTTTCTATCAACTAGATTACCAGTGTAATCTGCATATGAATTTCTCTTTTACTCAAAATTATCATCAATTGAATTTTATAGACCAAAACATGAAGTGTGCATCAAAAATTTCAAACTCAATTTTAATAGCAATTTAAATGACATTCTCTTGAATTTGAAATGAAGCCGTGTAAATAATCAAAAACCGTGAATATAGAGTTAGTCGAATTATAACCAAATGTATTATTATCCAACAAAAACACTACTTTTAATCCAAAATGATATATATGAAGTAATTCAAGGAATCTAGAGATTATTATAGTGTTTTTGGCATAAGAATATAATTGGCCAACTATGTTGAATAAGTCAGAGTCAAAATCATCATCTTCATTATTGGCTGATTTAATTTAGAATATGGTGCAGATTATCACATTTAATATATCGTTCAAATAAATATTCCTTTACCTGTTTTACCTTTACGATATTTTTCGTGGTTGTCCATTGTGATTCTGTCACCTTTATACTAGGCTAAGTAACTTTGTTTTGTCGCCCGTTGTGTTTCTGGAACAGTCAAAATCCAGAGAACACTGTTGTTGTTCCTTAGCCTGCCACCACACCTACACGGGAAAAGATTTATGTGACCTATTTGTTTTATAGGTCCATGGTTGTTAGTGGCAGAAAATTTTGAAAAACAATTTTGTGAAGACCCAAAACTATTTATAATTGTTCCCTTTGGCACCCAAATTTGTTTAACTTTGAGAGTTTTTATATTTGTGCCTTTTGGAACCCAAATCGGTATAGTTTTCACATGTTTGGGTCTATACCAACAATTATTGTGATCGTGTCTAAATTTTCTACAAATTGTGCACATAGAATAAACTTGATTAATATTGCTTTCAACAATTTTTGAATTATTATATCCAAGTCCTTGTCTAACCGTATTAACAGTTTGCTTTCCTAATAGCATATTCAACGATTTTTCACTTTTTGAAAATTTATCTAAAGTCGTTGACAATTGTTGGACTTGTGTTTTGAGAGATTCATTTTCGTTTAACAACTGTGTGCACTTTTTAATAGAATTCTCTCTCCTAGTATTTTCATTCTCTTTTAAAATCAGAATTTCATTTTCAAGTGATTTTATATTGATTTCTGATTTTTTAATTTCTTCTTCGAATGTTGGACACTTATCACACTTAGGGATCCTACTTTGATAGGTTTTAACTAGTTGGTCAAGTTGTTTATTTAAATCTATCAAAGTGTCTTTTTGTGATTCAAGTTTAGCTTATTTTTCTCTAAGTCGTCCAAAACAGCCGTTTACTTCATGAAAATATATAAGCAACTCAGAATGGGTAAGTTTTGATACCTCACTTGGCTCGTCATCGTCACTGTCAGTTGTATTACCTCGAAGAAACAATTCTGCCTTTTCGCTTCCACTGCCAGTGCTTTGATCATCCTCGTCTATTTCATCCCAAGTGGCTGCAAAACTTTTCTTTTTCTGTTTCTTTCCATGGCTTATTTTAATTTGTGGACAATCGGGCTTGATATGACCGGGTTTGTTGAAATTATAATAAATAATCTTTTGTTCTTCTGAGTAGTCCAGTGCTTTACCTATTCTGCTTTTCAATTCCTGATTTCGAGCTGGATTTCCATATTTGCGATTCCACTTTTTGAATTTCTTTATTAGTAGTGCCAACTCTGCTGCTCCTTCATCATCATCGTTATCATCATCACTTTCGGTTGTTCCTTTGAGCGCTATTGATTTCTTTCGGGTATCTCCTCCTTTACGCTCTTCCTTGAATTTCATTTCTAGCTCATAAGTGGTGAGATTTCCGATGAGTTCTTCGACTTTCATTTGTTTCAAATCTTTTGATTCTTGAATGGTAGTCACTTTTGCTTCAAATTTTCGTGGAAGGACTCTAAGGATTTTTCGGACTATCTCCAACTCTGTGTATGATTTTCCAAGAGCTTTTGATTTGTAAACGATATTGGAAAGTCGTCCATGCATCTCTTTGACATTTTCTTCCTTCGCCATTGTGATGTTCTCGTATTCGCTGCTTAGCATGGCAAGGTGAGATTCTTTGACTTGAGATATTCCTTCGTGAGTCACTTCTAGTGTGTGCCATATTTCCTGTGCAGTTAGACAATGTGAGACACGATTAAATTCAAATTGATCCAATGAACAGATAATAGAATTCATAGCTTTAACATTAGTATTTTGTAATTTATTTTCTAGTTCTGTCCATTGTTCCTTTGGTTTACCTACTTCCTGATTATCTACAGTTATAGTCGGTGTTCTATAACCTGTCTCAACAATATTCCAAGCGTCAATGGTTTTTAGAAAGATTTCCATCCTATTTTTCCAATAAGCATATTCACCATTGAACATTGGTGGTCTAACTATGGATTGACCCTCAGCAAAAGCAGTATTAAAAGAAGCCATTTTAAAAATTCAAATTTTAAAACAAAAAATTGGTTTTGTAAAATCAAATTTTTTGAAACAAAAAACGGCTTTTGTTCCTAGCTCTGATACCACTTGTAGGATCGATTTCACCCTAGAGGGGGGGGGGTGAATAGGGTGATAGTATAAATTATAAAATTAATTGTGGGAGCTTATAAAATAATTTCAACACAGATCGCAGAACAATAGCAGCACAGATAATAGCAGAATAATAAATGCAGAAATAGAACGACACAGAAATTACCCAGCTTAGGCAAAACCCTGCCTACGTGCTGCACCCAAGGTTTCTACTAGAAATTATATAGCCCCTCGCTTACACACGTAAACTCGCTATACCCGCTATTGACTATACTAACTCTACGCTCAAAACCTTGCCACAACTCAGCCACCGAGATGCGAATTCTCAAACTACGTCACGTAGTTTGTCCCCTAGTCACACGACTAGAAAATTTAAATGGTTTAAAAAAGCAAATTCAAATTAAAAACAATTTAAAAACTAAAATAACCCTATTTAAAAATTTAAATCCCTTTTAAAAAAAATCTCTTTAGAGAAATAGGCCGGCCCCCTTTTGTAATTCGACCCGTCTCTTTTCCTTTGCTCCGTTCGTTTGCTTGTATAATGGTGGCCGTTCCTCTTGCAAATTTAGGGCTTCGTTCCTTTTCCAGATTTAGGGTTTTGTCGAATTGAAAGGCCGCTCGATACTGTTCAATAGTAGACTCCGATGCTCTTTGATTTGCTCACGGCTCTTCAATTTGGATCGAGTTCGTCTCCTTGCTTCGGTATGTAATTTTATGCTTTTGTGCTTTTGTGTATTCGTACTTGAACTCGATGCATTGATTGTCGATGATGATTGGGTTATATATGCGTTCGATCTCCTTTATTTTCGTTCGTCTAAACTTATTTGAATTTGTCAAATATTCATCTCGGCCACTTGATTTTGTTTTGATGCTGAGATTGATCTCTGATTTCTTCAATTCGTATATACTTGTGTTACTTGGTTGACACGGTGTTGATTCAATTTCATGATTTTCTCTGGTTGACTTCGACTTGGATTTTGTGATGACCACCGGCTTTGACTTGGTTATTTATTTTGATTTATCAGCTCAGTTATTGATACTTTGTAAACTTTGCATTCTTGTTTTGCATGTTTTAACAAATTACTGTTGTGTTGCTTCTGTGAATCCCTGATTTCATTTTGGTTTTGCTATCACTTACTTGGTGAGTTTGTTTGCCCTGTGCATTCATGCGTATTGGTCTTGAGCATTGCTGAGTTTGTTTCTTTATACTGTTGCATTCCTCTGGTGCACTATGCCGTAGCCTTGGTCTTTGTTGGTTTTTGGTGGCATCTGATTGCTGTGGCTTCATTGACCTTGGCCATGTTGTCTTCAGTTGCTTGTATATATGTACTTTACTGCTATATGTGCATTGTGCTTCGAGTTGTGTAGTTGGTTCATCATACAGTCTGGATTTGTGGTATTTGCATTTGAGTTGTAGTTGTTTCATATTGCCACCTCTGTTTGCTTTGGTTACTTGTGCCGTTCTCTGGTCTTGCATCATATGTATGCTTTACTTGATCTTCACTTTGATTCCATGTTGTTCTTGTAGTCAAGTCTGCATTGCTGTCACATGAATTAAACTTATTGTATATCATTATTTTTGAACTGTTGCATTTGTCTTTGCTTGAGTCTTGATGCAATTGGGGTCCGGTATATTTGGCATGTGATCGGTTCTGTGATACTTGTACTACTTGTTATCAACTGGCCTGGATTACATAGTTTGTTTCTTAGAGTTGGTCTTGATTTTGTTTCTCGGTCATGTGTTCATCTGGGTTTGCTTCATTCTAAGCCTCGACCTCTGTCTTTGTCATTTTGTTGTTTGTATGTATGTCACAGTCTTGTTGCTTGTACTATCTGGTCTGGTTCTCGGCCTATAGTATTCACGTAGTCTAATGCATTATGTTGGTTTCAATTTTAGTTGCAGGCTTGTGTCACTTGTGTACTATGTCTTTGATAATTGCATTGTTGAGTCACTTGAGTTTCAGACCATATATGTGTGTTCATGGATGTGTGCATCAATGTACATGCATTTGCCACTGTTTGATATAGTTTGCATTGCCTGAATTCGTAGCCTGTACAACTGCCCTGTGTTGAATCCAGCTAATGGCTCGGGTTTGACCTTGTGCACGTGTTGTGATTTTATTTATATTGTACCTGAGTTGAACCCGTCTTTTTATTTGGGTTTGACCTTGTGATCACCTGTCCCTGTAGCATTATCAAGTGTATATCGGTGTGCACGGCCTTGTGGCATGTACAGTGATACACTGTGCATGTCACATTGTTCGTGTGTGATGAATTCAAATATAAATGATGACGAATAACCCAAATAACCGAGGCAAATATTATTTTCAAAAATTCACATTTTATTTTATATTGCAAAAATATTTCTTTTTCAATTTTACTGCGTTAGTGAATATTTTTGCAGATTGCTCAGATGCTGGATTCTAACTGGAATGAAGTTGAAGATAAATACGAGTGTGAGTGATATGTAGTGAGGTCAACTGTAAATGTAAAATAGTGATGTAATTGTATTTGTATCAAAGTTGTATAGTGAATAGTGAGAGCTTGAATTTGTACTATCAAAATTGTAATAAATATTTGTTTGAATAAAATATTCGCTTGAATTCAAATTCCATGTTATTTATTTTATTCAGCAAATATTTATTTAATCTGTGAAAATAAATAGTATATTAACATATACATTTAAACGAATGTATATATGTTTATTATCATCAAACAAAATCATATAAGCGCACATTCAACAAACTAGTTTAATTCCAAAGTGGGAAAACCCCCCAGAGAGGCAATGAAGCAGGATGTCCAAGTCTAGTTCGATTTAGCCAACTTGAATACAAGTACTTCAATATTTTGGTGATGAACTTAAAGGAACAATTGATGGTAACACTTGTTCTTGTACGTGCAACATTCTCTTATTATAACAATTACTCTGTGCAATTAATGTTTCGCTATTACCCTGTTATAACCCTGCTATATTTTGTAGTATATTTCTACCGCTACGATATTTCTATATAGCTCCAAATATAGCCTTTTCCGCTTTAAGCCCAGCTATTTATGTTATATTCCGTTATTTTCGCTATATTCCACTACTTCGGCATCTTCTTTAAAAGAAATGAATTGAAAAATGACATTTATAGATTATAAAAATTAAGAAATTTAGTTTATTTAATTGAGTTTTTAATATGTTCTCAGAAATGAGTTTTATATGCTACTTTAGAGTCATCCGCTATATCCCCGCTATGACTTTTTGCACCTCCGCCGTATTGAATCTGCCTAGCGCTTTAACTGCACAACAATTACCTTATGCACATTTATGGCCACTTGTTAACAATTGTACATGATGTGAATAGAGCTCATCATTATCTTACATCACTTCGTACTTGGTTCATAAATACTTGATCACGTACACACCAAAGTTTCATTCCGTTCATGATAAACATTATTTGAGCGCACAACATGGTCAGTTAGTTTTGCCACCAATAGCTCGTAAACCATTAGGAGAACCTCAATCTATAAGAATTAAAATACCATGGTTGAGATGCATCCTCCAAAGGGAAATTGGTGTAGTAGATGGGAGTGCAAGGCTACAAGCAGAATCATTGCACTTTTACAACTTAGCATTAAAATTTGGCTGAGCAATTAGTAATGTTTTACTTGAGTTAGTAGTAAATGTATTTGTTTGTAAAAATTATTATGTAAAGTCTTATTTGAATAATCCATTATTGTTTTTTCTACTTAATATGAATTTATTTGAATATTTATACGTTATATCATTTTTATATGCACCTGGTTTTAACAATTCTTTTTGGGTATAGCCATAGTTTATAAGTGTTGTTTTTGAAATTGCACCATTAGACGGTATTTGAAAACGCACCAGCAAGGGCTTTTGAAAGAATGCCCTTGGACGACATTTGAAATTGCACCTTTGCCATAATCTGCTACAAGTAGCGATAGCTTATATTACACAACTCTAATACATACACCAATATTAGTTTCCATTACACCACTTCAATTCATACAACAATCTATTAAATTCAAGTCATACGAATACTTAATTTCTCAAGTTATGAATTTCCCGTTGAGTTTTCTTTGGCCTCGGCTCTATATAGTCTCTAATAAAAATAAAAAATGAGTTTTCCAAGTCACATGGGATGATTCAAATTCATCTTCATTTGAAAGAAATAGTGATTCAAAACAAGAAAATGTATGCGTAATGGCTATCGGTGAGTTACCGTCTGAATACTTTTTTGATGAATCATTAGAAGTTAATATGACATTAGATAGCCAATATAAGACTGTAAAGAAACCAGTAAAGAATGTACTGGTAAAATGAATAGATTAGAACTAGAAGTTGATATGCTTAAATATGAAGAAGCAATTTTAGAAAAATAGATTTTAAAATTACAAGAGCTTTGCAAAAACTATAATAATCTAGATTTTAATGAAATATTTCAAGTTATTAAAAATCAAAATTTGATTTTATCAAACGAAAATAATGAACTGAAAAATACTGTAGATACTTTGAAAAATAAAGAATGTTTTAGAAAATAGTAATAATACTTTGACAACTGATAAAAATATTTTGGAAGAGAAAATAAAAGGATTATCCACGAATATTTCAAAATTTAACTAAGGGAAAGAAAATATGCCTCATTTAATTAGTAGTTCAAAACCTGCCAGGAATAAAAATTAGGGTATATAAAGTCGAATAAGCCAAAATTTGAAACCAAGTATGCTACCTTATATACAAACTTTAGAAAATTCTAAAAGGGTCAACCAAAGATAGAGAATAAAAAGAATATTAAAATTTGGGTTCATAAAACCTTGCTGGATATGGTTACCTTCAACCTAACCCTCGGGACAATAATGTAGGAAGTGTGTACTAATAAAAAAAACATTTTTTGTAGGTATCCAAAAATAGAAAGGCGAAATGGATCTCAACAGCGGTTGCTCCAAACATATGACTTGAAACGCAAACATGCTAACAAATCTATCTTGTATGGGTGTAGGAACAGTCACTTTTGGAGATAATTTCAAAGACTACGTTATTGGAAAATGAGACGTATCGTTTGTCGTTGTAACAACTTGCCTTTTCGATCCCCGAACCCAACGTCCGAACCCGTGTCAGCACTTGAGAACCGAAAAGATGAATCGTTGGGATTAGGTAATACACACACACATACATGCATGCATACATTTACACACATGCACACACACACACACGCGCGCGCACACACACACATATATATAAAGTCTCAGACATAGACATATATCAGATACAATTCTAACAAGTACTAGCTACTTTAAGAATCTCACAGTCGAACGAATCAAATATAATACATAGTCAATAACATAGTCACGTCACCATATGATATATGAAATGTAATATACACATGTTTGGAGAAATATAGGTGTAATCCAAACCCCCACACGCAGAGTCAAATATAGGTATAATCCACATAGTCACGTCCCAGACTCATCTTTGTTCACCATCGTATCCAAATCCCATATCAAAGCCTTACCCACACACACACACTCATTTTATCGCAACCAAGCCATTCGACATTCATTTATTTATTATTTTCATCGTATCACATATATCATCCATTTTGTATCACCATCGTATTTCATACATCTTCGTTTCATAAAACTGTCACCTGCTTTACTATCTCTCGGGTCATCTTTCAAAACATAGACAAGGTATGAATCAAATCGTGTGATGTTTATATTAAAATTGGGCCATTTGGTGAAGGTTTAGGTTGTCAATGTTAAATATCGACCAATGTACGTATTTACTGTGCATTCCTAGTTTTCAAAAATTTGTAGCTGTCACCGCCGTTTCAACTTCGGCCTCCATCGCTTCACCTCGGGTTATTGTAGAACGTCCCTAGATCATACATTTATATTTCCAACTCCAAATACATCAATTGTTTCTCGAATTCAAGTATTATACTTCAGATTTACAGAATTTTAGTTAAACCTAGTTTCTAATCCTTTTAATCAACGCAAATCCCTCCCAAACCATGTTAAATTCGAATTCATGTGTATATCTACGCATCATTACACTAAGCATTGTCTACAAATCATTTATAATGTAAAGATTGCATTATATGAAGATTTAAGCGTAGATCGCCCACAAATTGCAAATTCCAGTCCAACTCCTCGCTGTCCCCTCATCTTTCGACTATAAACTTTCAGTTTTTCCCTAATGCTTATTCTTGTTCATATTCCTCATTCATATGATCATTTTGAAGGGGTTGATCACCAAATTCCATTAAGTAACGAAGGAGATATGCCGATTTGAAGATTAACATTGTTGGCAGAAAATTGTATACGAAAATCCAACAGTGTGCTTTGTTGTCCTGGCTTGGTGCACCACCATCCTCTATAATTTCTCCTCACGATCATTCCATATCTGTAGCCCCTTTTGATAGCTTCGATATATCGCTAATTTCTTTCGATTTCATGGAGATTTGAGTGAGTTATGATGTTTTGGTTCCAGATAGTTGAAAGGAGAAGAGAGGAGTATGAAGAAGAGAAGATACAGATTGGTTTCTGAAATGAGAAGTTTGAGTACGTACTTCAGTTTATATCTAAGAGGGAAAATCTCCAATCGTCAATTTAAATTCAAATTTAAACTCAACCCTTTTGGCTCCTGTTCGATCCAATCACCTTTCCATCCATAATTCTCTCATACGAACTCCAAACGGAGCAAAAACAAATACCACGCGACTCAGAAAAACGAGACGATCACAATGACGTTGGTTTTGTCATCAAATTCCAAAGTTTGTGAAAGTACCATTTTGCACCTCCTTATAATTAATTTATTTAATTAATCTAATAAATCAAATATTCATCATGATTTCATATTTTAAACATATCATTAAAATTACACATAATTTTTCGAGGTATTACACTCCCTCCTTAGAAAAATTTCATCCTCAAAATTCCCAAGGGCAAAGAACGTATCGTATTTACTCGTATCACACAAATATCAAACATACAGTCAATCATACAACCATTCATCCAAACAATCTTTCATATACGAAGAAACAGATCAAACCAAGTATTCATACATAACATACAAAAAACAAGAATTAAAACCATCAGTCTATGTATGTTTATTAACTTATATATACATACAGTGGTGCTTGTGTACTTTATGAAATACAACCAATAACATAGCATCACCATACATATGTAGATAATATATGGCATCATATATGCAAATATCTAATTTTTGGGCCTCTATATGAATGAGAGGATATGACATATAAAGCATAATGCGAGCATCCTAGGGTAATCATATAAACTCTATATGTATGCACAACTAACAACTCTAGCATATCACATGGTAAATATATGTATTGCAACACATCATGAAGTCACAACATACAAAACATATCAAGATAATAACAGATCCATACATAGATAAAGAACAACAATGATTTCAATCAATAATTCAGCTAAACCTGGATATTAACTAAAATAATAATCAATCAAATGGAAAACGCTTTGAAAAGAAATCGGATTGAAAAGATTGGGTCTACTTCTCACTTTCCAGTCATCTCTATCTAAACTGTTCTCCCAATTAAATCTGGTAAACTCTACTACCGGCATGCCTCATCTTCAAATAATAATCTCAATCGTACGTGTATATATAACCTCCGAAATTTTTGCTACCATCTTAAATATCAATGTCACAATGCATAACAATAAGTAGCTTTAGCACCAACATGCCTGAACTAATTTATAACATCTTATACCATTTCTAAATGCACACATTTAACACCTAAATTATCCAGTAGTGGTTTCCACAATTCATCTTTCAGATTGTTAAGGTAAGGCAACTCAAATGTGGATAGTGTCTTACCTAACAAATCCAAAAGACTTATATCATCATATCATTCCTTCTTTCACCTACGGACTTTCAAAATAGTCGATGCCTTAACCTGATAAACATAACATATATTCTATCTGAATCTCAAATATAACTTGAGTGGCATCATTATGCTTATGATATCACTTCTCTCAATATTTAACAAGCTCAATACTCAAAATATCACCTCCTCGATTATCCAAATATTCCATGCTAAATTCCATAGTCTACAACTGAGCAAACATCCAAACAAGGTAATCTTATTCTACTCAGCCAACACAACCATAACAACCAAAAATCTTAAATCAACTCGAAATCCCAAGGAAAGTCCCGACCTAAGATAAATGAATCGACTATAAAATATATTTTTTTTACATGCACCTCATATGCAATGTAAACTCTATACCTTTAAGTCACTACTTCAAAGAGTTTCTTTAAATAGACAGTCTCTTTTCAATTTAAGGGCTGATTGAAAAGAATCCATCCACTCCTCACTTAAAGTCATATCCAAACCTTACAATCTAGTTTAGCAGAATCACATTCGCATCTTCTTTACATGCACTATACATTTTCTCTTCAATCTTTCAAATAAATTTTTCTTCAATTATCATGGAATACTTGAATCTACACCAATATGTGGTTTATTTTACTTTAGTATCCATTTAATCTAGTACATCTTTTATTCAATTCCTCAAATAAAGTTTACCTCAATAGCTCGAAATCCATTATTATTATTTATCTATACCAATCAAAAAATTTCTCCTATAATCCTTGCAACCAATCCAAATTGGAGTAACTTTTATAAACAGGAGTTACAACTCTATACCATTTCTTTATTCTCCAAATGACATCTATCTATAAAATTAGGAACTTCATCCATCCATATACAACACTAGCTGTAACGACCCGCTATTTTGGACCATTCAAATCAACAATAAAACCATACATATCCGACTTGAATAATTCAAAATACTGAATTGTTAATTAAAATTTGGCAAAACTTAAAATATACAGTAAATAAAATCAATCACAGATCACAGAGTAATATAATACAGCGGAATAGATAAAGAATAGTAGTTCATGAAGCTACTATATACATCAGAGTTAGAAAATACAACCGAATAGTTCAAATGCAGTGAAGTCTTCAACGCAACAGATGA
Organism: Allium cepa; assembly: GCA_030765085.1. Classification (NCBI taxonomy): domain Eukaryota; kingdom Viridiplantae; phylum Streptophyta; class Magnoliopsida; order Asparagales; family Amaryllidaceae; genus Allium; species Allium cepa. Next base: position 548,485,707 of record CM060934.1, on the reverse strand, counting down.
CTTTTCTGAACCAATCAACTGGAAAGGCTGGAATCTGAATCAATAGTTGGATTTCCAAATGAAGCTCCAAACTCCAAAGGTGAGTCTCAAATGCTGTATCACTCAGTCTGACCCGAGCGTAAAGCAAAACACAAAACACTCGAGTCAGGATTAACATTCTTATATCAATAAATTCAACTCAAGTGAAATATCAACTGAAATACAAATAACTTAAAGGATGTTTGGGATGACCATCCTCTAAGGGTACATGGAACTATCTACAAGGTAGAAATATACACTAGAACACCATGGCCATTTCAACTTAATTTATACTTCAAACCAAATATCATTTTTCTTCAATTATCTCTATATTTCCCAAAATAGTATTTATATATATTAAATAATTTATAAAGTAAAGTATTTTCAATTCCCTCAACTTAACAAATCGTTTCAACATCAACCCGACCTTCCCATTTGAATTAAATTCAATCTCGATTATCAATTTAAATTCAATTCCTAAAATAAACTTTTCAATTTATCGATCTCAAAATCGGATTTGTAATCACAAAAAATACCCCTTTATATTTCAATATATTTCAAAACCTCAAGTACTCAACAGTCAACTAAATTTTTATTCAATTTAGTTTTCTAAATAACGAATTCAATTTTGGTTCAACTTAAATTTCATTTTAATTCAATTTTAGTTTCTAAATAACAAATTCAACTATATTGATTTTAAATACAGATCCGAATCTCAAAATAAACCATTTAAATTCCAATATAGTTCAAAGCTTTAATATTTAAATGTTCAATTTTACAATTTCATATAGATCTCGATTTAACCTCACTATTATTTAACCTTAAATTCCATTTTTACTCGATATTTTCCTTAATTTAGTAAACGTGAAATATTCATTAAATCACTTAAATCAAAAATCCAGTTATAAAATCCAACCTTTAAATTTCCCATTCAAAAATTTCAAATCGATTTAATTAAATAAATCTTTATTTAAATGTCATCTTTAATAAACCCAAATTTATCTTCCCATCTTAATTTATCCCAATTCTTGAAAAATCTATTTGAAATATAATTCACATAAATATTTAACATAATTTATGTATTAATTCCATCTTAATTAAATTAAATATTATTAAATCTATATACATCATTTCCTTTTATATATAATAATTTAAGAATTTACATTTAATAAGACCATATATTTCTTCCCAAAACAATGAATTTATTTCCAAAATATTTTATATGGACCAACGATGTCTGTATATATTCCTTATCATATGGTCAAGTGTTACGGATATTTATCATTTCAATCCGTACACTAAATATACACGGGTGGATATCATCTCAACCCGTAATCCCAAATTCAGTTAAATGAAAATCGCTTGGGTCTATCATTTCAACCCATAACGAAATCCTCCTATTCTAAAGTCCGTTTGGGTATGTATCATTTCAACCCATAGTGATTTCTATACTAACAGGGAACTTGCAGAGTGATAACAGATATGAAAATAGTAATAACAGCAGGCATATATCATCAAAATAAATATAAACAATAGGATATGGTGTCATATCTCATAAGTGAACAGTTACAGATAATAGCATATATAACAAATTAACATTAATAACAGCAGCATATTTCAATTGTCGTTTCAATTTAAATCAAATTTAATAAATAAAAGAACGTTAATCATGATGATTTGTGACCACTTGCCAGCCGTAAAGGGTTGTAGGTTCACGGAGGAAGAATGAAGTCGGAGGCGGGGCGGCGCGCTGTGGGTGTGGTGGTTAGGCAGAGACGCGGGCGGAGTGTTGTGGGTGGTTCACAAAAAATATGGAGGCGTGGAAATGTTTGAGAAGAAGAAGGATACTGTCACTTTTTTTTATGATTATAAATCCGATTTTGAGATCGATAAATTGAAAAGTTTATTTTAGGAATTGAATTTAAATTGATAATCGAGATTGAATTTAATTCAAATGGGAAGGTCGGGTTGATGTTGAAACGATTTGTTAAGTTGAGGGAATTGAAAATACTTTACTTTATAAATTATTTAATATATATAAATACTATTTTGGGAAATATAGAGATAATTGAAGAAAAATGATATTTGGTTTGAAGTATAAATTAAGTTGAAATGGCCATGGTGTTCTAGTGTATATTTCTACCTTGTAGATAGTTCCATTGACCCTTAGAGGATGGTCATCCCAAACATCCTTTAAGTTATTTGTATTTCAGTTGATATTTCACTTGAGTTGAATTTATTGATATAAGAATGTTAATCCTAACTCGAGTGTTTTGTGTTTTGCTTTACGCTCGGGTCAGACTGAGTGATACAACATTTGAGACTCACCTTTGGAGTTTGGAGCTTCATTTGGAAATCCAACTATCGATTCAGATTCCAGCCTTTCCAGTTGATTGGTTCAAAGAAGTCATCTGTTGCATTGAAAACTTCACTGCATTTGAACTATTCGGTTGTGTTTTCTAACTCTGATGTATATAGTAGCTTCATGAACTACTATTCTTTATCTATTCCACTGCATTATATTACTCTGTGATCTGTGATTGATTTTATTTACTGTATATTTTAAGTTTTGCCAAATTTTAATTAACAATTCGGTATTTTGAATTATTCAAGTCGGATATGTATGGTTTTATTGTCGATTTGAATGGTCCAAAATAGCGGGTCGTTACACTAGCTCATATGATCTTTATATTTATCCATATTTTAATATTTCTATATAGTCATCCAACATATCAAAATATTTATCATTGTATGGTTTTACACCAAATCTAATCCATAATTTCCTTTAAAATCGAGAATTCACTCTCAATGCCTTTCACAACCAAAATCCAAGCTCAATTCGTTTTCTAATAACAACCATTCAATGATATCTTTCCTTATATGTCGCTCCACCGAATTATTATTCTTCCATATTATGGATGTGATGACTCAGTAAGGAATAGTGTTTCATAATATAAAATTAAATCAACAAAATACTAACATAATGACGTCTCACGCCATAATCCATCTAGGAACATCGGAAAATGGGATGATGCCCCAACATACTTAACATGCCATCGAACTCATGTCACATCTAATCCAAATCATATACTCGCAACTATATCTATTAATCAAATATATAAAATCTATAACTATTGCCCTATAACATGTACAATAATCATTCGCTTGGAAACATCCAACCAAGCCATATAACATAAATGGTGTAACGTTACCTACAACATCAGGCCAATAACACCCATCCTCCAAATAACTTAAACAATCTACTTATTTGACATTATCAAATAACAATCTTTAATCACTACCATAATGACACGGAATAAGGGAATGTGAATGTCAATTATTTCAATTCCTATGCCATGGTTTGATCACCGAGTCAGTTCACACGGTAACATCCTTGGGTCATCAGGTATGATGACCCAAATTATTTTTACATGTGCTAATTGGGTGATTAACTAATTTAAATTATTGGGATATTAATTTTGATTGGTCGAATAAATAAATTTTTTGATGTTAAAAATACTTGAATCTATATATTGATGAAAAAATATATTTAATGTTAAATTTTAAAATTCCCGGATATGATAAATTATATGTATATATAAACTCCACCATTTAAAACTTAAGACAAAATATCCATAAATATATATAAATATATACAAGCTTGTGATGTTTCAATATATATATATATATATATATATATAAGTATATAAGTACACACACAAAGACACACACACACACATATATGCGTATATGCCTATATGAAGTAATGTTATGTAAAATAGTGGGTAAGTAAGTATATATGAAAAATATATATATAAGAATGTATAAATGTAAATTTGATAAAATAAATATGTATAGCGTATATGTGTGCATATTTTTTTTTTTGAATATATGGTAAGGATGGTGTATATGAAAATAGATGTAAGTGATGACAACAATATATGTGTGTGTGTGTGTGTGTGTGTGTGTTTGTACAAAGTAAAAATGTGTCCAAGTGGTAAAAAAACAACAAAGCTTTGTTCATACATATGTAGTGTATATGTATATTTCTATGATGTATGTATATATTTATACATAAGGTAGGATGGCAATAAATTCATGTCAATTCAAAACATACAAAACATTTAATCAATGTTAAACCAAAAACAAATTCAAGCCATAAAAGATCAAATCCATGAAATAAAATCATGTCAAGGCAAAAATCAAAACTTTTCATATGAAATCAAATCAAGAAAATAAAACAAAAATGTGAAAACCTGTAAACAAGCTTCAGCCTGCTCCTTCCTATCCTTATATATATATGTGTGTGTGTGTGTGTGTGTGTGTGTGTGTGTCAATGCCTTGTTTTGTTCACATTTAACATTTATACCATTCTAGCTCATAACATTTAAATAAATAAAAAGGGATGTTTTAAAACAACTTAAAATCTGCCAGTAAAACAAGATCGAGACAGTAAGAGTTGGAACAAGAAATACTCAAGGAAGCAGTGTTCCTCGTTTCTATAAACTATGGGTAAACTCTTTTTAAAAACTATTATTGCAAATCCTATATACTATTGAACTTTGATAAATTCTTTACTGTCAAGTAAAAATATTAAAAAATTAGTTCGTATGTTTCTATTCATGGGTTAGTTATAAAAGAATACCTGAAAAGGCTTAAAGCTCATGTACGGTCTCTATTTTCTTTTAAAAAGTGTTGACCGTGCAACTTTAATCTTCATTTTTTCACAGTCCAGTAAATTTTGTATGATGATTCCAAAAGCAAAATTGTGTGTTTAGGAGTGTAGTTTATTTTTAAATTTTCTTTGTTCGATACTTTTAGGTATGGGGAAAGTAAGGAACATTTTACCGTCTAACAACTTAAAATGACAATATTTCAAGTGTCGAAATTTGATACTTCGTTTACATGTTTGTGATCGTCCTCGGATATGCTGATTTTTGAAGGTGATTGGGTAATTTTTAGTGAAGTATTGGGTGAGAAATTTGGGAATGAACGGATTTTTGTTTCTAGTCAAATTCCAGCGAAGTGCTCTTTTTGAAGGTCGGGTTTTGGGGCAGAGGGAAGCTGGAAGGAGGGCGCACTTGAGAAAAATGGTGCAGGAATTTTTAGTAGTGTGGATCGGTTAAACGTGGAAGGATTAGGGCTTTGGTGTGAGTTTTTGGGTTTCAGGTTTTGGAACAATGGTGAGGAGAGGAGTGAGATAGAGACATGCGGCGTTGAGGAAAAAGGTAGAGGGAAGTGGGACGGTCGTCTGACACGATTTTGGTGATGACCAGTGGACTGTGGTGGCAAGGTGAGGGGAAGAAAGGTTACAGTGGAGTTTCAGGAATTGGTTCGATGTTCGATATTTTTGGACGAGTGGGTTTTGTCGTTGTTCAGGTAGGGGATGCGGGGTGATGTACGAAGGTGACTTGCTAGGATGGTCGGCATCGAAGTGAAGGTCGTGGGTGGGGCATGCACTTGCACGACGATGCACGCGTGTAGGTGAAGAAAGAAAGAAGAGTGTGACGGAAAGAATCTGGAAAGAAGAAAAGAAGAAGAAAAGAAGAAGAAAAGGAAGAGGAATGGGGCAGTGAGGGAAGGGAAATGGGTTGAAGAGAAAATAAGGAAAGGAAAATAAAGGAAAGGAAAAAGAAAGAAAAGGAGATAGGAAATAGAAAAGAAAAGAGAAAAAGAAAAGAAGAGGAAAGGAAATGGAGATATATTTTTTAAATTATTTAAAAAAAAATTGTCTTATAGATCCTACCTCCTAATATTTAAGTTAAATTTATTTTGTGAAAAGTAAGATTTAATTATCTATAAGAATTAAAGAATGTAATAAATTAAATTCTTAATTAATTATATTAAATTGTCTTAAAACTTCTTAAATTTATAATTGTTTCGGTTAATAATGAAATAAATGGTTCAGTAATTGAAGTTAATAAAATTCTGAGTTGCAAATTTGTTTAGTCTTAACTACTAATCGTTAAATTAGTAACATCCTTGGTTTGGGCTTATTATTATTTGATAGTTATTCAAAATTATTCTTGTTTGTGCCATCCGGTGGTCAGACAAATTAAAATAGTTAGAAAAAATGATGATTTTGTTCATTTGAAATAAAAATTTGTAATAAACTCCCATATGTGAATATCGTTACCCTAAATAATAAATTGTTATTTAAAATAATTTATCCTGGGTTTGCAGAGACCAGAATCGGATATCGGTGTTATTCGGAACCGCTTCAATTTAATAATCACTACGAACCTTTACGGTTGTGATTTTGGATCTTAATAGGAGGGAATTTAATTAATTTAATAATTTCGGTTATTTTAATAAGTAATTGTGCTTGGACACATGTTAGCAATATTGATGGATTTCTAAAAAGAGTTTCGATTTTTTTTATATAGATGATAACTCGTCGTGTTTGTACGAGTTACCTTGGTTTCAAAGATTTTCATAATTTAAGTATTTCAAATTAAGTGTGTTTACTCACGTCGATTTCCAGCCTGACTCGGGTGTTACTTTATTTTAATGCTCGAGTCAGACCGAGTATTACAGAATTTTAGGTTAGGATGCTGTGGAGCTCAAGGGACGAGTTGGATGCAGAGACGTATTGCACATATTTGACTATTCCGCCATGTATTATAAGCTGTGTAGATAGCAGTTGAGGACAAGTTATTATAACTGTCCAGATTTGTTGTACTCTGAAATCTTGTATGTGTATTAACAGTTACAACTTTTCTTTGTATAAAATGATGTTATTGTATATTATATTTTGTTCTGTTGCGATTGTGAGATTCTGTGTTATTGTTTATGTTTTCTTATTCTATCTCTTTTTTTAAACCATAACAACTTGGTATTTCCGGTATTCGATTGCTCGGCACTCCATACAGCCGCCATCAAAAATCGCCCGGTCGTTACACCAAGGCCCTATCCTAGATAAACTCTAGACAGTTCCACTGAAATCTTCATTTTCATCTCAAAATATTTCAATCAATTTAAATTCTAATACCACTTAAGCCTATTATACTAATCAACTTCAAAATTTATTTCACCTACATCTTTAAACTTTTCCAACATCCAATAAGTATAGCTTAGCCCAAATCGCTTTATACAATCTTGACCAATATATTTTGCCACTTGTTAATCATCTTTTCTTAATTTACTTCAACATAATAATTTGGATTTACTTTTCTCTTTCTGACCATAACCGTAATTTTTCTTTCTTTATCCACTGCGGCGCGACCATCAGGATCATGACTTATGACAATATCATGCCCAATCCACGAACCCTTATCCATGCCATCTTTCTATCCGCATATAACATCTTCCAATAATGAATCATTCAATCTACTCCAAAATCAATAAATTTACGCACAATGTGACAATCACTCTTAAACTATTTACCATTATATTTCTTATCCAAAAGAACAACTCACTTATGACTCATGATCCGTTCTCCCTTCTTTATAGTCGATGATGGCATACATGTGTAGGATCGATTTCACCCTAGAGGGGGGGTGAATAGGGTGATAGTGTAAATTATAAAAATTAATCGCGGAAGCTTATAAATTAGTTTCAATTCAGATCACAGAATAGCAGCACAGATTTTGCAGAATATAAATAACAGAATAAAACAGAACAACACAGAATTTACCCAGCTTCGGCAAAACCCTGCCTACGTGCTGCCCCCAAGGTTTCTACTAGAAATTAGATAGTCCCTCGCTTACACACGTAAACTCGCTATACCCGCTATTGACTAATCTAACTCTACGCTCAAAACCTTGCCACAACTCAACTACCGAGTTGCGAATTCTCAAGCTACAATTAAAATGGTTTAAAAAAATGAAAATACAAATTTAAAAACAATGTAAATAAAATAGCCCTAATTCTAAAATAAAAACCCTTATTATAAATTTAAAAACCCCAAACTAAATTAAGGCCGGCCCAATTGTCCTTTCTCTATGTTTTTATCGGCCCCATTCCTTTGTTTGTGATGGCGGCTCTTATTTTTTCGTTCGTTCTTCTACGCAACTGAATTAGGGCTTGCGTCTTCGTTCTTCGATCTGAAAATTATGAGAGGCGGCTTTGTTTCGATGCTCTTTAATTTTGGCTATTGCTCGATCTTCGTTGCCCTGGAATTCACGGCTTCGCTTTCTCGTGGTACTGTGATTTAGGGTTTATGGATTTGGGGCTTCGATCCCTTGAATGCTCTGCTTTGCGAATTAGGGTTGAGATGATTATCGGCTTGGCTTGGCTTCGCTTTGGTGAGTTCGGTTTCGCTTCAGGTAAAATTTTTAGCTCTGTTCCTCTTCGATTTTCGTATTCGAACTCACCCTTTATGCCGATGATGATCTGGGGCTTTTATACGATTCGTTACCCTTGAATTCCGTTCGTCTGATTGTTTCAAAATTATTGCTTTGGTCGTTTGATATTTGTTGAACGATGATGATTTATTTGACTTTGTCAATTTCGTATTATCGTTGCTTGGTTGACACGGTTTCGAATTGATATCGTGGTCATCACGATTTTGACTTTGATTAGAAACACGACATTGATTTCCTTGATTACCCGTGACTTTCTCTTTGACTTTGGCATGTTCGAACTGTTGGATTTGGTATTGATACATGGTTGTTCTGTTGGTTTTTCTCATCCTGATGTCGAACTTGCTTGATATGAAAATCTGGTCGCATTGCTTTGTTGTATCATGATACTTGTTGCATTGGCTAGTTTGGTTCACCTGTTTACTGTTAGTCGAGTCTTGTTGACATGCTATCTGAATTGTGCTGCATTGTTCATGACTGTTTCATGCAGTTCATTGTGCATTATTTTCAGTTGCATTCTGGTCTGTACTTCTTTGCTACTGCATGTTTGATAGCAAATTTGATGTGTGGTCAGACCTTAACTTTACTTGTGCATTGTTAAGTAGTTTGTAGTTGCTTTGTTCCATGAACATACTTCACTGCATTATGAAAATGTTGCATTGTATTCTGACCTTGTTGCCTCTGTTCATTTGACGGTTAGCTTGCTGAGTTTGTATTGTACTCTGACTCATTTTTCGAGTCAGTGAACATTTATGTTGGTTTCATTTGTACTTGAATTTGAGACCTTTTGCATTTCAGTTGTATTGTGATTGGTTTGGATTGAAGTTGCAGGCTTGTGTACTATGTCTTTTGAGCATTGCATTACTTCATTGTTCACTGTCCTGTTGTTTGCAACTGTGTTGCACTTGCACACTTTCATCATTGCTGCCTGGTCGACTTGACATTGTTGATATTGGTGGCATATTTGCTTGTTGTTGTTTGGATCATTATGCAGTCTGCATTGAACTGTAGCTTGCAATGTGCATTCATCCTTACTGACTTGATTCACTTCATGTTGTCCTGTCTCACTTCCATGCATGGCTTGTTCTTGGTCTCTGTTACATGCTTGCTGTTGCATGCTTGTTTGCATTTACTTGTCTCTGCTCCATTCTGGTTGCTTCCATGATCTTGTAGTTGTACACTTTGGCTTCACTGTGAACTTCTCCTGTGATATTACTCAAATTGTAGTTGTGTAGCTGCACTTGGTCATTTTACCTATTGTATCTGAGTTGAGTAATTTCCACCGTGACCTTCATGCTTGGATATTGAGATCCTGTTTGCATGCTGGTGACATTCATGTTGCAGTGACATGTTTTCCTGTATTCATGTTCTTGCAATCTTCATTTTCGACCATGTTGGCACTGAGTTACTGTCTTGTTTATATTAGACTAGTCAACACTTGATTCTTGAGTTTTGGCCATTCGCACCTGTGTTGAATCCAGTTTCACAGCTCGGGTTTGACCTTGTGCTCGAGTCGTGATTTTTATGTTATCGCACGTGAGTTGAACCCTGTATTTGGGTTTGACCTGTGCTCACCTGTCCCTGTAGCATTATCAAGTGTATATATCGGTGTGCACGGCCTTGTGGCATATACAGTAATACACTGTGTATGTCACAAGCTGTTCGTGTATGATGAATTCAAATTTAAATGATGACGAACAACCCAAATAACTGAGGCAAATAATATTTTCAAAAATCATATTTCATTTTATATCGCAAAAATATTTTTTTTTCAATTTTACCGCGTTAGTGAATATTTTTGCAGATTGCTCAGATGCTGGATTCAAACTGGAATGAAGTTGAAGATTAAAATACGAGTGTGAGTGATATGTAGTGAGGTGAACTGTAAATATGAAATGTGATGTAATTGTAATCAAAGTTGTATAGTTATAGTGAGAGCTTGAAATTGTACTATTCAAAAATGTAATAAATATTTATTTGAATAAAATATCTGTTTGAATTCAAATTCTGTGTAATTTATTTTATTCAGCAAATATTTATTTAATCTGTGAAAAATAAAATAGTATATTATCAAATACATTTAAACGAATGTATATATGTTTATTATCATCAAACAAAAATCATATAAGCGCATATTCAACAATCTCCCCCTTTTGATGATAACAAACATATATTTAAGATTGAATATGTTAAATGTATTTGATCATTGATATGCTCTAATTGCTCCCCCTATTTGAATGCTCCCTCTCTACACAATACTCCCCCTACATACATGCATACAAATAAAAATATGCAAATGAGCCTAGATGCAAATGGAAAATTATTTGACCTTTGCTTGATTTTATTTGACAAAATCTTAACTTTTCTCTCCCCCTTTTGTTATCAGCAAAAGAATAATAGTGTTAGTGAAAATAGAGAAAGTGATCGATATTAATCCAACATTAAAACTCAATTGAATATAAATATTAAATTTCGATAAAAAGTCAAACAAAAATCATAAATTTTTTTGTTAGGCGCATATTCCAATTTTAGAATGATGGGTATTATGTCATCATATAAAACCATATAGTTGTGTCTATTTGTGGTATATTTATATCAGGAATTTGAATATCTACTAACCATGCATATCCGTTAGGACTTTTAAATGAGATTAGTAGTATTCCAATTTTATTTAAAAAAAATGAATTCAAGTATCTTCTAACCACGCATAACCGTGAGGACTTTTAAATGGGATTAGAATCAACTTGTTTATTTTAAAAGAAAAAAATCAACTTTTGATATGCGTTCCATACATGCATAACCGTGAGGACTTTTAAATGAGCATGGAAGCACATAACAAATTCCAAGTAATTCACCCATGCATAACCGTGAGGACTTTTAAATGAGAGCGAATACTTTGGTATTTATTTATTATTATTATTAATTTTTTTTATTTTAAAAAATGTGAAAATGAAAAACGAACGATTCCTGTTTAAAGTACCACATATCGACAAACTATATAGAATTTTGATGAGTGATGGTTGTTAGAAATATGATAGATATAGAGATGGTCATGGAATTTTTTACCAACAAAAAGTTTTATAACTCTTGTTTAAATTTCTAAAGAAATTTATTAATTATACCGTCTCAAGTCATAATATTTGATCAATATTAACACTCATCACTTTTTCAATCACTATTTTTCCTTTTTGATAAACATTAGGGAGTCAGATTAGTCAAAATGTCATTTAAAATCAAATTCAAAAAATAATTATGAAATTAATTTTTCAAAATGACTAATATGAAAATATGGTCAAAAATGATTTTCTCGAGGGGGTTTTATAAGAAAATTTTCTACAATTTGAAAAATTGTTTGAAATGAAAAATATGCAGATATTTTCTTTGAAAAACGATGCAGTTACTAAATGTCTCAAAAATCATGTTCAACTAGTAATTTTTCTATCAACTAGATTACCAGTGTAATCTGCATCTGAATTTCTCTTTCACTCAAAATCATCATTAATTGAATTTGATTGACCAAACCATGAAGTGTGCACCAAAAATTTCAAACTCAATTTTAACAACAATTTAAATGACATTCTTTTGAAATTGAATTGAAGTCGTGTAAATAATTGAAAACCGTGAATATAGAGTCAGCCGTATTATAACCAATTGTATTATCCACAAAACACTATTTTTAATCCATACTGATATATATGAAGTAATTCAAAGATTCTAGAGATTATTATAGTGTTTTTGGCATAAAAATATACTTGGCTAACTATGTTGAATAAGTCAGAAACAAAATCATCATCTTTTCATCAAATCAATATTGGCTGATTTTAATTCAGAATATGGTGTAGATAATCACATTTAATATATCGTTTTAAAACATACCATTACTTGTTTTACCTTTACGATATTTTTCGTTGTTGTCCGTTGTGATTCTCTCACCTTTATACTAGGCTAAGGAACTTTGCTTTGTCGCCTGTTGTGTTTCTGGAACAACCAAAAAATCCAGAGAACACTATTGTTGTTCCTTAGCCTGCCACCACACCTACACGGGAAAAGATTTATGTGACCTATTTGTTTTTATAGGTCCATGGTTGTTAGTGGCAGAAAATTTTGAAAAATAATTTTGTGTAGACCCAAAACTATTTATAATTGTTCCCTTTGGCACCCAAATTTGTTTAACTTTGAGAGATTTTATATTTGTGCCTTTTGGAACCCAAATCGGTATAGTTTTCACATGTTTGGGTCTATACCAACAATTATTGTGACCGTGTCCATATTTTCTACAAATCGTGCACATGGAATTAACTTGACTAATATTGCTTTCAACAATTTTCGAACTATTATATCCAAGTCCTTGTCTAACTGAATTAACAGTTTGCTTTCCTAATAGCATATTCAACGATTTTTCACTTTTTGAAAATTTATTCAAAGTCGTTGACAATTGTTGGACTTGTGTTTTGAGAGATTCATTTTCGTTTAACAATTGTGTGCACTTTTTAAAAGAATTCTCTCTCCTAGTATTTTCATTCTCTTTTAAAATTAGAATTTCATTTTCAAGTGATTTTATATTGATTTCTGATTTTTTAATTTCTTCTTCGAATGTTGGACACTTATCACACTTAGGGATTCTACTTTGATAGGTTTTAACTAATTGATCAAGTTGTTTATTGCATTCTATCAAAGTATCCTTTTGAGATTCAAGTTTGGCGTATTTTTCCCTAAGTCGTTCAAAACAGCCATTTACTTCGTGGAAATAAATAAGTAATTCAGAGTGAGTAAGTTTTGATACCTCACTTGGCTCGTCATCGTCACTGTCAGTTGTATCACCTCGAAGACACAATTCTGCCTTTTCACTTTCACTGCCAGTGCTTTGATCATTCTCGTCTATTTCATCCCAAGTGGCTGCAAAACTTTTCTTTTTTCGTTTTCTTTCCATGGCTGGATTTAATTTGTGGACAATCGGGATTGATATGGCCGGGTTTGTTGCACTTATGACAGATGATCTCCTGTTCTTCTGAGTAGTCAAGTGCTTTCCCTATTCTGCTTTTCAATTCATGATTTCGAGCTGGATTTCCGTGTTTGCGATTCCACTTTTTGAATTTCTTTATTAGTAGCGCCAATTCTGCTGCTCCATCATCTTCATCGTTATCATCATCACTTTCGGTTGTTCCTTTGAGAGCTATTGATTTCTTTCGAGTGTCACCTCCTTCACGCTCTTCCTTGAATTTCATTTCTAGCTCATAAGTTGTGAGATTTCCGATGAGTTCTTCAACTTTAAGTTGTTTTAAATCTTTTGATTCTTGTATGGCAGTTACTTTTGCTTCAAAGCTTCGTGGAAGGACTCTGAGGATTTTCCAGACTATTTCCAATTCGGTGTATGTTTTTCCGAGAGCTTTTGATTTGTATACGATATTGGAAAGTCGTCCGTACATCTCTTTGACATTTTCTTCCTTCGCCATTTTGAAGTTCTCATATTCGCTGCTTAGCATTGCAAGGCGAGATTCTTTGACTTGATATGTTCCTTCGTGAGTCACTTCTAGTATGTGCCATATTTCCTGCGCAGTTAGACAATGTGAGACACGATTAAATTCAAATTGATCTAATGAACAGATAATAGAATTCATAGCTTTGGCATTAGTATTTTTTAATTTATTTTCTAGTTCTGTCCGTTGTTCCTTTGGTTTCTCTATTTCCTGATTGTCTACAGTTATAATTGGAGTTTTATAACCTGTCTCAACAATATCCCATGCGTCAATGGTTTTCAAAAAAAATTTCATCCTATTTTTCCAAAAAGCATATTCACCATTGAACATTGGTGGTCTAAATATCGACCGACCCTCTGCAAAAGCATTATTAAAAGAAGCCATTTTAAAAATTCAAATTTTTGAAACAAAAACTGATTTTTTCAAAAAAAATCGAATTTTTTAAAACAGATGTTGACTTCTATTCCTAGCTCCGATACCACTTGTAGGATCGATTTCACCCTAGAGGGGGGGGGGGGGTGAATAGGGTGATAGTGTAAATTATAAAAATTAATCGCGGAAGCTTATAAATTAATTTCAATTCAGATCACAGAATAGCAGCACAGATATCGCAGAATATAAATAACAGAATAAAACAGAACAACACAGAATTTATCCAGCTTCGGCAAAACCCTGCCTACGTGCTGCCCCAAGGTTTCTACTAGAAATTAGATAGTCCCTCGCTTACACACGTAAACTCGCTATACCCGCTATTGACTAATCTAACTCTACGCTCAAAACCTTGCCACAACTCAACTACCGAGTTGCGAATTCTCAAGCTACGCCACGTAGCTTGTGCCCTAGTCACACGACTAGAAAATTAAAACGGTTTAAAAAAATGAAAATACAAATTTAAAAACAATGTAAATAAAATAGCCCTAATTCTAAAATAAAAACCCTTATTATAAATTTAAAAACCCCAAACTAAATTAAGGCCGGCCCAATTATTCTTTCTCTATGTTTTTATCGGCCCCATTCCTTTGTTTGTGATGGCGGCTCTTATTTCTTCGTTCGTTCTTCTACGCAACTGAATTAGGGCTTGCGTCTTCGTTCTTCGATCTAAAAATTATGAGAGGCGGCTTTGTTTCGATGCTCTTTAATTTTGGCTATTGCTCGATCTTCGTTGCCCTGGAATTCACGGCTTCGCTTTCTCGTGGTACTGTGATTTAGGGTTTATGGATTTGGGGCTTCGATCCCTTTAATGCTCTGCTTTGCGAATTAGGGTTGAGATGATTATCGGCTTGGCTTGGCTTCGCTTTGGTGAGTTCGGTTTCGCTTCAGGTAAATTTTTTAGCTCTGTTCCTCTTCGATTTTCATACTCGAACTCATCCTTTATGCCGATGATGATCTGGGGCTTTTATAGGATTCGTTACCCTTGAATTCCGTTCGTCTGATTGTTTCAAAATTATTGCTTTGGCCGTTTGATATTTGTTGAACGATGATGATTTATTTGACTTTGTCAATTTCATATTATCGTTGCTTGGTTGACACGGTTTCAAATTGATATCGTGGTCATCACGATTTTGACTTTGATTAGAAACACGGCATTGATTTCCTTGATTACCCGTGACTTTCTCTTTGACTTTGGCATGTTCGAACTGTTGGATTTGGTATTGATACATGGTTGTTCTGTTGGTTTTTCTCATCCTGATGTCGAACTTGCTTGATATGAAAATCTGGTCGCATTGCTTTGTTGTATCATGATACTTGTTGCATTGGCTAGTTTGGTTCACTTGTTTACTATTAGTCGAGTCTTGTTGACATGTTATCTGAATTGTGCTGCATTGTTCATGACTGTTTCATGCAGTTCATTGTGCATTATTTTCAGTTGCATTCTGGTCTGTACTTCTTTGCTACTGCATGTTTGATAGCAAATTTGATGTATGGTCAGACCTTAACTTTACTTGTGCATTGTTAAGTAGTTTGTAGTTGCTGTGTTCCATGAACATGCTTCACTACATTATGAAAATGTTGCATTGTATTCTGACCTTCTTGCCTCTGTTCATTTGACGGTTAGCTTGCTGAGTTTGTATTGTACTCTGACTCATTTTTCGAGTCAGTGAACATTTATGTTGGTTTCATTTGTACTTGAATTTGAGACCTTTTGCATTTCAGTTGTATTGTGATTGGTTTGGATTGAAGTTGCAGGCTTGTGTACTATGTCTTTTGAGCATTGCATTACTTCATTGGTCACTGTCCTGTTGTTTGCAACCGTGTTGCACTTGCACACTTTCATCATTGCTGCCTGGTCGACTTGACATTGTTGATCTTGGTGGCATATTTGCTTGTTTTTGTTTGGATCATTATGCAGTCTGCATTGAACTATAGCTTGCAATGTGCATTCATCCTTACTGACTTGATTCACTTCATGTTTGTCCTGTCTCACTTCCATGTATGGCTTGTTCTTGGTCTCTGTTACATGCTTGCTGTTGCATGCTTGTTTGCATTTACTTGTCTCTGCTCCATTCTGGTTGCTTCCCTGATCTTGTAGTTGTACACTTTGGCTTCACTGTGAACTTCTTCTGTGATATTACTCGAATTGTAGTTGTGTAGTTGCACTTGGTCATTTTACCTATTGTATCTGAGTTGAGTAATTTCCACTGTGACCTTCATGCTTGGATATTGAGATCCTGTTTGCATGCTGGTGACATTCATGTTGCAGTGACATGTTTTCCTGTATTCATGTTCTTGCAGTCTTCATTTTCGACCATGTTGGCATTGAGTTACTGTCTTGTTTATATTAGACTAGTCAACACTTGATTCTTGAGTTTCGGCCATTCGCACCTGTGTTGAATCCAGTTTCACAGCTCGGGTTTGACCTTGTGCTCGAGTCGTGATTTTTATGTTATCGCACGTGAGTTGAACCCTGTATTTAGGTTTGGCCTGTGCTCACCTATCCCTGTAGCATTATCAAGTGTATATATCGGTGTGCACGGCCTTGTGGCATTTACAGTAATACATTGTGTATGTCACAAGCTGTTCGTGTATGATGAATTCAAATTTAAATGATGACGAACAACCCAAATAACTGAGGCAAATAATATTTTCAAAAATCATATTTCATTTTATATCGCAAAAATATTTCTTTTTCAATTTTACCGCGTTAGTGAATATTTTTGCAGATTGCTCAGATGCTGGATTCAAACTGGAATGAAGTTGAAGGTTAAAATACGAGTGTGAGTGATATGTAGTGAGGTGAACTGTAAATATGAAATGTGATGTAATTGTAATCAAAGTTGTATAGTTATAGTGAGAGCTTGAAATTGTACCATTCAAAAATGTAATAAATATTTATTTGAATAAAATATCCGTTTGAATTCAAATTCTGTGTAATTTATTTTATTCAGCAAATATTTATTTAATCTGTGAAAAATAAAATAGTATATTATCAAATACATTTAAACGAATGTATATATGTTTATTATCATCAAACAAAAATCATATAAGCGCATATTCAACAACATGCACATGGGGCCA
The DNA here is from genome assembly GCA_030765085.1 of Allium cepa. Classification (NCBI taxonomy): domain Eukaryota; kingdom Viridiplantae; phylum Streptophyta; class Magnoliopsida; order Asparagales; family Amaryllidaceae; genus Allium; species Allium cepa. The sequence goes on along the minus strand of CM060934.1, from coordinate 548,468,393 downwards.
CTTTTAGTGCATAACCTTCTCTTCCTTATTTGCTTTCTAACCCATCAAACTAATTTTAAATTTGACCATTCAGAATTTCTTTTCACGTTTTAAGATAATAGTAAAATATTTTTCGATCAAATACTCGGTACAGTATCAAAATTTAAGACTTCTATTTGCTTTTTAAAATACTTCCTTACCTTTACAAAAATATTGTTTTACTAAAATAACTCGTTTACTTAAAACCATGAAATATACTCTTTTAATCAAATATATACTTTGTCTTCATGTTTTAAATTCAACGCCAATTAATTTCTTTTAACCTCAATAACTTAATATTAATCACTTTAAAATATATGTAAAATTTAAATAGACCGTGATTGTTTTCTATATACTCTTGCTTCTTATCAAAACAACATTTCAAATAATATATAACCATTTTATCATATATGTAAAAGTTGTTATCCCGCCTTTTGGTCAAGGCCGGAATATCAATAAATTGGCTAGAAAAGATGAATATTAGGTTGGAGGTCGATTGAAAACAAGGCTATGATCGATGTCGTCAAAATTTGACCGAGCTCCAATCAAGGCGGGATCGATCTAGAATGATGATCAAGGCTAGAAGAGGCTACGTTCAAATTTCAAGCCAAATGGAGTTCATTTGCTCAAGAAATTGATGGATACATGCACAAGGAGATCTCATTCGAATCGATGCGAATTCGTATCAGTCTAGTATGGATACGAACAAGACGTTCGTATCGATCAAGGAGGAAGGCTAAGTGGACTTCGACTCGGTGGATATGAACTTGGATTGAATGGATAGGTGCATGATGGTTTGTTCGACTCGATTATTTTGCATCGGTCGGAATGGCCTCAGGCTTTGGACTTCATATCGATACATACGTATCGATTGGATAATGAAGTGTGTCAGTGCATTTCATATCGATCAAGGTTAGGATCGATACGAAGGATGAAACAATGGTCGAGAGAACTTGGATAAACATTTTGTATCGATCGATTATTGATAGATAAGAAGGACTCATTCATGCATCGATACGAAGAAGACCGAAGGACGTACACAAGATAGATGTGCTGGGTGGATACAAAGGATTCGGGAGCCGTGATTCGTATCGATCGTGTTCGTATCGATCGATACGAAGCAGCCAATGGATACAGATTGATGGACACGAATATGACCAATGCAAGCAGATGGATGCAAATGAATGCATATGAAGCCAAAAAGAACGAAGCTTGGATACGGGCTAGAAATATGCATGGTTTGAAGGATGAAGCGTTCAACGCGGCATGGGAAATGGATCAAGCCTGGAAGATAAGGCCACGTCACTGATGCACACGTGCTTAGTATCGACGCGAATAAGCATCGATACGAATTGATCGATACAGACTAGGCGATGTTGAGGAAGTTATACTTCGTATCGATCGTATCTTACAATCCACAAGTTCAAATGCTATGAAATTTTCACAGGAGCTTACGTATAACCTAAGGAATGTTCATGCCAAGTTTCGCCTCCATTGGACAAAATATTGATCGATATGAATTACGTCCGTATCGATCACGGATCGAGCCGGAACTTCATGGGATCGATCGTGTGGGTCCACTCACATGCCAGAAGAAGTCTTCCGAAGTTTAAGCGAGATATTTGCATGGGGCGCCTATAAATAGCACCCCAGAGCCTACAGAAAAAGGTTCTTTTGGCTATCCAATGCCCAGACTCCACCAGCAACACCTTTGCATTACTAAGCTATCGTTGTACTCGAATTTCTTCATTATAATCCGTTGTAACTAGCAAGGAAAGTCAATAAAAGATTAACTTTTGGAGTGGACGTAGGCCAGAGATAGCCGAACCACTATAAATCTTGCGTCCCTGTCTATTTCTTTCCATTTTAAGTTGATTATTCTTCATTTTTTATCCTTTACATTACTTAGATCTATGATTGTTGGTCATTGATTGTTGATCTGTGTTCACACACTGGTGCTTTCACGACATTTGGGGTTTGTGACCATTTTTAGCGCAAACACTTTGGTTCTTTCACTGAGAACAACTAGCACCCGCTATACCAGATTTGGAGTTCGGATTTGAAGGCTTAAGGTTTCAGATCTAAAGAGCTATGACAAGGAAATCAAGTAGAAGACAAAGAGCCGAGAGAAGTCAGCATGAAGGGAGCCAGGAGGCGTCATCAGGGGCTAATCATACTTCAGCTTTCATCACCAGAGACGAGATGGAGATGATGATGGGAGCTATGCATGAAGAGTTTCTGAAAAGGCAGGAGGAGATGATGCAAAACTTCCTCAGACAGTTTGGGCAAGCAGGAACAGTTGGAGCTTCAGGAGTTCAGATCCATGGAGCTGAAGAAGAAGAAGGATCAAACAGGCAATCGAATGGAGCAGCTCAGCAAGGCGCGACCCCTAATCAGCACACGACTACTAATCTGGATGGATCCAGGCTCAGAGGCACACCACTCGGCAACGATGGACCAGTTCATGAAGGAATTCCAGTTGACACCACACAACAAAATGCTGGCGGGAATGCAAGAGCGCGCGATGAGGAATACATGCCAGAATTCCCTCAGGGACTCGGGGGGCAACCCTTGATGGACAACGCTGGATTGGCTGAGATCATCAGAACCATGCACAGAGGTTTGACAAACACAGATCTGGAAGGAGTAAACAGGAGTCCGTTTACTCGTGACATCATAATAGCTCGGAATCCACTAGAATTCAAGCTACCTACGCTAGAGGTATACAATGGCAAGGATGATCCTACTGATCACTTGATGAGATATACAAGACATATGGAAGTGCTAGGGGAATTGGAGGAAGTGATGGCATGATGTTTCCCTCTATACTTGACGGATATAGCCGCTATGTGGTTCAGACAGATGGAAGAAGGATCTATTAGGACATGGACAGAATTGGTGGACAGGTTTCTGAAGCAGTTTTGGGTTCATATCAAAAGGCCGAAGAACGTGATGACACAAACATCAGTATGGCAAAGGACAGAAGAATTGCTCAGAGCTTTCTTCGCTCGGTTCAATACAGCGGTTGCTTCGGTGGATCGACTAGATCCATCAATTTTTAATGGCAGCAGTGTCAGGAGTCAGAGAAAATTCGAATTTCAAAGCGTCATTGGTACAAGACCCACCAATGGATCTCGGGGAATTCTTTCACGAAGATGAGACATTCCTGCATGCATGTTCAGATATGAAATTAAAGGAGGTGAATGCGGCTGAGGATGGAAGGCCATCCAGCGGAGGCTAGGATAAAGATAAAGATAAAGGAAAAAGGAAGCTGGATGACGAATCAGGAAGAGCCAGGAAGCGGTGGAGGGAGCCAAAGTTTTCCACTTACACGGGATTAAACGAGACGTTGGAACTGATATTCATGGAAACTCGAAACTGCCTTCCCTACCGAAGGCCAGCGAGGAGAGAACCCTCGGAACGTGAAAGGGCATCAGGAAGACATTGTCTCTTTCACGATTTGGACAGACATGACACCAACAGCTGCAGGCATCTGAAGGACATAATTGAGGAGCTTGTAAGGAATGGACAGTTGCGACAATATGTCGGGGTTCGGAATGCGGCAGTGGAATAGGAGCAACCACCTTGTACCTCAAATAACGATGGCGCAAGGCCTAAGAATGATAGTCAATTGGTTATCAATTGATAGGGATGATAGGAAATAAGTAGTAAACTACAGGCAAACGGCCAAGTCATTTACTCATGTACGGGGATGGAGATGGCCCCTAAGCATGCTCTTAATGATGGTAAACCACGACGCCATGGTTTGTGAAATCTGTTTTTTGTTTTTCTTTGGACATTTTCTCTATCTGCTTCGGTTTTGGAGTTTGGTTTGAACTCCTGATGTTGTTTGTTTTCTGGTTTCGACTTTCGTTTGGATGATTATTTCCCGTTTTGGATATTGATTTGGATTTCTGATACGTATTTTTGGTTTTCCGATTTGATTTGGATTTTGGATTGGATTTTGATTGGATTTTTATCTGGTTTTTAATAAATAGTCGTCGAGTATGGACTATGCTCGGCAAGGGTCCAGAGAGACTAGGATTCGGCCTAGGACTTAGGCTCCACAATATCTATTAATTATAATTTCAGGTCGTCGAGTATGGACTATTCTCGGCAAGGGTCTGGAGCGACCAGGATTCGGCTTAGGACTTAAGCCATGGAATTACTCAACGTTCAGGGACACTGGACCACGGTCGTCAGGTGTGGATTGCGCTTGGCAAGAACCCGTAGAGGTTACGGATTTGGATATCGACCCAGAGAGGTCCTGGATTCGGTTATTGGTTATTGGATAAGGATGGATTAGGACTCGATTATCGGGTTCGGATGGATATGGAATTGGCTAAGGCTTTGGTTAATGGATTTGGAATCGAACATCGACTCGGAGCAGTCAAGAACGATGCACTCGGATTGGATGGCTTGGTAATGGATTGGATTATGAATCGGATGGTATGGCTATGGAAGGAATATGGGCTCTGGATGTCGTATTCGGAACTATTCAAAACACACCTTCTTACCACAAGACATGTTTTGTGGGGCAAATGTTTTCCCGCCTTTTGGTCAATGCCGGGATATCAACAAATTGGCTGGAAAATATGAATATCAGGGTTGGAGATCGATTGAAAATAAGTCTATGATCGATGTCGTCAAAATTTGACGAGCTCCAATCTAGGCGGGATCGATCTAGAATGATGATCAAGGCTAGAAGAGGCTATGTTTTAAATTTCAAGCTAAACGGATTTTATTTGCTCAAGAAATTGATGGATATGTGCACAAGGAGATCTCATTCGAATCGATGCGAATTCGTATCGGTCTAGTACGAATACGAACAAGATGTTCGTATCGATCAGGGAGGAAGGCTAAGTGGACTTCGTATCGGTGGATATGAACTTGGATTGAACGGATATGTGCATGATGGTTTGTTCGACTCGATTATTTTGCATCAGTCAGAATGGCCTCAGGCTGTGGACTTTGTATCGATACATACATATCGATTGGATAACGAAGTGTGTCAGTGCATTTTGTATGAATCGATATGAAGGATGAAACAATAGTCGAAAGAACTTGGATAAACATTTCGTATCGATCGATTATTGATTGATACGAAGGATCCATTCATGCATCGATACGAAGAAGACCGAAGGACGTACTCAAGATAGCTGTGCTGGGTGGATACGAATGGTTCAGGAGCCGTGATTCGTATCGGTCGAGTTTGTACCGATGGATACAGATTGATGGACACGAATGTGACCGATGTAAGCAGATGGATGCGAGTGAATGCATACGAAGCCAAAAAGAACGAAGCTTGGATACGGGCTAGAAATATGCATGTTTTAAAGGACGAAGCGTTCAACGCGGCATGAGAAATGGATCAAGCCCAGAAGATAAGGCCACATCACCTATGTACACGTGCTTAGTATCGACGTGAATAAGCATTGATGCGAATTTATCGATATGGACCAAGCGATGTTGATGAAGTTATATTCCGTATCGATCGTATCTTACAATCAACAAGTCCAAATGCTATGAAATTTTCACAGGAGTTTACGTACGACCTAAGGAATGTTCACGCCAAGTTTCGACTCCATTAGATAGAATCTTGATCGATACGAATTATGTTTGTATCGATCACGGATCGAGCCGGAACTTCATGGGATCGATCGTGTAGGCTCGCTCACGTGCCAAAAGAAGTCTATCGAAGTTTGAGTGAGATATTTGCATGGGGTGCTTATAACTAGCACCCCAGAGCCTACAGAAAAAGGATCTTTTGGCTATCCAACTCCCAGACTCCGTCGGCAACACCTTTGCTTTATTAAGCTACTATTGTACTCGAATTTCTTCATTATAATCCGCTATAACCAGCTGTAACCAGTAAGGAAAGTCAATAAGTGGACGTAGGCCGGAGATAACCGAACCACTATAAATCTTGCGTCTCCGTGTATTTCTTTCCGTTTTAAGTTGATTATTCTTCATTTTTTATCCTCTACGTTACTTAGATCTATGATTGTTGATCGTTGATTGTTGATCTGTGTTCATACACTGGTGCTTTCATGACATTTGGGGTTTCTGACCATTTTTGGTGCAAACAAAAGTATACATCAATTTATTTTATAAATTTAAAATCTTCAATACTTTTAAGTAATACATTCTAAAAATATGAAAATATATTTAAAATTCACTTTGTTTATAGACCTTATTTATATCCAACTTAGAAATCTTTTCACACTTCCCATAAAATATACATGTATCGGTTCATCACTATAAAATTGTTTGATAGAAAATTTTAAATCCTTTTATAAAAATCCTTTGAATACTTATAGTCTTATATAAATACTTTATCAATTCTTAAATTATCTTATAAACAAAATTTCAAATTCCAACTTTTAAAACAAATTCTTTTTCAAAAAATTTATACTAATATAATATGTTACTTCGAAAACTCAATTATCCTGTCACCCTTACTAACTCCTTATCCAATGCATCTATCTAATTAAATACAATATTTATATATTCTCACAAATGCTTAGCCACTCCCAATTATCAATTACGGTTCAGTTTCAGCATATGACCCAGAATCACTCCTCATGCACTAGGTTTAAGTACTGCAGGGTTTACACTAGTATGGCTCATCGCTTACAGATATTAGTGGAACCGAACGTGGATGTTCACATCGCTCTCTATTCGGTTTTTGTTCTTACCCCCACCATTAATTACCTCCGTTTCAGTTTCCATCCTCTCTAACTTGCTCATCCTTTGCTATCGGTATTGGATTCATTACCAACTCCCAAAAGACAGATAGCTCAAATGGAACAACAACAAACATATTCAACTCCTGTAATATATATACAATAGAAAATACAATTACGCTCTCTAAATACATCCCTACTCTTATCAACTATGCTCTGATATCAAATGTAATAAGCAGCCTTTTCGACCTCTAGATTCGACACTCGAATCGATGTCAGCATCCGAGAATCGAAAAGACGAATCAACGGGGTTAAATAATATTTTTTTTGACAATTGGTTCCTTTTATTAACGTAAAAAACCCTAGTTGGCTCGTCTCCTTAAAAAACCCTATCAGCATGGTAGAGAAAAAGAGTATAGCATCAACTAGTCTAAAAGTACATATCAACTGAATATACAACTAAATACAAGTTATTGCCAAAAAAGAAATAAAAACAAAAAATAGGCTTATTCGTAACCCAGCCTAGTTATGCCCCATCCTTGTCGCTCCAAATTAGGTCACATCTAATCAAATGCCTTATGTTTCGAGCTGGTGACGAACGATAATTAGTGGCGATTTCAGCCATTGTCATGTAAATCCACTTCCCACCGACATAAAATCTCCTCGTTAGCAACAGTTCTCTTTGTTTTGGAAGTAGATTTTCATATCCGATAAGTAATGTCAACTTGGATTAACTTTACTCTTTCAATTTTATTGAGTTTCTTTTATTGAAAAATTCGCTTACTCCTTTCATCCCGTATATGATAGGTTGAAGTATAAGGCAACAAACAGCTAATTGACTAAGCTGACCTTTGGTAGGGAAACATCTCTTAAGAAGTTAGATTTCATCTTCAATGTCGAGGGAAGTATTTCCAATTGTATGCAAACTCAATTTTAATTTAATTAATGTCCATATGTATCTGTTATACGAACAGTTGCAAAATAGGTGTTTAACTGATTCTTTAGATTCATCACATAGAACACAGTCAGAATCACCTACACTCCCCTATTCATACAATTTATCCATTGTGTTGATTATTCCCAAAACCACCCTATAGGCACAATGAGACATTTTTTGCTGTTAATATTATTCCAAACCACCAAACACCAGTTATATTGGTTATACTCCTCTCTACATTATTGCCAAGTAGTGCTAAAGAAAAGTCTTTTTGACCACACCACTCCTAGTAATCTTGATTGGCAGAGGGATGGATAGAAACTTGATTTATCAACGCATTACACTCTCTTGTTTTTGGAAGTGCACTTGTGTTCCAATGTCCATTTTGAATTATTGTAGATACTGATGCACGCATATAATCACATAGATGATGTTTATCCCGCCCAAGTAATTCCACTAGGCTAGAGCAATTAACCCAAGGGTTAAACCATAATAGTTTTATTTATGCCATTTACTATAGCCCTCCCGATATATTTTAAGCTAATAGTTTTTCCATTGTCGATGACATATTATTATTGAATGTCAACTGCCAAAAATTTGGATCAGAGCAGTACCTGTTAAGCATCCATTTAGACCAAAGGTTTTCTTTGAAGTGTAGGTACCGGATAAGCTTTAAACATGCAGTGCTCCTTAGTTCAGCTAAATTTTTTAAGCCAATACCACCTTCGTTTTTGGGTTTGCATAATTTAGACCATGCAATTTTATGTGTTTTGCCTGCCCAAAAAAAGTTTGCACATAGTCTATCTATTTTTTACTAGTGTGGCGATAGGAACATGATAGATCATTAACCAGTATAGGACCATTGGATTAATAACAGTTCGAACTAGTTCAGCTCAACCTGCCATAGATAGAAGTTTACCGTCCCAGTTACCGAACTTATTCATAATTTTCTGAAATAAGCTGTTGCATTTAGAATAGTGTAGATAAGCTAATGTGAGAGGCACTTCTAGATATTTGACTGGCAATTGTGACTTTTGTAATTGAAGTATATGTAGAATTGATTCTCTATTCTGATAGCCTAGAACTGAAGTAGGTCTTTGTTTTCATTTGGTTAATATGTAAACTAGCTACAAGACCCATACGTATCATAAGCTGCTTGATTGTAGTTGCACTCTTTTCGTTAGCTATAGCAAACAACATTATGTCATCAAAGTATAGTAAGTGCGAAATACAGGGCTATGTCTTAAATACAGGGGCAATGTCCTTATTTCTAATAGCAGATTCTAGATGCAAAAATAGGTATTCCATACCTATACAAAATAAGCAAAGGGACAAGGGGTCCCCTTTCTTTATAACCCTAGTAGATGCAAAATATCTATTTGGTACACCATTTACTAAGGTAGAAAAAGTAGGAGATGATATGCAATTTTCTATCAAATATATAAACTGACATGGAAAGTGCATTCTCCTAAGCATGTGGCATATGAACTGCCTATTTAATTTAATATCTGCCTTTTGTAAGTCAACCTTGATACAAAACTTCTTAATGCCTTTTTTTATTGAAATTTCTTATTAACTCATGAGCCAGTAAAATATTTTCTGCAATATTCCTTCCAAGAATAAATGTAGATTGAGCTTCTGAAATAAAAAAAAGGCATTATACCTTTAAACCTATTGCAGATGACTTTTGATACGATTTGTAAAGTACATTGCAACAACTATAGGTCTATAATCAGATATTTATGTGGGTTTTATCTATCTTAGGGACCAATGTAATAAAGGTATAGTTTAAACCCTCTGGAATACCTGCTGTAGCATACAAATAGTTAATAGTAGAAGTAAACTCATCTTTTATTAAATCCCAGTGGAGTTTGTAGAACTTCAATGTAAACCCATCTAGACCAGGCGACTTTTCATCCCCAATAGAGAATACTGTCTCTTTAACTACTTCTTGTGTTATAGGTTGTAACAGGAAAGTGACACCCATATCATTAATATGAGATCTGCATTTAATATTATCTGGTATCTGTAGTTGATGTCATCTCCATTATATAGTTGTTGATATATTGAATTGCTCGTAGTTGAATTTATGTTGCATAAAAATCTTGAACTTGAATCACCTTCAGTGAGTAAATTTATTTTAGATTGCTGCAAGTTGTGGACATATATAGCATGCATTTGTTGCTTTTAAATGTTCCCAATTTGAATTAAGTCCTCATGTACCAAAGCATTTTTGGATGTTGATTTGCTTCAAGTAATGTACTAGTGTACTGGTCCTCTAAAGCAGAAAGGTTTGTTGTGTCCCATTGTCTTGTTTTGCTCCAAATCTTTAGATTTTCTTTACTCTTCGGAGTTTTACCATAAAAATTTTCAATATCTGAACCCCATGATGAATCTGTAAGTACAGAGAGCACTTGATCTTGGTAACCATCCATCATATACCAACTACTAACATATCTAAATGGAAGCCCCTTATGATCTGCCCCTTGTGTATGTAGTTTAACGATGATAGGAACATGATCATTTAATGCTAATAAAGTGGCTGTGGCATTGAAATCGTGGAAGGGTTGTAGAAAAAGGTCATTAATTAGAGCCTCGTCAATGTGTATGGCCACTCCCTGTCTTCTCCAAGTATGCTGAAATGCATGAATAGTAGATTCAGACAGGCCACATGCTAAGAGGCAATTTATGAACCCTATGAGATGAGAAAAGGGGGTTGGTTCTCCCCCGTTTTGTCCTCAGGGTTTAGAACATTGTTGAAGTCCATGAGAATGAGAAACCAGGCCCTATTTACTACACTTGCAAGATGTCCACTATTTCCATAATGACTCCCTATCTGAAAACACATTACTTGCATACATAGTGGTTAGATTCATCACATATCCACCCAAATTTTCGAGTTTGCATGTGATTTGCTGGGTGGATTTGTGTACAATAGTTAGTTTCCAAGTATTTTTATCCCATGATACAACAATTCTACCTTTGGATCCGCAATCATTGTTATGAATTAAGCCCCAATTTTAGTCCATTTTACATACAGTGAGTCTATATTGGTAGATGAGAGCTTATTTTCCAGTAAAGTAATAAGTGTTGGTTTATAGGATTTAAGAAGAAATAACACTTAATTCATTTTGAAATTGGTGTTAATCCCTCTAACGTTCCATGATATAAATATCATTTACCTTTTTTGTTAGCCATGGTATTTCTTTTAAGGGGCTAAGTTATAGTTGGTGTGGATGGTGTGCTACCGGTATGCTCTGTTTCGTATTGAGGATTTTTGGAAACATATTTAGCATATGAAAAATCTGTTGTAGATTCTAAGGGTATTTTGGTGATATGCTCTACTATGTTTTGAATAATTTCTAGCCCTCAAGAAAACTCTTCTTCTGCTGCAATGAAATATTCCTCTTAGTAGAATTATTTGAGTTATCTTCATTAGAGTATGTGGAAAGAGATTCAAACATGTTACTTGTAGTAGTTGAAGTATCCATTTTCCCTTTCCTATTATCTTTGTAGTTAACAGCATCTTGCTTTTGCGTGTCAGTTTCCTTATGTGCAGTGCTTTTATTTTTCCTTTTTTGCAAATAGGTAGATGAATGTTTTGGGCTTTTTCCATGTGATTGTTATATTTGAGTTGGTGGTATAGAAGCCTAATTATTGACAGTTGAAGTTGCAGTTTCTTTACCTTTAGATATTGATTGCTTATCACCTTGTTTCTCTGTTTCTTCAAATACAAGTGGCTTATTGGAGGGACATTTTTTTAGTTTGAATGGCCAAACACTTTACATGTCATGCACACATATGGCTTAAAGTAGTATTTTATCTATACTTGGTAGCTATTTCTTGTGCCATCCCTCACAGTTACAGAAGATGGAAACTTTGAAGATGTATTAACAGTGATAAGAATGTGGGCGTACTCGGTCCACTTCATGCTAGCTGTAATACGATCAGGTATGATAGGGATGCCCAATACATTACAGATCCTACTTAGGGCTTCAGAGTCCTAATGTTCCAGTCGAAGATTAAGCTTTATCCACAATGGCATCACCTGAAGCCTTTCCTTTACAAGATCCATGCCAGGGATCCATTTTTCGATATGTATATATCTAGATTCATAGGTGTAGGGTCCATTATTCAATATTGTTAGAACTATATATGGCGTAGGAAGGTGTAGTAGAAAAAGGCCAAAAGTTTTTTTTTGAACTGGTATGTAACGACCCCGGATTTTAATTTAATTTAAATTAAATTTTTGAATTAATATTCGTGAAATGTATTGATAAATTGGTGCGAGTTTCCCCGATTTCAAGTAAAAATGTGTTAAATCATTTGAATTATAAGTAAATTGTTTAAAGTATAAAATAAAATAAAACTACGTATCAATATTGAATATAAGTGTAGGATATAAAAAAATAAAATATACGTTATAAATTTAATATTTAAGTTAGCAAATATAATTAAAAGACAAATTACAAAATAACAAGTATATTACCAAGTAAAACTATAATATTGAATTCATTTATATTATAACGCATATTACAATGCAAAAGACAGTAGCAAATATTTAGTGTAACTTGAAAAATATAAAGTGAAACATATTAGATAAATTCTAACATCAAATTTAATATAGAACTTGATCCATATTTCAAAGTAAAGACACTAAATACATACAAGAAACAAAAGAAATAAAACACATTTAATCAAATTTGTTAAGATTTAAACAAACAAAATATCCACAAAACAAACAAAAGAAGTACATATAAAATAAGGATACAAGTATGTAGCTTGCAAAGAAAACAAAATAGGTATAAACAAATAAAAGAAATCAAACAAGCAAATACAACACAGAAACCCTATACAAAAAAAAAAACACAAAATAAAAACAAGTAGTAAGGCTGCAACAAATTTTGTCTTTGATATTGTACATAACAACATCATGAGCCACTAAAATATTGAACATCTCAGCCGAGACAAACAAATGTATATAAGCATGTACACATGCATTTAATGCAAGACACAATGGAAACATATAATATGAAACATAAAGTATCTATGTACATGTTTATGCAAAACAAAATGAACTGTGCACACCAAAGTACAAAGAAAAAGTAACCAAACCACTGCAACCATCAAGTATGCAATATGCAGGTGTGAAATAAACAAATACATTTATATGTATAAACAAGTACAAGCAAGCATATTCACCCATACCCTATCTTTATAAATAAAATAAAGATAGCCTGTAAAACTTCTTTTATACATACCCACTTCTTCATCTTAGTTTGCAAGTTTCAAGCTCTGCCCATTTCGTTCATCAAAGCTTGCATTCCAGTTAAAACATTTAACAAATTAATATAAAACCAGAGAAGAGAATCAAGTAAAAGGCTTTCAACAGCAAATTCAAAAGCCTGTTTCAAAACTGCAAGCAAATCTAAAAATCAAATGCAAAGCAAGCCCTGGTCAATCTAAGCAAGTGAGTAACCTCACTTTTTTAATAGTTTAGTGTATATATATATATATAGGTTGTTGATAATCATCTTCTAGTAAGCCTGAAGTGTGATAATATGAATTCAAGTCTATTTAGTATATATGAATGAATGATGGCAATACAGGTACTAATAGTATACCCTCTGCATTTAACTTTCTGGCTTGGTTTGCAAAAGAAATTCAAATCTCTTTGTTTCATTCTCTGTTTAAACTTAGGTTTAAAATAAAATTTGTTGTTTAAACTACAAGTTTTAGTTTGGTAACTCATTCAAGTAAATAAATGTAAATATATCTCTGGAAGAAAATTTTTAACCGTAACTGTAAAAAAATTTGGGAAAATTCGAATATGCTAATTTTAAATTCCAGGAATATACATTTGATCCTGATAGTAAACTATGAATTTTAAAACTAAAATGAGGATTTTTAGTGGACGGGATGGGTTGCAGTTCGTGTTTCATCAGAGAATGGGTTCGGGGACTTTCCCGATGATCTAGAGCGTTGGAGGAGTTGGGGTTGTGGGTAGATGAGGGTGGTAGGCCGACGCTATCGAGAAAAATAAGTTGATATTTTTCCGATCATTGATGACGTCGCGGCGAGGGGAACTAGGGTTTAAGAGGGGTAATGGGTTTAGCTCGGTTGTCGAGGCAATGCGAGGGCGTCAGGGAATTAGGGGCGATCAGACTAGGTGGGTTAGAGGCGTTGGGTGGTGGCGAAGCTTCGGACCAAGTTTCGAGGTGGCCGGTGGTCGTGGGTGATGGTACGATGGGTTTTTGGGTGGTCGAGTTTTTGGGTCAGTGGGTTCGATTGGGTCAAATTTGATCTGATCGAACTTTCTTCGATCTGGATAATGCTTTGGGGTCTCGCGTGTTCGTGTGTGTGTGTGGGATGGACGGGGTGCTCATCGGTGGCCGGAGGAGCGTGGGTAGGTGCACGGTGCACGTGTGTGCACTGGGGAGGAAGGAAGGTGAATGACGTGATGAACTCGAAGAAAGGGGGGAGGCGTCTCGAAGTTTTTCGCTGTTTGACTCGGTGAAATGGTTCAAGGTATGTAGCCTGGGAACAATCCGTTTAACAGATTTTAGAAAAATTAAACTGAACCAAGTCTAAATGAAGCTTATAATAGATTTTAAGTTTAAATTCAAGTTTTATTTTATTTTTATCTTTGATTTAAATTTGAAATAAAATAAGGGTCTAAGAAAAAGAAGATTTAAAAGATGGGTTTCAGTTTTCGTTTTACTTGACAATTCTAAAATTTTAATCTTTTCAAAAGCTGAAATGTACAATTTAATGGAAAATTTAAATACTGAAGTTAAGTTCGGTTTTTATTTTAAATCGTAAATAAGTTTGAGTGTTAAGGTATGCTTTTAAATATGTAATTAAAAGGGGTTTTGAAAAATTAGTTTTAAATCTTTATATAGGATAAATTGGAATTTATTTTAAGTATCAAATTTTGAAATGAAATTTAGAAAGTAATTGGGAAAATAAATGTCTTTAAAACGTATTGTGAGTGATGATTAAATGATAAATAAGAATAAGTTTAAATTTGAATTAGTGAAGATAAAATGATATGCACTCATTAAATTAGTTCAAGTGAATAATTGATTAATTTATTTAATCAAGTAATTAAGATTTATTAAGTTACAGTTTAAAACTTAATTAATTAAATAATCAGTGATTAAATATATGATTTTAAAGGTTAATTAAATGATAATTAACAATAATTAAATTGAGGTTAATTACTTAAGAATAGTAATTAAATAATTATGAATAGTTAATGAGGATCATTTACTTGAAATTTATTTGATAATAAATGTGAAAAGAATTATTCATAGAAAATAAATCTGATTTAAATTTATCAGATGATTAAATTGATCCTACTTATGATGTTTGGATTTTATTGGGTGTTGAATTGTTAATATCCCTGATATGTGATGCCTTGAATTGATTATCCTATCTGATTTGTGATATTTTGTTCTGTAGATTGAACAGTGTATATTTATTCGCATTTGTATATTATCTGTTAATCTGTGATGATTGAAATGATGTTGCACTACTGTGTATAACCCCTGGACCACACCATACACACACAAATATGGATTTCACGAGGAAATCGATTAAGTCACAGATTTTGAAATAGTTAAATTTGAATTTTTAAATTCAAATGTTTTGGAAATGGAATCGGAATAAATGTGAAAAGCTTTTGGAATGGAATTTCAAAATAAAATTTATTATTTTTAAAATTACTTGATTAAGTTTTGGAATTTAAATAATTTGATTTAAATTTAAATTCAATACTTGAAATTGAATTCTATGATTTGAAATTAGGGATTAAAAATGTTATATTGGTTATATAGGGATTAAACCACTTTTAAGCATTATTTTTGGGAATTTGAATTTAACCCAAGGATTTCAACTCGTATAAATGAATCAGATTTCCAAAATGAAAACTGTTGTTTTCAAATGATAAACACTTTTAGATAAGAACTGAGATTCCAGTTAATTAGGGGAATTTCAAGATTGAATAGAGAAATGATTTTCCTAAGTTATGAATGAATTCTTTTTGAAAGCTATGAATTAAATCTGTTTATTTTTAACAGATTTAAATTGATGATTTGTTTAAATCAAATTGAAATGAAATTGTTTTGAAGGCTATAGTTAAATCTTTGATTTAAAGATTTAACGAGTTAATCAAATTGAAATGAAAATTGATTTGGAAAATCTGTGAATAAATCTTTTGTTTAAAAGATTAAAATGTGAAAATTGTTTAAACCGTTAAAGGTTGTGAAAATGAATCTTTTTGTTTAAAGATTGAAATGGTAATTGGATTAAACCATTTGAAATAAAGTTTTGAATTATTAAGTTGTGACTTAATTGAAATCCCATTATCCATTTGTTTTTGAAATATCGTGCTCACTATTCGGGTTAGCCGGGAAAGGACCTTTGGGTCGTATAACCCATTCCGAATATGTGATTCGACGTTATGGATAGCATTTGAAGACCGGTGGTGAAGACCGGGTATTTGCGAAAGCGATAGGATGACCTATCGATTGTTTCTGCACCGAGTCGCGCCGGTATAGAAACTCCCTAAGTGATGGGAAATCCGATCGGGATTGTAAATATCCGGATTTGCAAGGACTTCTTTGTAAGTGCCTTCGGTTCTGTTCGAACCCAGAACAGACTTGTATGGATAGTATGTCTGACATTACAAATTGAGATATAAAGCCGATTTCTTTCAAATATATTTCTGTTGGTGGCGGAGAATTTATTCTTTTAGCTTAACACCCTTCTCTGAGACGTACGAGCTCAGAGGTTATATGGTTGAAGGTTATCAGCGATATATTCCCAATTTGGTAATGTGACATACTGAGTGTTGCTGTGAAATGATCATTGTGTTGATTATTTGTGATAGGATCATTTATTTGATCGTCTATCTTGGTGATAATTTCTATGATCATTTGTTGACCCAAAGCATGGCTTTTGTATAAAGTATGTTTTTGTGGACGTGACTTCGTCGAGCCTCACACCCCGTGAATGGTCAAAACAGGAAAGATGCGGCAAGGTTATGAGGGGTAGCGCCCTTTAGGATGTGTGCATTTCCTTCTGGAAAAGGGTGGTATCATGGTATGGAGCCCAGATATTTACTCATGTTGAAAACACTTTGTTATGATTGTGTGAATTGATTACGAGCGCTCGGTGAAAGGTCCCAAAGGACCGGGGGATGGCATATTCGGTCAGTTGTTACTCAGTTAGGGGTAACCCGGCCTTGTGTTGGTAGAGATCCGGTTTGGTTCTCGGGGATGTCCATCCAGAGGCATTCTCATGTGGCAATGGGAAGTTCCTTGGCCTGATCATTCGTTGGAAATCCAAAGAAACAATACGAGACTTGTACGGTTTTAGTTGTAGAACCTGCCATTTACTTATGGTGGTCACCACTGTTTAGATGGTAGCTATAGTAGGCATACGATAATGGTCGTATGTTGGCTATGATTTATATTCTACTTTCGAAATGAATTTTTCCTACACTATACACTAATAATAATATCAAATGTTATTTTAAATGCGTATCAAGCATCTTTGACTATCATAAGGAGAAATCTCCTCCGATTCTGCGTTTACATGTGTGTGTGTGCGGGAGGCCTTATGGTAGTCTCATTTTTAAAAAGCATTGCGAATTGACTTTGAAAATCTTATGTTGAATGTTTTAAAAGATAAACTGTTTTTGTTGCTCACACCAGTCCCACGACTGATCCAGAGTTTATTGTTTTCTTTCCTAAACTCTGTGCTCATTATTTTCTACACGAGCAGTCTAGAGTTGGGTTTTCAGATAGTTAGGTTTAGTAGATTATCTGGAGTTAGTTCAGTCTTTGGATCGCACCAGTCTTGCCTAGCTTGGTGCATCGTTATTGGGAGTTCGAGCTATTGCTGGATTGATTCTTGGAAATGGAGTTGCAGATATTTCTGGAGTTCTTCCTTGAAGACTATCTTAGAGTTATTTGTTTCGCTGCTAGATGTTATCTATCGTTTTCTTTTCCGCTGCTATTTTATTGTATCATATCTCTGATGTATATTGATATTCATTGTATCGTTCTGTTGTATCAAAGCTGTATATCAATGTATTATTCTTTTATTCCGCTGTGTTGTTTACTTAATGATTGTTATAAGCTCCGGCGAATTGGATTTGAACGGTCGAATCTATGGCATTCGAGTACGATTTGAAGTACGGATGTCGATTTTTGAGCGGGCAAAATCCGTCTCGTTACAGGTACTTTATATACAACAAATCATTGGGACAACAAATCCCATGTCAAATAAACGTTCAAAAGCAAGTTTCGAACTTGTGACATCCTGCACCAAAGCCGAATCAATTAACCACTTGGACAAAGGTGCTTGTCAAGGCCAAAAGTTATCTATTTCAATTTTATAATTTTTTTCAATTCTCCAAACCTTTTCTACATAATATCGAAACTGATAATAAGCCGGTCTTGCACTATATACAGAACAGATTATAGTGTTTACCTATTTGTTACTTGATGTGAAAAGTATCTCATCAGGTAAATTGGATTCGTGTTTTCTTCAGAATTAGGTTGTATTTCAAATTTATAATGGAGGAACACAAATTACATACCATAAATGAGTAGCTTTGTGAATTTGAAGTCGATTTCCTGTCTGATTTATTATTTTGACCATCTTCCTCATGTTGAGTTTGTGCATTATGAGATCCGCTAATCGTTTTTTCTCCTCTACTTTCTACCATGAACGCATTTTTTTCCACCCTGGATATGTGTGTGTGTGTATTTTGTTATCCAGCCTTTTGACTAGGCAGCATTTAGACTGACTTGACAGATAGAAATTGAAAGTTATCAAGGTAAAAGGCCCAGAGTGATAGCCATAAAGTCCCGAAACCAAGCATAACCAAGATCGCAAGACGAAACCAAAGTCAATCCAAGAGTTCAATAACTTGATCCACCAACTTGATAGATTGGTGCCGATACATAGCCATGGATCGGTGCCAATCAATAGAATCTCCCCAAAACCACTCCATTTTCATCATGCTAGTTAGCCTCAGTGCCGGAAGCCTACTCGTTGACCCATATATCGTTTGCATATCAATGGCTATCGAGGTCCATGCGTCAGAAGCCAACAAATTTGACCCTCCACCGATCCACCCAATCGACTCAGTTACAAGCTTATAGCTCTACAAACAGAAATACAAAGCTAATGATATATCACTTTGATTCAAAGTGGTTAGAACCATCCATAAGTCAATTTTATGGATCGGTACCAATCTATGCCTATGGATCGGTACTGATCCATAGCTGTTTGCTGACTTGGCCACGTTTTTTCATGTGCAACTGCTGCTACATTATGGAGATCATGGAGGAGAATATGTTAGATCATTTTCCAATGACCTACAGCTATAAATAGGCATTGAGGGGCATCATTTGGAGGATCTTTGAGCTCTTTGGTAATCTTTTACATATTTCTTATAATTGGCTATCGAATGGACCGAACCATAAGAACAGAAGTGTAAACAACACTATAAACCATCAACAAAATTAAGTGGACATAGGCAATGATTAGCCAAACCACTATAAAACTTTGGTGTCTTATTTTTATGTGTTATTATTTAGTTTCTTCACTCTTTTCTCTACTATACTCATTTGGGTGTTTGTGTCATTTTCGTTCAAATATTTTGGTGCTTTCATCGAGAAATACTTGAGCTTCCTGATTTGAGATTTGAAAAAGTTCAGAATGACGAGACAATCGGTCAAGAAGACTATTGCAGGAGTAAATCAACAAGGAGAAGCCAGGAGGTGTCCTCAGGATCCAACCCCACATCCATCTACATAACCAAAGATGAGATGGAGACCATGATGAACGAAATGTAGGGAATGATGATAGCCTGTCAGGAAGAGATGATGGACAACTTCTTTAGGAGGATGGGACAAATAGGAACAATCAGAGTTGCTACAAACCAGAATAGAAGACCTAAAGCTGGAACAAATACACTTGGGATCAGAATGGAGCAACATGGTGCAACCCTTGATGGAGTTGTATGGATCGATACCCATCTCTGAGGACTGATTGGTATCGAACCCCAAGAACTCGAGGGCATACCCCATGTCGCCTTGAGTAGAAATGGTGCATGTCCAGGGAATAATGATGAGCAATTAGATATGAATTAGAATGTGGATGCACGAACATAGTGCGTGCCAGAATTCCCTCACGAAAACGAAGGGCAAACTGAGAATGGGAACTTGAGAATTCCTTTGAATGATGATGACAGACTTGCCGAGATGGTGAGACGAGCTATGAGGGAGGATTGCCCAACCAGAGCCTGGAGGATATGAACAAGAGTCCATTCACTTCGAATATTCGGTAAACTAGGAATCCACTTGATTTCAAGCTACCGATGTTAGAGATGTCCGATGGAAAGAGGATTCAATAGTTCATTTGATGAGGTACATCCGGCACATGGAAGTGTTGGGTGCATCCGAGTAAGTGATGGGACGGTGTTTCCCTTTGTACCTGACAAATTAAGTAGCATTATGGTTTAGACAATTGGTGAATGGTTCCATTAACACATGAGCCGAATTGGTAGACAAATTCATAAAACAACTACTGTAACAACCCATAATTTTGTAAATATTTGTAATTAATTTTTATTTGAAAATTTTATTTTTTAAATTATTTAAAATTGAATTTTTGGAATTTTTTTCCAATGTAAGTTTGGAATTTGTTTTCCAAATACAATAAAATAAACATTTTCTGAAAATTTTGTAATACGGCGTTTACACGCGGTTATTTTCTATATTTCAATTTTTATTTATCTATGTTTATTTCTCTAATTTTATTTTCTATTTTTATTTGTATGAACTTTGATTATACTTATTTGATTTTTGATTGATTTTATTTTTAATAATAGCCTTGGAAAGTTGAAAAGACGTAAGTTACTTGTTTTTATTTGTTGCCTTTTTCTTTTCCCTTGCCTTTCCATTTGCATAGCCAATTATTTCCCACATTCATAGCCATGATTTTCTCCTATCAATCACATACATATTGTTCCTCAAACTCATCTTTTCATTGGAAAAAAATTAATTAAATCCATCAAGTTATTTGTTTTATAGGATTGCCTTTTTATTTTCCAAACCATTCAAACTCTTGCCTTTTATTGCCTAGCCTTTTTATTTCTTACCATAGCTGTTCATTTCTATATTTTTATTTTCTATGTTATGTTATTTTATTCTAGTATGTACGTTGATCATTTATTGGATTTTTATTCGTTTATATCTTTTTATAAATGGTTGGAGAAAATCAAGGGGACACACGTTATATTGTTTAAATGCTTGCCTTTTATTCACCTACCCTCTTTATTAATTTTCTAGCTGTTTCTTCCTCATTCCTAGCCATGAATTACTCTACTCATAGCCGTGCATATTAAGTTGAAAATTCACGTACAGAAATTTATTTTCCATCTCTCATTTTTCGTCTGCATTTAAAAATGATAATATTGTACGTTTCTTTCTCCTTAACTTATGCCTTTCCGTTTCCCTAGCATGCATAACTCCTTAGCTGTTTCTTTTTTCGTTCTATAGCCGTGTATTTCCTTTTACAAATCACGTACAAAATTGTTTCTCAATATTCTCATTTTCATTTGCATTTAAGAATAAAATATAGTGTTGCCTTTTTATTTTCCAAACCATTCAAACTCTTGCCTTTTTTTGCCTAGCCTCTTTATTTCTTACCTTAGCTGTTCATTCTTTTAACCTAGCTGCCACTCTCTCTTTTTGTTTCACGTACAAAGTTTCTCCTCCTCATCTTATTCATTTGCGTGAAGAAAAAAAATACAGGATCTAAAGTCATGGCTTCTGTGATGACCCGGAATTTTGGGCAATATCAATTTAATAATTTATATTAATAATTAAATTGATTTGATGATCTTCTTTTATAATTTTAAATTAAATTGGTAAGTTTATTCTTTTAAAAGCAAATAAATACTAAATTGATAAATTTTATCTTTTAAAAGTTAATAAAATGTTTTCTATTTATAATGTATATATATTAGTATATATTGTAAATAGAAAAGCTTTGGTTTGAATTTAACAAATAAATCATGTTTTCAAATTCTAATATATTTTGGTAATTTGGAAATTATGATTAAATATAATATAAAACTTTTCAAAGATTATTTAAATAAATAACCATATAGTTTTAAAATACTCAAGGTAATTGTTTAATTGTTATATTTTGGCTTAAGTATAAATTTAAATAAAATTAATAAAAAGATTTGTTCTATTTTCTTTTTAAAATATTGCTTGATAAATATGAAACATTAATTCATTTAAGTAAAATAAGTAATTTACATATATATAAATTTAGATAAGAATTTATTAATTAAGTGTAAAAGCTTTTATTAACATTTTAAAATAAATAAAATTACTTAAATAACAAGTGTTAACACATTGAGATATTAGTGACATGTATTAAGTAATAAATAAAACTATATGATAAATGTTAAGGGTTTTTACAAGTGTCCTTTATTAATTTTATTTTCTTTTATTTTTATTTAATCACAAATTTAACTTATAAACACACATGCTTCCTTCCCTTAATTCTTTTTCTATCTTCTCTAATCAAAAAACTAAGAAAACCTCAACCTGTAAAATTTCTCAACACAAAGTTTGGTAATCAAACACTGCCTCGCAAACTAGAAATCAAAAATCAAATCAAAGCCTGAACATTCTTCTTCAAACCTGAGATAAACAAAGCCTGCAAGCATTTTATTCAAACTGAGCTATATTTGAAGCAAGTTCAAGCAATTTTCTTCAGCATTCAAGCATTTTCAACATTCAAGTTTTTAAAATCAAAGAAGCAAATTCCAGCAACTCAAGTTTTAAAAGCTCAAAAGTTATTTCAAATTAAAAGTGCTATGTTCATCATTTTTACAGGCGAGTAACATTTTTAAAAAAAATCTTAAGTATGAATCTGGTTGCCTGATCATATCTGGAAATAAGTATGTTTGTGTATATATTTATAAGTGCATTTCTGTGTATATATATATATATATATATATATATATATATATATATATATATATATATATGAATGTGTGGATGTGTATATGGCTGTTATATCTGTGTCTTGACTGTTCTTAGTTTCAAAGCTAAGAATTCAAACAGAATTCATTTTCTCTTGATCTAGTTTCTGTTAGGATTTAGAATTTAAACAAAATTTGTTTGTTTAATTATAGAGTAGGTTTTAAAATTTTATTCAAGTAAAAATAAATTAGAAATCTTGCCGGAAACTAAAAAGGACAGAGCAAGCATAAGATAAATGGAAATTTTACCATCTTAAATTATCAATTTAGGTTTATAAACCGAATTCTTATCTAAAAACTTGATTTTTAAAACCGAAATCATAATTTTTAGCATTGAATTGAGGGAGCAGTTCAAGTTGATCTGGAAATGGTATATTGGGTGGTTTCTGACGATCCTAGTGATCGGGGAGGGTGGGGTTTCCACTGGAGGTAGTGGAGTGATGTATGAGCTCGGCAAAATTGTCAGAAAGATGTTCAAATCATCATGGAGGTGGCCGTGGTAAGATTTATTTCTTAACCCTAGTTTTGGCTAGGTCGAGAATTTCGATCGTCACAGTGTCTCCGGTGGATCGAGTTCCACCAGATTTGGGTAATGGAAGCTGGAGTGTTGGCGAAGGCGTGGCTGCTTTCTCAGACATGCCGATAGTCGAAGGAGCGAGTTTGAGGTGGTTCCAGGCTTTGGTGGTTTGTTCTAGGTTTATGCCTAAATACTCGAATTCAATTTCGAGTTTGTATCGATGTTCTAATGGTCAGGATCAGATTCGAGGGTGATCGCCGACATGTGAGTGGCATCGTGGATGGTCGGATGTGGATGGTTGGCCGGTGCATGTGCACGACAATGATTTTTGTGTAAGTTGTTTGGGGTAATTAGATGTTGCCTCGAAGAATAACTCGAGCTGTTGGGGTGAGGACTCGAAGTAGGACTCGGGATCGTATTCGAGTGGTTCAAGTGTGCTTTGTTCCAGGTTTTAAAACCTGTTAGAGTTTTCAAATTTTAAAACGACTTTAAAATTTGAAAGCAGTTTTAAACAAAGTTTTAAATCAAGTTTTAAGTATGGATTCAAATTTAAATTTGCATCATAGTTTTGAAATAAATAAAGTTTATAAAAAAATTCAAAAGATTTAAACAAGATTTAAGGTATAAAGTATATTTTAAAATAATTTAAATTTAAATGAATTTGGTAAAAAAAACTCTTGTAAATCTCTTTTATATAAGATAAGTGTTCTTTAACATTTTATTTAAAAGGTTTGTAAATTGATTTAAATTTTGTTAAAGTTAAATGTGTTAAATCATTTTTAAAATCTTAAATTTAAAAATGAAATTTAAATGTAAATTTAAAAGGCATAAGGTTTAAAGGCTTTGTAAATGATTGTTAAATCATTGATTAAGGATAATACTTTATCTTAAAGATTAATTAAGATTAATGATTTAGAATTAATTAAATTAATAAGTTAATTAAAGAGGAATTAATTAATTTAGTTAATTAATGATTATGGATTAATAAATAAGTAATTAAGGGTTGTAAATTAATTAATTATGGGTTAATTAATTTGGATCATTAATTAGATAAGTAAAGATTATTAATTAATGATCAGAAATTAATAAATAAGTAATTAAGATTAATTGTGTTACAGTTAAGCACTTAATTAACTAAGTAATTAGAGATTTATAAATTGACAATTAGAGGTTAATTAATTAGTAATTAATTTGTAATTAATAATGGTTAATTAAAGCATAATTACTTAGGGAAGTAATTAAAAAATTGTTAATAGTTAATGTAAAGATCATTAACTAAGGATTATGTAATGATTAATTAATATAATTAATTAAGATAATTAATTAGATTTATTAATTAGGGATAATCATTTGTGGAATTGGTTAAGTATAATTACTTAATGAAAGCAATTAAAGCGATTAATTACTCAATGTAATTAATTAAATTAATGTGATTAGTTTAAGTTAATTAATTAGTTTAATTAATTTAAGATAATCACTGGATGATTGGTTAAGCATAATTACTTAATGTGATTTATAAAGTGTAATTACTTAGTAAAGTAATTAATGGGAAATTACTGGATAATCAATTGAAGTATGGAAGTAATTTGGATTTAATTACTCTGGATAATTACTTAGTGGAAGTAATTAAGAATTAATACTTAGTGTAATTAATTAAAGAATTAATTAATTTTAAGAAGTTAATTAATTAATGTAAGTAAGTAATTAAGGGTAGTTAATTACTGGATGTGATTAATCAAGGGTGATTAGTAAATGTGATTAATTAAAGATTAATTATTAAATGTAATTAATTTAAATAGAGTAATTAACTAAAGAAGTAATTAAGGGATCATTAATTAATGCAATTAATAAAGTAATTAAGAATTGATTAATTAATCAATAATTAGTGACTATAGAGTAATTAATTAATGTGATTAATTAAGGATTAATGTAATTAATTATAATTAATTAATGGAAGTAATTAACAATTAATTACTGTAAATGGTTAAGAATAATTAATTTGTATAATTAAATAAAGGTAAATTACTTAATGTACTTAAAGGATAATTAATCAAGGATGATTAATTAAGATGGATAATTAGAGTATGATTAATTAATTGGTTTGTAATTAATTAATAAATAAGTAAGCAGGATTTTAGTATTAGATGTAATTAATTTAATTCATTTTAAATCAATTATAGATGTTGTGATTAATTAATCCTTGCTTATGGATAATTGAATGGTATTGAATGCCTTGAATTATGTGATATCTCTGATATGGGATATGTGTTGCTGTGTGATATGCGATGCTATGGTTGAATTGTGGTAGTATGGATTATCTATCTGTGGATACGTGAGTTATCTATCCGTGTGAATACAGATAATGATTTAAATTGAATTGTTTTAACTTTAAAACAACTTGGCCTTAAAAGAAACATTTTGGATTTCGATGAGTTCGGGATCGGATTTCCAAATTTGGATATCCGAAAACCACATCGATCCAAATTAACGATAGGTCGTGAATCTCAAGTGAAGATGAAGATTCAGAGTGCAAGGGCTATTGTCGTTAACTCTGATGGTGATTTCAAAATGAGTGTAACGAGATAGTGCCTTAGGTTTCGTTCGAAACCGGAACGAACTTGTATGGATTGAATGCTTTCAGCACACCGTCAGGTGGACGATTGGCATTCTAAGATAGATGTGTTCTATAAAGGTAATCGCAACCTCAAGCCTCATCAACCGGGAATGGCTAAAACAGGGGAGGTGCAGCAAGGCTGAGTGAGTCGCGCTCAAGTAGGACAAGATTTTTCCTTGTCTAGAGGTCCCTTTTTATTCGGCTTAGTGGGCAGTTGGAATTGCACACCAACCGCGGGGTTGTCTTGTTTGGGACTATTCAGTAAGGGATGGTTCCGGCTTTGTATTGCAGAGGATCGGGAGTGATCCTCGGTACGGCGATCTTGGCCCCGTACTGTGATGGGCGGTACCCCAGTAGCCCTGCCATTGTATGGAAATCCAATCTTCAATAAGTGATCGCAGATTTGAGTGTATAACCCACCTTGTGGCTAGTATGCTGGAATTTAATAAATGTAACAATTTCAGCTATGTGAATATTTATTTGAAAATCCTAGACCCTATTATAATATCACTGAATTTCCTATTAAATGTTTTGGTTAGCGTAAGGTAAAAACTTACCCATGTTTATATGTGGGAAGTCTTACGTGATACCTTTGTTTTCAAAAGGTTTTCAAAGTTAAGCAACTTTAACCTGTTACTCACACCAGACCCATGTCTGACCCGGAGTTTATTTTCTATTTTCTTAAATTCTTGGGTACTCAAATTTTTACGAATAGCCAAGGGATTCATGTTGGCTTTGACGAACTCTGGAGGAGTAATGGAGCAGGAGGCTTCGTCGTTGTAGATATATAGTTTTTCGCTGTGTTGGTATCATTGTGTTGTATTGGAATTGTAATAACTAGACAGGTGTTTTTAACTGTCTAGTATGTGATGTATAAGCTGTGTAACTCTGATAGATGTTGTGTATTATGTAATACTTATGTGATTAATATAATTTATTCGTTCGGCTGTGAGATTCTGATGTTGTTTAGTTATTTCTTCTCTATCTTTTCTCTTTTCTATCCCTTTCTTTTTTTGATAATGATGCGTCTTTCCGTGGAGAGAAAGGTGGGTCGTTACAGCTTCCTTCTTCTTTCTCCTCTTTTTTCATTTTGCTTTCTTTGTCTTCCTTCAAACTAGCGTCGGCCTCCATCTTCTCCTAGCCGACCTCACCACCACTCCACCACCACCATGCAGACCACATCACCTCTCCATCACCACCTAACCCCATGCTGTGACCATTGGTGCAAAGAACATCACCAAAGTTGATTGAAACCTAGCCTAGATCACCATTTTTCACCACCACCTCTCCTATTAGCCTCGGCCACGAACAAAACCCCACCCACCAAGACATACCGTGACCAAAATTACTCCTTGCCGTACCTTTATGATGCCTTGACCAGATTTGAACACTAGGCCAAGCATGCTATGATGTGGTCTGGCCAATTTGCATATGGCCGAGCCCACTTGCTTGTTGTTTGATCACCTTTCTTTGATTTATCAAGGTTATGTCATTTTATTTCCTATCTTTTCATTGTTTTTATCTATATTCTTTTGTATTGAATCATTGCTTATATATGTTATGTATTGTGTTGTTTACAAGTTTGGATCTGACTCTTCTTTCACTCAAAAATATGGTCGTGCCTTGTCGTGCTTTTCGGGGTTTGTTGTGTATCTCTAGTTTTTTAAATTATAGCTTTAAATAGGTGAGTTATCCACTCTAGACATTACGTACTTATACGATTGTGAAATGATGACAACTGAATTGTATAAATTAATATGCTATGTTCATACCTGCTTGTGATATGTTTATATGACGTTAAATGCTGTTTATATATATGTTACACCATCTAATATGACATTATATGCTATAATGTTATTTTATTTCCTGTTTATCACACTACAAGTTCCCTATCACTATGGGTTGAAATGATACATACTCGAACGAACTATAGAATAAGGAAAAATCACTATGGGCTGAAATGATAGGCTCGAGTGATTTTTACTAATTTTTATTGTATTTATTTTTCTTGGGATTGCGGGTTTGAAATGATAGCACCCGGATTTTTCTTTAAATTTCGGATTGAAATGATACTTATCTGTATCACTTGACCTAGGTTAGAAAATATTATACAGGTCCATGGTTATATTTTTAAATAATATTTTCCTATAATTTTATTAAGTTTTATTAAATAATATTTCCCTAAAAGATTTTTAAGTATTTTGAGTTTTATAAATATATGAAATTTTAACTTAAAATTTGATGTAATGCTTTAATTATAAAGGTGTATTGGTTTTTTCTGTAAGTTAAATTTTCATAAGTTAATAATTGGTTTTAAGTTGAATTAAAGATCTTTATTGATGATAAATAACTTAATAATTGAGTTTGACCTAATATGGAAGTTGTAAATCTAACCTAGAAATTGTTATGGATTTTACTTTATGAAATGGACATGTTTTGTGTAATAAGTAATGTATTTTGAACTGGTAAAATGGAATACAGTTTTAACTGGACATTTTGTAATAAATTTTATTTAACCAGAAATTCATAGTTAATTGATGTCTAAATGAATAGATCTATAAAGAAAATTTTGATTGTTATATTTTTTTTTTTTTTTTTTTTTTTTTTTTTTTTTTGGCAAGGCCAGCCGGTTTTATAGTGGACCGTCCACTTTTTATTACGAACGTAATAAAAATTGAAGTACAGGAGCAAGGTATAAGCACCTTAACTACTAAAGGAAATAGAAAATACAGCACAGGTACATGACAGCAATGTCACGATAACTAAAATAACATATAAACCTAGCACTCCTCCTTGGAGGGAGAATCACCAACAACTGAAGTCACCAAAGAAGAGCTCAAAGGGGCAGACCCTGAAAGACCAGCAAAAGGGCGGAAACGGAGAGCAAGTCTAGGGTCATAAACCACATCATCAGAACAGTAGATAAACGATCGATCCCAGGAAGGGTCAGCAAGCATGATAGAATTAGAAGTTGCATCCAAACCGTCCATATCAAGAACTATAGAATCACCAGATTGTTTGTAGCGTAGACATCGAAGATCTAGTTGATTATCAGAAACAAACCGAAAGAAGGATTCATTTTCCGGGTTATACCTCATATCAGAAATGGGATCAATCCAACACCCTTCAGCCTCATCCCATGCTACCGGAGGTAGCAGCGAGGTAGGGTCAGGAGCAACAAGTGGGATGACAGGAGCAGCACCAGGAACCACAGAACCAGGCGGAGAAACAGGCAAAACAAGGGGCAAAAAAGGATCACTCAGAACTGGCATCGCAGCCACAGGTGCAGGATAAGGGTGAGGGGGCGGGACTTTGGGAACCCAGATCCTACGACGGGGGCGCGGCAATGGTAACTTAGGAGCAGCCGCAGATGCAACAGTATGATGGCAATCACTAGTAAGGTGTCCAAAAGAGTGACAGTAGGTACAAATATCTGGAACCCAACCATAACGAACCCTGACTTCCACAATATGGCCGACAGCTAGCTGAACAGGAATAGAAGTAGGGAGAGGCTTAGAGGGGGAAATTTCGATAAGAGCCTTCGCATACATCAACTTATCACGCTCCACGGTGTTAGAGTCAAAACATTTCAGCTTACCAACATTACAAGCTAACCAATTCAATCCAATAAGAGGCTGAAGGACTGAGGGAATGTGAGAAAAATATACCCAAACAGGAATAGAACAAACTTGCTCACGAGCACACGCCGCAGTAGGAGACCAGGGGGTAACAATAAAAGGCCTTCCATCAACGATAGAAGGCTCAGCTTCCAAAACAAGCCGTCGATCCTCAGAAGAGGAAAACTTAAGGTAATACATCGTATCAATTAGTTTCACATGCAAATTTCCACGAATCTTCCATGCCCTGCGCAGAACCATCGCCGCATTTGTTAGCCGGCAATGCGGATCCAGAAAAAAACCGACCAAATAGTCAGACCAAAATTCCACACCGGCTTGCAAAACACAAGGGGGAGGAATCATCACTCCATCTACCTCAACCAATTCAAATTCAATCGGGATGTAGGCACCAGCATTACGGGGCAAGGACGAGAAAAGTGAAGACCACGATTTTGTGGGTTGTTTCGTAGCATTAGTATCACGGCTTTCATCAACTGTAGGAACAGTGGGAAGTTTTGCATCAGTGCAAATAACAGTGACAGTAGGATCAGATTTCTCAGGGGAATAAACACAAACACTAGGTGTGCCAAGTCCACTACAAGAAATATGAGCAGAAGCACACCCCTGAGCTTGGTCAGACACTCCAACTACCCCACTAGAAACGTGTTCACCAAACAAGGAATTCTTTCCCACTGGACTGCTCAACTCAAGCTGGCTACCAAGAACTTGCGCACACGCAACAGAGGGAGGCACAACAGCACGCAAGGACTCACACGCAACCACAACAGAGGGGCGAACTGGTGAAGCTAGCAAAGGAGGAAACTCGGAAGGCGAGAGGAGGGCAGGGGGACGCACAGACATTAGCAATAACGGCTTGAAAAAACGGCCAGACCGAGTCGTCGAAGAAATTGGGGGGATCGAAACTAGAGGAGAAGAATCGGACATAAGAAACGAGGTGCAGACGAGGAGGATCGGCAGAAAGGGGGAGAAACGCGGATTAGGGCAGAAGAAACTCCAGTCGCAAGAAACTCCAGTCGCAAGCAACCATTATCCAGTCGATGGCTTCAAATATGTAAACTTTGGGGACTAAAACTTTGGGGACAGGGAGACTATGTCGCCCTGACCTTTGGTTAAGCCGGTTTTATAAGTGGCCGTGCACTATGCCTCATTATTGTGGCCGCTGGGAATCGATCCGGTGCCACTACAACACAATGTAGCCACATTATTTTGATTGTTATATTAACTATGATAAAATATTCTTTTGTGAAATGTTATGTTTTATAAGATAAATAGCTATGACTTTAAATTGGAAAAATGTATCTTAAGTTATGACTTAACTTGATAATTGGAAATTTGATTTTAAATGAAATTTCTAAGTTAAGTAAATAAATGGAAAGTTAGTTTTATTTGTGAAATGGGGATTTATAAAATAAAGTGTTAAGTTGTTTGTTGAAATAAAAGTTAAGTAAAATTAGTGAACTTTGATTTAACGAATGAATTATAGTTTAATTTGGATATTTACTGATAAAATTTTATTTTATTAAATCATAAGTTAAATGATATCCAAATGAATAATTGTGAAGCGAAAATACGATTTTATAAGTTAAAATGGATAAAAATTGAAGTTTTAATGTTTTTGAATTTGACAATGTTTTTGAAATACTAATATATCTACTGTACCACTTTATAAAAGCTGTTGTAGCTGAAATTTACAATGTATTGGAAATTTTATAATTAATTGAATGAATTACAAATGCTACAACTTTGAAATAAATATTATTTGACATTGAATTTAAATGGTGTAAATAAATATGTTTCAAAGTTTTTGGTTTCAGAGTTGTTATAACTTGAAAGTAATATGGCTTTGGAAATGGAATTATTGGATATTGTATTTAATTAAGAATTGTCTTCAAATATATTAATTTTAACTTATTGAAATCGAAGATTTAAGAATATGACTTTATAAAGTGGTTGGTTAAGATGATTTAAAGGAATATTTCAAGTTTAATAAATTGAAGGAATATTCAATGATTTAGAAATTTGGGTTTATTTAAATGATATATTGATTTGGTTTTTGGGATTTAAATGATATTATTACTTTGGTTTTGAAATGGAAATGATATATTGATTTGGTTTTGAAATGAAATAATATAACATTTAGTTTTGAAATGGATATTATTTTGGAAAGTAATGATATTTGATTTTAACTGGTTTTGGAATAGAAAGGTTTTGAAATGAATATCCATGGGTTATAATAACGGTTGGTTGTTAAAGAGACTGGGATCGGAAGTTGTCATACTCTATGCCAACTCCGGAAACCACTTTAAAAACCGTGTACGCTGTGGAGATTTAAGAATGACGTAGGATGGTGACAACATTCTACTGAGGTTTGTACGTGGACCCGACTCCCGTGTGTAGGCATAAGATGGCTAAAACAGGAGCAATTCCAGACCAGCGAGGTAGCTCCTCTTATCGGACACACTTCTTCGATACCATTCTATTACTTTGTGATTGATTGGGGCCCTTTGAGTTTTAGGGGTGTGGCTCGAGGTGGGGGTAGTTGCGCGCTATGCGTCACCACCAGTCTGGATAGTAATTGGTATATCTACCCTGGCATTGTCTCGTTGTGCCGTGTCACCTACCCTATCGCGCCTTGTATGAGTTTGAATTTATCCCGAAGCCCATGGAGTATTTAGGGTAGTCTCCCGATCTGGAGATGCGCTGATACTGGATGGACTACTGGGACTATTATGTGTTAAGGGCTATATGGGTAACCCCTTAACGCTATTAAAAAGTAAGTTTATTTTACTGCAGATATTATTATAATTGCGAAATATTACTACATAGTAAATAGTTTAACGGATCCTTAGAGGATGGACGGTCCTAAGCATCCTTTAAGTTAATTGTACCTTATATTACATTTCACTTGATTTACATTGTATAAGTATGTATGTCCCGACTCGAGTGTTTTGTGTTTTGCTTTACGCTCGGGTCAGACTGAGTGATACAGCATTTGAGATCACCTTCGGAGTTGGAGCTTTGCTTGAAGATCCAGCTATTTATTTCAACTTCAGTAATCAGTTGATTCCGACGATGTATTCAGCTTTGTACTTGATTGTCATATTTAGACTCCTGTTGTGTCTTGTTACTTCTGTTGTAACTTTTTTAACTCTGATGTATATTTATATAGTAGCTTCATGAACTGCTATCTCTTTACTTCCGCTGCATTATATTACTCTGTGTCTGTGATACGTGATTTATTTATTTACTATATATTCTGAGTTTTGCCAAATTTAAATTAACAATTCAGTATTTTTAACCATTCAAGTCGGACATGTGCGGATGTGAATGGTTGAAAATAGTGGGTCATTACAGTTGGTATCAGAGCTTTGGCTCTAGGCAAAACTTAGCATATATGGTAAATTTATTTACAGAATCACTTTCGTTCGAGCTTGAATCTCTTTCTCTTTGACTCTATTTCCTTTGAATTTTGGAACGTCCCCTCGGTTTCGAAATCCGAATTTATTCCTTTCCCTCACCATTTGTCTTCTTTTGATTTTGGAGTATCCCATAACTCCACTACGAATAAGCATTACAATGATTCGGCGGTCTCGCGAATCTCAAATGGATTTTATAAAAGGGGGAAACTCCTTCACAATAAGAATTTATTCACCGGAGATTTTATACATCCACTGATTAGATGCCAGCATCTCTTGTTATCCCGAATTCTATCTCTTGAGATCGAATGCAGATTTGCCTTAAAATTCCACATCGATCTAATTCTTGAAGTCTCGGTTGACCCAATTAAGGTTGCCCGTGATTTTTATAAGCTTATCTATTCCCTTATTCGGTTGGTCAATCATCTTAGCTTTTGTTCCAACTTATCCTCAAATCAAAATTTTCTTTGATTCGGTTTTATCAAATTTGAATCTCTATCCTTGCTTTAAAAATCTATTCCTGTATAGTGTATTTGTAAATCTATATTTAAAATGTTTTATGTATTGTGTTATTTAAGTTGTTGATGCTGATTTGGGTCTCGATCGATTCGTCTGATCAACGCTATCGATAGAATCTCTAAAACACTTGAACAGAGCAAACCGACACAATATAGTTTTCAAATTTGTTAAATGAAATAAATTTTGTATAATTATATTGTATATGTATATAAGTATAATTTTTTGAACTTTGATAGTTAATTGAATTAGATGTTAAGAAATAATATTTGACCTTGTATATAGCTGGTAACCATTAGCATTTGTTTCATATATAAATAATTGAACTATAAAACATGGCTATAAATTAATTTGGAAATTTAAATGATTTTAAAACAAGAAACTAAGAATTTAATTTCCGATAGTTTCAAACTCCGTGTTTAAAGTTTTAAAGGGTGTATTATTTAAAGCAGAAATTGTTTCAAGGAATTTTTAATTTGTAAATCAGTTCTCTTTTCTTTGTCGCTGGAAAATAATTTCGGTGATGACTGCAGCATCATCGACATTCATTTTCAAGTTTCGAGGTGAAGAGACCATTTTGTAGTTTTGCTACAATCTTGCTTTGGAGGATTAAATTGATTTGAATTTTCTAAAAATATGACTTGATTTTAATATATGTAATATGTGATTTAAAATCTGATTTGGTATATATTATGTATATTTATTTATATCTAAAATAGTTTGATCGGAAATTTAATTCTTAAAATTTTATCTTGATGGATAATTTCAATTATAGAGGGGAAATCAAAATTATGAATAAATATTTAAGCTTGGATAATTGAATTAAGAAAATTTTATTTGTATAATATTCTATAGCATTCCAATATAACTTACCTAATTATAAGAAGTTAACTATGTAAATGGATAATATACAATATCAAAGGATTTTTATAAATAAAATTTGAGTGGTTATACTAAATGCTATACACTTAAATTTTAGTTATAAAAAGATTAATAGGGGTAAATAGGATGAAAAGTTAATTGAATAAATTACAATATAAAATGGTGTTAAAGGAATTTACAAATAAATTGGAATAGTTACAATAAGTGTAAATATACTTATTATATGTGATTAGATATATTAAGGGAATAAAATTTAATAACAATTTGGAATAAAGAAAAATTTAAACTTGTTGAATAAATATGATTATAATAAATTACTATTCTAATTTTTGATTTTTGAAATTGTTAATTAAAGATAATTGGATAATAAGATAATGAATTTGGGAATAGTTAATATTGATTTAACTTAAGTAAAACCAAATGTATAAAAGCAAGTGTTGAATATAAATAAATTTAAATTTAATTTTATATGGTTTTAAATAAATTATTTTATTTTGTTTTTCCAATCTATTTCCTATCTGGTCGTTCTATTCTCCTACCTCCTTCCTTTTTGGGGACGAAATTTTTTGAGTGGGGGAGAGTGCAACAACCCATAATTTTGTAAATATTTTTAATTAATTTTTATTTAAAACTTTAATTTTAAATTATTTAAAATTGAATTTCTGGAATTTTTTTCAATGAAAGTTTGGAATTTGTTTTCCAAATACAGTAAAATAAACATTTTCTGAAAATTTTGTATTTTGATCAACTCTAGTCAAATTTTGAATTTTAGTTTACAATTTTAAATTTGAATTTTTAATTTTTAATCTTTTTCTTTGAAGCAGAATATATTTCTAATATCTGTTCTGCTTTTTGTTTCGTTAAGTTCTGATGTATAAAATACAGCGTTTACACGCAGTTATTTTCTGTATTTCAATTTTTATTTTTCCTATGTTTATTTCTCTAATTTTATTTTCTATTTTTATTTGTATAAACTTTGATTATACTTATTTGATTGTTGATTGGTTTTATTTTTAATTATAGCCTTAAAAAATTTGAAAAGACCTAAGTTACTTGTTTTTATTTGTTGCCCTTTTCTTTTCCCTTGCCTTTGCATTTGCATAGCCAATTACTTCCCACATTCATAGCCATGATTTTCTCCTATCAATCACATACATATTGTTCCTCAAACTCCTCTTTTCATTGCATGCAAACAAAGGAAAAAAATTTAATCTATCAAGTTATTTGTTTTATAGTATTGTCGTTTTATTTTCCAAACCATTCAAACTCTTGCCTTTTATTGCCTAGCCTCTTTATTTCTTACCATAGCTGTTCATTTCTATATTTTTATTTTCTATGTTATGTTATTTTATTCTAGTTTGCACTTTGATCATTTATTGGATTTTTATCTGTTTATATCTTTTTATAAATGGTTGGAGAAAATCAAGGGGACACACATTACATTGTTTAAATGCTTGCCTTTTATTCACCTACCCTCTTTATTAATTTTCTAGTTGTTTCTTCCTCATTCCTAGCCATGAATTACTCTACTCATAACCATGCATATCAAGTTGAAAATTAACGTACAATAATTTATTTCCCATCTCTTATTTTTCATCTGCATTTAAAATAAAAAAATATTATACGTTTCTTTCTCCTTAACTTGTGCCTTTCCGTTTTTCTAGCATTCATAACTCCTTAGCTGTTTCTTTTTTTCTTCTATAGCCGTGTATTTCCTTTTACAAATCATGTACAAAATTGTTTCTCAATATCCTCATTTTCATTTGCATTTAAGAATAAAATATAGTGTTGCCTTTTTATTTTCCAAACCATTCAAACTCTTGCCTTTTTTTGCCTAGACTCTTTATTTCTTACCTTAGCTGTTCATTCCTTTAACCTAGCCGTCACTCTCTCTTTTTATTTCACGTACAAAGTTTCTCATCTCCTCATTTTATTCATTTGCGTGAAGAAAAAAATACAAGATCTAAAGTCATGGCTTCCTTCTTTCTCCTCTTTTTTCATTTTGTTTTCTTTGTCTTCCTTCAAGTTAGGCTCGGCCTCCATCTTCTCCTAGCCGACCTCACCACCACTCCACCACCACCATTCTGACCACATCACCTCTCCATCACCACCTAACCCTATGCCGCGACCATTGGTGCAAAGAACATCACCAAACTTGATTGAAACCTAGCCTAGGTCACCATTTTTGGCCACCATCTCTCCTATTAGCCTCGGCCACAAACAAAACCCCACCCACCAAGACTTGCCGTGACCAAAACTACTCCTTTTCGTACCTTTATGATGCCTTAACCAGATCTGAACACTAGGCCGAGCATGCTGTGATATGGTCTAGCCAATTTGCATGTGGCCGAGCCCACTTGCTTGTTGTTTGATCATCTTGCTTTGATTTATCAAGGTTATGTCATTTTATTTCCTATCTTTTCATTGTTTTTATCTATATTCTTTTGTATTGAATCATTGCGTATATATGTTATGTATTGTGTTGTTTATAAGTTTGGATCCGACTCTTCCTTCACTCAAAAATATGGTCGTGCCTTGTCGTGCTTTTCGGGGTTTGTTGTGTATCTCTAGTTTATCAAATTCCAGCTTTAAAAGGTGATTTATTCACTCTAGACATTACGTACTTATAAGATTGTGAAATGATAACAAGTGAATTGTATAAATTAATATGCTATGTTCATACCTGCCTGTGATATATTTATATAAAGTTAAATGCTGTTTATATATCTATTACATCATCTGATATGATATTATATGCTATACTGTTATTTTATTTTCTGTTTATCACACTGCAAGTTCCCTATCACTATGGGTTGAAATGATACATACCCGAACGAACTGTATAATAAGGAAAAATCACTATGGGCTGAAATGATAGGCTCGAGTGATTTTTATTAATTTTTATTGTATTTATTTTTCTTGGGATTGCGGGTTTGAAATGATAGAACCCGAATTTTTCTTTTAAATTTCGGATTAAAATGATACATATTCGCATCATTTGACCTAGGTTAGAAAATATTATACAGGTCCATGGTTATATTTTTAAATAATATTGTCCTAAAAATTTGTTAAGTATTGTTAAATAATATTTCCCTAAAAGATTTTTAAGTATTTTGAATTTTATAAATATATGATATTTTAACTTAAAATTTGATGTAATGCTTTAATTATAAAGGTGTATTGGTTTTTTCTATAAGTTAAATTTTCATAAGTTAATAATTGGTTTTAACTTGAATTAAAGATCTTTATTGATGATAAATAACTTAATAATTGAGTTTGACCTAATATGGAAGTTGCAAATCTAACCTAGAAGTTGTTATGGATTTTACTTTATGAAATGGACATGTTTTGTGGAATAAGTAATGTATTTTGAACTAGTAAAATGGAATACAGTTTTAATTGGACATTTTATAATAAAATTTATTTAACTAGAAAATCATAGTTAATTGATGTCTAAATGAATAGATCTATAAAGAAAAATTTGATTGTTATATTAACTATGATAAAATATTCTTTTGTGAAATGTTATGTTTTGTAAGATAAATAGCTATGACTTTAAAATGGAAAAATATACCTTAAGTTATGACTTAACTTGATAATTGGAAATTTGGTTTTAAATGAAATTTCTAAATTAAGTAAATAAATGGAAAGTTAGTTTTATTTTTGAAATGGGGATTTATAAAATGAAGTGTTAAGTTGTTTGTTGAAATAAAAGTTAAGTAAATTAGTGAACTTTGACTTAACGAATGAATTATAGTTTAACTTGGATATTTACTGATAAAATTTTATTTTATTAAATCATAAGTTAAATGATATCCAAATGAATAATTGTGAAACGAAAATATGATTTTGTAATTTAAAAAGGCTAAAAATTGAAGTTTTAATGTTTCTGAATTTGACAATGTTTTTGAAATACTAATATATCTACTGTAACACTTTATAAAAGCTGTTGTGCCTGAAATTTACATTGTATTGGAAATTTTTTAATTAATTGAATGAACTTAGAAATGCTACAACTTTGATATAAATATTATTTGAGATTGAATTTAAATGGTTTATATAAATATGTTTCGAAGTGTTTGGTTTCAGAGTTGTTATAACTTGAAAGTAATATGGCTTTGGAAATGGAATTATTGGAAATTGTATTTAATTAAGAATTGTCTTCAAATATATTAATTTGAACTTTATGAAATTGAAGATTTAAGAATATGACTTTATAAAGTGGTTTGGTTAAGATGATTTAAAGGAATATTTCAAGTTTGATAAATTGAAGGAATATTCAATGATTTGGAAATTTGGGTTTATTTAAATGATATATTGATTTGGCTTTTGGGATTTAAATGATATTATTACTTTGGTTTTGAAATGGAATGATATATTGATTTGGTTTTGAAATGAAATAATATAGCATTTAGTTTTGAAATGGGTATTATTTTGGAATGTAATGGTATTTGATTTTAACTGGTTTTGGAATAGAAAGGTTTTGAAATGAATATCCATGGGCTATAATAACGGTTGGTTGTTGAAGAGATCGGGATCGGAAGTTGTCATACTCTCAGCTAACTCCAAAAACCACTTTAACAACCGTGTACTTGGTGGAGATTCCAGAATGAAGTAGGATGACGGCGGCGTTCTATTAAGGTATATACGTGGACCCGACTCCCGTGAGTTGGCATAAGGTGGCTAAAACATGAACGATTCCGGGCCAGTGAGGTAGCTCCTCTTATCGGACGCACTCCTTTGATATCATTTTATTACTTTATCATTGATTGGGGCCCTTTGAGTTTTGGGGGTGTAGCTCGAGGTGGGCGGTAGCTGCACGCTATGCGTCACCACCAGTCCGAGTAGTAATTGGTATATTTACCCTGACATTGCTTTGTTGTGCCGTGTCACCTACCCTATCGTGCCTTGTACGAGTATGGATTTATCCCCTAGCCCGTGGAGTATTTAGGGTAGTCTCCGGATCTGGAGATGTGTTGATACAGGATGGACTACTGGGACTATTGTGAGTTAAGGGCTATATGGGTAACCCCTTAACGCTATTAAAAAGTAAGCTTATTTTACTGTAGACATTATTATAATAGCGAAATATTACTACGTAGTAAATAGTTTAATGGATCCTTAGAGGATGGAAGGTCCTAAGCATCCTTTAAGGTAATTGTACCTTATATTACAATTCACTTGAGTTGGTTTACATTGTATAAGTATGTATGTTCTGACTCGAGTGTTTTGTGTTTTGCTTTACGCTCGGGTCAGATGGAGTGATACAGCATTTGAGACTCACCTTCGGAGTTGGAGCTTTGCTTGAAGATCCAGCTATCTATTTCAACTTCAGTATTCAGTTAATTCCAGCGATGTATTCAGCTTTGTAATTGATTATCATATTTAGACTCAAATTGTATCTTGTTACTTCTATTGTAACTTTTTTAACTTTGATGTATATTTATATAGTAGCTTCATGAACTACTATCTCTTTACTTCCGCTGCATTATATTACTCTATGTCTGTGATATGTGGTTTATTTATTTACTGTATATTCTGAGTTTTGGCAAATTTAAATTAACAATTCGGTATTTTTAACTATTTAAGTCCGACATGTGCGGATGCGAATGGTTGAAAATAGCGGGTCGTTACAACTACGGTCTATATTTCACGATCCAAGAATGTTATGACACTATCAAGTGATAAAGTGTGAAGCAAAGGGCTGGAGAGACCCTTAGGAGCTTTTTGACAGGATTCAATGCAGCGACTGCCATGGTCGATAAGCCAGATCCATCGATGGTTTTGATGGCGGCAGTTTTGGGAATAGCAAGTAAAACAGATTTCAAGGTTGCTTTGGAATGGGATCCACC
This sequence comes from Allium cepa, assembly GCA_030765085.1. NCBI lineage: Eukaryota > Viridiplantae > Streptophyta > Magnoliopsida > Asparagales > Amaryllidaceae > Allium > Allium cepa. The sequence continues at coordinate 548,428,235 of CM060934.1, read as the reverse complement.
GATGGATCTCGTAAAATTTTATCATGAGGTCGAAAGTTGTCAGGAGAACATTGAGGTTGAGCATGAAGAAATTAATGCTATGGATGGCGGACGACCGCTCAAAGAAGGATCCAGTAAAGGAAAAGGAAAACAAAAGATGAATGATGGCCTTGAAAGATTAAAGTGGCAAAGAAGGGAACCGAAATTCTCTTACCCAGATTTGAACGAGACTTCGAAATGGATTTACCTTGATACTAGGACACATCCCCTATCGGAAGCTAGCAAGGAGAGATCCCATGGACCATGAGAGGATTTTCAAAAAATATTGCATATTCCATGAGCTAGATGGGCATAAAACAAATGATTGCAGGCATTTCGTGACTTGATCAAGGAATACGCCAGGAACAATCAATCACGATAGTATGTGAAAAGTCAAGTTGCGGTATTGGAACAGGAGCATTCATCATCCACGATGAATAGAGACGACCTTAAATCGAGATCAAGGATAGTCATCTCCTGATTGGGATGGTATTCCCAATAAATGAAGTGGTATTGTAGTTGAGCTGCTTGCTCGTGCATAGGATATTGGTTGATCCCTAGGTACGCTCTATGTTGGATGCAAGGCTGTAAAACCTAGATGAAAGTTGTGATGAGTGTTTGGTGTTTAAGCTCGAACCTTGTAAATAATCCCTTTATTTTATCCACTTAATTGTGATGACCGATATTGATCGTGGCAGTCCTATCTAGGGAGACAGGGCAGCAAATTGCGAGTCCCCTTGTCGAAGAGCGATCAGATGGACCTGCATAACATTGATTCCGTAAAGTCCAGAACAAAGAGTCGGGACAAGAGTGCAAGATACAAATTCCCTTGTCGGACATCGAGTGGATTGGACTTGTACGAAAAGTAAGTCACCTCCTCGGAACTCGAGTGCATGGGCTTGCTTTGGTCAGTGAATCCCCTCATCGAAGAGGGAGTAGATTGCATTCAACAAGCATTCGGGGAGACCATGGATTTAATTATCGGTCTTAAATAGACATGGATTTACTTATCGGCCATGAATGGCCAACGATTTGATTAATGATCTAGATAGATCGTGAATTTACTTATCAACCCTAAACGACCATGGATTCAATTGACGATCTAGAGAGATCGTGGATTTAGTCGTCGACCCTGAATGGCCACGAATTCAATTAACGTTCCAGAGAGATCGTGGACGTAATTATTGGCCCTAAATGGCCACGAATATTATTAACGATCCATAGAGACCGTGGACTTAACTGTCAGCCCTGAATGACCACGAATTCAACTAACGTTCCGGAGAGGTCGGGATTTCAACTATTGATCGAAAGAGATTGAACTTTCGCCTATTGATACAAAGAGATCGACATTTTAACTAGCGATCCAAAGAAATCAAACTTTCAATTAGAGACTCGGAGAGATCAAGCTTTCGACTAATGATTCAGAGTGATAAGGAGTTGAATCGATCACCGAATACATGACCCGAAGAAATCGAGATTTAAACTCTGGTTTTAAACGCCATTAGACCTTGAAAAATTTCGTCAGTGATTATCGAATCAAGCCATTTATACGTCATTAGACCAAGATCACATGTGATTGCTAACTTTCGAATGAATATGGGATAATCTTGATTCATGATGCGACATGCAGGTAAAAATTCTGAGAGAACACGGTATGATTATCTGTGACTAACACTCAAGCAAGGACTCGAGTCCTTAGCTATCATGGTCTGGAACGATCTTTTATTTATTGGTGAATCCAAAGAATTAAGATGATTCGCCATAGTTTGATAGATGGATATCTAGAAAGCTCGGCTACCAATATAGTATCAACTTGATATCTGTCCTTGAGCAAAGCACATCTTTCACTCGTAAGGCATGGTTTAGGAGGCAAGTGTTATCCTGCCTTTTAACCAGGCAGTACCTAGACTAACTTAATGAATAGAACTTCAAAGTTATCAAGATAGAAGGCCTGAAATGGTAGCCGTAAAGTCCAGAAACCAAGCAGAACCAAGATCACAAGACAAAACCAAACTCAATCCAAGAGTTCAACAACTTAATCCACCAACTTAATGGATCAGTGCCGAACCATACTATGGATCGGTACCGGTCCATAGAATCTCCGCAAAACCACTCCATTTTCATCATGCTTGTTTGCTTCATTACCGAAAGCCTATTCCTTGATCTACTGATCGTTCGCATATCAACGATTATCGAATGGTCCAAGTACTGGAAGCCAACAAGTTTGACCCTCCGCTAATCCATCCAATTGACTCAGAAACAAGCTTATAGCTCTACAAAAAAGTTTAGAAATACAAAGCTAATGGCTATCACTTTGATCCAAAGTGCTAAAATCATCCATAAGTTAATCTTACATATCGATACCGAACCTTGCCTACAAATCGGTAGTGATCCATGCCTATGGATCGGTACCGATCCATCGCTGTTTGCTAACTTGGCCACGTTTTCTCGAGTGCAACTGCTGCTATGTCATGGAGATTGTGGAGGGGAATGTGCTGGAGCATTTCCCTGCGACCTACAGCTATAAATAGGCATGGAGGGCACCATTTGGAGGTTTCTCGCAATAGTTTACATATTTCTTTTAATTGGCTACCGAGTGGTACCCAACCATAAGAGCAGAAATGTAAACAACACTATAAACCATCAACAAAGTTAAATTTACATAGGCAACGATTAGCCAAAGCACTATCAAAATCTGATGTCTTGTTTCTGTGTGTTTTTATTTAGTTTCTTCACTCTTTTGTCTACTATACTTATTTGGGTTTTTATGCCATTTTTGGTTCAAATATATATAAAGTCAGAGTCATAGACAGATATTAGATACAGTTCTACTAATACTAGCTACTTTAAAAATCTTTCATTGGAATGAATTAAATATAATACATAACTAATAATATAGTAACATCAGCATAACATATCTTAAATGTCACATACACATGTCTGAATAAATACAAGTATAATCAAAACCCACACACAGTGTCAAATCCAGGCATAAAACTTAAGTTCATCATATCTGGTATACTCAAATGAACCATTGTCTCCGATACCATATCGTCTTCGAAACTCCATTACCTTAATGTGTGTGTGTGTGTGTCTAAGGGGAAAAATATGAGTGGGTTAGACATAAGTCTGTTGAGTGAGCTATACGCTAGTCAACATATAGTAAAAAATTTACATTATAACATGATCCAAGTCTATCGTTTAGCCACCACACATTCAGTCGCCACATCATACCTAGATGTCACATAAATCTAACCATATTGTATCATATTTATACAGACTCACACCCTGGTCCGACCTCTTGCCCTACAGGGAGCCTATTGTCTGTCATGTCATGTAATTGAAATATGGCACACCTTCCTCGGGACTACAAGGAGCTTATTGTCCTTGTGCTACTTAGGGAACTAACGCCTTGGACCATCCTCGTGCCTTATAGTGTTGCTTAACATCCACTCACATCCAGCTGGTCCACCCAAAGACTTTAGGGGAAGAAAATATTCGCCATGCCTGGACATCTAATTGTATCGTAGGTCCACAACCGTATTCATTCACATATTTTAGGGCATCTATCTTGTATCCCAGACTCATTTCTATTCACATATTTGTTTACACATTCTAGAGCGTCTATCCCTACATCCCAGACTTGTCTCTTTTCACGCTCGTATCCAAATTCCCATATCAAAACCTTATACATACATACAACATACATGCGTATATGTTTATATACTGATATACATACATACATACATAGATATATATATATATTTGTATACTCATTTCATAACAATCAAGTTGTTCGACATTCACTTATTTTATATGGTCATCATATCACGTAGATCATCCATTTCGTATCACCATCATATTTCATATATCACTTTGTTTTATAGTACTGTCACCTGCTTCACCATCTCTCAGGCCATCTTCCAAAATATAGGCAAAGTATGAATCGAATCATGTAAGTTTGTATTAAAATTGGACCATTTGGCCAAGGTTTAGGTTGTTAGTGTTAAATGTGCTCGGTCATGTTCCACCGATCGACCGGTGTACATATTTTCTATGTATTCCTACGTTTGCAAATTTCCACCATTTGGACTTTGGACGCCACTGCTACGCCTTAGGTTATCATTGAACTTGCCTAGATCCTAGTTTTAGATTTCGAAGTCCATATACATCCATTATTTCCCAAATTCAAGTATTATACCTCAGATTTATAGAATTTTACTTAAACCTAGTTTTTAATTCTTTTAATCCTAACCAAATCCATCCCAAACCATGTTAAATTCGAAATCATATGTACATATATGTATCATTACACTAAGCATAGCCTACAGATCTTCCTACAATGTAAACATTGCATTATATGAAGATTTAAGCGTAGATCACTCGCAAAATAGCCAATTCCAGTCCAACTCATCGCCGTCCCTTCATTTTCTGGCCAGAAACTTTAGATTTTATCTTAACTATTCTTCCAAATCATAATCCTCGTTCATATGATTGTTTCGAGGGTTGATCACCAAATTCTATTAAGAAAAGGAGATATGTTGATTTGAAGATTACCGTTGTTGGTTGGAAATTGTGTATGAAAATCCAACAATATGCTTCGTTGCCCTACCATGTTGCACCCCATGCTCTATAATTTCTCCTCTCGGTCATTCTAGATCTATAACCCTTTTTGGTAGCTTCAATTTTCCACTGGTTTCGTTCGATTTCGTTAAGATTTGAGTGAGTTATGATGCTTTAATTATAGGTGGTTGAAAGGAGAAGAGAGAAGGAGGAATAAGAGAAGTTACGGAGTGGTTTCTAAAATGAGAAATTTGAGTATATACTGTTGTAATGACCCGCAAATCCGTAACCCTTAAGTTGACACTATTCTCCATCATTCGACTCAAGATGAACGGAAATACGAACCATTTGGGTTAAAGAAGAAAGAGGTAGAAGAAGAAAATACAAAACAACATCAGAATCTAACCGTCGCAGCGGAATAAAATATAATAGATAATAAATGATTTTTACACAAAAACAAATACATCTGTTTATACATTACATCATCAGAGTATACATAGCACGTAGCTGGACAGTAATCATAACCTGTCCTCACAAAACTGAATGCACAGCTAATCAACACAATGGAATATTTAAAACAAGTACGGGAGTACATATCGCCATTCAGCTCATCTCCTGAGCTCCTCAGCATCCTATCCTGTATTCTATAATATTCGGTCTGACCCGAGCATTATAGTGAAATAACACCCAAGTCAGTCTGGAATACCAGAGTGAGAAAACCACACTCAAATTGATTATTAAAGTTTCAAAATCCTTTGAAATCAAAAGCATCTCGTAAGACCACGCCACAAATAAACATGCCGGGTTTTTACCTTACGATAGCTAAAACATTTCTTATAAAATCTTTTGATATTATAGTAGGGTCTATATACAAATACTTATTCAAATAGACGAAATTGTTACATTTATTAAATTCCAGCTACTGGCCACAAAGTGGGTTATATAAACAAAAATCGTAAAAGCACGTAGGGAGAATGGATTTCCAACTAATGACTAGGCACTAGGGTACCACCTGTCGCAGTACCTGGTCTAGATCAGCGTACGAAGGAGCCACCCTAACTCCTCTGCAACACAAGACCGGGACTACTCCTTACTGGATAATCCCGACTAAGATCACCCCACGGTTGGGATTAGCAACCGCACCACTAAGCCGAATAAAAGGGACATCGAGATAGGGATGACCTCACCCTAATGGGCGCTACCCACTTAGCCTTGCTGCATAACCCCAGATTTTCAGTCATTCCTGGTTGATGAGACTCGAGGCTAAGAGTTACCTTTTAAGAACATATCACTTAGAATGCTCATCGCCCACCTGACGATGTTTTGAAAGCATTCATCCATACAAGTCCATCCCGGGTTCGAATGGAACCGAAGGCACTAATCCAACTACATCCATTTTGGAATCACCTCAAAATTAGTAGCGACTAGCCCTTGCGCTTCACTGCACCACCTTCGATCCAAACTCGTCTTCCTCACGAAAACGTATAAACCGGATCGAAGTGGTTTTCAGGAAATAAATCCCGATCCCGGTCTCTTCGAATCGATCAACACATTGTCCAACATTGATAGTAGGTTATTTAACTATCAATTAACATTCACAAACAACCATCAACCATAAATAATTTACCAAATTATTTTTTAACCTCAAAATATCTTCACAAGATATATTTCCACCTTTCAAACCTTTTTGAAAACAGTTTTCAAACCATCTTCCTCTCACGGAATACATTTCCCAGATATTTTCTATTTCCACTGAAAACACCGAGTACAAAACTTTAGATTTTTAGAATAATTTAAAACACTTTATTATAAAATTTCCTTTAAAACATTTAAATTAAAAATTACTTTAATACTTATCCAAAATATATACTTAAGAATATTCAAAATAAAACTACTTTGTACAATATAAAACTAAATTTCTAACTTTTAAAACATAATACCAAGCCACCTTGAAATAATTACTGCTATAATAGATTAAAAGAAAATACTTACTTTAGAATAAACAGTTAGAAATAATAAGTTTTCTAAAACATGCTTTTCAACACAACATTAAACTTTTAACTTATATTTAAAAATTTGCTTTGAAAACGTACTTGGCTATCCAGGGAAATACGCTTCTCTTCCACACCTTTTAAAAATAAATCACTATTTATTTTTAAACAAATTTACCCATTCCTTTAATAAATTCCTATCGTGAATTTACTCTTCCAAATATCCACCGATATATTGCTTCACTTTTATAAACCCAGTTTATAAATTTCATAGTCATATTCTCCTTAAAATTTTCGATTTCAAACACTTAAATCAATTTCCAAATTGATTTCTAATTTACTCCATTTTGAAATAATTCCTTTACTTGCTCATTTATTTCAAAACCCATTGACTTTATATTTTTATTTCTTCATTATGATTTAAAGTCCTTTTTAACTGAAAATACCAATTTCATACGCTTTTTCCAAATTCCTTCTTTATCTATTTCGATAAATTTAAAACTTGAATTTTTAAAATAAATTCTTTATTCCTTTAAATAATATCACTTAAGTTTGAAATTCATTATTTCTCTGTTTATTCAAGTCCCCTTTTTTCCATACTCAGAATTTATTTGGTTTTAAAAACCACTTTTATTCCTTTCCAATTCATTCTTATTTTTATTCAAATTCTCTATAATTATTTCACTTAAAAATTTACTCTTATATTTCTTTCAAAAATCCAATTCTATATATATTTTGATGACTTAGTGTACCAAAATATTCTAGCAAACCACAACATTCAATATTCCAATTATCAATAATATTCATCACAGAATATCAAATATTCATAACACAGAATATTAAACAATCTAAATAATTTTGAGGAATCCAGTTGGATCCCTCCAACCTGTTTCCCTGCATCCATAGATGTTAGCACAATACAAAATATCAATTCCACTTCGAGGTGGAATATCACGGTATATGGGATTTATATAATATCCCCCGCTATTATGCGGCGCATAGGGTCTCATCCACTATATAATGCGGGAAATCAATCACTCCAATATATACTATATACATACTACTATATATAATATATCACATCCAATCAATTCAATCATTCAACCAATTATTTAAATTTAACCATTTAAATAGCAATCCAGAAGAGTGAGATTAACTCACTTTTGGTTTGTTTGCAGCCCACTTCAACTTTGCCTTGGTTTCATAGTTTTTCGACCTTGTATAAACAATTCACAATTTTATTAATCTTCGAACAAACCGGAAAATCAATTATCTTTTAATAGTTTTGATTTTAGCCAATGATTTATTAACATTTGAAATAATCTACAAACAATTCACTATTTAATAAATCAAATTGAACATTATTTAAAATTAATCGTTTGGTTTTCAACTAATAAATTTGATTTTAAATTAATTTTCCCTTTAAACCACATACGTTATATAAAATAATCTATAAAATTTCCAAAATCTAAAATTTAAATAATATTTCCTAGTCAAGACATTCCCATTTGATAAATTTCATTAACCAATGATTTTTTTATTTTATTTAAGCCAATAGTTTTAATTTTAAACTATTTCCTTTTAATTAAACAAGTTTATTAAACAAATTTATCTCCGTAATACATTATTTTAAAAATAAACAAGTAAATGGAATATGTGTATATATATATCTTCCTTTTAAAAACACATATATATATTTGTAAAAATAATCTATTTAGATTTTTAAAATCTAATTTTTATTTAAATCCCTATATTTTCCAAATCTATAATAACTTCAGCTTAGCTGTATATGTAATTCATAACTTTAAGAAAATGACTTGTTATATAACCTACTGTTATACATTTATCCATAATTATTGTTTTTCTAAATAGAAACTTTACCGCAACAATCCAAATTCTAATCTAACCGGAAGAAATGAACATTAGCTAAAATAAAATCAATAATACCTCACGGTCGAGTTCGAAGTCGAACGAAACCCTAGCCTTGACTGACTGTAGCTCGATGCAACTTCGACTCCATCACTAGCATAGGCCCTCTTTTGAATGAACGAAACAATCCCCTACGACTTATAGCAGGTCGCTGCGACCCCATCAACGCCAACGTCGAAGTCGTCGACTTCCAGATCGAGGTTTCCTCGACCCTCCGACCACTTCCCAAATGAGTCGCCCCCTATATCGAGTGAACGCGACTACATCCCAAAAACCCCAGACCAGAGAACCTCAATTTGACTGTCGACCTTCCCTCTAGCACCATGGTCCAACCATCGCGACCTTGCAAAAGAAAATCGCCATATCGCGAACTCGGATGGACCCCCGCCTCCATACGAGCCTCTCGATCGATACGAAATCGAATTCGATTTCATCTGGAGAAGATGATTTGGTTGCTCACGAAGCAATGAATTTTTTTGAACAGGATTTCGTTTCCTCCCCTATGCGATTAAATTGGATCGGTAACTGATTCCTTTTTTATTTACAAATCGAATGAGTTGATTTTTTGATTCTCAGAAACTAAAAGGGGGAGAGCCATGATTTTAAATTGTTTTTGAATTGATTTTTTTCTTCTGATTTTCTGATTTTAAATTCGAGAGGAAGATAGGTGACAACCTGATTTAAAGGGTGAAGATAGATATACAAACATATCTAGGGTGACGCACAAACTAGGTCGGCTTGAAATGTTGATTTGATTTTTTTGTTGATTATTTTTTTTCAAAATATCTGCATCACATATCTTAAGTTTCTAAATTCCTATTATGGCATGCTGCTTGGCGTTTCTAATGTTATAGCCCCATTCCGAACGCAATGGAAAAGGTTTCGAGTCCTAATTCGATCGTATGGAGAAGATAGCTTTTTGGATAGACTATTAAATTTATTCAATTAATTATTTTCCAGGCGTTTATATTGCGTACGATCACACGATAACTCCGAAAGCTATGAAATCTGAAACCCGATAATTATACAATATTACGGATCCAATGAAACTGGTTTCGTCAAAATCTGAGACTGTGCCTCGAAAGGCTATTTTTAAATATCAATTTATACGATATATTTTCAAAACTAAACAGAACACTTCCAAATTCAATTTTAACACTTTTACTATCTTCTGTATTATCAATATATACTTTACAAGCTTTTAAAATATTTTTAACAAGCTCGAAACTTCAGATTTTATATTTTACCCAATCCCAGTTATTAAATTAAAAAGTTATATCATCCAACAAACCGCTATATTAAATTCTAAATCTATTTTATTGAATAAAAACCAAACTTTTCATATTCAAAATCAATTTATAATCCAAATTAAATATTTAAACCCATTTAAATATTTCAAACTCAACGATGAAAAATTCGAGTCGTCACATTCCTCCCTCCTTAGTAGAATTTCGTCCCCGAAATTATTAGTTAGGAAGAATGGTCCAATACCCGTTTACTATTTTCCCAAAACCAAACAATTTTTAACAACAACCAAGCTTATTAAAGACACACTATCCATCTTACTAACTTTCCAAACTTTTCCATAGCTCCCAAACAACTTTACTCATTCAACCATTCAAATTATAATTCAAAACCATTTTTTAAATTTTCAAATTTTCTCAAAATTTTATTAACACCTTAAATTTTTGAAAAATTTCGCCAGCGTCTCCTTCGCGAGGCTAGCTCGGTACAACAATAAAATGCCTCTACGGGCTTCCAAATTTCAAAAGAAAACAAAAGGCCAAGTGGCTAGACCAGAAAATCATCAAATTTCATACAAAAATTTAAATACATACCTTTGCCGAACAAATTTCAATTTATCCTCTGAAATCAAAAATCCCAAGTTCACTTTCCTAATCCTTTAGTTCCAACTAAACAATTAGGTTCAATTCCCATTTCCAAAATCCCTTATTTCAATTCCAATTTGAAATCGTTTTGTCACTAACAAAAATTTTCCCAAAAATTTTCATAAATTCTCCAACTCCCAAAATTTTCCAAATTTTTTTGGCAAAGTCTCCTATGTACGGAGGAGCTTTTACAATTTGATAAGAGATATAAATACATATACATCAACCCACATGGTCGGAAAACAAAAACAGTTCATATTTCCTACTTTTATTGCGTCGGCTTACCTTTATTTAGCATTTTTAAGCAAGCGGCTTATTATTTTAGCAATTAGTGCATCCAAATCCAGCCAAACGGCTTCGCGGTACCTGTACTTACTCAATTCAAACATGTAAGTACTAAATATGCGAAATTTATTAACATTTCACTTACTTTCAATAGCTAAACACATGCTTTTCATAAGCAACATGCACCAAACACTTTCCATGAGAAATTTATATGATTTCAAAACTAATTCAATTGCTTTCAACCAATTCATATGCCATTTCATTCAATTTTAATGGTTTACACTTTAATTTCTTACATTCGATTTATTCTTAATCCAAACAAGCTCATATTTTCCTCCCTTATTTAAAAATCATCTCAACTTTACATACCTCATCAGGATTTTCAATTCAAATAAGGATTCAGGATTTCAAACACCTGACTTTTGGTTCAAATCATTTTACAACCACCATTATCCTAAAATCACATTTCTCAAATTTTTAAACCAATCATGGTTTTTATCCCAACAAATTTCCTTTGAAATTTCGAAAACAAACTAGTTCTTCTGAACAAATCAATTTGACAGCAATCCGTCACTTAGAAACTCAAAAATGAACATCGATGATGATGCAGTCATCACCGAAGTTATTTTCCAGCGACTGAAGTGAGTTCAACGCTATATTCCTTCCCAAAATTTATTTGAAACAATTTCCTTTCAGAAATACTTCTAAAACAATAATGCTATTATTTGTCTTCAAAACACTTCGAAAAATACTTCCAAAATCTCCGGGGTTTTAAATTTACAGATTTGATTTAAGTCAAATTTTAACTATAATTCATTTGTATAATTTATGCTCATACAAATTCCCATTTGATCATATTTCAATTTATAAATCACAATTATAATTCACATTTATAAATTTCATTTTATAAATGAATTTATTTCCTTAACCTTTGGTTACATTTCAATTACTAGTTAAATTTCCACACAACAATGATAATAATTTAATATTATCATTCCTAACATCCAAACAACCATATATTAGCTAAAATAGTTTACAAAAACTTATCTTTTATATCAAAATATATTTTGGGTAAAATTATTTCATTCACCCACCTTTAAAACAATACTGTGTCACTTTATCGTGTCAGATGTTTATAAACTCTTCTCGAATAGCAGCCAACTTACTCGATCAGAATTCGTATTCCACTCAACCAATAAGTCAACACAATATTAAAATAATTTATACTCATTAACAAATACGCGCTCATATCAATTAATACCCTCAAACTCATTCTAAAGTACTACGGACTCTATTTTCATTGAGTAATCCCCACCAGAGCCAAGGTTATCCCCAACCTATGCTCTGATACAAACTGTAATGACTCGCAAATCCATACCCCTTAAGTCGACACTATTCTCCATCATTCGACACAAGATGAACGGAAATACAAACCGTTTGGGTTAAAGAAGAAAGAGGTAGAAGAAGAAAATAGAAAACAACATCAGAATCTAACCATCGCAGCAGAATAAAATATAATAGATAATAAATGATCTTTACACAAAAAATACCTCTATTTATACATTATATCATCAGAGCATACATAACACATAGCTGGACAGTAATCATAACCTGTCCTCACAAAACTGAATGCACAGCTCAACACAGTGGAATATTTAAAACAAGTACAGGAGTACGTATCGCCATTCAGCTCGTCTCCTGAGCTCTCCAGCATCATTTTCTATATTCTATAATACTCGGTCTAATCCAAGCATTATAGTGAAATAACACCCGAGTCAGTCTGGAATACCAGCGTGAGAAAACCACACTCAAATTGATTATTAAAGTTTCAAAATCCTTTGAAATCAAAAGCATCTCGTAAGACTACGCCACAAATAGACATGTCGGGTTTTTACCTTACGATAGCTAAAACATTTCTTATAAAATCTTCTGATATTATAATAGGGTCTATACACAAGTACTTATTCAAATAGTCGAAATTGTTACATTTATTAAATTCCAGCTACTAGCCACAAAGTGGGTAATACAAACAAAAACTGTAAAAGCACATAGGGAGAATGGATTTCCAACTAATGACTAGGCACTGGGGTGCCACCTGTCACAGTACCTGGTCTAGATCAGTGTACGCAGGAGCCACCCTAACTCACCTGCAACACAAGACCGGGACCATCCCTTACTGGATAATCCCGAGTAAGATCACCCCACGGTTGGAATCAGCGACCGCACCAATAAGCCGAATAGAAGGGACATCTAGATAGGGATGACCACACCCTAATGGGCGCTACCCACTTAGCCTTGCTGCATAACCCCTGATTTTCAGTCATTCCTGTTTGATGAGGCTCGAGGCTAAGCGTTACCTTTTAAGAACATATCACTTAGAATGCTCATCGTCCACCTGACGATGTCCTGAAAGCATTCATCCATATAAGTCCATCCCGGGTTCGAACGGAACCGAAGGCACTACTTCTACTACATCCATTTGGGAATCACCTCAGGATTAGTAGCGACTTGCCCTTGCATTTCACTGCTCTACCTTCGAATCCAAACTCATCTTCCTCACGAAAACGTACAAACTGGATCGAAGTGGTTTTCAGGAAATAAATCCCAATCTCGGTCTCTTCGAAACGATCAGCGCATTGTCCAATATTGATAGTTGGTTATTTAACTATCAATTAACATTCACAAACAACCATCAACCATAAATAATTTTCCAAATTATTTATTAACCTCAAAATATCTTCACAAGATATATTTCCACCTTTCAAACCTTTTTGAAAACAGTTTTCAAACCATCTTCATATGACAGAATACATTTCCCATATATTTTCTATTTCCCCTGAAAACATCAAGTACAAAACTTTAGATTTTTAGAATAATTTAAAACACTTTATTATAAAATATCCTTTAAAACATTTAAATTAAAAATTACTTTAATACTTACCCAAAATATATACTTAAGAATATTCAAAATAAAACTACTTTGTATAATATAAAACTAAATTTATAACTTTTAAAACATAATACCAAGCCACCTTTAAATAATTACTGCTATAATGGATTAAAAGAAAATACTTTAGAATTTAAATAGTTAGAAATAATAAGTTTTCTAAAACATGCTTTTCAACACAACATTAAACTTTTAACTTATATTTAAAAATTTGCTTTGAAAACGTACTTGGCTATCCAGGGAAATATGCTTCTCTTCCACATCTTTTGAAAATAAATCACTATTTATTTTCAAACAAATTTACCATTCCTTTAATAAATTTCCATTGAGAATTTATTCTTCCAAATATCCACTGATATATTGCTTCACTTTTATAAACCCAGTTTATAAATTTCATAGTCACATGCTCCTTAAAATTTCCCATTTCAAACACTTAAATCAATTTCCAAATTGATTTCCAATTTACTCCATTTTGAAATAATTCCTTTACTTACTCATTTATTTCAAAACCCATTGACTTCAGATTTTTATTTCTTCATTATGATTTAAAGTCCTTTTTAAAAGAAAATACCAATTTCATACCCTTTTTCCAAATTCCTTCTTTATCTATTTCAATAAATTTAAAACTTGAAATTTTAAAATAAATTCTTTATTCCTTTAATTAATATTACTTAAGTTTAAAATTCATTATTTCTCTGTTTATTCAAAGTCCCCTTTTTTCCATACTCGGAATTCATTAGGATTTAAAAACCACTTATTCATTTTCAATTCATTCTTATTTTTATTCAAATTCTCTATAATTATTTCACTTAAAAATTTACTCTTATATTTCTTTCAAAAATCCAATTCTATATATATTTTGATGACTCAGTGTACCGAAATATTCTAGCAAACCACAACATTCAATATTCCAATTATCAATAATATTCATCATAGAATATCAAATATTCGTAACACAGAATATTAAACAATCTAAATAATTTTAAGGAATCCAGTTGGATCCCTCCAACCTGTTTCACTGCATCCACAGATGTTAGCATAATATAAAATACCAATTCCACTTTGAGGTTGAATATCGAGGTATATGGGATTTATATAATATCATCCGCTATTATGCGGCGCATAGGGTCTCATCTGCTATATTATGTGGGAAATCAATCACTCCAATATATACCATATACTACCATATATAATATATCACATCCAATCAATTCAGTCATTCAACCAATTATTTAAATTTAACCATTTAAATTTAAATAGCAATCCAGAAGAGTGGGATTAACTCACCTTTGGTTTGTTTGCAGCCCACTTCAACTTTGCCTTGGTTTCATAGTTTTTCGACCTTGTATAAACAATTCACAATTTTATTAATATTCGAAAAAACCAAAAAATCAATTATCTTTTAATAGTTTTGGTTTTAGCCAATGATTTATTAACATTTGAAATAATCCACAAATAATTCACTATTTAATAAACTAAATTGACCATTATTTAAAATTAATCATTTGGTTTTTAACTAATAAATTTGATTTTAAATTAATTTTCCCTTTAAACCACATACGTTATATGAAATAATCTATAAAATTTCCAAAATCTAAATTTTAAATAATATTTCTAAGTAAAGACATTTCCATTTGATAAATTTCATTAACTAGTGATTTTTATTTTATTTTTTCATTTCAGCTAATAGTTTTAATTTCAAACTATTTCGTTTTAATTAAACAAATTCATCTCCATAATACATTATTTAAAAAATAAACAAGTAAATAGAATATGTGTATATATATTTATCTTCCTTTTAAAAACACACATTTGTAAAAATAATGTATTTGGATTTTTAAAATCTAATTTTTATTTAAATCCCTATATTTTCCAAATCTATAATAACTCCAGCTTACCTGTATATGCAATTCATAACTTTAAGAAAATAACTTTTTTTATAACCTACTGTTATACATTTATCCATAATTATTGTTTTTCTAAATAGAAACTTTACTGCAACAATCCAAATTCTAATCTAACCGGATGAAACGAACATTAGCTAAAATAAAATCGATAATACCTCACGATTGAGTTCAAAGTCGAACGAAGCCCTAGCCTCGACTGACTGCAGCTCAATGCAACTTCGACTCCATCACTAGCATAGGCCCCCTTTCGAATAAACGAAACCATCTCCTACGACTTACAACAGGTCGCTGCGACCCCATCAACACCGACGTCGAAGTCGTCGACGTCCAGATCTTCCTCGATGCTCAGACCACTTCCCAAATGAGTCGCCCCCTACATCAAATCGAACGCGACTACATCCAAAAACCCTAGACCAAAGAACCTCAATTTGACCGTCGGCCTTCCCCCCATCACTCCAGTCTAATCATCACAACCTTGCAAATGAACATCACCATCTCGCGAACTCGAACGGACCCCTACCTCCATACGAGCCTCTTGATCGATACAAAATCGAATTCGATTTTGTCTGGAGAAGATGATTTGGTTCTTCATGAAGCAATGAATTTTTTTGAACGGGATTTCGTTTCCTCCCTCACGCGATTAAATTGGATCGCTAACCGATTCCTTTTTTATTTACAAATCGAATGAGTTGATTTTTTTATTTTCAGAAACTAAAGGGGGAGAGCCATGATTTTAAATTGTTTTCGAATTGATTTTTCTTCTTCCGATTTCCTGATTTTAAATTCGAGAGGAAGATAGGTGACAGCCTGATTTAAAGGGTGAAGACAACTATACAAACATATCTAGGGTGACGCACAAACTAGGTCGTCTTGAAATGTTGATTTGATTTTTTTTGTTTATTTTTTTTTCAAAATTTATGCATCACATATCTTGAGTTTCAAATTCCTGTTGTGGCATGCTGCTTGGCGTTTCTAATGTTATATCCCCATTCCGAATGCAATGGAAAAGGTTTCGAGTCCTAATTCGATCGTATGGAGAAGATAGATTTTTGGATTGACTATTAAAATTAATTCAATTAATTATTTTCCAGGCGTTTATATCGCGTACGATCACACGATAACTCCGAAAGCTACGAAATTTGAAACCCGATAATAATACAATATTACGCATCCAATGGAACTGGTTCTTCAAAATCCGTGACTATGCCTCGGAAGGCTACTTTAAATATCAATTTAAACGATATATTTTCAAAACTGAACAGAACACTTCCAAATTCAATTTTAACACTTTTACTATCTTTATTATTATCAATATAAATTTTACAAGCCTTTAAAATATTTTTAACAAGCTCGAAACTCCAGATTTTATGTTTTATCTAATTCCCAATTATCAAATTATATAGTTATATCATCCAACAAACCGCTATATTAAATTCTGAATCTATTTTATTGAATAAAAACCAAACTTTTCATATTCAAAATCAATTTATAATCCAAGTTAAATATTTAAACCCATTTAAATATTCCAAACACAACGATGAAAAATCCGAGTCGTCACTGCTTTTGTTTATATCCAAGGAGGGAATCTCAAATCATCAATTCAGATTCAAATCCAACTTCGAACTTAACCCATTTGGCGCCCGTTCGATCTGATCATCTTTTCATCCATAATTCTCTCATACGGACTCCAAATGGAACAAATAAAATACCATACGATTTTGGAAAAACAAGATAGTCATAATGCCGCTAGTTTCATTATAAAATTCCAAAGTTTGTGAAATTATCATTTTGCCCCTCCTTATAATTTATTTATTTAACTAATCCAATATTCCTTATGATTTCACATTTTAAATATTTTATTAAAATTATCACAATTTTTCAGGGTATTATAGTCGATATATCTAATTCCTCCTTAATTTCCATTGTTTTTCTTGTAGAAAATTAAAAATACAATCTTTTAAGTGTTAGTCTACTTTGTGATAAAGATTTTAAAATTGCTTCTGAAAAAGATAAATGCAATATTTTCGCTTAAAATGGAATTTAATTTTTGAAGGAGTGATAAATCGAAATATTTGCATATAAATTAGAAAATTAGACATAATAATGATTTGTGTCTAGTTGCATACATAAATGATCCATGGCTATGACGCAATGTTTTTATCATATAAATTTCAAATTATTTGTAAGTTAGCTAAAACTGAAATTGTAAGAGGTTTATCTAAAATGAATTTCAAAGTTAATAATTTATGTAATGACTATTAATTTGGTAAACTTATGAAATCATCTTTTAAGTCTAAAATTGAAATTTTTACAAAACAACGTTTAGAACTTTTATTTTTAGATTTATTTTGCATACGCAGACAAGATCAATAAATCATAGTAAATATGTTTTTCTAATAGCAGATGGTTTTTCAAGATATACTTGAACTTTATTTCTAAAACATAAAAATAAAAATTTTGAAAAATGTAAAAAAAATTTCAAAACAAATTCAAAATTCAAAATATTTACAAATTAAAAATATCAAAAGTGATTATGGAGAAGAATTGCAAATGATCTTTTTCAACATTTTGATAAAAAGTTTATAAGCCATAAATTTTCTTTTTTTATAATACCTTATCAAAACAATGTTGTAGGAAGAAAAAATAGAACACTACAAGAATGTGTTAGAACTTTACTAAGTAGTAGCAGTCTACCATGGAATTTCTGAGTCGAGGCAATAGCTATAGCTTGTTAGTTTGTGAACTAAGTTTTATTAAGACCTTTAACTAAAATATTCCTTATGAATTCTTTCACCGTAGAAAAACAAAAATTTCTTATTTTTCGGCTTGAATGTTTAATTTTAAACAAAAAGACTATTAGAACCGAGCAAGTTTTAAGGGGGTAAAATAGATAGGTTTCAAAAAAAATAATAATAACCTATTTTGGATCTTTTGGGCTTAGGAAGTCTGAATGTATATTAGATCCATTCTTATATAGTTCAAAATAATACCATATTTTATTTAATTTGTTTAAAATGGAGTTTGAATTTAATTTAAACTTAAATTATAAGTGTATTGAATACACCCACGTGTGTAATAATTAACTGTTAATTTAGAGAAGGAAACGATATATTTCCCATTCTAAAACTAGTGCAATTAATTAAGGAAAGTTTTTTCTTTATCTAGAGAAAAAAATCTTCCATTTATCTCTCTTAATTAAATTTAATGATTTATGAAATGTTATGAGCAATTTATACATAGCATAAATTGTGAGTGTATCCAATATACTCTAATGAATATTTTGTAAGTGAAACAAGTAAGTAGTGTACATGGTTAATGTGATCATGTATATATGTTGTGATTTAATCTACAACAGATCCATTTTCCTTATATATGCTTTTGATGTCTAAAGTTTTGACTTTAAAATGTATAATAACAGATAAGTTTACATATATACAAGATAAAAATTAGTTTCCTTATATTATATATATGTTTTCCAATTAATAATTAACAATTATAACACTTGTTTTAACTAAGGAAGAGTTTGAAAATAAACTTTTACAGTTTTACACAGAAGTCCATTTTGATTTAAGTTAATATAACATAAACACATGTATATTTATATATGTAAATAATTACAGGTTACACTTTAAGTTTAAATTAACATATCTATATATAAAGATTGTAATTCAAGCAACATATATGTTTAAGTTTAACATTAACAAATTCGTTGTAAGAAATTCAGATCTATCTGTACAAAGAAGATGAACAAACAATTAAAGGAGATAAATGATTTGAAATATGTTAATCATTGTAGCGATCCATAATTTCGAACACTTCGTCTTTGAATATCAAAACATTTGAAATATGGTTGAGTGTTTTTAAAGTGATTTTATAACCTTGTTAAACTCCTTTTAATTAATAAATAATGGTAAGAAATTTGTTTAAAAAAAATAAATACTTTGAAATAATATCGATAACGTGACCAAAATCTTTTTATTGATAAACAGATTTTTATTCGATATAAGTTGTTCAAACTTTGTATACATGTCTAAATAACAAATGTAGTCACTAATACCTAAAAAATAATTTTGGGCTAATATGGTTTACTAATTTGCTTTTAGAAAGATTCTACAAGGTCATTGGGTAGGAGATATTTAGTGTAGATATTTTCTTTGGCTCATGAAGTGGAAAATAGGTTGCATGTGGGATGGGAGATGGGCTTTGGCTTGCTAAAGGAGGTGAGGGGGGTTATGGTAACCTCTTGAATGCCTATATAAGTCCACTAAGGGGTTCACAAGTCATTTTCATAATTTTATACACAAAAGGAAAGCTCTTCATTCTCTTAGTCTGTTCTATTTAACTTTCTCAAACACTAATCAAATCAGCCCAAACTTGCACCAAATTCTTTCTATAAGCCTTAAACAGCATAGAAACAAGTATTATCAACTTGAAGCTTGAAGGAGGGGAGCGCACAAGCCCCAAGGACCCTAGGCCATGATAAAAATTAGGCAAATTCCTGCCCAGGTCCTAAGCATTTGTGAAGGGTAGGAGGTTTTTGGAGTTTGCTTTGGTTAAGGTAGGAAGTTGTAGTAAGGCTAAGGCTTATGCTTGGTTGTGCTCTTGTTTAAGGGTGGGAAAACTTACCATTTAAATGTATATGAAGTATATAATACGCTTGTTTAAACTATAGTAAAGTGCTCAACAATTTATCGTTATAATTTTTGTGATTCTTGCTTTGTAAAGCAAATGGCATATGTAAATTATGTATCTGGACTTCTATTACTCTCTATGACTTATTACATGGCCTTGACATGATGCACATAGGTTTGGTTGGACTATGATTGAATGGAACTTGAATATAAAATGGTTTATATAGCGAATAGTTTCTATTGAAGTACTTTGCCTTACTTTGTTGAATTTATATATATATATATATATATATATATATATATATATATGAAGGAACCCCTAATTCTTTCTTGGCATGGTTATGATTTATATTAAGTTTATTGTTTGCCGTAAAAAATATTAGACCTTAAAAAGTTTGTAAACATATTGAAATATGGTCAAATTTTCTAGATATTAAAACCGCCCGGTTCATAAACTGTTACAGCACATAATGACAACATTTTTTGGCCAGTAGTAGCTATGAACCCTTTCGATAGCATTCTGGAAATGCTAGATTGATGTTTTGAATTTCAGTTGTTTTGAAATGACTTCTAATTAAATTATTTTTCTACAATCTTTTCACAAGTATTTAATAACTTATACTAGAGTATTTTGAAAGTGGTTCGACGTTTATATATATTTTTAATAATCAATTATGAGTTATTAAGGAGAAGGTTTATTTTAATAAATGAAAACATGATTTTTAAAGTTTTTAAATAAATTATGAAATACTTGTTTTTAAGTAATATTTCAAATTAGTGTTTAAACCATAATTATAATTATTTTAAAGTATTATTATGTATATATAGAAAATTAGTTAAATAATTTATTAAAGAATTAAATAGCTTATGTAACATTTTATCTTTCAAATTATTTTTAGAATTTTGTTAAATACATTAGCTTCTAAATAAATTAGTATACATACATATATATATATCATTTTTAAAAGATTTTTATCTCATAAATAATTTTTTTATTAACATGTTAAGTGTCACTTTAGGGATTTAATCGTGGTTTGTTTGTTAACTTGTTTATGGAAAGTAATTAATCTATACTTAGCATTAAAAGCCGACAAGGTAGACTTGTTATACTTTGAGAGTTAAGAATAAAAGGATTAGAAGTAATAGTGCTTTAACCTACTGGCTCCACTCTTGATAGAGGGATATATGTGATATCCCAGAAATTTTGGCAATCTCAATTTAATAATCTATATTTAAAATTAAATTGATTTGATAAATTTTGTTAATAAAATTTGACTTGATTTAATAATCCAATTAAATAGATATTTAATTGGTGAATTTTATCTTTTAAAAACTAATAAAATGTTTTCCTATTTATAATGTGTGTGTGTGTCTATATATATATATATATATATATATATTGTAAATAGATAAGTTTTGATTTGAAGTTTAATAAACAAATAAAATCTTGTTTTAAATTTTAATATTCATTTGATAATTTGGAAATTATTTAATATATAACTATTCAAAACTATTTAATAAGTAACTATATGATTTTAAGATACTTAAGGAAAATGTTCTAAATTGTTTAAATATATTTTAAGCATAAGTTTAATTTTTTTTTTTAGCAAAAGCTAGCGGGGTTAACAGGGCCCCTACCTGATTTTATTGCAAAAAAACAATAAAACACAAAACTTGCCCAAAAGAGAACAGCAAGCAAGAAAAAAAGAAAATACAAAACACAACACACGGAGCTACACAGAAAGAAAAGCACAACAAAAAAACACACAAAGCAAAACAAGAAAACAAGAAACACACCAAAAAAACCAACTATCTCCAAGCATCCATGTATATGGCTGGAAAAATAGCTTGCATCTTCATTGTTTTGTAAATTTCATACTTCAATACTTTCCATAACACCTGACCATCTCTCCTCTTCTTATCAAAGCAAATCAAATTTCGTTCATACCACACCACTGCCATGTATTTCTTCAAGCATATAGCTAAGTGTCTCGCCTTCAAAGTTCGCCACCTTATAGCTTTGTAAATCATGTCAAAATCCAGCATAGGTTGATTAGCCAACAGTCTACTCCCAGCTACAAGCATCATTTTGTCAAACAGCATCTTAGTGTAAGAACATTGCATGAACAAATGGTGCACAGTCTCAGGGTCATTAGCACAGAAAAAACAATTTGATCCCCTATCATATCCCATCTCCATCAATTTGGTTCTAGTTAACATTGCATTTTGCAGCACTTTCCAGAGCATAAGATTATCCCCTGGGGTTGAATCAGTTGTCCAAATAACTTTGCTCCACTTGAAATCATTATCACCAAAACTGTGCAGGTGCTTGTACACAAGCTTAACAGTATGAGGTCTATCATTCCAAAACACATCACCAACATCAACAAGAGGGTACTTATTACATTGTATATCATTCCACACTGACCTGATGTACTGATTTGATGAGTATGGCAGATTCATGTTACCCTGGAAAATATAATCCACCGCCTTTGCATTAAAAGGTATACCAGTCTGTTGAATCTGTTGATATGTGAACAAAGAATGCAATATCACTCCCTTGGCCACCCATGGATCGTACCAAAATTTGACAGTAGAAGAATTTGACAACCTATGAACAATAATAGGAAGCAATCTATCACGTAAACTCAGGAGATTTCTCCAAGTCCAGCTGCAAATTTGTGGAGTGGTAACAGTCCAGAAACTAGCACTACCAATTCTATTGACCCAAACCCAATTAACCCAACCAGAGTTATCCTTGGCAATAATTGAATTTAGATGAGTACTGATTGCAGCAATATTCCAGTCAACAATGTTTAAAACCCCCAGCCCACCAGCATTTAAACTCTTCTCAAAACATTTGAATGAACATGGCAATGGCTTCCTGTTTTTGGTGGATCCAGTCCAAAAGAATCTTAGCATTGCACTTCTGACATGATGTAAAAGTTTAGTCGGCAAGATAAACGCTTTAGCCCAATAAACAGTCATAGAAAATGCAACAGACTTGATAAGGACAAGCCTTCCTGCCTGGGTCAAAAATCTGTTAGACCACATGTCAAGAATAGCAACCATTTTGGAATACAATGGGAGGCAATCAGCATACTTCAGTCTTGATGTCAATAGCGGGAGGCCAAGATAAGTCATATTATTACTCATTCTTTGGAGACCAGTGTAATGTAGAAGACTGTTGTAAATACTGGTGGAAACCCCTGCAATTGCTATACTTGATTTAGAAAAATTTAGTTGCAAACCTGACATCAAATAAAAGTCAGTCAAAGTTTTAATAACACTTTGCAACGAGGGGAGATGAGGCTTAGTAAAAATCATAATGTCATCAGCAAACAAGAGAGTAGTAACATTTGTTAGTTTGCACTTGGGGTGGTATTTAATTTGCCCAGCAGCATACTTTGTTAACATTAATCTAGTGAGCACTTCCATCACCATAAGAAATAAGTACGAAGAAATCGGATCCCCTTGCCTAATTCCCTGCCTACTCTTGAAATAACCAACAGGTCGACCATTAATAACAATGGAGAACCTAGCAGTTGAAATGCATTCATATACCCACCCAACAAATGGCTTCGGAAAGTTCATTAATGCCATTATTCTCACAATGGTGGACCAGTGAATGGAATCATAAGCTTTAGATATGTCTAGCTTTAGCATAGCAGAAGGAGAAATATTTGATCTCGAATATCCACAAAGCAGCTCTTGAGCCAGCAAAATGTTGTCATAAATACTCCTATTGGGAAGAAAAGCAACCTGATTGTGAGAAATAATTTGGGGGAGAACATGCAGAAGTCTTGACGCAATAATCTTTGATATACACTTATACACCACGTTACAGCACGAGATTGGTCTAAAAGAAGAGACAGAGCTTGGTTCAGAACTTTTTGGGATTAGTACAATATTAGTTGAGTTAACTTCAGATAGCAGTGTGCATTTAATAAAAAAATTGTGCACTGCCTTGCAGAAATCCACTTGAATAATGTCCCAGCAAGTAACAAAGAAGAGGACATTGAACCCATCAGGCCCACCACACGATTTTCTATTCATTGCAAAGAGTGTATTTTTTATTTCCTCATCAGTAACTTGATTAACCAGCATAGCAGCTTGCAATGTGGACAAGCTAGGCAGGTGGATGTTGTTTAACTTGTCAAGATCAGGAATAAAGTCAGAGGAGTTACCAAACAAGTGCTCAAAATATTGAACAAAAGCAGCATCAATTAAATCAGGAGTTGAAACAGTAGAACCTTCAAGAGTAGTTATTGAGTGTATATTTTCTTTAGCCTGTTTGATTTTGATCGAGGAATGAAAAAACTCAGTGTTACGATCACCAAAATTATACCACTTACTATGAAACTGCTGTTTTTTCATTCCACTTTCAATTTCTAGAGCTTTGTTAAGAAGATCACATAGCCTTACTTCCTCTTCAGCTGCATTTTGATCATGGGGGTTGTTCATCATAAATTCCTGAACCTCAGCATACTTCTTCTTCAAAATTTTTGATTGCTTTGTTCCATCACCATACTTCTCAGTTGCCCAAGCTCTCAAAAGCTTTTTAACTTGTTTAAGCTTCCTGCAAAGAATAAACATAGGGTTACCATAACAATGCAAGGACCACGCTATATTCACAGTTGGTTTGAATTCAGAAGAACTAATCCAATCATTAAAAAATTTGAAACTTCTTTTTTCATTTTTCATTTTGGGACCGTCAGAAAGAATCAATGGGGAGTGATCAGATAGAATGGGATGGATTAGATTGACAGAGAGATTAGGCCAAGTAGAAAGAGCTTTGAAATTGCAGAAAGCATGATCAATAGTAGAGAATGTTCTGACACCACTCCTACATTTGTTATTCCATGAGTATCTAGCACCATGAGAGGGTATCTTGATGAGATTCGATTCATAAATGGCATTGTTCAATGGAAGGATATGCTTTGGATATAATGGTTGGCCACCAAACTTGTCATCCAGATGAAAACAGCTATTAAAATCACCAACAACCAGCCATGGATGTGTTTCTTGCCTTAGATTTGGTAAGACATCAAATAGATAAGTTTAATTTTTAAATAAAGCAAACAAAAGTTTATTTTATTTCCTTTTTAAATATAGTTGGATAAATATAATTTGAAATTATGTATGGAAGTTTAAAAATACAATTTACATATTAAACATTAATTCATTTAAATAAGACAAGTAATTTATAATTTCTTTTGTAAACTATTTAAATTGATAAATGTGTTATTTTCAAATAATATTAATAAATGTATAAATATAGATAGGTTATAAAAGAAAATATTATTACTATTTTTAAATTAAATATGTTGATATAAATTAGCTTTTTAAATTGGATTTTTAAATTCAAGTAAAATTTGAATTTGAATTAATTTTGAAATTCAAAAGAATAAACATATTTAAATTATGTGAGTAAGCTTTCATTTTTATATAATTTGTTTTATTTCATTTTCTTTAATAAAAAATGTACACATACATTTATATAAGTCATTTGTATGTAGATAAGTATTTAATAAATTAAGTTAATACTTTTATTTTCATTTAAGAATAAGTATTAACAACTTAAGTGACAAATGTAAGTATATTAAGCCTAATATAACAAGTGTTAATTTTTAAGCAAATGTTTTGATAAATGTTATGTTTTTAGACAAGTGTCCTTTTAATTTTTGGTTTTTTTATTTTTATTTTTAAATAAATCATTTTATCTTATATAAACATACTTCATTCCCTCATTTTCTTTTTAATCTTCAATTTTAAAAGCTAAGAAAAATTTAAGCTGAAAACAAATTAGTTTCTAAACTCTCCAAAAACCAAAATTAAATTCAAATCAAAAATTTGAAATGCCACCTCAAACCAATAATCTGAAGCCTGTAATTTCATTTCCAATACTAACTCCTCAAACAAGAAACCATTGCCTACAGTTCATTTTCAACATCCTCCTCAATTATAAATATAAAACCCTGTAACTATTTCAAACATGCAAACTTGTAAAATCCATTTTCAAAAGCATACAAGGACTGTCAGCATTTTCTAGAATCAAAACCAGCTTGCATTTCTTTCTTCTTCAATCTGTTCAAGCCTGCATGCAAATCAAAGCCATCTGTAACTCAAGCTTTTATCAAATTCAAAGGAGCATTAAAGTGCAAGTTTTGAAACCAGTTTTTAAAAACAAAAGCTTTTCAGAATCTGGAGCTCTGATCATCACTGTTTCCAGGTGAGTAACATCACAGTTTTAAAAGTTTAAGTAAATAATTATGTTGCCTGATCATCTATGAAACAAGTACGTTGTGAATGAATTTATAAGTTTAGCTTTGTGTGTGTATGTAAAATATTGTTGTGCATATATATGTATTCTTTTTTGATTCTAGTTCCAGGTCCAGATTATAATAAATAAAAAAAACATTCTCTTGTTCTTGTTCAAATTTTTGTTAAGACTTAAGTCTTGAACAAAGTTGTTTATTATACCATAGCCTTAAGTTTTAAAATTTTGTTAAGTTAAAATAACCTATATTTCCTTTGGAAATAAATAAACCACAGTGCAAACTTACACAAGTAAAAAAATCAATCACTCTGATCCTTGGATTCAGGAATATGAATCAAATGCTAAAGCTAGAACTTCATTTTTGAAACAAAAATTACGCTTTTTAGTAATGGGATTTAAGAGCATTTCTGTTTTAACTAGAAATTGAAATGTGAGGAAATTATGAGGAATTCGATAGCTCGAGGCGTTGTGGTTCTTTCAGGAGGAAGAGGAGTGGTCAGTGACCTTGAGAAAAATTGTTGCAGTGATGTCAGATCACGGAAGCGACGACGACGATCGATTAATTTTTTTAAACCTAGTTTTGAGTAGTTCATGAGTTTTTGATCTTCGCGATCGTCTGGTTGATCGAGTTCGATGGAACTCAGGGGGGAGTAGCTAGTGCATGGACGAGGGCATGGTTGGAGTCGCAGTTGTTCTGGCGAACAGCGATAGAAGTACGAGGTGGTTACAGGTCTGAAAATTTGTTGTTCCATGTTTGGTTCGCATGTCGAATTTTGATTCCGTGATTTTTGTGTGGTTCAGATGGTCGATGTTGGATCGGAGGATGATCAATGACTTGCTCAAGGCAGTGATGATGATCGGAGAGGGTCGGAGCCACCGTGCATATGCACGGTGCAGTGGTGTGTCAGGTGAATTTTTTTTGGGGTTGCAGAATTTTTGGACTCGAGTTTTACTCGAGTAATTTGAGTAATTACTCGAAGTGGTGTAGGGTTTTTCTCGAAGTAAACTGAAGGGGGGTTCGGGTATATTGGTGTTTACAATTTTCTCTAGAAAACCTGTTGTTTCCAAATTTAAATTAGATTTAAAATCTGAAAGCAAGTTTTAAAACAGAATCTAAAACCTAAATCTAAAGTATGGATTCAAAAACTGAGTTTGAATCCTAGTTTTAAAAAAATAAAAATAAATTTTATAAATTAAAATAAATAACCGGGTTTAAATAGTTTAATTTAAAAGTAAAGCTTTAAAATAAAAGTAGAGATTTAATTAAGTTTAAATCTGGATTCAAATCCAAATTTGAATCATAATTTTGAAATAAAGGAAGTTTTTAAATTTAAATTGTTTTAAGACAATTTTGAATGTTTAAGGTAATTTAAAATATGATTTGTATTTTAAATGAAATTGGGTTTAAATTCCTTTAAACATCTTTTATAAAATAAGAAATTCTTTTGCATAAGTTTTAAAGGGTTTTTAAAATGTTTTTAAACTTTGTTAAAGTTAAGTTTGATTTCATTTTAAATCTATAATTTAAAATGAAATTTGAACACAATTTAAAATAAATTGTTTTAAATTGCTTTGTTAATGATAATGTAATCATTAATAAGAAATGTTTTTATTTAAAGTAAATCAAAACTCTAATGAATTGTGATTAATTAAATTAGTAAGGTAATTTGAATAAGATAATTAATTTATTTATTTAATTAATTAAGGATTTGAATAAATTAATTAAGGTTAAGTTAAGTAATTAAGATTAATTAAACTTGTAATTAATAATAATTAATTTAAGTTAATTACTTAAAAAAAGGTAATTAAAGAATTGTTGATAAGTTAATGAAGGTCATTAACTTAAGATTATTTAATAATTAATTAATGTAATTAATTTTGATAATTAATTGGATTAATTAATTTAGATAATCATTTATGGAATTTGGTTAAGTATGATTACTTTATGAAAGTAATTTAAGTTATTAATTACTCATTGTAATTAATTAATTAATTTGATTAGTTTAAGTTAATTAACTAAGTTTAATTAATTTAGAATAATCATTGGATGGGTTGATAAGTAATTAATGAAGGATAGAGAAGTAACTAAGATGAGTAATTACTGAATGTAACTTATTGAAGTATGGAAGAGTTTTGGGATTAACTGCTTTGTGTAACTAAAATGAAAGGTAATTACTTAGTGAAATTAATTAATAATTAATTACTTAGTGTAATTAATTTAATCATTTATTAATCAAGTCATTTGAAAATAATTAAGTGATGTAATTAATTAAGGGTAATTAACTACTAATGAGATTAATCAAGGATGATTAATAAATATAATTAATTATTAAATGTAATTAATTTAGGAGTAATTAATTTACTCAATAAAGTAATTAAGAGTAAAGGTGATTAATCGAATGTGATTAATAATTATGGTTTAATTAAGGTTAATTACTTAATGTAGTTAATTAATTTAAATGTAATTAGGGATCATTAATTAATATAATTAATGATGTAATTAAGTATTAATTAATTAAGATTAATTAATCAATGATAAATGATTAATGAAGTAATTAATTAATGTAATTAATTAAGGATTAATATAATTAATTAAATTAATGAAGTAATTAAAGGTTAATTACTGTTTTTGGTTAAGGATAATTAATTTGTAAAATTAATTAAAGATAATTACTTGAATGTAATTAAAGGATAATTAATCAAGAGTGATTAATTAAGGTGATTAATTTGAGGATTAGTTAATTAATTGATTAAGTAATTAAAAGTTAATCATTGTAAAGGGTTAAGTATATTAACTTGTGTAATTAATTTAAAGGCTAATTACTTATTGTAATTAGAAAATTGTTAAGCATGAATGATTAATTGAAATGAATTATGAGATGGTGATTAATTAATTAATGTGTAATCAATTAATGGTTAAGTAAGCAAGATTTAAAATGATGAAGTAATTAATTTAATTTATTTTAAATTAATTAAAGACAAAATAATTAATTTAATTCACTTTAAATTATTTAGAGATGGAAGTAATTAATTTAATTCATTTTAAATTAATTATAGATCATGTGATTATTAAATCATTGCTTATGTATAGATGATTAATATTGATTGCCTTGAATTGTTTGTGATCTCAGATATGAGATTAGTAATGCCGTGTGATATGGATGCTTTAGTTGCATTGTGATGATAATATGAATTATCTATTGGTAATGATAATGTAGATTATAAATTTGTGATGATAATATGGATTATCTGTTTATGATAATGTTGATTATCTATTGTAATGATGTGAATTATCTATCTGTGTGTATATAGATGATTAAATTGAATTGTTTTAAACTTAAAACAACTTGGACCTAAAAGATACGTTTTGGAATCGATGAGACCGGGATCCGGTTTCCATATTTGGATATTCAAAAACCACATCAATCCAAATTAACGATAGGTCGTGAATCTCAAGTGAAGTTGAAGATTTCGAGTGCAAGGGTTATCGTCGTTAACTCTGAGGGTGATTCCAAAATGAATGTAACGAGATAATGTCTTCGGTTTCGTTCGAACCCGGAACGAACTTGTATGGATTGAATGCTTTCATAACATCGTCAGGTGGACGACGAGCATACTAAGAAATGTGTTCTCTAAAGGTAATCGTAGTCTCAAGCCTCATCAACCGGGAATGGCTAAAACATGGGAGGTGCAGCAAGGCTAAGTGGGTCACGCCCAAATAAGACGAGATTTCCCCCTATCTAGAAGTCCCTTTTTATTCGGCTGTGTGGGCAGTTGGGTCGCGGCAACTGCGGGGTTGTCTTGTTCGGGACTGTCCAGTAAGGGATGATTCCGGCTTTGTGTTATAGGGGATTGGGAGTAATCTTCGGTACGGTGATCTAGGCCCCGTACTGTGACGGATGGTACCCTGGTAGCCCTGCCATTGTATGGAATCCAAAATCCAATAAGTGCCAACGGTTTTGATTGTATTACCCACTTTTGTGGCTAGTAGCTAGAATTTAATAAATGTAACAATTTCGGCTGTTTCATATTTACTTGAAAACCCTAAACCTATTATAATATCACCGGATTTCCTATCAAATGTTTTGGTTAGCGTAAGGTAAAAACTTTTCCATGTTCATGTGTGGGAAATCTTACGTGATACCTTTCTTTCAAAAGTTTTTCAAAAGTTAAGCAACTTTAACCTGTTACTCACACCAGACCCATGTCTGACCCGGAGTTTATCTTCTGTTTTCTTAAACTCTTGGGTACTCAAATTTTTACGAGTAGCCAAGGGATTCAGGTTAGCTTTGACGAATTGTGGAGGAGCAATGGAGCAGAAGGCTTCAGCGTGTAGATATATAGTGTTCCGCTATGTTTGGTATCTCTGTGTTTTCACTGAGTTGTATAACTAGACAGGTATTTATAACTGTCTAGTATGTGATGTATAAGCTGTGTATCTCTGATAGATGTTTTATATGATACCATGTAATATCTTATGTTATTAATATAATTTATTCGTTCCACTGTTTAGATTCTGACGTGTTTTCTCTTCTTTCTTTCTCTTTTCTATCCCTTTCTTTCTAATTAATGATGCATCATTCTGTGGAGATGAATGGAGGGTCGTTACAGTGGTATCAAAGCGCTAGGTTGAGCGAATACCTAGGCTTTGGAGTGTTTTCTTTCTTGAGAGAGCGTATTTGTAATTTTAATATATATATATATATATTTATATATATATATTTATTTCTACGCATTTGTTGGGTTACCTGTTCGGGTTTTCTAGTATAGGTTATAAAGGTAGATATGGTAGTGGTGTGTATAACACGACTACTACCATAGGTTGGAGTTTGAATGTTGAGGTTGGAAGCGATTTGTCGCGACTGTAGACCTAATACTGTCTCGAGTAAGCTTTGCTGTGGTGAAAGGATTTCATCGATCTTTGAAGGTAATCTGTTAAGATTTGGAGTTCATCTTTGAAGTTAGATGAGTAGAGTTTGGATCTGTTGGTTGGAAAAAGTGAGTAATGGTATCTTGATACCTCAGGAAGTAGTAGCTACGTGATGAGATGCATTGACTATGGATTGTGTCCGAAGATGTTTCTTTGGGACAAGTTTTAGAAAGTATGTATGCTTCGGTGTTGTGGCTGGGTTCAACAGGATGTGGTGGTTGGTTTTGAGGTTCGAGTTTCTCGAAGAGCTTTGGATTAGGAAGACTTTGGCATCTGTGTTAGCAGTGGAGCTTTAAGTGTTCTGTGTGCCGGCATGGAAGTTTTCTGGCTGAGCAATTTTTCTGGAGGTGGAGTTCAGAAGCAGCAGAGTGGATCCGTTTCTTCGATGGATTGGCTAGATAAGTTTAAGCTGTTCCGATTAGTAAAGAGAGAACAATATTCTTTGGATATTAGGCTTGGTTGATCACAAAAGAGACTTGCGATAGTTTGAGTGTTCTTTTGAGTTATTGAAGATTTTTCTGGATGTCTTCTGGGAAGATAGAGGTTTGTCTATATCTGGAGATTGAGTGCTCTTATCGACAAGTATTCCAGGAGTGGAACCGGTAGTTCAGCTTAGTAGAAGAATGGTTCCTTAAGATAGAGTTTGGTGAAGCAGCTCAGGTTTTTGGTGGAACTTCTGAGTTTTCTTTTATGGATCTGTTGAACCATATTTCCGGATTGTGTTGTCCAGTCTGAGCTCGTGTTCTTCATCAGCATTTTCTTCTATTCCAGATCAGAGTTGTGCAGCGGAAGCAGTTTGTGAGTGCATCTGTTTTGCCTTTTCCGGATAGGAGAAGCAAGTTCAGTCTTCTGTTGTTTATGGAGTAGATTTGTATTCTTGGTTGATGGTTGATCTTGAAAGGATCATTTTGATGGGTTGTTTTTGGTCTAGTTTGTTTCTAGAGAGCTGAGCATGGAGGATATAGGCAGCCTAAGATCGTTAGAAGAGTTTTGTGGTTAAGAGACGAAGGAATTTGGATTCCGAAGTCGGAGATTTGTTTTGGATAAATTTTTCTCCGATCGAAGGAGCTATAAGATTTAGTAAGACTGGGAAGCTAGCTCCGAAGTGTATTGGATCTCTTTTGTGTTTTGGTTGGATTGGTGATTGGTTTTCAAGAGTTGAATTGCCAGTTTGGATAATTGGGATTCAATCTGTTTCACGTATCTCTGAGGGAGCACGTGTATCTCTGGTTGTGGAACCAGCAGTTCAGGAGGTTTGGTTGTTGAGTCAGACTCGTCTGTAGTCTGATATCCTGTTTAGTTTTGTAGATCTAGATCAGTAGGAGCTCTATAGCTTCGTAGTTTTGATTGTTTGGATTCTGTAGAGCGAGTATCCCGGTATATATATATATATATATATATATATATATATATATATATATATATATATATATACGTACTTAGGGAAACTCGAGGAAATTCTATCCAAAATTTTGTCTGGATAGTTAAATTTGTTTGATTGGATAAATTGGTTGCTATGGTTGTTAACATATGATTGATGTATGCTTGTGATTTAAAATTTAAAATCTTTGATGGGTTATTAAATTACCTTTGCTTTTAAATTTCGAGGACGAAATTCTTTTAAAGGGGAAGGAATGTGATATCCCGGAAAATTTGGCAATATCAATTTAATAATATGTATTTAAAATTAATTTGATTTGATAAATTTTGTTAATAAAATTTGACTTGATTTAATAATCCAATTAAATAGATATTTAATTGGTGAATTTTGTCTTTTAAAAACTAATAAAATGTTTTCCTATTTATAATATGTATATATATATTTATATATATTGTAAATAGATAAGTTTTGATTTGAAGTTTAATAAACAAATAAAATCTTGTTTTTAAATTCTAATATTCATTTTGATAATTTGGAAATTATTTAATATATAACTATTCAAAACTATTTAATAAGTAACTATATGATTTCAAGATACTTAAGAAAAATGTTTTAAATTGTTTAAATATATTTTAAGCATAAGTTTAAAATTTAAATAAAATAAACAAAAGTTTATTTTATTTCCTTTTTAAATATAGCTAGATAAATATAATTTGAAATTATATATGGAAGTTTAAATATACAATTTACATATTAAACATTAATTCATTTAAATAAGATAAGTAATTTATAATTTCTTTTATAAACTATTTAAATTGATAAATGCGTTATTTTCAAATAATATTAATAAATGTATAAATATAGATAAGTTTTAAAAGACAATATTATTATTATTAGTTTTAAATTAAATATGTTGATATAAATTAGCTTTAAATTGGATTTTTAAATTTAAGTAGAATTTGAATTTGAATTAATTATGAAATTAAAAAGAATAAACATATTCAAATTATGTGAGTAAGCTTTCATTTTTATATAATTGGTTTTATTTCATTTTCTTTAATAAGAAATGTACATATACATTTACATAAGTCATTTATATATAGATAAGTATTTAATAAATTAAGTTAATACCTTTATTTTCATTGAAGAATAAGTATTAACAACTTAAGCGACAAATGTAAGTATATTAAGCCTAATATAACAAGTGTAAATTTTTAAGCAAATGTTTTGACAAATGTTATGTTTTTAGACAAGTGTCCTTTTAATTTTTGATTTTTTTTTATTTTTATTTTTAAATAAATCATTTTATCTTATATAAACATACTTCATTCCCTCATTTTCTTTTTAATCTTCATTTTCAAAAGAAAAGAAAAATTTCAGCTGAAAACAAATTAGTTTCTAAACTCTCCAAAAACCAAAATTAAATTCAGATCAAAAATCTGAAATGCCTCTTCAAACCAATAATCTGAAGCCTGTAATTTCATTTCCAATATCAACTCCTCAAACAAGAAACCATTGCCTGCAGTTAATTTTCAACATCCTCCTCAATTATAAATCTAAAACCCTGTAACTATTCAAACATGCAAACCTGTAAAATCCATTTTCAAAAGCATACAAGGCCTGTCAGCATTTTCTAGAATCGAAACCAGCATGCATTTCTTTCTTCTTCAATCTGTTCAAGCCTGCATGCAAATCAAAGCCATCTGTAACTCTAGTTTTTATCAAATTCAAAGGAGCATTCAAGTGCAAGTTTTAAAACCAGTTTTTAAAAACAAAAGCTTTTTAGAATCTGGTGCTCTGATCATCACTGTTTCCAAGTGAGTAACATCACAGTTTTAAAAGTTTAAGTAAATAATTATGTTGCCTGATCATCTATGAAATAAGTATGTTGTGAATGAATTTATAAGTTTAGCTTTGTATATATATGTAAAATATTGTTGTGCATATATCTGTATTCTTCTCTGATTCTAGTTCCAGGTCCAGATTATAATAAATAAATAAAAACATTCTCTTGCACTTGTTCAAATTTTTGTTAAGACTTAAGTCTTGAACAAAGTTGTTTATTATACCATAGCCTTAAGTTTAAAAAATATGTTAAGTTAAAATAACCTGTATTTCCTCTGGAAATAAATAAACCACAGTGCAAACTTACACAAGTAAAGAAATCAATCACTCTGATCCTTCGATTCAGTAATATGAATCAAATGCTAAAGCTAGAACTTCATTTTTGAAACAAAAATTATGATTTTTAGTAATGGGATTTAAGAGCATTTCTGTTTTAACAAGAAATTGAAATGTGAGAAAATTATGAGGAATTCAATAGCTTGTGGGGTTGTGGTTCTTTCAGGAGGAAGAGGAGTGGTCAGTGACCTTGGGAAAAATTATTGCAGTGATGTCAGATCACGGAGGCGAAGGCGGCGATCGATTAGTTTTTTTTAAACCTAGTTTTGAGTAGTTTAGGAGTTTTTGATCATCGCGATCCTTTGGTTGATCGAGTTCGATGGAACTCAGGGGGAGAGTAGCTAGTGCATGGATAAGGGCATGGCTGGAGTCGCCGGTGTTCTAGTGATCAATGATAGAAGTACGAGGTGGTTACAGGTCTGAAAATTTGTTGTTCCAGGTTTGGTTCGCATGTCGAATTTTGATTCCATGATTTTTGTGTGGTTCTGATGGTCGATGTTGGATCGGAGGATGATCAATGACTTGCTCAAGGCAGCGATGATGACCGGAGTGGGTCGGAGCCACCGTGCATATGCACGGTGCAGTGGTGTGTCAGGTGAAGTTTTTTTGGGGTTGCAGAATTTTTGGACTCGAGTTTTACTCGAGTAATTCGAGTAATTACTCGAAGTGGTGTAGGGTTTTTCTCGAAGTAAACTGAAGGGGGGTTCGGGTATATTGGTGTTTGTAGTTTTCTTTGGAAAACCTATTGTTTCCAAATTCAAATTAGATTTAAAATCTGAAAGCAAGTTTTAAAACAGAATTTGAAACCTAAATCTAAAGTATGGATTCTAAAACTGAGTTTATATCCTAGTTTAAAAATAATAATAATTAAATTTTATAAATTAAAATAAACAACTTTAAAAGGGTTTAAATAGTTTAATTTAAAAGTAAAGCTTTAAAATAAAAGTAGAGATTTAACTTAAGTTTAAGTCTGGATTCAAATCCAAATTTGAATCATAATTTTGAAATAAAGGAAGTTTTGAATGTAAATTGTTTTAAAACAATTTTGAATGTTTAAGGTAATTTAAAATATGATTTGTATTTTAAATGAAATTGGGTTTAAATTGCTTTAAACATCTTTTATAAAATAAGAAATTCTTTTGCATAAGTTTTAAAGGGTTTTTAAAATGTTTTTAAACTTTGTTAAAGTTAAGTTTGATTTCATTTTAAGTCTATAATTTAAAATTAAATTTGAACACAAATATAAAATAAATTGTTTTAAATTGCTTTGTTAATGACAATGTAATCATTAATAAGAAATGTTTTATTTAAAAGTAAATCAAAGCTTTAATGAATTGTGATTAATTAAATTAGTAAGGTAATTTAAATAAGATAATTAATTTATTTATTTAATTAATTAAGGATTTGAATAAATTAATTAAGGTTAAGTTAAGTAATTAAGATTAATTAAATTTGTAATTAATAATGATTAATTTAAGCTAATTACTTAAGAAAAAGTAATTAAAGGATTGTTGATAAGTTAATGAAGGTCATTAACTTAAGATTATTTAATAATTAATTAATGTAAGTAATTTTGATAATTAATTGGATTAATTAATTTAGATAATCATTTATGAAATTTGGTTAAGTATGATTACTTTATGAAAGTAATTTAAGTATTAATTACTCATTGCAATTAATTAATTAATTTGATTAGTTTAAGTTAATTAATTAAGTTTAATTAATTTAGAATAATCATTGGATGGGTTGATAAGTAATTAATGAAGGATAATTAGTTAGGGAAGTAATT
This sequence comes from Allium cepa, assembly GCA_030765085.1. Lineage (NCBI taxonomy): Eukaryota > Viridiplantae > Streptophyta > Magnoliopsida > Asparagales > Amaryllidaceae > Allium > Allium cepa. Next base: position 548,391,514 of record CM060934.1, on the reverse strand, counting down.
AAGATGAGTAATTACTGAATGTAACTTATTGAAGTATGGAAAAGTTTTGGGATTAATTGCTTTGTGCAATTAATATGAAAGGTAATTACTTAGTGAAAGTAATTATTTATTAATTAAGCCATTTGAAAATAATTAAGTGATGTAATTAATTAAGGGTAATTAATTACTAATGAGATTAATCAAGGATGATTAATAAATATAATTAATTATTAAATGTAATCAATTGAGGAGTAATTAATTTACTGAATAAAGTAATTAAGAGTAAATGTGATAAATCGAAAGTGATTAATAATTATGGTTTAATTAAGGTTAATTACTTAATGTAGTTAATTAATTTAAATGTAATTAGGAATCATTAATTAATATAATTAATGATGTAATTAAGGATTAATTAATTAAGATTAATTAATCAATGATAAATGATTAATGAAGTAATTAATTAGTGTAATTAACTAAGAATTAATATAATTAATTAATTAATGAAGTAATTAAAGGTTAATTACTGTTTTTGGTTAAGGATAATTAATTTGTAAAATTAATTAAAGATAATTACTTGAATGTAATTAAAGGATAATTAATCAAAGGTGATTAATTAAGGTGATTAATTTGAGGATTAGTTAATTAATTGATTAAGTAATTAAAAGTTAATTGTTGAAAAGGGTTAAGTATAATTAACTTGTGTAATTAATTTAAAGGCTGATTACTTATTGTAATTAGAAAATTATTAATCATGAATGATTAATTGAAATTAATAATGAGATGGGTGATTAATTAATTGATTTCTAATCAATTAATGGTTAAGTAAGCAAGATTTAAAAATGATGAAGTAATTAATTTAATTTATTTTAAATTAACTAAAGATAAAATAGTTAATTTAATTAACTTTGAATTATTAATTTAATTCATTTTAAATTAATTATAGATGATGTGATTATTAAATCATTGCTTATGTATAGATGATTAATATTGATTGCCTTGAATTGTTTGTGATCTCAGATATGAGATTAGTAATGCTGTGTGAAATGGATGCTTTGGTTGCATTGTGATGATAATATGAATTATCTATTGGTAATGATAATGTAGATTATAAATTTGTGATGATAATATGGATTATCTGTTTATGATAATGTTGATTATCTATTGTAATGATGTGAATTATCTATCTGTGTGTATATAGATGATTAAATTGAATTGTTTTAAACTTAAAACAACTTGGACCTAAAAGATACGTTTTGGAATCGATGAGACCGGGATCCGGTTTCCATATTTGGATATTCAAAAACCACATCAATCCAAATTAACGATAGGTCGTGAATCTCAAGTGAAGATGAAGATTCAGAGTGCAAGGGTTATCGTCGTTAACTCTGAGGGTGATTCCAAAATGAGTGTAACGAGATAATGCCTTCGGTTTCGTTCGAACCCAGAACGAACTTGTATGGATTGAATGCTTTCAGAACATCGTCAGGTGGACGATGAGCATTCTAAGAAATGTGTTCTCTAAAGGTAATCGTAGCCTCAAGCCTCATCAACCGGGAATGGCTAAAACAAGGGTGGTGCAGCAAGACTAAGTGGGTCATGCCCAAGTAGGATGAGATTTTCCCCTGTTTAGAAGTCCCTTTTTAATCGGCTGTGTAGGCAGTTGGGTCGCGGCCAACTACGGGGTTGTCTTGTTCGGGACTGTCCAGTAAGGGATGGTTCCGGCTTTGTGTTACAGGGGATTGGGAGTAATTCTCGGTACGGTGATCTAGGCCCTGTACTGTGACCGGCGGTACCCCGGTAGCCCTGCCATTGTATGGAATCCAAAATCCAATAAGTGCCAACGGTTTTGATTGTATTACCCACTTTTGTGGCTAGTAGCTGGAATTTAATAAATGTAACAATTTTAGCTATTTCATATTTACTTGAAAACCCTAGACCTATTATAATGTCACCGAATTTCCTATCAAATGTTCTGGTTAGCGTAAGGTAAAAACTTTTCCATGTTTACGTGTGGGAAGTCTTACGTGATACCTTTCTTCCAAAGGTTTTTCAAAAGTTAAGCAACTTTAACCTGTTACTCACACCCGACCCATGTCTGCCCGGAGTTTATCTTCTGTTTTCTTAAACTCTTGGGTACTCAAATTTTTACAAGTAGCCAAGGGATTCAGGTTAGCTTTGACGAATTATGGAGGAGCAATGGAGCAGGAGGCTTCAGCGTGTAGATATATAGTGTTCCACTGTGTTTGGTATCTCTGTGTTTTCTCTGAGTTGTATAACTAGACAGGTATTTATAACTGTCTAGTATGTGATGTATATGTATCTTTGATAGATGTTGTATATGATACTATGTAATATCAATACTATGTAATATCTTATGTTATTAATATAATTTATTCGTTCCGCTGTTTAGATTCTGATGTGTTTTCTCTTCTTTCTTCTCTTTCTTTCTCTTTTCTATCCCTTTCTTTCTTATTAATAATACGTCATTATGTGCAGATGAATGGCGGGTCGTTACAATATAGTAAGTTGAGAAGGTCAAAAACATGACAAGTGTCGAGACTTGATTTCCATATGCGAAAGTTTTAGAACAGCGGTCGATTAATTGACTATCGACTTGACCAAATTTAACTTAGGAAATATATAAAAGCTTCACAGCTTCATACAATTTGAGATCTCCCGAGGAGGACTCATTATTATAAAACGTCTCTCGCTTTAAGAATGTATATATAAGAGATCCCCCAAGGAAGTCTCCTTTATATCATTCTCTTACTTCTAAAAATCCTGAATTGAGTTAACCGAAAATTCACCGATTTAGTTTTCAAGACTCTGGTACCAAATACCACTTCAAAACTAGTAGACGAGTCTATGTTTTGGAAGCGTTTGTGGAGTAAAATATTATAGAGTTGAATTATCTATCCCACGGTTAAGTCTAAGGGAGAGGTCAGCATTAATATTTCAGACTAATGCTATAGAGTTGAAATGTCCATCCTAAAGTTAAATCCATGGGAGAGGTCAGTGGTAACATTCGTCGGACGACTTATGCTGGAATCCATGAAGAGATTCTTGATCCATTTGAGTGACGAAGACTCATGTGAGAGATGCTGAACGTGACTTCACCATCGGAAATAACAGAAAAGCAGGTTAGGGCATAGCTAGTGAGTTTAGCTAATCCATGGACATATCAACTCCACATCTAGAGATGCTTATCGATGTTGCTAGCGAGGGGTTGATGTTAATCGGTATCATGTGTTCGAGCATGGACCAGTTATGTTTTCCTTTGAGGTATATTTTATATTGAGATATACGATGCTCGAAAGGTAGTTTTTGATCCATGTCAGGAGGTCTACCTCGACGTACTGATGGCGCCTCTAACAGAAAATCCATACGCAAACAAACCTTTGCAATTCTAGATGTACTTATAATATTGATGTATTGTGAGATGTAAGCGACATGACTATTTTCTAATTTACATTCTACACCCTACACACTACTTATTATGTCACCATATTTACTTATTAGATGGTTTGGTTTTTTTGAAGGAAAAACTGTTACGGTAATTCATACGGTCTCAGAGTTTACTGTTATGTGGATGCATGTATCTTGAGTTTCTCATGCTAGACTTATGTTTGACACATGGCTTTTATTTTCTGTAAACTTCTTGTTTACTCTTTCAAGCAGGTTGAGTAAAGCAATTTTGACTATGGACGCTTTAGAGCTTCGGGAGATGAGCTGAAGGCTTTCATTTATCTATCTATTTCTATTTCTATTTCTTTTGCACTATTGTTATGTATGTATCAGCATTGTGAGGATTGGCAGCTACAACTGTACATGCTGATGATAGTACTTAGGTTTTATAACACTGAAATTACTCTATATTTTTGGGTAACCCTTTGTACTATCTTTTTGGATATTATATGTTATCGTTCCACTTATGAGATTTTGATATTGTGTTCTTTCTTTTATCATTTTGTTTTCTTTTATTTTACCTTAACAATCTGTATTTTTGGCACTTAGGTGCTTAGCACACGAATACCATGGATATATTAATGTCGACATTCGAGGGTCAAAAACTCGGTTTGTTACATTTGGCATCAGAGCAAAGGTTCAACAAATACCTTGGCTTTGTTTGGGTATGACCATTAGAGATAAGGTAAGCGACACTCTAGAATGAGTTGTTTATTATATACATATGAGAGCATATTTATATTTTTCTGTTAACCTACCCCTTTATATTATTTCCATATAAATAACTATTTCTTAGAAATAATTCCATCCTTAATATCATAAAGATGTTTTACTATGTTTAGATAGTGAAAATGATGAGTGCTAGAGCTGCTATTTCCAGATGAGGAGGTATATGTAGAGGTGTAAGGAGTAGTACCGTTACTAATGGTGGGACTCGGGTAGACAGGAATGCCGCTCCTATCAATGAATCAAGGGTGAATGTTGTGGAAGAGGTTGTGTAGGTAGTACCACAGATGAAACTTACTTTGTTATGCCATGACTTTGAGAGGTTAGATGGTAAGAGGTTCAATGATACTGAGACTATCATCGAGTTTTTGACGTGGCTTAGTTTATTTGATAGGATATTCGGGGACAGGGAGTTAGATGATGCGATGAAACGTCATTTGGCATTGTGAGATTCGTCTGATGCTGTTATGGATTGGTGGAGTTTAATCACTACAGATGTCCAGGAGAGCGACTTCCCTTGGGCCAAATTCAAGAAAGTGTTCGAAATGAAGTTTGTTTTGGAGGTCGGAAAGACTAAGTTGTTTAGGATCTTTCTATATCTGAAATAGGAGGCTATGTCAGTTGTTAAGTATTAAAATATGCTTAATGCATTGTCTTGGTTCGAGCGAGGGTTGATAGATACACCATTGAAGAAGAATGAGTTGTTTGTATTAGGTATGCGTCCAGAGTTTTAAAGGAACATAACAAATCATATCTAGGGATCATTTATGAATCTGATAGGTATGGCTTTACAGTTCGACGGTTTGGTTTAAAAGCCGCTGCGTCTGCATCACTTGGAAATAACAAGCATTATTTTCTATCGCTGAAGGATGTTTTCAATTTACTTTGCTATAAATGTGGATATAAGGGAAATTTTTCTAAGAAGTGTAGGTTAAGTGGAGGAGGGAAAGTGGGAAAAGCACCAGTAGTTATAGCATTGATTGCAAAGGTACCAAAGCTTAGGCAACAGCCTGCCAAAGCACAGTTTGCAACAATGGGTTGTTATAATTGCCACCAGTTAGGTCATATAGTCAGAGATTGTCTGATGCTACAGAAAGGAAGACATCTTGGGTTTTCGCACTTGCTTCAGCGCCTTCCACTTTTGTAGCTGCAAATGGGAAGCTAGTTTTTGATGGTATATTATTTATTTATGGTATTCATTTTCGTTTTTTGTTTGATACTGGTGCTTTTCATAGTTTTATTTCTAGTAACCTTGTTGATAAACTGAAACTAGAAATAGTTATGGCTTTTGACTTTATTTGTGTGTTGAACCCTGTGGAGAGCTCGACCAACCTTAGCATGATATGTTTAGAAGTTCTAGTTACTTGTTATGGCCAACTCCTTCCTTGCGATATGTATCTTGTTTTTCTAGGATTTGATGTATTAGTTGGGATGGATTGGTTATCTCGGTATGGTGCATTTCTAGATTATGTTAAGTGGACTGTTGTGTTGAAGAAGGAAGGGGGAACTCTAACGATGTCTTGTGAAGGACCTAATTCGCTTATGAGTAGTTTTCATTATCCTCTTAATATGGTGGAAAAGGAGTTGGGGTCAATTTTTGTTGTGCATGAGTTTGCGGATGTGTTCAAAGAGGTGTATAGTTTACCACCTTACCATGAGATTGAAATTCGCATTAATTTGGTTTGAGATGCTAACCCATTGTGTTGCCTGTGTATAGGCTATCATCAAAGGAGAAGTAAGAGTTAGCTAACCAGGTCAGCAATTTGTTGTGCAAATTCTTGATCTGACCTAGTCGATCGAACTGTGGAGCACCCGTCGTCTTTCCTATGAAGGCGGACGGTTCCTTAAGACTTTATGTGGATTACTTTGAGCTCAATAAGTGAATTATTAGGAACAAGTATCCATTTCCTAGGATATATGACTTGTTCAATCGACTGCATGGTGCTCTAGTATTTTCTCAACCAGATCATGCCATAGGATTTCATCAGATGAGGGTAGCAGAGGTGAGTGCACCTTTGACGGCTTTCAGGCCTAATAAGTTTTATGAGTGGTTGGTTATACCGTTCGACATAACCAATACTCCATCATATTTTGTGTACTTGATGAATTGGGTTTTCAGGGATGCATTAAATAAATTTATGCTTGTTTTGATTAATGATGTTATAGTCTACCTGAGAGGGAGCATATTCGCCATTTGAGGATTTTACTTGAAACATTAAGAGAACATGTGTTAAAAGCTAAGTTCTACAAGTGCCGCTTTCAGTAGTTTGAAGTTTGGTTCTTAGGATATGTTGTCTTGACAAAGGGTATTTCTATAATCCAATAAAGGCTGTGGCTATTCAAGATTGGAAAAGCCCAGAAAATGCAATCAAAATTTGGAGCTTCTTAGGATTGGCAAGTTATTATTGAAGGTTTATTCAGGATTTCTCGAAGATTGCTTCATACTTGACAAATTTGACCAAAAAAGATGTTAAATTTGTTTGGACAAATAAATCTGAGAAAGCATCCAAAGAGTTGAAGGTAAGGTTGATTAGTGCTCCTGTTCTAATTGTTCTGAATTGGGGTGAGGGTTTAACTGTTTATACAAAAGCTTGTAGGACAGGTTTAGGTGTAGTGTTGATGCAGTATGGAAGGATTGTTGCTTATGCCAGCTGATAACTGAAGCTGCATGAATCATGGTATCCGACCCTTGACTTCGAGTTATTAGCGGTTGTATTTGCATTGAAAATGTAGGGGCATCACTTACTTGGTGAGAAGTTTGAGTTGCACACGGACCACAAATCCTTAAATTATCTTTTCATCCAAAAAATCTCAACATGAGACATCAATGGTAGTTAGAGTTTCCTACGGCTTATGATCCTGATATTTTGTATACGTTCGAAAAGCGAATGTTGTAGCTAATGCACTTAGTAGGAGGTATGCGACTATGACAAATGTAAAAGTATTCCCGACCTTTATTAGTCGTACTGAAGGTAATCAACTGAGAGATCTTCATATTGCAAGGGGAGCTAAATCGGTAAGTGAGAATGAGGCATTGGAGAGGTGGCCGATATTCATGGATGATAACCGTGGTATGTTAAGGACGAATGAAAGGTTGTATGCTTCGGATATTGATCGGATTAGGCAAGAGATATTGGCGGAGAGTCATCATTCTAGACTTACGATACATTCAGGAGTTACCAAGATGCATCAGGATATGAAGCAGACTTTTTGGTGGAAGGCATAAAGTGAGATGTTTCCCTTTATTATGAGTATGTGTTTTAACTGCCAACAAGTCAAAGGTAGTGTAACAACCTTCCTTTCTATGCTGTACAAATAAATAAATTTAATTAAAAAAAATTATCAACTTCAATATTTTGTACTTATATTTTTATACTAAAAATAATGTTTAGTTAATTATATTCTATTTAATAAATTTTTTTGATTTATTAACTTAAACTAAATTAATGAATTCTTTTTGGATAATTTATTAAAATTAAATAAAATGTTTTAATCGGTATAAAATATTTTGAATGTGGAGATAATTTTTATATATGATTGAAATAGTTGGAAAATAAATTTATTTTGTAATAGTACAATAAATAATTAAATAGAAATTAATAAATATTGAATTGAATAAAATTGTCTAATTATCGAAATATAATTTGTGGAGTGAGGTATAATTTAATCTAAACTAGGCTGAAATATATTTATAAGTATTCAAATTTAAGTGTGAAAGAAATTAATTAAAACTATATTAAATTTGAATTTATGGCCTAAAATTATTAAGTCTGTTTCTTTTCTTCTTAATTCTAGAAGCTTCTCCATATCTAACCCTTCAAGCCCATGCCCGCATACCCGTTCTTCTCTTTTATTTTAGAGCGCCAACCGTCTTTTGGAAACTAAAATAGTTTGAAAGAAAAAACCAAAGCGCATACACTAAAGCTCGCTGACTAAAGGAGGAGCATCGGTTAGCTTCAAAATCCAATGAGGCATGCATTGGCGAGTATTCATTTAGAGGTTGCATTTTATGAACGTCGCTGTGTGCATTTTATGAAAGATCAGAGTTCGACGGAACTCGACTCGGGTCACACAATATATTTATAACTGTTGATTGGTTGATAAATATTCTTGGAGTAATTTTACTCCGTAATCTATATATTGAGACATTTATTTACTTTCTTATTTTAAAAGGATGTTTTGAAAAGTTATGAAAAATTTACTTTTTGATTTTGTAATTATATTAGAAGTATTTTAGAAATAATTTATTTTTATTCAATTTAGCTATTTTTATATTTGCAAATATAATTTTAATTATAAATATATATATAAGTCTAGTTTTCTTTTGGGTATAAAACTCGTTTTAGAATCAATATTAGAATATATTATAAGTTTGGAGTTTTTTAAGGAAAAATAAAATATATCTCTATTTTATAAATTATATTTTGAAACTAATAATGTTATTTTCAATAAATTTTCTTAATTCATATTAGAATGTTCTGAAATTATTTAATAGTTTGAGATACAACTATTTTGAATTTAAAACGATTGATTTGAATTATATTTGAAGGATTGAAATAAAAGTAGAATTATTTTAGAAGTTATAGATTATTTCAAAGTAGAATTTAACTACACAAAATTAAATAGTAATTTCTATAAATATATTTGATTCGTTAAATGATTTTTAATGTTTTATAAGTATATAAACAAGAATTTGAATGTAAATTATAACGTTAGATTCTTATTTTTGGTATTGTTCAAATAGCATGAAGTTATTTAATATATAAATATTTTACTAGTTACATTAGTTCTAAAATATAAAATTGATCAAAAAAAGTTTTATTTAAATTATCAATTTAATGAAAAGAAAGTTATAATTGGTTTTAAATATTTACTTAAAGATTATATAATTTTTGAAAATAAGGAATATTTTCTATTTAATATTTTAAGTATTTTAACATTTATTTTATATTTAATTAGTATAATTAATAGTATAAGATGTTTATTATATATATATATGTTAAAATAATATATTACTACACTTTTATGATTTATTATTTCTTTCACATCGATTTTGTTGTTATAAATGATTTATTACTAAATAATGATTTGATTATACATACATTCATACATACATATATTTATTTATTTATTTGTTTGTTTAAGTGAATATTAGTCACGTATCCCTAAAACCAAAGTTAATTCAAACGGCATCCTCCCTATAAAAAAGTTGTAAAGCGTGTCCCTGTAATTATTTTATTGTAGCAGCATGTATTTTTCGTGTTTTTTGCGTCAGTGCTTAAAAAAATCAAAAATTGTAAATATTATAACTAGGTTTCTGAAAAAAAAGAAATTGTAGGCATATCTGCAATTATTCCATATAATTGTAAATATGTTTGCAATTATTCACTGAATAATTGCATTCGATATACATTGCAATTATTCCACATAATTGCAGACATGTAAGCAATTATTCACTGAATCACTACGTTGAATAAAAATCTATATAATTGTAGACATGTCTGCAATTTTTTCATATATTTGCCGATTTTATGCAATTATTCACTGAATAACAGCACCTTGATTTAACAATTAGGATATTTACATAAATATCTGCACTTATTCTTTAAAATTGCAGACACATCTGCAATTTTTAATTGCAAAGGCATGCTATCCAGAATAAGTGCAGACATGTCTGCAATTATTCCCCAAAATTGCATACATGTCTACAAGTATTCCTTAAACATACTATGTGCCATTTTTTTCCTTTACGTCCTTGTTTTTTGATTTTTTGACATGAATACGAAGATAAATATTAATTGAAATAAGTTTTGAAATTTGGAAGGTTTTTTTTTTATATGTTTTTTGATGATTTTCGAGAAATAAGGACCTAATTTACATATTTTTTCCACCGGTTTTTTTTATGAATTTTGAAACCTATCAAGGACCTGTGCCAAAAGCATCCTTTATTTAATTGGCTCTTTTGTACTTTTCAGATTTCTCCTTTATTTTATGTTGACCGGATTTATAAAACGATTCATCATTGATATTGATTTGATTTGTGATTTGATATGTTACGATGATGATGTCCTTTTATTTGATTCCATTATATTTAATTCTGTGTGATGAGAAATCTGAATAAATGGAGATATAATACCATATGATATAGGATGTAATATCCCGGAATTTTGGACAATTTAAATTTAATAATCTGAGTTTAAATTTAAATTGAATTGATAATTTTTGTTAATAAAGTTGATTTGATTTTAATAATCTTCTTCATTTAAATATTTAATTTGTGAATTTATTTTTAATAAGTTAATAAATTGTTTTCTATTTAAATAATGTATATGTATTTATGTATATTTCAATAGACAAGATTGTTTTTAATTAAATTTGTATAGCATGTTTTAATGTTTTAAAAATAGGAATTGTGATTTATTTTAATATTAAGCTTTTCAAAAATATTTTATAAAATACTCTATGATTTTAAATATGTAAGATAAATATTTTATTGGTTTAAAATTCATTTTAACTTAAGTTGTATATTAAAATAAGTTATAAAATGTTTGTATTCTTTTTAAAATATTAATTGATAAATTTGATTTGTTAATTTAATTTGTACATTTAAAATACAATTCTAAATATGAACATGCATTCATTAAGTTAATTTTCTTTAACACATAATTAAATAACAAAACCATTCAAAAGACATGTGTAAGTTATTGTAAACTCTTATATAAATTTATTGTAATTGTTTAAAGGAATAAGAACTAATTAATTTGATCTAAATATTCATTAGCCTTAATTAAAATAAACAAAAACCATTTAAGATACATGTGTAAGCATACTAAAATCCTAGATGAACATGTGTTGTGAATTTAAATATGAGAATTAACATGTGTCCATTTATTTTACATGTGTCATTATTTATTTTTATTTTCTTTAATTTTAATCTAAAATCAAACATTGTTATAAAAGCTTGCATTCTTTCTTCCCTTGTTTTTTTCTCATTTTCATTTCTTAACTAAAGAAAATATTCTCAGCTGAGAAATTTTGTTCATCTCTTCAAATGCACTTCTCAAATCTGTAACATTTCAGATTTTAAAAAAAAAAATCAAACTCCATTTTCAAGTTTGCATATCAATCCCTATAAACAAAAATACAAGCATGCATCCACTTTCTTTAAAATCTGCATCCAAAAAGCCTGCAACTCCTCTTAAAAAACCTGCATATTTCTTTAATCTGAAAACAAAGGCCTACATGCAACAATCTTCAGTTCAACTCCTCAAAACTCTGGAAATAAAGCAAGCATGCATTCCTTTTCAAACACCTGCATTTACAAATTTCAAACCTATAACTCCTCAAACCCAAATTACAAACTGCATGCATTCACTTCCTTTAAAATCTGGAAAAATAAATCAAGCCTGCATCTCAATTTTTAGTCAAGAAATCAACCTACATGCAACAACTTCAAGTTAGAAAGATGTCTGCATTTTTTTCAAATGAATCTGGGGATTTGCATCTGCATTCAAATTGGAAGCATGTATAAAACAAAAGATTGGAAAGCATTAAAACAAGAGGCCTGCATTCATGAAACTGTGCTCTGCATGATGTAAAAATCAAGTTCTTTCTGCATAATTCAATCAGTGCTCTGCATCTTTCAGAAAAAAAAATGAGGTGAGTAACAAATTCTTTTCTAAAATTTAAATATATGAATTATGGTTGCCTGATTTAGAAACTGGAATATGAATACTTGTTATAACTGCATTGTTATGTATATTTATATATGATTGTACTTCTGGTGGTATGAATCTTCTTGTTGTTTATTTACAGAATCTACCCTGTGTAGTTTTTGTTCAAGTTTAAATATCTTGATTTAATCATTATTAAATCTGAGTTTCAAATGAAACTTGTTAGATAAATTTCAAACTTTAATTTAGGATTTTACTTAGTTAAATAACCTTAGGTTGTATCTGGAAATTGAATCAAAGGATCAGGTTCAACTAAGTGAAAATCTAAGTGTCACAACCTATTGATTCAGGGTTATATATCAAAACATTATACAAAAATTTGATTTTTAAAAACAAAATTTCAATTTATAGAGCTGTGTATATAGTGCAGTTTCAAACATACTGTATATTACCAATTGGTCATGTTCAGATGATGCATGCTATTAAATTGATTGAATTTGATTCTTTGGATAGAGTAGCCATCATAGATTATAGCAAAAATATTTAATTGGATTAAAATTAAATATTGATGTTGAAATTGGGGTTTTTGATTAAGAACCCTAGATTTCACTGGGTTCAAGAAATTGGGTGCTGCGGCTTTCATACTTGATCGAGCTCTATGATTTTTGGGGTGATGGTAGATGATGGATATTCGAAGTCATCACTGAAGTTTGGGTGGAGATGATGGCCGGAGGTGAGTGGGATCGTCGTTGACAGGTTTGAGTGTAGTGGGTGTTTTATGTTCCAGGTTTGATACTGGAACTCGAATGCAAATTCGAGTTGGTTTTGAGCAAGATGATGATTTAGGGAAGATGGGGGGTTGCTGGACATTGTGAGGCGATGGTCGATGATGATCAGAGGTGATCGAAGGCTCTGTACATGTGCACAGAGAAAGGGGATATTTTGGTGATGATGGTGGTGCAGTTTTAGTTGCAGAGTTTTTTTACTCGGGACGGACTCGGGTAAATGGGAAGATGACTCGAAGTAAGGCAGTGATTGACTCGAAGTTATTAGGTGGTAGCTCGGGTAATTTGTGTTACAGTTTTTTTGAGCAGAGCCTGTTTCTTTCAGGTTTTGATATTTTAAAAAGTTTTTAAAATATAAATTTAAAACCTGAACTAAGCATTAAATTTAAAATGAATGTAAATATGAATTCAAGAGTTTGAATTCTGCTTATTTGGAAACAATTTGAGTTTTTAAAATGTAAATGTTGCAGTTTTTAAAAGTTGATCAAAACTGTTTTCCAGGTTTTTTAAAAAAATTTAAGTAGGAAGTAAATTGAAGAATAAAAATCTGAATCAGGTCTTGAATCTAAAGTTGGATTTGTATTCAGTAAAGTTTAAAATTTAGAGCTTTGAATTAAATTTGAAATGCTTTTAAATTCAAACTTGATTTTAGAACAAAAACAGAAACTGTTTTTCTGTGATTAGATTAAAAAGTAAATTTCAAATTTGTAAAATGAAATTCAAACAGGAAGTTTAAACCTGAAAGTTAAATTTGAAGTAATTAATTTAATTCTTGAATTTGAAAATATTTTGAATTCTAGAATATAATATGATAAACTAAACAGAAACTGTTTCTGTTTTTATGTTTTAAATTGAAAAGCAAAATTTAAAAGACAACTAGAAATTTAAATAAGTTCAAACCTGGAAAATTTAAAGTATGGAACTTAGCAAATAAATCTAAGTTTGAATTTAATTTAGAAACTGGAAATTAGAATTTAGACTTTAAACTTTTAAATGTATAAAGAACATTGGTTTGAATTTAAAACTATAAGTTTAAATTTATGGAATAAGGTTTAAAATGAGGTTAAATTCAGTTTAGCCTGGAATTTGACTTTTATAACAATTTTTAAGATTTAAACAAGTTTTTAAATTTTACATTTTGTTTTAACCATTTTTGGAAAAGTTTAAATGATTTGCATTAGAAATGAAGATGGGATGTAAGTAAAGATTTAAAATTTTAAGTTTGAATTTGAAATGAAAATTTGAATTGTGTTCAGTTTGAAAATTTAAAAAGAATTTTTAAATTTGAATTTTTGTTTGAAACAATTTGTTTAAAATACTTTGTTAAAGAAGAATGTTCCTTGAATTTGAACTTAAGAAATTGATTTCATTTAGATTATTAATTTAATTTTAAATGGAATATTAATTATTTAATTAATTAATAATGTGGATGTTTAATTAAGTAATTAATGATTTTTAAGTTGATTAATTAAGATTTGAGATTAATTAATTAAGGTTAATTAATCTATAATTAGGAATGGTTAATTAAATTTTAATTTATGATTAAGATTTATTTAATCAAGTAATTAATGTTAATTTAGATTTTAATTAACACTTAATTAATTAATAATTAGAGTTTAATTAAATTGTAATTAAATATTAGTTAATTTATAATTAATAATGATTAATTATAAGTTAATTTCTTAATTAAGTAATTAAGAAAGGTTAATGAAGGTCATTAACTTAAGATTATTTAACAATTAATTAATGTGGTTAATTTTAATAGTTAATTAGATTAATTAATTAATAATAATCAATTGTTTAATTACTTAATGAAAGTAATTAATGAATTAATTACTTAGTGTAATTAATTTAATTAATGTAATTAGTTTAGATTAATTAAGTTTAATTAATTTAAACATTTGTGAATTGTTGATAATTACTTTATGTAATTAATAAATTTATAATTACTTAAGGAAGTAATAAATTAATAATTATAGGATGTAATTAAAGATATTAATTATAGAAGTAATTTTGATTTAAATTACTTTGAAAATTAATCAAGTGATTAATGAAGATAATTAATTAAGGGTAATTAAGTTATGGGAGGAGTAATTAAAATAGTTAATTACTAATTGGATATTAATCATGGGTGATTAATATATATGGTTTAAGTTGAAGATTAATTACTTATGTAATTAATTTATATTAGAGATTGATTAAATGAAATTAGAAATCATTAATTAATTAATTAATGATGTAATTTGGAATTGATTAATTAAGGTATAATTAATATTAAATGCTAATTACTTATTGTAATTAGGGAATTATTAATCAATAAGGATTAATTGAAATGAATATTGAGACGATTTATAAATTGATTTATAATCAATTGATGATTAAGATAAGCAGGATTTGATGATGAAATGATTAATTTAATTTATTTTAAATTAATTAGAGAGTAAGTAATTAATTTAATTCATTTTAAATTAATTATAGAATGGAATGATCATTAGATAGTTGCTTATGTTTGATGATTGGTATTGATTGGTATGGTTTGTAATCTCAGTTATGAGATTAGTAGTGTATGTGATATGTATGCATTGGTTGCTTTTGGATGATAGTATGGATATCTGATTATGATATGAATTATCTGTTGGTAATGATAATGTTGATTATCTATTGTGTTGTGAATTATCTATCTATGTATATTTAGATAATGAATTGAATTGTTTTAAACTTAAAACAACTTGGACCTTAAAAGACACGCTTTGGATTCGATGAGACCGGGATCGGGTTTCCATATTTGGGATCCGAAAACCACATCGATTCCAAATAACGTTAGGTCGTGAATCCAAATGGAGCGAGTGAAGACTCGAGGTGTAAGGGCTATACGTCAGTATAACTCTGTGGGTGATTCCGTAATGAGTTTGACGGAATAGTGCTTATAGATTCGAGATGGAGATTCAGAGTGCAAGGGTTATTGTCGTTAACTCTGAGGGTGATTCCAATACGAGTGTAACGAGATAATGCCTTCGGTTTCGTTCGAACCCGGAACGAACTTGTATGGATTGAATGCTTTCAGAACATCGTCAGGTGGACGATGAGCATTCTAAGTGATATGTTCTATAAAGGTAATCGTAGCCTCAAGCCTCATCAACCGGGAATGGCTAAAACAGGGGAGGTGCAGCAAAGCTTCGTGGGTAGCCCCCACTTGAGAGCAAGATTTATCCCTGTCTAGAGGTCCCTTTATTTTCGGCTTAGTGGTGCGGTTGCTGATCACAACTGCGGGGTAGTCTTGTTTGGAACTGTTCAGTAAGGAACGGGTCCGGCTTTGTGTTGCAGGGGATGAAGGGAGTAATCCTCGGTACGGTGATCTAGGCCACGTACTGTGACGGGCGGTACCCCAGTAGCCCTGCCATTGATGGAATCCAAAATCCAATAAGTGCCAACGGTTTTGATTGTATTACCCACTTTTGTGGCTAGTAGCTGGAATTTAATGAATGTAACAATTTCGGCTATTTCTTATTTATTTGAAAACCCTAGACACTATTATAATATCATCGGATTTCCTATCAAATGTTTTGGTTAGCGTAAGGTAAAAACTTTTCCATGTTTATGTGTGGGAAGTCTTACGTGATACCTTTTCTTTTCAAAGATTTTTTCAAAGTTAAGCAACTTTAACCTGTTACTCACACCAGACCCATGTCTGACCCGGAGTTATTTCTGTTTTTCCATAACTCTTGGGTACTCAAATTTTTATGAGTAGCCAAGGGAATTCAGGTTAGGATTCAGGATTGCTTTGACGAATTGTGAAGGAGCATAATGGAGCAGGAGGCTTCTGCGTATAGTTATAAATTCCGCTGTGTTGGTATCTCTGAGTGTTTGTGTTTGTGATTGAGATGTAATAACTAGACAGGTGTTTATAACTGTCTAGTATGTGTTGTATATGTCTGTGTAACTCTGATATTTGATGTATACTATGTAATACTTTGGTTATTAATATAATTTATTCGTTCCGCTGTTGAGATTCTTGTGTTGTTTCTTCTTTCTCTTCTTTCTTTCTTCTTCTATCCCTTTCTTTCTTAATTCACGGTGCGGCTTCCTGGTATTTGGAAGCCGGGTCGTGACTTTTGGTATCAGAGCTGAAGGTTGAGTGAATACCTAGGCTCTGAAGTGTGTCTTTCTTTAGGGAGCGTTAGGTTGAGTGAATACCTAGGCTCTGTAGTGATGTCTATCTTGAGAGAGCGTACTTGTATTTTTATTATATATATATAATTGGTTCTACCTATTTGTTGGATTACCTGTTCAGGTTTTCCAATGTAAGTTATAAAGGTAGATGAGGTAGAAGTGTGTGTAACACGATTACCATTGGTTGGAGTTTGATGGATGAGGTTGGAAGTGTTTTGTCGAGACTGTAGACCTAATACCGTCTCGAGTGAGTTTTGTTTAGTTTAAGGACTTCATCGATCTCTGAAGGAAACTTGTAAAGGTTCGGAGTTCCTCTTTGAAGTGCAGAATTGTGTTTGTATCTGTCGGTAGGGCAGAAGCCGGTGAGTGATGATATCTTGATATCTCAGGAAGTAGTAGCTACGTGAGGAGATGCAGTGACTATGGACATTTCCGAAGATGTTTCTTTGGAATAAGAATAAGAGGTGAGTCTGCTCGATGATGTGGCTGAGTTTAGCTGAGTCTTCTGAGTTGGTAAGGAGTCTTCTGGCTGGGCAGTTTTTCTGAAGTGGAGTTCAGAAGCAGCAGAGTGGATCCGTTTCTCTGGTAAGTTGGCTAGGCCAGCATAAGCTGTTCTGTTTGGTAGAGAGAGAGCAGTTTCTTTGGATTTAGGCTGGGTTGATCGCAAAAGTGACTTGCGATAGTTAAGTGTTCTTTTGGAACTGGTGGTTCAGTTTGTAGATGGATGGTTCCTTGAGATATAAGTTGGTGAAGCAACTCAGGGCTGGGAGGAACATCTGAGTTTTCTTTATGGATATGGGGAACCATATTTCTGTGCTGGGTTGTCTGGTCTGTGCTTGTGCTTTTCGTCAGCATTTTCTTCTGTTTCGGATCAGAGTTGTGCAGCGGAAGCAGTTTGGGAATGCTTCTGTTTTGTTTTTCTCAGATAAGGAGAAGTTTGTTCTGTCTTCTGTTGTTGAGAAGCTGAGTGTGTGTACTTGGTTTTTAGGTGATCATGAGAAGATCATTGGATTGTTTTTGATTCAGTCTGTTTCTGATGGAATCAGCAAGAGTTAAGCTGATCAGGATGAGTGTTGGTAGCCCAGGATCGTCCGAAGAAGTTTTTTATGGATAAGAGGCAGAGAATTTGGATTCTGGAATCGGAGATTTGATTTGGGATAAGTTTTTCTCTGATTCGAGGAGCTATAGTTTGGGAAGCTAGCTCCGTAGTGTTTTGGTTTCTTCTGTGTTTTGGTTAGATCAGTGTTTGATTTTCTGGAGTTGGATTGCCGGTTTGGATAACTGGGATTCAGAGTGTTTTACGTATCTCTGAGGGAGTACGTATTTGATATTTCTGGTTGTAGAACCAGCAGTTTAGGATGCTCTGTTTGTTGAGACAGACTCGTTTGTAGTCTGATATTCTGTATAGAATTGTTGTTAGGAGCTCTATAGCTTAGTAGTATTGATTGATTGGATTCTATAGAGCGAGTATCCCGATATATATATATATACCGGGGAAACTCGTAAGGGTTATATCCAAAATTCTTTTGGATAACTAGATTTGTTTTGATTGTGTGAATTGGTTGCTTTGGTTGTTGGCATATGTTTAACATATGCTGTGTTTTAAAATAAAATCTGTAAATAGATTATTAAATTGCCTTTGTTTTAAATTTCGGGGACGAAATTCTTTTAAGGGGGAAGGATTGTAATATCCCGGAATTTTGGACAATTTAAATTTAATAATCTGAGTTTAAATTTAAATTGAATTGATAATTTTTGTTAATAAAGTTGATTTGATTTTAATAATCTTCTTCATTTAAATATTTAATTTGTGAATTTATTTTTAATAAGTTAATAAATTGTTTTCTATTTAAATAATGTATATGTATTTATGTATATTTCAATAGACAAGATTGTTTTTAATTAAATTTGTATAGCATGTTTTAATGTTTTAAAAATAGGAATTGTGATTTATTTTAATATTAAGCTTTTCAAAAATATTTTATAAAATACTCTATGATTTTAAATATGTAAGATAAATATTTTATTGGTTTAAAATTCATTTTAACTTAAGTTGTATATTAAAATAAGTTATAAAATGTTTGTATTCTTTTTAAAATATTAATTGATAAATTTGATTTGTTAATTTAATTTGTACATTTAAAATACAATTCTAAATATGAACATGCATTCATTAAGTTAATTTTCTTTAACACATAATTAAATAACAAAACCATTCAAAAGACATGTGTAAGTTATTGTAAACTCTTATATAAATTTATTGTAATTGTTTAAAGGAATAAGAACTAATTAATTTGATCTAAATATTCATTAGCCTTAATTAAAATAAACAAAAACCATTTAAGATACATGTGTAAGCATACTAAAATCCTAGATGAACATGTGTTGTGAATTTAAATATGAGAATTAACATGTGTCCATTTATTTTACATGTGTCATTATTTATTTTTATTTTCTTTAATTTTAATCTAAAATCAAACATTGTTATAAAAGCTTGCATTCTTTCTTCCCTTGTTTTTTTCTCATTTTCATTTCTTAACTAAAGAAAATATTCTCAGCTGAGAAATTTTGTTCATCTCTTCAAATGCACTTCTCAAATCTGTAACATTTCAGATTTAAAAAAAAAAAATCAAACTCCATTTTCAAGTTTGCATATCAATCCCTATAAACAAAAATACAAGCATGCATCCACTTTCTTTAAAATCTGCATCCAAAAAGCCTGCAACTCCTCTTAAAAAACCTGCATATTTCTTTAATCTGAAAACAAAGGCCTACATGCAACAATCTTCAGTTCAACTCCTCAAAACTCTGGAAATAAAGCAAGCATGCATTCCTTTTCAAACACCTGCATTTACAAATTTCAAACCTATAACTCCTCAAACCCAAATTACAAACTGCATGCATTCACTTCCTTTAAAATCTGGAAAAATAAATCAAGCCTGCATCTCAATTTTTAGTCAAGAAATCAACCTACATGCAACAACTTCAAGTTAGAAAGATGTCTGCATTTTTTTCAAATGAATCTGGGGATTTGCATCTGCATTCAAATTGGAAGCATGTATAAAACAAAAGATTGGAAAGCATTAAAACAAGAGGCCTGCATTCATGAAACTGTGCTCTGCATGATGTAAAAATCAAGTTCTTTCTGCATAATTCAATCAGTGCTCTGCATCTTTCAGAAAAAAAAATGAGGTGAGTAACAAATTCTTTTCTAAAATTTAAATATATGAATTATGGTTGCCTGATTTAGAAACTGGAATATGAATACTTGTTATAACTGCATTGTTATGTATATTTATATATGATTGTACTTCTGGTGGTATGAATCTTCTTGTTGTTTATTTACAGAATCTACCCTGTGTAGTTTTTGTTCAAGTTTAAATATCTTGATTTAATCATTATTAAATCTGAGTTTCAAATGAAACTTGTTAGATAAATTTCAAACTTTAATTTAGGATTTTACTTAGTTAAATAACCTTAGGTTGTATCTGGAAATTGAATCAAAGGATCAGGTTCAACTAAGTGAAAATCTAAGTGTCACAACCTATTGATTCAGGGTTATATATCAAAACATTATACAAAAATTTGATTTTTAAAAACAAAATTTCAATTTATAGAGCTGTGTATATAGTGCAGTTTCAAACATACTGTATATTACCAATTGGTCATGTTCAGATGATGCATGCTATTAAATTGATTGAATTTGATTCTTTGGATAGAGTAGCCATCATAGATTATAGCAAAAATATTTAATTGGATTAAAATTAAATATTGATGTTGAAATTGGGGTTTTTGATTAAGAACCCTAGATTTCACTGGGTTCAAGAAATTGGGTGCTGCGGCTTTCATACTTGATCGAGCTCTATGATTTTTGGGGTGATGGTAGATGATGGATATTCGAAGTCATCACTGAAGTTTGGGTGGAGATGATGGCCGGAGGTGAGTGGGATCGTCGTTGACAGGTTTGAGTGTAGTGGGTGTTTTATGTTCCAGGTTTGATACTGGAACTCGAATGCAAATTCGAGTTGGTTTTGAGCAAGATGATGATTTAGGGAAGATGGGGGGTTGCTGGACATTGTGAGGCGATGGTCGATGATGATCAGAGGTGATCGAAGGCTCTGTACATGTGCACAGAGAAAGGGGATATTTTGGTGATGATGGTGGTGCAGTTTTAGTTGCAGAGTTTTTTTACTCGGGACGGACTCGGGTAAATGGGAAGATGACTCGAAGTAAGGCAGTGATTGACTCGAAGTTATTAGGTGGTAGCTCGGGTAATTTGTGTTACAGTTTTTTTGAGCAGAGCCTGTTTCTTTCAGGTTTTGATATTTTAAAAAGTTTTTAAAATATAAATTTAAAACCTGAACTAAGCATTAAATTTAAAATGAATGTAAATATGAATTCAAGAGTTTGAATTCTGCTTATTTGGAAACAATTTGAGTTTTTAAAATGTAAATGTTGCAGTTTTTAAAAGTTGATCAAAACTGTTTTCCAGGTTTTTTAAAAAAATTTAAGTAGGAAGTAAATTGAAGAATAAAAATCTGAATCAGGTCTTGAATCTAAAGTTGGATTTGTATTCAGTAAAGTTTAAAATTTAGAGCTTTGAATTAAATTTGAAATGCTTTTAAATTCAAACTTGATTTTAGAACAAAAACAGAAACTGTTTTTCTGTGATTAGATTAAAAAGTAAATTTCAAATTTGTAAAATGAAATTCAAACAGGAAGTTTAAACCTGAAAGTTAAATTTGAAGTAATTAATTTAATTCTTGAATTTGAAAATATTTTGAATTCTAGAATATAATATGATAAACTAAACAGAAACTGTTTCTGTTTTTATGTTTTAAATTGAAAAGCAAAATTTAAAAGACAACTAGAAATTTAAATAAGTTCAAACCTGGAAAATTTAAAGTATGGAACTTAGCAAATAAATCTAAGTTTGAATTTAATTTAGAAACTGGAAATTAGAATTTAGACTTTAAACTTTTAAATGTATAAAGAACATTGGTTTGAATTTAAAACTATAAGTTTAAATTTATGGAATAAGGTTTAAAATGAGGTTAAATTCAGTTTAGCCTGGAATTTGACTTTTATAACAATTTTTAAGATTTAAACAAGTTTTTAAATTTTACATTTTGTTTTAACCATTTTTGGAAAAGTTTAAATGATTTGCATTAGAAATGAAGATGGGATGTAAGTAAAGATTTAAAATTTTAAGTTTGAATTTGAAATGAAAATTTGAATTGTGTTCAGTTTGAAAATTTAAAAAGAATTTTTAAATTTGAATTTTTGTTTGAAACAATTTGTTTAAAATACTTTGTTAAAGAAGAATGTTCCTTGAATTTGAACTTAAGAAATTGATTTCATTTAGATTATTAATTTAATTTTAAATGGAATATTAATTATTTAATTAATTAATAATGTGGATGTTTAATTAAGTAATTAATGATTTTTAAGTTGATTAATTAAGATTTGAGATTAATTAATTAAGGTTAATTAATCTATAATTAGGAATGGTTAATTAAATTTTAATTTATGATTAAGATTTATTTAATCAAGTAATTAATGTTAATTTAGATTTTAATTAACACTTAATTAATTAATAATTAGAGTTTAATTAAATTGTAATTAAATATTAGTTAATTTATAATTAATAATGATTAATTATAAGTTAATTTCTTAATTAAGTAATTAAGAAAGGTTAATGAAGGTCATTAACTTAAGATTATTTAACAATTAATTAATGTGGTTAATTTTAATAGTTAATTAGATTAATTAATTAATAATAATCAATTGTTTAATTACTTAATGAAAGTAATTAATGAATTAATTACTTAGTGTAATTAATTTAATTAATGTAATTAGTTTAGATTAATTAAGTTTAATTAATTTAAACATTTGTGAATTGTTGATAATTACTTTATGTAATTAATAAATTTATAATTACTTAAGGAAGTAATAAATTAATAATTATAGGATGTAATTAAAGATATTAATTATAGAAGTAATTTTGATTTAAATTACTTTGAAAATTAATCAAGTGATTAATGAAGATAATTAATTAAGGGTAATTAAGTTATGGGAGGAGTAATTAAAATAGTTAATTACTAATTGGATATTAATCATGGGTGATTAATATATATGGTTTAAGTTGAAGATTAATTACTTATGTAATTAATTTATATTAGAGATTGATTAAATGAAATTAGAAATCATTAATTAATTAATTAATGATGTAATTTGGAATTGATTAATTAAGGTATAATTAATATTAAATGCTAATTACTTATTGTAATTAGGGAATTATTAATCAATAAGGATTAATTGAAATGAATATTGAGACGATTTATAAATTGATTTATAATCAATTGATGATTAAGATAAGCAGGATTTGATGATGAAATGATTAATTTAATTTATTTTAAATTAATTAGAGAGTAAGTAATTAATTTAATTCATTTTAAATTAATTATAGAATGGAATGATCATTAGATAGTTGCTTATGTTTGATGATTGGTATTGATTGGTATGGTTTGTAATCTCAGTTATGAGATTAGTAGTGTATGTGATATGTATGCATTGGTTGCTTTTGGATGATAGTATGGATATCTGATTATGATATGAATTATCTGTTGGTAATGATAATGTTGATTATCTATTGTGTTGTGAATTATCTATCTATGTATATTTAGATAATGAATTGAATTGTTTTAAACTTAAAACAACTTGGACCTTAAAAGACACGCTTTGGATTCGATGAGACCGGGATCGGGTTTCCATATTTGGGATCCGAAAACCACATCGATTCCAAATAACGTTAGGTCGTGAATCCAAATGGAGCGAGTGAAGACTCGAGGTGTAAGGGCTATACGTCAGTATAACTCTGTGGGTGATTCCGTAATGAGTTTGACGGAATAGTGCTTATAGATTCGAGATGGAGATTCAGAGTGCAAGGGTTATTGTCGTTAACTCTGAGGGTGATTCCAATACGAGTGTAACGAGATAATGCCTTCGGTTTCGTTCGAACCCGGAACGAACTTGTATGGATTGAATGCTTTCAGAACATCGTCAGGTGGACGATGAGCATTCTAAGTGATATGTTCTATAAAGGTAATCGTAGCCTCAAGCCTCATCAACCGGGAATGGCTAAAACAGGGGAGGTGCAGCAAAGCTTCGTGGGTAGCCCCCACTTGAGAGCAAGATTTATCCCTGTCTAGAGGTCCCTTTATTTTCGGCTTAGTGGTGCGGTTGCTGATCACAACTGCGGGGTAGTCTTGTTTGGAACTGTTCAGTAAGGAACGGGTCCGGCTTTGTGTTGCAGGGGATGAAGGGAGTAATCCTCGGTACGGTGATCTAGGCCACGTACTGTGACGGGCGGTACCCCAGTAGCCCTGCCATTGATGGAATCCAAAATCCAATAAGTGCCAACGGTTTTGATTGTATTACCCACTTTTGTGGCTAGTAGCTGGAATTTAATGAATGTAACAATTTCGGCTATTTCTTATTTATTTGAAAACCCTAGACACTATTATAATATCATCGGATTTCCTATCAAATGTTTTGGTTAGCGTAAGGTAAAAACTTTTCCATGTTTATGTGTGGGAAGTCTTACGTGATACCTTTTCTTTTCAAAGATTTTTTCAAAGTTAAGCAACTTTAACCTGTTACTCACACCAGACCCATGTCTGACCCGGAGTTATTTCTGTTTTTCCATAACTCTTGGGTACTCAAATTTTTATGAGTAGCCAAGGGAATTCAGGTTAGGATTCAGGATTGCTTTGACGAATTGTGAAGGAGCATAATGGAGCAGGAGGCTTCTGCGTATAGTTATAAATTCCGCTGTGTTGGTATCTCTGAGTGTTTGTGTTTGTGATTGAGATGTAATAACTAGACAGGTGTTTATAACTGTCTAGTATGTGTTGTATATGTCTGTGTAACTCTGATATTTGATGTATACTATGTAATACTTTGGTTATTAATATAATTTATTCGTTCCGCTGTTGAGATTCTTGTGTTGTTTCTTCTTTCTCTTCTTTCTTTCTTCTTCTATCCCTTTCTTTCTTAATTCACGGTGCGGCTTCCTGGTATTTGGAAGCCGGGTCGTGACTTAGGACTTCTAGTAACATTTCTTCATTTATTCCTTAGACTCGTTATATAGAAGATTATGAAGTTGGAATAGAGTTTGTGAGTTCTAAATAAATGATTAAGCATTATGCAGTGGCATGGGACGTTGTTATGATATTTTTTCGGTTATTTATTGTAAGCAGATGTCACTCTAGTTGTGGGTTCTGGGATATGTGGATTATGCTTATGTGTGGTGATGCTCGTTGTAGAGAAAGTCCATATGCTCGGTGTAGAGCAAGAATATATGCTCAGTGTAGAGCAAGTTTGTAGATTTTGAGTTTTGAGGGTGTATCCGCGTGTATGTTGTCTATCATGAAGTGCTCCAAGATATGATTATAAGTTAGCGGGAACCAGATGTCCAGTGTCCACCCTGGCGACCTGATTGTACGGTTACGCCCTAGATCTGTGACACTTTTATTATACTTTAGATGTGCATTATAGAATTTTAGAGAAAGGAAAAGTTGCCTTTAGAGTCTGTTACCATAGAGGTATGATTCAATTCATGACTAAGAGTCCTTGCGTTGACAAGCACAATAGGTGGATATAGTCACGATATTAGGGAGGTAATTGAAGACTGCAAGAGTAATTCTGGACGAAGTAGCCTTGGGCTCCTAGAGCAGGTAGGGTAGCTATTAGTCTCCCTTCTAGTTCTACACGAATTAGTAGATAAGTACATATTATTTATACACCTAAGCTAAGTATTAGAGCAGATCCGGGTTAACAGCCCAAGTGCTCTTGGAGATGGCAAATAGCCATATTATGGTTACATTGAGCAGTGTAACCTAGACATTATGAGATTATTGGGTGGTGTAACCCATACATTACAATTTGATTTCCATCACCATTTATTTCTATATGATAAGATGAAATTATATCTGGACAGATGTCTGAATATAGTGGATTCTCATATCTTTTACTGTATATGATTTTACTGATAGGCAGCTTATATTTGTATTGATGATGATATTTTATTTATTCAGAATGATAGATATATTTAGGCAGTGTTATGTTTTAGCCTAATTATACCTGCTAATATCTTACTTATTATGGATTTTTGAGTTTTGATTATGATTTCTAGATGTGTGATTCACCCATTCGATGTTGATTGAGTGGTTCCAGATTTGATGTGATTTTTTAAGGGTGATGGCATCTTTGTGCTTAGTTTCGAAGTTGTTGCCGTTTTGTTATACTATTATTTGTATGTCATCACTATTATACGTGCACATTATATATATAATGACCTCTAGATTTATGTATAGACTGACCTATGTGTTATTTATATAATACTCGATCAGCCCGAGACATTTCAGGTACATGGATGATGGGACTAGTTCATGTATTTTATGGGGATAGAGGAGACTAGTTATTCTTTGGTGTAGTACATCATTTCGTTTTGTATAGTCTCATTATATATATGACATTACGATGTATATTTTTGGATCATATATTATTTCTATGGTTCTGGATCTGTGTTATCTGATATTTACTGTATATTATATATTGTTCTATCCTAGAGGCACGCATATTTACTACTTTATACCGATACTATGTACATATAGATAAGTTAGTTTTTCAATATTTTAATATGTACCAGTGTTAATCCAAATGAATATTCACATGTGTACCCCATATAGCCTCGTTCTCCGTATATCTGAAAGTATTATCTAGAATACTCTTTAATAGTATGGGTATAGATGTGGGGTGTTACAGACAGCCATGAGAAGATAGTTGGATTGCTTCAACCACTTGAGATTTTAAAGTGGAAGTGGGAGCAAATATCTGTGGACTTCATATATGGACCACCTACGTCGAGAAAAGGTATTGAAGGCGGTTGTGTTATAGTGGCTCGACTAACGAAGGGTGCATGCTTCTTATTAGTGAAGACAATAAAGATAGCTTCAGATTTAGCTAAGATGTATGCTAAGGAGATTATAAGACTTCATGGAGTTTCTTGTGGTATCGTGAGCGATGGAGATCTAATATTCACTAGTCAGCTCTGGAAATGGTTGCATGCTGGCTTAGGGATGAAGTTGAGTTTGAGAACAACTTACCATTCATAGACAGATGAGAAGACAGATAGGGTTAACAGTGTATTGGAGGATTTTTTCAAGTTTTTATCTTAGACTTTTGTAGTCCTTTGGATGAGCACTTACCTCTTGTTGAGTTTTTTATAACAACACTTACCAGGCTAGCAATGGGATGGCACATTTTGAAGAATTATATGGTAGACCTAGTAAATCTCCATCGTGTTAGGTAGAGCCTGGAGATCGTTTAGTATTTGGGATATATATGAGTAGGGAGGAGATCGATAAAGTAACAATGATTCGAAAACGTATAAAGGAAGAGTAGAATAAGAGAAGAGTTCTGCACATGGGAGATGCAAAGATTTTAGTTCTCAGTTGGAGACTTTGTGTTCATAAAGGCTTCTCCAATGAGGAATGTTATTCAGTTTAGAAGGATAGAAGTTGGCTCCTTACTTTATAAGCTGTTTCCAATACTGAAGAGGATTAGTACACTTGCTTATAGGATCGAGTTATCGATTAGGCTATTGGATGTACATAATGACTTTCATGTATCACATTTTCCTAAGTACGTGCATGGTCCTTCTATTACAGTGGAAGCATTGTAGCAATAAGACATGGAGAATGAGCCTAACGTAACTATACTGAGACAACCTGTTTGCATTTGTTGATTGAATTACAAAGCAATTGAGGATGAAGGTTGTAAAGTTAATTAAAGTGCAGTGGAGCGATGACGCAAGGGATTTTACTTGGGAAACCAAGGATAGTGTGAGAGAGTCCTATCCTGAGTTGCTTCTAGATTAGTGATTTCTTATCATATTATAGCTTTTGCAGTGTACTCATGTCTGTGGTGGAGTCACTTATTATGAATTTTGGTTTGTATGTAGTTCCAGCAGTACTATATATATGCACTGGTTTCTTCTGTTCAATTGTGATGAATTTCTTGATTGTATTTTAGGGACGAAATATCTTAAGTGGAGGAGAATGTAACGATCTGCTATTTTGAACACTTCTTTTTTTGAATATCAGAACATTTGACATGACAACCGTCCTGCACCTTCGATATCCAGTATACATATGTAATGCGTTATGGAGGTACCCAGCCGATGTAGGATGGTAGCCAAGGATAAAAAGTAGAGAAAATACAAATCACTAAACCTGTAGAATATCTTATAGAGTACAGATAAATTATTATATAACAGCATAGATGTAAGGCAGGCGAGGTGATGATATGATCAAATGAACCGCAAATAAGAATATTAGGGTGCTTCAGGTTCACAGACTTTACAAAACTAAAATAAGGAGTTTATGCATTCCAAATCTCCATAATAAACTATATAACTTTCTCTAATAATAAAAGTACCTACATAGCTTGAGATAGTAAGCTCCAAGAATAGATATATGAAAGCATTTCCTTGTACTCGTACTCCGTACGGCTTCATGCGCTATCTAGACTTGCTATCCTAATCCACTCATTTAAGAGTACCTGAGATAATAAGAAGTAAAACATAAAACTTCGGATCGGGTAACAGTCTAGTGTGAGCGACATGTCATCTCAAAATACTATAAAAACTCGTATATAGTAAATAGGGTATGAACAGCCATACCTGACATGTCCCTGCATCCAAAAAGTTAGCACGTAAACATAATACATGTTACATTATGATCACAACTGGAAAATATGGGGCACCGCGGTATCACACAACATGCCAAGCACATAGCAAAAATAGCATCCATCACATAGCCTTGCATCTCTCACTCAGATATACGATAAGTCTCTCGTGTGCTAAACTCATTGCCCACGCAGATGGTTAGGGACTGGATACACGCAGACGTTCAAAATATAGGTACACAAAGACTAACCTGTCCCGTTAATGAGCATTACAACCACAGAGTACCCGCCAATCCCTTAGCACACATACCGATAATAGAACTACCCCATAGATGCTCAACTCTTGTCCATACAAATGGCTAAGGACTGGACACACGCAGACGTCTAACACATGTATATGCACAGACTATACTTGATACACACAGACTACCCTGTTCTACTGAGCGTCATAACCTCATGTTCTACCGTACGAACTATCACACATAACTCGTCCTTTCGATCCAACACCAGATGCTACAGTCACTCACCACATCAGGACATCGAAGTCATGTACTTCGTTTGGTTGCCATCCCAAAGTCATCCAAAGTCATCCTGAGGTCTTCCACCCTTAACCCAGGCCAGCCCCAAGACCTCCAAGCAACATCATGCCTTGCCACGAAGCCAATATCCTAAAGATTCATCTCCTATTTCGTTCGGTTCCCCATCATAACACTACCTAACCAAGCAACACCGAACAGGGTTTCTTATTCCACACCCCTACTAGCAGAGCCAACAACCACCGAGTGACATTTTCTATTCGGCCTCTTCACTAACCGAACCAACAACCACTGAATGACATTTCATGTTCGGCCTTCTCTCTAGCCGAGCCAACCACCTACCGAATACGTATTCTTGTCTGATCTTCCACCATCTGACCACAACGTGCTGACCCAATGCCTTCCTTTCCTGAAGTCAACCATCGAGCTATTCAACACTGGACTAAGACCCACCAAGCTATCCCATAATAGACCAAGCTCTACCGAACCAAAACTTGTAGCCCTTTTACCACTTCAACATCGCGCCGATTCCATCGCTACACTTAACACTTCAACCCTCATACATTGCCTATGCAACGATATGACTCCAAATGCTAAAGTCAATTCGTCAAAGTCTATCTCCATGGTTCATACCTCTAGTTCGCTATGATGAGTGTTTTCAACCATATAAGCATATAAACAAAACCCAAACATGAACCAAACAATATTCAAACATGTAAATCTCACAATCAATCATAGCAATCATCATACAAGGTACATATAACATAGCCTAAACATCTATCAGGAAATCACATATCCAAATAACATGTTTAAAATACCATAAATCCATTTTTCACGTTTTTACTGTAGGTTGGGTTTTAAAACAGTGTTAAAACTTAGTTTGACTTTGAAAATAGATTCGAAACATGTGAAAACCTATGTATACATATATAATAAGGTAAGAGATGATAAATCACTCACTAAATACCTAAAAAATGAAGATTAGCACACAAATCAAGGCAAATCCGAGAATCAACAGTAAAGATCCAATTTTCCCTCTCCAAAACTATAGACGTGAGATCCTTAATTAATTCCTATGCTAGTTTATCACTAATCTATGATTTAGACTTGATTTGGAGGAGAAAAGAGATGATTTTGGGTAGAGAATGGGTTAATGGAGGCTTAGATCAATGCGAGAAGGTGTAAAAGTGATTTGAGGATCATGGTTCAACCATATAAGATCTACAAACCCGAAATGGGTTAGAGGGTTTACCCCCAAATTCAAATTACCCACTAAACTGCTCCAAAACTGCTAATATTCAAACAGTCATATCTCCTAGATAGAAAGTCCAGTCGCTATTATGACCACTCACGAAAAAAGAAACCATTTTATCTTTTCAACGGAAGTGGTCTTGAATGCTAGTTCGGCTTATATCAAAAGTTTGCACGATACAAGTCTCCAGGGTAAAATTTTCCAAAAAAATTCTAAAGATAGGAAATGTTAGTAATAGGCATTTTCCAAAATAGAGTCATATGACCTCATATGGATTTAAAGATAATATTTTATGATCCTCCGATAAGTAAAAATACGAGTCATTACACTTACCCTCCTTTAGGAATTTATCCCTCAAAATCCCCAAGATAAACAAGGTAAAGTCAAACATAGCTACCCCGCATGCCAATCATCCACGAGCAGAAATGTCAAACATCAAACATGCATACAAAATAATAAATGATATCTACGCCTACCCTAGCATGCAAGATACTAAACTACTCTATATGATATCGATAGTGAAAGTATAAATAGAAGTCTCACTAAGTAAAGAACTTCGGATAAACGATCCTCATGTTCTCCTTAGCCTCCCAAGTACAATCGCCTTCGCTCTCACTCCATTGAGCCTATACCAACTCTACCATTTTCCTCTTAAGCTGCTTCGTATCTCGTTCGACAATACAAATAGGCCTACGAGGTCTCGATGCTTCTACTTTGATCTTAATGTCATCAAGCTAATTCGGTTGAACTATCATGCCTAAGTAATTCACAAACTTCCGCAAGTGAGGTACGTGGAACACATTGTGCACTTCCGCCATCTTCTGAGGCAGGACGACTCGACTCCATATGCTAAATTCTTGATCCTCTCAAGTATCAGAAAAGTACCAACGAATCTCGGTGCCAACTTCCCCTTAGTACCAAATCGGATAACATTCTTGAACGGAGAGATTTTGATAAACACCATGTCACCGATGGAGAACTCTAAATCATGTCTTCTCCTATCAGCGTAGCGCTTCTGTCTATCCTGAGCAGCTTTCATTCATTGCTGAATGATCTCGATCTTCTCTGAAATCTCTCTAATCATATCTGGACCAAGTATCAGTTTCTCCCCCGCTTCCCACCAATATGAAGGGGCAATGCATGGTCGGCTATACAACGCTTCAAATGGCGCCATATCTGTTATGGACCGATAAGTTTTGTTACATGCGAACTTACTAAGTGTAGATGGTCGTCCCATGAGCCACCAAAATCGAGAATGCAAGCTCGTAAGAGATCCTCCAGAATAAGATTCACCCACTCGGTCTGCCCATTTGTTTGTGAGTGATAAGCTATACTGAGATGCAGCTCCATCCCCAACTCATCTTGTAAGCTCGTCGAAAACCCGCTAGTGAAAAAAGAGTCTTGATTGCTCATAATGCTCTTTGGGACACCATGGAACCGCATAACCCATTTCATATATAACTCGACTAACTTGGATGTCGTTCTACTAGACTTGATGGGTATGAATCAGCTACTCTTCCTCAATCTATCAACCATAACCCAAATGCTATCCTCTAGTTCTCGGCAATCCATCGATGATATCCATCAAAAATTATTCCTATTTCCACTAGGGAATCTCAAGCAGTTGCAGAAAACCACTCGGCTTCTTCTGCTCTGCTTTATCAACCGACAGTTCATGCATTTCGAGATGAATGTCCAAATAGCCCTCTTCATCCCTTCCCACAAAATGTTTGCCTTATGCCAACCTACATTTGTTACCATCGAAATGTATAGTCAATCTCAAATAATGGAACTCGCATAGCACCGCATCCCTCAATCCATCGACATCAAGAGCAAACAATCTCTTATCCTTACGGGTCAACCATTATGGTCCATCCCATATTGCTTCATCTCCAAAGACTCTACCCCTTCTCTATCTTTTCCATGATCTCTGCTAGTTTAGCATCTCGCCTCTGAGTAGCATCGATCTGCTCAATCAATGTAGGTCTAGCCATCAAGTAGGCCAACACTTTTAGCTCTAGCCCACATCGAGGTCTAAAATCATAAACAATGATGACTCCAATTGCTTTCACTTAAGAAAGATCGTTCACAAGCTATCATGTATTCTACTTAATGTATCAGTGACCACATTTCCCTTATTAGGCATATAGTAAATGTTGAAGTCATCGGAGGTTAGGAACTCTAACCATCGCTGCCGGCGAAGGTTAAGGTCCTTCTAGGAGAGTAGGTACTTCAACGAGTTGTGCTCTGTATACAACTCGAACCTCTCCCTAAGCAAATAATTCCTCCATATCTTCAACGTTAATACTATTGCCATCGACTCCAAATCGTGAGTCGGATACTTCCTCTCGTGCAGTTTCAGCTATCGACTAACGTATGCGACAACCTTTATCCTCTGCATCAACAAAGCACCCAGTCCAGTATCACAGGCATATGTGTATACTGTCAACCCCTCATTCCCGCTTGTAATGACTAATACTGGTGTGCTCTTCAACCTCTCCTTCAGACTCACAAATGCGTGCTCACACCTCGCGTCCCAAATAAAAGTCCGATTCTTCTTCGTTAAGTTGGTTAATGGCACTGCTACCGTAGAAAAGTCCTAGATAAAATGCCTATAGTATCCCGCCAGTCCAAGAAAACTTCTCACGTCTGTAGCGGTCTTGGGTCGATCCCAGTCCTGCAATACCGCCACCTTTGTAGAATCTATAGCAATACCCTGCTAAAATATAACGTGACCCAAAAAGCACTCCCTCTCTACAAGTGACACTTTGAAAATTTCTCCTTCAACCTGTGCTTTCTCAACACCTCGAGCACAATCCTAAAATGCTCCTTATGTTCTTCCTCCGTCCTCGAATAAACAAGGATATCATCCATGAACACAAGTACAATTTTTTTTAGCTGATCCCTGAAAACGCGGTTCACAAGATCAGCAAATATGTTGGTGCGTTAGTTAGCTCGAATGGAATAACCAACCACTCATAGAATCCAGATGGCATGTGGAACGTTGTTATCAGCACACTATCCTTTGCCCCTTTTAGTTGATGAAACCTCGTCGCAAGGTCCAACTGAGAGAAAACCCTAGCACCATGGTGCTGATCGAACAAGTTATCAATATGCAGAAGTGGATACTTGTTCTTCTTTGTCACCTTATTTAGCTCAAGGTAATCTACACAACCTCGTAAAGCAATTCGTCATCAATACTCAAATATGCTCCCACCTATGAACCCTTGCCTCAATAGGTCATTTACTTTCACCTCCATCTCCCTCTACTCTCTAGGTACCATGCGCCTCAAAAGCATAACTATCGGTCTGACATCCTTCACTAAGTTTATGTAGAACTCAATCTCTTGGTGTGATGGTAATCTGTTCACCTCCTCGAATACCTCTGGATACTCTGTCGCTATAGGCATATATAACAACTCATCTTGTGGAGTCTCAAGCGAATATAGAAAGCTAATCATAACTCCATCCTCTAGTAGGCAGCCAATCACTACCGTCTGTCCCTCCACAGCCCAATTGCCACCAACAGCCTTTCGCAATCCACCACTACCACATACCTTCTTAGCCAGTTCATCCCCAATATAATACCGAACCCTACAAAACTAAAACAAAGCAATCACAAGCAAAAAAATATCCATGACCCCATAAGGCTAAGTCTTGACCAATCATGTAAAGGCTAGCAGAGCCTCCAACTGGGTTCATCACAATCAAGGGTCGGTCAACAATTTCGGGTTTGAATCCCAATCTATCTACCAAATCACTAGATATAAAGGAGTGTGAAGCCCTGGTATCGAATAAAAAATATATATGTATATCAAAAATAGAAATCAAACCCTATATAATGATGCTCTTCCCCTTCTCCTTTGCCGGTGGAGCACTCGTTGAAGCTGGAACAGTGTTCAAAGCTAAGTAGACATAACCTGCTTATTTCTTGGCGGTTCTGGCAATCCTTCTTGATATGCCCCGAATTGTTGCAGTTGAAACATCGTTTCTTCTCCTTCCTACAATCTTTGCTAAGATGGCCCCTCTGTCAACAGTTGTATCATATACGCTCCCACTTACCATTCTTCTGGCCATCCTTCTGAAATTGATTCCTCGTCTTGTCATTATCCCATTTCCTTTTGTCTCCCTTGCTAACTTGCGGCTTTGGCTCATCCTTAAGAGAAACAATCATATTAGGCTTTGGGTACAGACTCTCATGTCGAAGAGCCTTCTCCACCAGCCTCTCAAATGACTCATCAGTATGCCCTACAAGCTTAATCATCCAAGTCCATGACACAACTTCTCATTCTTCTTGAGTAGAGTATCGATAAAAGATAGACCGTCCTTCGATAACATGTCAAAATTGGTAAATACTCCGTTACAGGCATATACCCTTGTCTCAAGTCAGCAAACTTCTGGAAGAGTACCGACTTCTTAGCTTCAGTGTATACTTCTCTTCAAACCTCGCTTTGAACTGCTCCTAGGTAATTTCGTCATTGGAAGTAGTAATCTTATTGGCATTCCACCATTCCATAGTCCTTTCTAAAAGCTGTCTAGAGGCCAGCTTCTTCTTCATCACATCTTCTAACTCTATAATCAAAGATGCATTCATAGGTATATAACAAATCCTGTACTTCGACGGTTGATTTCATTCATAAAAAGGTCTACCAGTAGAGTAGTGTAATTCTTGCTCAATTTGGTGAAGTCAGCCATCGGTGCTTACATGTGAGCACCACCACCACCAACTACAACAGAAGCAACTTGGGCATTTTAAACCATGTTTCGCACTATCTTAGTGAACATGTTTTGCAAGTCAGGGTTAGCAACCCCCAATTCTGCCTCCTTCTGCACTCTGGAGATGGAGTTCCTAATAGGGTTTCCTGTTAGCCGGCTCACTCTTATAAACTGTAATAGGAATGATCAGTCTCTCTAAAAGGAATAAGTGGTGTCTTGAATGCAATGCGACTTATGTACTATACACACACTACTGTATAGAATTAAAAATCAAAATATAACAAATATGCTCTCTCATATATCGTTGGTTAAATTTTAAGATGGTAGCTCCTTCCTTATCTCTAAAGGATCCAAAAATTAACTTAGGTCGTCTATGCAACCTAAGCAATAATACTAAATGTGATGACCGCCCTGCACCTTCGGTACCCAGTATACCTGTGTGATGCGCTGTGGAGGTACCCGGCCGATGTAGGACGGTAGCCAAGGGTAAAAAGAAGAGAAAATACAAATAACATAACATGTAGAACATCTCATGGCATATAGATAAAAAATAATATAACAACATAGACGTAAGATAGAAAAGACAATGATATAATCAAATAAACCACAAATAAGATCATCAGGGTGCATAAGGTTAAGACTGTACAAAAATTGAAATAAAGAGCTTATACATCACAAATCCCCATAATAAACTCTATAACTGTCTCTAATAATACAAGTACTGATGTAGCTTCACAGTACTGCATAGCGGAATATAAGCAATAGTGAGCTCCAAGTATAAATATATGAAAGCATAACCTCCTGCTTGTACTCCATAAAGCTTAATGCGCTATCTAGACCTGTTATCCCTAATCTACTCATTTAAGAGTACCCAAGATAATAAGAAGCAAAACATAAAATCTCGGGTCAAACAATAGTCTGGTGCGAGCAATATATCATCTTAAAA
Source organism: Allium cepa (assembly GCA_030765085.1). Lineage (NCBI taxonomy): Eukaryota > Viridiplantae > Streptophyta > Magnoliopsida > Asparagales > Amaryllidaceae > Allium > Allium cepa. The sequence goes on along the minus strand of CM060934.1, from coordinate 548,355,515 downwards.
TACTATAAAGCTCTTATATAATAAATAGGGTGTAGGGTATGAATAGCCATACCAGACCTACCCATACATCCAAAAAGTTAGCACTTAAACGTAATATATGCTACACTACTATCACAAGTAGAAAATATGGGGTATAGAGGTATCATAGAGCATACCAAGCACATAGTTAACATATCATCCATCACATAGCCTTGCATCTCTCAATCAAATGCTTTAGATATATGATAACTCTCTCAGATGCTCAACTCATTGCCCACACAGATGGTCAGGGACCGCACACACACAAAAACGTCTATAATATGGGTATAAACAGACTACCATGGGTAAACACAGACTAGCCTGTCACGTTAATGAGCATCACAACCATAGATTTATTCGCCAAACCCTTTGCATATGTACCGATAGTAGAACTGCCTCATAGATGCTCAACTCTTGCCCATACAGATGGCTAAGGATCGGACACACACACAAACGTTCAAGACATGGTACACACAAACCACCCTCGATGCATATAGACTACCCTGTCCTACTCACGAGCATCACAACCTCATGTTCTATCGTACAAGCTATCACGCATAATTCGTCCTTTTGATACATCACTAGATCCTACAGTCACTCACCACATCGAGTCATCGAAGTTATCGTACTTTGTTTGGTTGGCATCTTATAGTCATCCAAAGTCATCCTAGGGTATTCCACCCCTACCCTAAGCAAACCCCTAGGACCTCCTAGTAACACCATGCCTTACCATGAAGCCAACATCCCAAAACATCACCCCCATTTCGTTTGATGCCCCATCATAGCACCACCAGACTAAGCGATACCGAACAGGGTTTCCTACTCGGCATCCCACTAGTCAAGCTAACAACCACCGAATGGTATTTCATGTTTGGCCCCTTCACTAGCTGAACCAACAAGCATGAACGACATTTCCTTCTTAGCCTTCTCCTCTAGCCGAGCCAACCACCTATCGGACATGAATTCCTATCCGGTCTTCCACCACCGGACCACCACGTGCCAAGCCAATACCTTTCCTTCCTAAAGTCAACCATCGAGCTATTTAATGCTGGACCAAGCCCCTTCGAGCTATCCCATACCAACCCAATCCCTACCGAACCGAAACCTGTAGCCCTATCAGCACTTCAACATCTCACCGATTTCATCGCTACTTAGCGCTTCGACCCTCATGCATCACCTATGCAACAATATAACTCCAAACGCTCTAGAGCCAATCCATCAAAGTCCATCTCCATGGTTCCTACCTCTAATTCGCTCCAATGAGTGTTTTCAAATATAAGCATATAAACACCATACATGCACCAAACAACATTCAAACATGTAGATTACATGATCATTCATTACAATCATCATACAAGGTGTATACAACATAGCCTAAATATATCAAGGCAATCACATATCTAAATAACATGTTTAAAACACCAAAAATCCATTTATTCACGTTTTTACTATAGGTTGGGTATTAAAACAGCATTGAAACTTATTTTTGACTTTAAAAATGGATTCAAAGCATCATAAAACTTATATATACATATATAATAAGGTGAGAGATGATAAATCACCCACCGAATACCCCAAAAGTGAAGATTTACACGCAAATCGAGGCAAATCCAAGAAACAACAGCAAGATCCAAGTTTTCCTTTTCAAAAAGGTTGATTTAAAAATCCCTAATGATTTTTCTTGCAAATATATCACTAATCTATGATTTAGACTTGATTTGGAGGGGAAAAGAGAAGGTTTTGTGTAGGGAACGGGTTAATGGAAGCTTAAATCTATGGAAGAAGGTGTAAAAGTGAATAAGGGACGATGGTTCAGCCATATAAGGTCTAAAAAATCAAAATGGGTTAGTGGGCTTGCCCAAATTCATTAATTACCCACTAAGCTACTCCATAAACCGGCAATCTTCAAATAGCCATATCTCTAGTCAGAAAATTCAAATCGCTATTATAAGCACTCTACGGAAAGAAAAACTGTCATATCTTTCCAGTGGAAAGGGTCTTCAGTGCTAATTTGGTTCTTATCACAAGTAATGGATGATTCAAGTTCGTAGGGGTAAAATTGTTCGAAAAAATTCTAAATAAATGAATTATCACCAATAGACATTTCCAAAAGTTTGAAACCCATATGACCTCATATGAATTTAAAAATAATATTTTATGATTCTCCGATACATCAAATATGGGCTATTGCATTTGAATATGGTTAAGTATTATAAAATTGATTTTATAACCTTGTTAAACTCTATTTAATTATAACTAATGATAGAAAAATTGTTTTGGAATTTGCTTACAAAAATAAATGCTTTGAAGAAATATTGATAATGTGACATAAAGTCATGTTATTGATAAACGGATTTTTTTCGATATAATTTCTTCAAAGTTTATGTACATGTATAAATAAAAAATTAAGTTGCTAATAGTTACTAAAAATAATTTAAGTGAATATGGTTAACTAATTTGCTTTTAGAAAGCTTCTAGAAGGCCATTAAAAATTAAAAATTTGGTATAGGTATTTTCTTTGGCTCATGAGGTGGAAAGTAGGTTACATGGGGATTGGGGGATAGGCTTTAGCCAGCTAAAGAAAGTAGGTTATGGTATCCTCTTGAATGCCTATACAAGTCCATTACGGTGTTCACAAATCCTTTTCACAATTTTATACAGAAAAAGAAAGCTCTTTATTTCTTCATCTCTTCTATTTAACTTTCTCAAACACTAATTATATCGGCCCAAACTTGCACCAAACTCTTTCTGTAAGTTTTAAAATATAGTAATAAGTTTTATTAGTTTGAAGCTTGATGGAATGGAGCAAACAAGCCCCAAGGACCCTAGGCCATAAGCAAAACTAAGCAAATTATTTCCTAGGCCGTGAGTATTTGTAAACGGTAGAAGGATTTTGGAGTTTGCTTTGGTTGAGGAAGGTAGTGGTAGTAAGGTTGAGGCTTGTGCTTGGTTGTGTACTTGTCTAAGAGTAATAAAAGTCACCATTTGAATGTATAAGAAGTGTGTAATATGCTTGTTTAAACTATAGTAAAGTGCTTAACTCTATATTATTATAACTTTTGCGATTCTTGCTTTGGAAAGAAAATGACATATGTAAATTATGTATTTGGATTTCTATGACTTTCAATGTCTAACAGCCCACAAACCCATACCCTTTGAGTCGACACTATTCTCCAACATATCAACTCAAATTGAACGGAAATACAAACCATTAGGGTTAAAGAAGAAGGAGGTAGAAGAAGAAATAGAAACAATATCAGAATCTTAACAACGCAGCGGAATAAAATATAATAGATAATAACTGATCTTTACACAAAAGAAACTATATCTGTTTTATACATACATCATCAGAATACAACATCAGAGTTCAACAACATCTATAACACACAACTAGACAGTTATATTAACTTGTCCTCACTAAACTGACAATACATCTCTCAACCTAACAGAATTATACATCAAGTACGTATGCTACGTTTTGCCATCCAGCTCATCTCCTGAGCTCCACAGCAGTCCATCCAAAATCTGTACTCTATAATACTCGGTCTGACCCGAGCATTACAGGTAAATAACACATGAGCCAGTCTGGAAAACCAGCGTGAGAAAACACACTCAATTGGATTATTAAAGTTTCAAAATCCTTTGAAAATCAAAGGTATCTCGTAAGACCACGCCATATATAAACATGCCGGGTTTTTACCTTACGATAACCAAAACATTTTTATCAAATCCGTCTGATATTATAATAGTGTCTATAGAAAGTAAAATAGAATCTAGTTGAAATGCTTGCATATCACGTTTCAGCATAGTTGGGAACAATCAAAGCAGTACAAGCGCTTATTGGAGATTGGATTCCATACAATGGTACACAAGACCAGACTACCCCTTACTGGATAGCCTGAATAAGTTCACCCCACAGTTGGGATCGGCAACCGCCACACAACCGAATATATAAAGGGACATCTAGACAGGGGTGACCTTACCTTAATTGGTTGCTAGCCACTTAGCCTTGTGTGCACCTCCCCTATTTTAGCCATTCTCAATTGATGAGGCTCGAAGCCGTGCGTTACCTTTTTAACACACAATCACTTAGAATGCTCATCTTCCTCCCAACGATGTTCGGAAAGCACTCATCCATACAAGTCCATTACGGATTCGAACAGAACCGAAGGCACCACCCCTACTACATCCATTTCGGAATCACCCTCAGGATTAGTAGCGATTAGCCCTTGCACTTCACTGCTCCATCTTCGACTTCCAGCTCTTATCTTCCTCACGAAAACATTCAGACCGGATCGAAGTGGTTTTCGGGAAATAAATCCCGATCCTAGTCTCTTCGAAACGATCAACGCATTGGCCAATATTGATAGTCGATTATTTAACTATCAAATTACATTCACAAACAATCATCAAGCCAGAATAATTTCTCCTAAATTATTTATTTTTAAATATCTTCACAAGATATTTTCCTACACTTCAATCCTTTGAAATAGTTTTCAAATCACTTTTCTCTCTCTCATGGAAATAAATTTCCACCTAATTATTTTATTTCCACTGAAAACCGCCAAGTCCTAAATACTTAAGATTTTAAAAATAATTTAAATCATTTTATTCTAAAACATACTTTAAAACATTTAAATTAAAATTACTTAAACACTTTATTCCAAAATATATGCTTTAAAGATATTTAAAATAAAGTACTTTATAAAGTATGAAAACTAACTTTTAACATAAAAGTTAAGCCAAACTAGATTTAAAAATAAGAGTTACGAAATTCTATAAAATTTTAACCAAACTATTCAAAATAAAATTATTTTATAAAAATATAAATATTAAAAATTTTCTTTTTAAACATAATACCAATTAACCTTTAAATAATTACTACTAAAATAAATTTGAAAGTATTTACTTTAAAATTTAAAACATTTAAAGATAATAAATATTCTAAAACATTTCTTTTAAACAAAGTTTTAAAGCCTTTAACTTATAAAAAGTCTCCTTTAAAATATAACTTAGCTTTCCAAGGAAATACACTTCCCAATTCCATACCTTTAAAAATACACCCCTAATTATTTTTGAAACAATTCACCCATTCCTTTATAAATTCCCACTGTGAATTTATATTTTCGAATATCCACTGATATCTTGTTTCACCTTATAAACCTAGTTTATAAATTCCATAGTCTCATCTTTCTTTAAATCATAGTTTCAAACACTAAATCAATTTCAAATTGATTTTCAAAATTAACTCTATTTAATATAAGTTCCTTTACTTACTCCATTTTTATTTCAAAACCTACTTCTTTAAATATGATTTAAAATCTTATTTAACTGAAAATACCAATTTCATACTTTTCCAAATTCCTTCTTTATCCTTTCCAATAAATTTAAACCTTGAATTTGAAAATAATTTCTTTATTCCTTTAAATAATATCACTTAGATATTAAAATTCATTATTTCCCCTTTTATTCAAAATCTCCTTTCCCATACTCGGAATTTATTTACTAAAATTTAAAAATCCTCTTTTATCCTTTTAATTTACCCCAAATCCTCTATAATCATTCTACTTAAAAATTCTCTCTCCTTTTATTTTCTTTTCAAAAATCCAATCTATATATTTTTGGTAACTCAGTATACCCAAATATATTCAATCAAACCATAACATCCAACATTTCAATTACCAATATGGTCTATCTCAAATTATCAAATCATATCACAGAATAATAAAACAAATCTAAAATATTTTGAGGAATCCAGTTGGATCCCTTCAACCTGTTTCTCTGCATCCACAAATGTTAGCATAATATAAAATACCGATTCCACTTCGAGGTGGAATATCGTGGTATATGGGGTTATATTATCTCATCCGCTATTATGCGGCGCATAGGGTCTCATCCGCTATATAATGCAAAAAATCAATCACTCCAATATATATACTATATATAATATACCACATCCAATCAATCCAATCATTCAACCAAATATTTAAATTTAACTATTTAGATTTAAATAATAATCCAGATGAGTGAGATTAACTCACCTTTAACTATGCATGCAACCCACTTCCAATCCGTCTTGCTTTCTTTCTGATTTTGACCTTGTATGAACATTTATACATTTATTATTATTCAAAATAATCGAACAATTAATTTCCATTTAATAAATTTAATTAATTATTAAATTAACTAGTGATTTAGTTCTAAACTAATGATTTAATTTTAAACTAGTTTCCCTTTAACAATTTCTAAAAAAGTTAAATAAATTAATTGAACAAATTAATTTCCAAATCCATTATTTTAAATAAAACAATAAATCTAAAATGTGTGTATATCCATATTTATTTTTATTTTTAAAACTTTATACACACATATAATAATCTATATAGAATTAAAAATCTATTTTGAAAAACACTCCTCAACATTTAAATTCCTATTTTCTTTTCCAAGTCTAGTATTAAACCAACAGAATGGTTCTCAGTATAACTTACTGTAAAATATATATATTTCTCCTCTGCACCTATCTCAAACCTATATACTGAATAACCAAACATAATTACTTTTACACATTTTTCAAGTTCATTCTTTTTAAACTCAAATTCGAATTCAAAATTAAAGAATAGATAAGGAGCCCCTACCCTCGAAGACGACTGGCCCAGACACCTCTTCCATGCTCGAACGCGACAGCATGCCTTCGCCATCCCATCATTGACTCATCCACTCGCCATTGCACCTCACTCGCACGCCTTCGCCCCTGACGCCGCACCGTCCTTCTTGCGCTCGAGACCAGCGATGAACCCATCGCGGTCGCTTCCTCCTTCTAGATCTAGGGTTAGAAAAAAATGGGTCGAGGCCTTTAGGAGGAGAAGAAAAAGTAGAAGATATCTTTGATTGAATGGCACTCAATCACTTCCTGAAATAGCTAGGAATCTTCTTCCGATCAACCAGCCATTCGCCAAGACGAGCATAGGCGATATCTATTGGGAGATTTCGATTTATTTTAGAGGCAACCGTTAATTTGATTTTCGAGCGAGCTCGATTGGCTTTAGAAAATAAATTAAAATGTTTCGGCCATCATTTTATTTTATTGCTTTTCTTATTGAACGAATTGATTTTCGTTTATATAGATGAATTTGATTTTGAATATTAAAATGCTCGGCTAATATTTTTTCAAAAAACAAAACAACGCATGTGAAATTTACAAAATAAAGAGAACACGTGTTTATTATTTCTCAACATGTCCAAGCTTCGTATAGTGTTTGACTATATTATTTATTTTCAAATTCAAATTCAAATTTGAATCGTCTAAAAAAATGCAACCCAAAATTTTGAACACCTATCGAGGCATGCTGCTAGGCGTTTATAATGTTAAACCCCTATTTTGCACACAATGGAAAAGGTTTCGAGTCCTAATTTGATCAGATGGAGAAGATAGCTTTTTGGACTCGGTTATTATATTAAATTTTCGATAAAGTTTCAGCACTTTTTCCTATCGTACGCTCACATAACAACTCCAAATATTACGAAATTTGAAACCCAATAATAATACAATATTACGGATCCAATGTAACTGGTTTCATCGAATTCTAAGGCTGTGCCTCGGAAGGTTATTTTAAATATCGATTAAATGATATAAATTTCAAAACTTAACAAAACACTTCCAAATCTAATTTTAAAAGTTCTATTACCTTTAGTATTATCAATATGAATTTTCTAAGGCTTTACAATATATTGTTTATAAGCCTGGAACTTCCAGCTTCGACAATTTTACCCAATTTCAAATTATTAGATTTAATAATTTAATTTCCAAATAAACAATGATATTTGAAATTCAAGTTAAACTAACTTTCAAATATTTAAAATCAATTAAATATTTCAATTTCAAATATCTAGAAATTCCGAGTCGTTACACAATGGCTTTTACATAGCCTTGACATGATGCACATAGGTTTGGTTGGATTGTAATTGAACGGGACTTAAATATAGTAGGATACTATAGCGAATAGTCCCTATAGAAGCACTTCGAAATGTTTACTTTGTTGAATTTCTATAATATTTATGAAGAGACCCCTAAGGGTTTCCTACATGGTTAAGATGTATACTGGGTATATTATTTGCTGTAAATAATTTCTGACCTTAAAATGTTTGTTAACACATTGAATTGTGGCCAAACTTTCTTGATGTTAAAATTGCCCAGTTCATAGCCTATGATAGCATATAACAATAGCATTTTCTGCCGCTGTAGTAACTATAACCCTTTTGACGGCATTTTGGAACTGCTATAGATTTCTATTTTGAATTGATATGTTTTGAAATGACTTTTAATTAAATAATTTTTCTACAACTTTTCATAATTATTTAATAACTTATACTAAAGAATTTTAAAAGTGGTTTGATATTTAGGTATATTATTAATAATTAATTTTGAATTATTAAAGTAGATGGTTTATTTTAAAAATGAAAACATGTTTTTTGAAGTTTTAAAATAGATTATAAAATACTTCTTTTAAGTAATATTTTAAATGAATGTTTAAATCATAAACATAAGTATTTTAAATATTTTTTTTATACATAGTTTTCATAGAATTAGTCAGATATTTTATTAAAATATTAAATAACACATGTAACATTTCATTTTTTAAATTGTTTTTAGAATTTGATCAAATACATTAGCTTGAAAATAAATTTGTATATATATATACATACATCATTTTAAATTTTTTTAAGTTATAAGCAATTGTATTAAAAATGGGTTAGGAGTTGCTTAAGTTACTTAATCATGCTTTGTTTGTTAACTATTTTATGGAAAGTAATTAATTGTATACTTAGCATTAAAAGTCGACAAAGTATACTTGTTCTATCTATGAGAGTTAAGAATAATGTTCGAGTAGGGTTTAGATGCAATAGTGCTCTAACCTTCCAACTCCACTTTTGATTAAGGAATAGAGTAAGTTGAGAAGATCGAAAACTTGATAAGTGTGCAGGACTTGATTTCCATATGCGATCGTTTTAGAATTAGTTAATTGATTAGTTGATTATCGAACTTCACCAAATTTGACTTAGGAAGTATATAAAAGATTCATACGGTTTGGGATCCCCCAGGAGTGTCTCATTGATATGAAACGTCTCTCGCTTTAAGAATGTATACAACAAGATCCTCCAGGGAATACTCCTTTATATAGTTTGCATACTTATAAAAGAACCAAAATTGAGTTAACCGAAAATTCACCGATTTAGTTTTGTAGAATCTGGTACCGAATACCATATCAAACTAGTATACGGTTCTATATTTTAGAAGCGGTTGTCAAGTGAAATGTTATAATGTTGAACTATCTGTCCTAAGGTTAAGCCCAAGGGAGAGGTCAACATTAACATTTCGGACCAATGCTACAAAGTTGAACTGTCCATCCAAAGCTGAAGTCCAAAGGAGAGGTCAGTTTTAGCATTCGTCGGACGACTTGTGCTCGAATGCATGGTGAGATTTGTGATCTGTTCGAGTGATGAAGCCTCATGTAAGAGATGCTAAACATGACTTCACTACAGGAAACAGCAGAAAATAGAGAAGGGGAATAACTAATTTGTTTAGCTAACCTAAGGGTATATCAACTCCACATCTAGAGATGTTTATCGATGTTGCTAGTGGGAGTTGATGATATTCAGTATCATGCATTCGAGCATGGACCAGTTTTGTTTTCTTTTGAGGTATATTTTATCTAGAGATATACAATGCTTGGAATGTAGTTTCTGACCTAGGAGGTCCGCCTCAACATATGAGGCCACCTCCAAAAGAAAATCCATATGTGAATGAACCTTAGATGTTTTGGATGTACTTCTAATATTGTTGTATTATAAGATGCTAGCAACACAGTTATTTTTTGATTTATATTTTACGTCCTAGACACTATCTGTTATATTGCTATATTTACTTATGAGATGGTTTGTTTTCTTTTGAGGGGAAAACTATAATGGTGATTCATACGGTCTCAAAAGTTACTACTATGTGGATGCATGTATCTTAAATTTCTCTTACCACACTTATGTTTGATACATGGTTTTTATTTTCCTAAACAATCCTGTATTCTTTTGAGTAGGCTGAGTAAAGCAAGTTTCAATAAAGATGCTTCAAAGCTTCAGGAGGCGAGCTGGCGGCTTCCATTTATCTATCTATTTCTATTTTTGTTGCACTATTATTATGTATCTATTAGAATTGTGAGGACATGTGGTTATAACTATCCAGGCTGATCACAGTACTTAGGTTTTGTAATTCTAAAATTACTCTATATGTTGGATTAACCTTTGTACTGTCTTTCCTGATATTGTATATTATCGTCCCTCTTGTGAGTTCATGATATTGTGTTCTTTCTTTCTCGTTCTGTTTCTTCTTCGTTTTATTTTACCCTAATAATCTATCTTTCTAGCACTTGGGTGCTCGACATGTGAATACCGTGGATGTATTAGTGTCGACATTTGTGGGTTGAAACCTTTGCTCGTCACAATCATAGTAAACATATAGTCAATGGAGATGTAGCATGAAGGGATATCCAAAATAAATCAATATAATGGTAATACAATTAATTAAGGTGGATAAAAAAGGAATCCGAGTTATAAAATAGTAGAGATGTAAAATTAATAAAATCTAAACCATGTAAGCATGATGAATATACAATAAATTAAATATAGAATTAGTCAAAACGAAGTCAATTATTTGCACCTTGAATGATGAACAAAACTCTTAGATTCCATCCAATCAATTTCAAGATCTTGCAAGGATGAAGAGGCAACAACTGCCTTTTAATTTTTTAATTTAATTTGTGTTTGGTTTTGGACTTTTTAGGCCTATACCACCATGAAAATTCGGCCATTACTTGATGGTTGAAGAGATAACATTTTGTTAGGTGAGAATGAATAAAATAAGAAGATTTGTTTTAAATGAATTACAGAAATTTTCCCATTCCTTCCTTAGAACCTTTCCCCTTTAATTTGTTATTAAATCTCGAATCCTCTTCCCCTTTACATGCATGACCGACCATACATGGTGCCACATGGGCCCTTGAAAGTTTCAAAATCCCATTAGCATTAACCTCATTTAAATCAAATTTAAATGTTCAACCCAAATCTTATACCGTTGCATGCATTTATAACATTTATATAAGACCTTTACTAAATGCTAATGGTATTCAAAACAAATCAAATTAAATAATCAATATTTCATAAATATTAATAATTTTAATTAATTTAAAATGATTGTAAATTAACTAAACCATGTTATTCATTCAAAGTATTCATCATTTCGATTATGCAACTTAAAGATGTAAATTCCAACATCGTCCACATTCAACTCTGTAAGTCCAAACATAAAATCCTTGGTTTAATAATAGTAATAATTATTGACTATACTACTCTCAAGAACTTTGACTTTGAGTTGACTACGGTTGACATATGATACTAACCTCATATAATTGAGAAGATAAACTTTCTGTTGAATAGTGTTTCACCTTCAATGATTCAACTTAGACCCAACTACAGTCGTTCAATAGACACCATGCCACGGTTTAACTATAATCAAGGTGGATCGTTCACATTAAAGTACATAACATTCTTAAGTTGAGGGAACCGTATCACATCATCGTTCGAGATTGTTTGTTTGACTCTGTGCTGTTAAAGCCCCGCTAAAACCCCATAAAAACCCCGCTATAGCGCACATCGCTGTCCAGCCGCTATGCTATTTCACTTAAGTGATATTAAACAGTAGATCCCCTTTAAGCCCAGCTATTTTCCATTACACTTGTTAAATCAAGGCTTTTAGCTTCCGCTTTAGCAACATTAACATATAAAGGTTGATTTGGCTGGTTTCTTTTAAATTAAATTAGCAAACTTATGTTAAAGACCTAATTTAACAGCATAAGTGCTTAATATAAGTTAGAAATCTATTATAGTCACCAAATATAGTCTGCATAAATCATGATATTCTTCTGTTTGGTTATATAAAATTAAAAAATATTTCTTTTTCTTACAAAATGGTGTGAGAACGAGAATATATTAACCGTAAATATTTGATATTATATATAATGAAGCTTTTTGCACCTCTTCTATTTCATGCTATATCCTCGCTTTATCCTCGCTATAACCTTTTGCACTTCCATTGCTATTGAACTGCTAAGCGCTTTAATTGTATTGGTTTGACCTAAGTTATATTAACTAATAGAGAACTTTCGATGAGTCATTCCAAGGTTATCTAATGACTATTGGTACATAACATCTTGGTGCCTCTAATATCCATGAGTTATACACTGTCCAACATTTAGAGAGCATTCCATACTCTTGGCTAAACGGATGTATCGATGTCCCATCTCAAAATACCTTGACTATGAATATCTAAATAATACGTTATTTTAATGTGATAAATTTCTCACGAGTACATCAAATTGTAATTACTATCATATAACATATCAGGGATTTTCTATTTAATATACTTTAAATCAATTGCTTAATTATTTATATCGTGATATAACAAGTATATAATAGAAAGAAAACATATTTTACTTTGAACAAGATTGGTCATCGAGTAAGATTTATGTAACAAATTACACAATTGTCCCTGCAGCTTACTCCTAACTCTATCAGTCTCCCACTTGCACTTATGGTCATTATGGAATCTTATCCAAACTTTTTTGATTGGTTTAGTCCCTTAGTGAATGGGTATGTTATTTTATTTTAATTATGTACCCCATCTATCAACTCTCTTCGATGATTATAAACTCCCTCTATCATGTGGAGCTATTCAAAGTATGTCTCTCGACTTTTAGTGAGCTCTAGGCTCTTTTACGAACTGCATCACAACATTATTATCATATAATAATGTCATGAGATTCTTAATGTTTGGAATCACCCTTGGCTTAGTTATAAATTTGTGCATTTATTTATACTTCTTACACTGCAGCGCCATTCAAGCCGATGTACTCAGCCTTTGATTGAATCAACCACTGCTTATTGTATGGAACATTTTTGACTTAAAGTTCTTAACTTAAGTTTGTGCATGAATTTAGGATTGGCATACTATACTCGATATTTAATGAAGTCAAAGTGCAAGCACTCCTTCATAAGAATTTCATTGTTTCTATAAACAATATCTAGTATTCCATTAATACTCGATAATCTCAAAACTATCATTACATAACTTAATTCGGATTTGTTACCTACTATATATCAAATATATGAGCAAAATAAGATACTGTAGACAATATAACATGCATGATAATCCTTATTGTCAGGGCATAAGGAACCCATCAAATACTTCATATTAAATAATTTTAATATCATGTCCGCGTATATCATTTGGGACAATATCATCCTTTTATACCGATTATAAAAGGTGCACTTTCAAAACTATTGTCGAGTATTCAACAACCAAATTGAAGTGATTTGAATATGAATACATCGTTAACAATCATAAGTATTTTGTTTACTTTTATTTCTAGAAATATATTTTAGTACTTATTAGTATTTTTTTCTTATAGACAAAAGCCTCTCTGCATTTTGACTGAAATTCAAATTATTTGATTTCTCTAACAAAATACTTACTTAGCTCTAATGCATATCAAAAACATTTTCTTATCATTTCTTGGGTCATATCTAGTATTAACAAACTCAGTTGTCACTTCCAATGACTTGGAGATATTTTGGTTATGATGTGTAAACAGTTCATTCTAAATTATTATTTATAATTTTTGTTTCAACTTATAAGTTCCAAAACTCAAAGTCATACCAAGCGGTAAATTTTGTGATTAAAATCCAAATTAACTAAATTATGTTTAATGATGAATCTTTTACATTAGATTCAACAATTGAAATTTACGATATTATTCTTATCAACATTGCTTATATACAAATAACATTGATCTTCTTCTTGAAGGCACTTTTGCAGCTGATGGACCATATCCTTTCGGGTATCAATATCAAAACCATACTTTGATAATGTACTTGGAATCCATTCTAGACTTCCACATCATGCCATATGGTAGGGTGAATTCTCTTAATGACTTACTTAAGACCGAAGAAGTTCTTTCCTCGATATTAGTAAAATTCATAATTTCTCTTTATTGTATGAGATTTACCATTAGACATCCTAATGTATGGGGTCTATTTAGTTCAGTCATCATTCATTATCATTTTTATCTTTAGATTATATTCAATTATGTTTTGCTAACAATAATTTCTAAAAAAATTCTTCACTATTAAGTAGGCATTTCTTGAAACAACAATTATTTCTTAGTGCAATGGAATATGTATTCAGAATCATTTTATGAATTACCTATATATATGTATAAACTAATTAAGTTTTAGATTTATGAACTTATGTTCATAACATAAATTGGCCAATCAACATTGATCGGTCCCACACTGTTTTAGAGTAGTTCACACAAGATCCTTCATGGGTAAATATTATATGCAACCTCTAGACTCACACAACATGTCAATTTATTGACCTAAGATAATTATATGTTATTTCATTAACTCCTATCTTGCATGTTTTTGTAAATTTTGTTTTAGATGAAATTGTATGTAACCTTATGTACTTACTTTTAATTACTCGACCTTACAGAAAGAAGTTAACTTTATTAATTATTGGTCATTCTTTGTTTAACAAAGACCAATTACTCCTTATCAATACATCATCATGTATTATAGGGAGACGTGAGTTTTGAAAACAAATCTTTATTTATTTTTGGGTACTTTTGGAATTGTTTTCCTATATACTCACTTATTTAATCAAATCAGGTTTTCTTATTTTCTTTGCCTGATACGTTTTATACTTCCATTTTATATTCAATGAAATTACCATAAATACATTATTTGTATATCAAATGCAACATATTATATGGGTGTTTTGTCCTTAATTCCAAAATAATTGCAACATATTATATATAGTTCTTTGTTTTTTAGCCAATCCAACAAATACCCTTATTCTAATAGATTTATTTCATGATGAATATTCAAAACGTTCATAAAAAAGTAAAACTACATTCACTTTCGTGGATATTAAAATAATGATTTTTCATAAATAACATTTGATATATTTGCGAAAATAATTTTTCATATCTTGATGTATCAACTTATAAGTATTATACGACATGCTCCCCTATTTCTGGCATTGTTATAATAGCGTATGAAATACGAAGCTCCATTCCAACTTGGAAGAAATAACTTTTACCGTACCTTATTCACAGTCATGAGTTTTCGATCAAATATCATACATTCATAGAAATAACTTTTATGGAAAATAATTTTCTGTATGAAAAACACAATTGAAATAAAAATTACATTTATCACCCCATATTAAGTATCTATTAGTATTTTATACGACTCTCGTTTTCGATATCACTTCATGAAGCAAAGTTGACTAGACACTCTCTTCATCCCAACCGCTCCTAAGTTACATTCACTCCTTCGCATTTGCCTTCCTTTTCTAAGCGGTCGAAGCATTCAAAAGGAAATACTTATTGTAATCAATCATATTGAATACACTATTTCACTTTACATTTTATTGCTTATTTCCAAAGAACTAATCTCATTGGAATTTCGTACATTATGAACTGCAATTGTTCATTATATAACATTTATATGTGATTGAATATTGACCAAACATCCATAATCTTATATTGTTTTAGGAATCAAAATTCATTGAAGACAATACACAATCTTGTACAAATAAATAACTAAGCGACCGAGGCATGAATAGTGGTTGAAAAAATTGGCTCTTGCATGGGTCTTGAAGCTACAACATGTCAAAGGATTTAACGGTCTTACCTCATATATTCAATATGTTAATAGTACTATACATAACATTCTTAGCTTGAGGAGTATCAACAACTAAGGAGTATGAAAGTAACCTGTTAATATATAAATGGTAGAGGACAACTTTATATCAAATATTTATAATCAATAATATATTTAATTGAGTGACATCAACTTATGAATAAATGTATTTCTTTTGAAATACCCTCGTGATTTAAGTATCGGACATATCTAACATCACAGTATACATGCCATAGATATTTATTTATTACTTAAATCTAATTAGATTTTCTTATTTTTCCACCTTTTATTATACGTTTATATTATACAAGTTTTAATTATTATATAACTTTTATAATTTAATTAACTTATATAATGGTATTATGTATAATATTATATTAATATTATTTAGTAAATCTTCTTTAATTAATTTAATTGATCAACTAACATTTTAATTAATTTTATATTGTTCAGTTAAACTTTTATTTTAAATATGTATACTGCGACATTTGTAGATATACACACAATCTTTATATATGTGTATTATATTATTTATTAATTAAAATTTAATTAATTTAATTAAGCAATTTTAATTAATTATTTCAATTTCGAAAATTTCATATATACTTACATCACCTTAAACAATTCAAGATAATGTAACAAATGTCATTATACATGTTATATAAAATTTAATTAATAATTTAATTTATTAATCTAATAAATAAATAATTAATTTTCAAAATTAATTTGTAAATTTTTAAGACAATTTTAAAAATCATATTATTAACATTTATAATATACTTCTTATTTTAAATTTAAATTTTAAATTATTATTTTTAATCTTGAAATAGGTTTTGAAAATTAGCCCATGACTCAAATTCAAATTGGGCATTTTTTTATTCGGTATAACCTTTGGGCTTACTTTACCTTTTGGGCCAGACCGATAGCCAGCTAGGGCAAGATATTTTATTTTCTAAACTCAACTAAGACACTACTTTCTTAGACACCCTACTAAATGGGTAAGCTTAATTAGTTATTCCTAACATGACCAATTTATATCGCTATACCATTGTTAGAACCGAGCCAGTTGAAAGTGGGTAAAATATATAGATTTTAAGAAAATCATACTTTAGATCTTTTGTGCCTATAATGTCTAAATGTATATTAGATCTACTCTAATATAGTTTTATAGAAAATTATATTTTATTTAAATAGGTTAAAATGGAGTTTTAATATAATTTTAATTCAAATGTATGGGTGTATCAAATACTATTAATTTAGAGAAGAAACCCATTCATTTCCTCTCTCTGAAACTAATGCAATTAATTTAGGGATTTTTTTTATGTGTAGAGAGAAGATTTCATTTTCCTCTTTATTACCCATAAAAATCCACTTAAGAATAAAAGTATGAAAGAAGGCTCATTAAAAAGTACTAGGCTCTACAAGAATTGAAGAAATGGGTTTCGTCGAAGTTCAAAAGCAGTGTTTCAAAGGTATTGAGATAGCTTTTGAAGGAGTCGCAAGCGCTAGGCTCCCTTACGAACGACGAGCAAAAAAAAAAGCTTTCGAAAGTGTGGAAAAGAAAGTTACCCTTCCACCTCATCTAGACCTTTCGACGCAGATGGACACACATATATGAGAGAGGCTAGTATGAGTTTGAAACACCTTTCGAAGATATTGAATGATAGACTCGAACACAAGGACAATTCCTTACAAAATGGTGGGTTTCATCATTGTCAATCTACTACTTGAAGGAGCGATTCCAATACACACCTTTCAAAAACAAGAGTAAGCCTTTCAAAATGGTTGGAACCCTTCGAAGGCATGATAAAAACTCCATATGAAGGCCCAACATCCTTTCCCTAAGATCCAATCGTCACTCATCATTCCTTTCGAAGCTATGTAAAAGCCCAACCCATCTCTCACTTGCAATAGTATAGCAACAAAAAACGAAGAGCGCTCCTATTTCCCTTTCAATGAAGTCGAAAGCAGTCCAGAAAAAAGCATAGTACAAATGCGCTCAAACTGTAACGACAACGGGGAGTTGTCAAGGTAATCCTCTCAACTCAGTCGGAAGGTTTGATACGAAAAGGTGGAGGCATAAGAATGGATAAGAAAGGTTAAAAGAAATACCTTTCAACCACATTAAAAGAAGGTGCATAGAAGGAATAAGGAAGGCCTTTTGACCACGTCGAAAGGTTGCGCATAGAGGGTTGAATGAAGGCGTTTTGACCATGTCAAAAGGATGTGCGCAGAGGGTTGAAGGAAAGCCTTTTGATCGAAGCAAAAGAATGGGCACAAAATGGGGTCGACCAGCATCTATAAATATCACCCCAAGGGTCCGAGTTTGGGGATCGAATTTTGGAACCCTAAATTCTCTCTCTCATTTCATAGTATCAAATCTTTGTAACCCTAAATCAATTTGGGAAAAACTCTCCTACTTGTAACTCAATTTGGATAAATGCAAAAAGGAGGAAGCACATGGATTTAATATAAGTTTTGATTATGAGAAAGATTATTTCGTTCATTTGCTCGACTAATGACCAATTGCACATGATGCCTACTTATTATCTTAATTCTTATTTGTCTTATGAGATGCAATTGGATCAACTTAGACAATGCAAATTCGAATCATACTATTATCATGTATCAAGCTATCAAATGTTAAATTAAGATGATGATAGTGTTTCAATGTTAATAAGTTCATTGAACTTATATTGTCTGAGATGTTATTCCATTATATTTTGAATATAGAACTTTTATATTATACTTTTAGTCCACTTTGAAAGAATTATCACCTTCTCGACCCGATCGAAGGGGACGTTTTGAAAGGGATTCGACGTACGAATACTAAGTTATGCTAGCATGATAGATATCTTCGAAAGAAGTATTTATAACCCTTTCGAAGGAATTCTTTCCGAAATAGCAAAAACGATGCCGTCGAAAGTAAATTCTTATTTTAGGGGCTGAACGATCCTTTTGATACAATTGAAAGGGATAAATAACCAATATCTTTCTTCCCATATGAAAAGAGATGCAAATGACCCTTTCAACTCACATGAAAGGGGTTATGAAGGAGATGTTATGTCCTTAAGTTTCATTTAAATGAGTTGATTGGATTTCTTAACTACAATTAACATTTTCATAAGGTTATCCTCCATAAGCAATCCATCCTAATCAATTAACTCATTCGAAAGTGGCATCGAAGAGATTGGTCACTTCTAAAACTTTCTTTTGAAATCTTAATAGCATTCCTTGTTAACAACTTAGCTTTGAGATGCTGACAAGTTTTCTTGTTAACATTTTTGGCACTAGAAGGAGGGTCTGAAACTCCAACCTTGTGGTTATCTTATAGAGTAATTATGGATGGTTTAACTTGGTGTAGGAAAATGAAATTTGAAAGCTTAGTCGACTGGATAAAGAAGCCATTCACACCACAACTTTAGAAGAAAACATAACGCCAACTTTCAGCTTGGAAGGAGTTGTGCAATGGCAACCGTCAACCCCAACTCAACAAAATGGCAATGCAATCAAAATTAAGCACTTAGAGCAACAATTGCTAGAAATGCAAGAGCTTTTCAAAGCAGAACTATCTCAAAAGTCTTCCATAACAGCAAAATCAACATCTGGAGATGAAGTGATCTCTCTTAGAAGAAACTTCAAGGCTAATACCAATGAGAGCAAGAGTGAAGTAGATCTAACATCATCAAAGAAAAAAGAGCATTGTTTGATTAAAGTCGATCATCAAGGAAGGATTTGGACATATCTCTCAAGAAATATGGAAGCTCAACATTAAAAGAGTATAGCCCATATAGAAAAATCTATCATGACACCGTAGCTTATTTCAAAGATGTAGCGGAAAAGGCAGTTGCTAAGGGGAAGAGGACTTTGGACGAGAAAGCAAATGATAATAAACGAGTAGCACCGTTCACAGACAAAATCATGTCATAGTTATTCCATCTTATGTCAAGATCCCAACCCAAAAGTATCATGGAACTACTGACCTTGATGATCACTTAATTACTTTTGATAGGCAGATGGATCCGTATAATGCTTCTGGAGGTGTTTGATGCAGACTTTTTTTGGTAACACTTTAAGGGGCAGCTGCTAAATGGTATTGACAATATTTTGAAAAGACAATCTATTCATGGAAACAGTTTTCTTATGAATTCTCTACCCAATTCTGTATATGCAAAGATCCAACCATCGATTACACTGTTCTATCCAACATTAAGTAAAGACAGGGAGAATCGCTGGGTGATTACCTCGAGAGGTTCAACACAGAAGTGCTAAAAGCTAAAGATATGAATGTCAGGGATAAGCTTATTACAGTACATTCGAGATTAATAGAGAATGCACTATTTTGGAAGCAACTCTTTATCCATGGGTGCAAGGATCTGCAGGACTTCCATTTTCAGTCTGATAAATTCAATCGAATGGATGAATTATATTACGCTAAAAAGAAAGCTAATCCTAAAAAGGAAAGTGTAAGTTTTGGTTTAGATCACGGACATAAGAGAAAAGGTGGGAGGAGCCTAATACTAATTCAATTGCTTTAAACAAGCCATTGTCTTATATATATGCTATGACTAAGGAGAAGGTTAACTTCCCAACTTCATTTAAGGCCAAAAATTACCCCGAAAAGAGAAAAGGGGAGGACTATTGCCTTATCACAAAGCAAATAACCACAAAACTGATGAATGTAGGGTGTTAGCTTGAATCACTTAGAAACTAATTTGTCAAGGGCATTTGAAGGAACTCATCCAAGACAAACAAAAGGCACCACAGATAGGTGATAGTCTGCAAAAGTTTCCTAATAATGTTGTAAACATCTTGGAAGAAGAGGATCCATTGAGCTTGAATCTTCCATTGAATAGGATTGATGAAATCCATGGAGGGCCACACTCGGCAAGGACTAACAAGGGGACCAGAAAAAGACACATTGTAGAAGCTAGAGAAGGCGTATTTTCTATTCAAGAAGATCCCCTGCTTAAAAGACCATGATTCGATGTTCCGATGCCAAATCTTGTTGTTAAACCCCAGGAGCTGAAAAAAGGGATCCATTATCCTCATAACGACCCCCTCATGATTATGTCTCAAATTGGACTTTCTAGAGTGTACAAAATTTTTTTGGATACAAGGAGCACAGTTAATGTCATTTTCAAACATGACTTTGATCAAATGGGCATCCAAAGGACAAGCAAGAACCTAGCCTTGAACCTATCCTTGGGTGCAACAACAACGGATCGACTCCAGTAGGGCAAGTGAAGTTGCTAGTGTAGATGCGAGTAACGTAATGCTGCCGGACTTTTGAAACTCTCTTTCTAATCATCAACCCACCATTATACTACAGTGTTTTCTTTGGTCGACCTGCACTTAATGAGGTGGAGCTTTTGTGTCGCCAAAATATCTAATGGTAAAATTCTTTACTAAGAGGGGTTGGGGCACTATCCCGGAGAACAATTCAACTTCCGCGAGATATACTTTGCAATGCTTGATCAATGTAAAAGGGAGTATTCTGCTTACTTTGATATTTCTACTATTTTCCAAACTTTTGATGATAGATTCTTTAACATCCCTGAATTTTATCCAGGATAATTTGAAAATTAATTAAATTTTTGAAATTAAAATGTGAATCTAATTGTGAATTAATTAGAAATTTCTGGGATAAATAAAAACATTTTAGATTTTAAATAAAAATTTTGATTTGGAATTTAAGTATAAGTATTTTATAAATAATATTGGATTTGAAAATAAATGTGTTTTTTTAAATAGATTTGAATTGGGAATCTAAGAATAATTTTTTTAAATATATTTAAAAGATAAAATTGTCTCGATTCAAACTTAAGTTAATAAAGAAGTAATTAAGTTTTTTTTAATTACATAATCACTATTTGTTAATTTATTCTTAAAATTATTTTAAATCAATAAAGATGTTAAAATTTTAACCAAAAGAAGTGTATTTGAATCATTTATTGATTTAAATTTCTTAAAGTTAAATTTTGAGTTAATGATAATATAAAATAGATGATCTACTTAAATAAGTGAAAGTTAAGAAAGGTTTAAACTATAAAGTAATTTAGATAAAGGTTTTTAACATAAAATTAATTATTTTTACCAAGTGTAGGTTAAAGAGTTAAGTATTTAACAAATGTTCACTTAAAACTTACAAGTGTAAGGATCTTATACAAGTGGCAAATGCATATTTTTATTCTAAACTAAAGTTAACAAAGATGTATTAAAAGAAAAGAAACTAGGTTCTCAAAATTTCCCTCTCATCTTCCATAACTTAGAAACCAAAAAAACGAAAAAAATACACAAAACCTGATCAAAATATGAACAAAACTAAAGCTTGAAATGGATTCAAGTAAGCAAGTTTAAAATCTGAAGCATGTTGAGAACGTGGAAATAAAAATAAGTTCAATTCAAACTTCTGAAACATCTCAACATCAATGCAAAATTCCAGGCATGTTCTCTGTTTTGTGCATATGCGGGTGAGCAAACTTCACCTTCTTTAATTTGAGATGCCTGTGAGTAACTCCACAATCTAAATGGTTTAAATATATTGTTCTGTTGCCTGCTTATCTCTGAAACTTAGTTTGTTTGTGAGCAAACCATAAATACTTAAAATTTGATTTATATAGTTTGCTTGTGATGATTGTTGAAGTTCTGCTGTGAGTATAATGGGCATGAATGCATATATACAGAAATATACTTCTCTGTTGTGTTACAGGCTCTGGCTCACCCAAGAAAATTCATGTTTTCTTTGAATAATGACATTAAGACCATGGTGTTTGAATGAAAGTTGTTCACAATCATGTAAAGTCAGTTTTAAAAATAATATTAGGTATCAAAATTAAATAAATATTTTGAAGATGACAGTTTACACTAGAAAATAAATACATCAGTAAATCAAACATGTTAGTTTTGAAATCTGATTGTACAATCACGTTCGTATTGCAAAGTAATGATTTTTAGTGCAAATCCCATGATTTTTGGGTTTGAAAACCGAACGAAATTGGCAGATGAACTGGAAATGGTTTTCGACCAATTGCCGGCAAGATGATGAACATAAGGTGTCGGGGTTGCTAGGGGAGGTGGAGGAACCAACGGTGGTGGTAGGAAAAATGGTCGGGGGTGGCCTCGACCACAGTGGTGACGGCGGTGCAAGGTTTAAGTTTGTAAACCTAGGTTTTAGGAAGGTCAGTGTTTTGGGATCGCCGTGGCCCCGTTCGTGCGTCGAGTGGCACAAGGCTTTGGGAGATGACGGCTTGGTGGTTGACGAAGCTATGGCTGAAAGTTCGAGTCGACTGGTGGTCGGAGTCGTGGCGAGGAGGCTTTTCTTTGGTCGCTGTTTTGGTCATGATGGCTCGAGCTATGCTCGTTTTTGAGCGACGACGTGATAGAGATGATAGGCGATCAGGGTTCGACTTCGAGATCGATCGCGACTTGCTAGAGGTCTCGCCGATCATCGGAGTGCCATCGAAGGCCGGTGCACGTACACGACGTTTCGTTCTGGGGAAGTTTGTTTGGGTTCTGGTTGTAGAGGTTTGGTCTCGAGACATTCTCGAGCGATTCGAGTATCAAACTCGAACTATATGTGGTTTCGACTCGAAGTCATCTCGAAGGTGTCTCGGGTTTATTAGCTACAGGTTTTAAAACCTGTAAGTTTTATAAGACTTAAATCTGTATTTTTAAAAAAATATAAAATAGATATTTAAACTAAGTTTAAATCAAAATTTAATTTGGGTTCGAATAAAGTTTGAATCTCAGTTTTAAATATAAGATAAAGTTTTTAAATTAAATTATTTATAACAACTTTAAAAGGTTTAAATAGTTGGGATTTAAAAAGTAAAGCTTTAAATAAAAAATAGAGATTTAAACTTAATTTTAATTCTGGATTCAAATATAAATCCGAATCTTAGTTTTTGAAATAAGAAATTTTTTAAAAATTAAATTGTTATAAATAACTTGAATGATAAAGTTATTTTTAAATTGATTTGAATTTAAAATGAAATCGGGTTTTAAATCCTTTTAACTTCTATTATAAGGTAAATAATTCTTTAATTTGGGAATTTAAAAAGGATTTTGAAATTGTTTTAACTTTATTAAAGATAAATTGGTATTCATCTTAAAGCTTGAAATTTAAAATGAAATTTTAAAGGTAAATTTGCAATAAATGTTTTCAAACATATTTGTGAGTGATAAATAAAATCATTCATAAGAATAAGTTTTCTTTAAAGTTAATGAAACTTATTGATTTGTAATTCATAAATTATTAAGTCAATTAGAATGGTTAATTAATGTTTGGATTAATTAATGAGTATTAATGGTTAATTAATTTTAATTAATAATGATTAATGCAAGTAATTTCTTTAGAAAAGTAATTAAAGAATTGTTATTTGTTAATGAAGGTCATTAATGAAGATTATTTTAATATTTAATTAATGTGATTAGTTTTAACAATTAATTAGATTAATTAAGATAATCAATTGTAAATTGCTAAGTATAATTACTTAATGAAAGTAATTAAGAGATTAATTACTTATTGTAATTAATTATGATAATATGATTAGTTAAGTTAATTAATTTAGGTTAATTAATTTAAGAAAATCATTTGATAATTGGATAAGCATAATTACTTAGTGTAATTAATGGAGATAATTACTTAGAAAAGTAGTTGATAGATAATTACTGGATGTAATTAATTGAATGATGATTAGTAATTTGAGTCTAATTATTTGTTATTAATCAAGGGTGATTAATAATTGGGTTTAATTAAAGATTAACTACTTAATATAATTTATTTAAATAAAGTAATTTAATTTGAATATAATTAGAGATCATTAACTAATATAATTAATGATGTAATTTATAATGGACTAACTAAGGAATAATTAATAACGAGGTGATTAATTGATGTAACTAATTGAGGTGATTGATTAATTTATATCAAATGATTTGTAATTAATTAATCAGGATTGGATAATTAATTCATAAGTAATTAATTTATTTGAAAAATAATTGAATTAATTAGGATTAAACAATTAATTAATCCTACCTATAAATGATTATTGAATTGCTTGACCTTGCTTATGAATGTTTGCCTTGTATGAATTGCCTTGAATCGATTGATCTGTGATATTCTTGTCTGTGAATTGAGCTGTGTAATCTATTTATTTATTTATTCATCTGTGATACATTTATCTGTGAATCTGTAAATGAAGATAAGCGTTATAGATTATATCGCTTATCGATATTTCTGTGTTTTGATCTGCGATGATTGAATAATGTTACACTATTGTGGAAAACCCCTTCGACCACACTATACAGACACAAATATGGATTTCACAAGGAAATCAGTTAAGTCACATATATTTGAATTTAATATTTTGAAATAGTTTTAAAGTTTGAATTTTGAATCCAAATAAATTTAGAAATGGAATTGGGTTTTCTGAAACGGAAACAAGTAGTTTCAAATAATAATTATGATGAAAAGATTTCAAATTTAAAATTGAATGGTTTTGAAAGCTAAAACTGAATCTTTGTGAAAGATGTTGAACCCTATTTGTAAAATTGAAGAGGATTTTAAATGATGTATCTTATATATATAAAAGATTTGAAACCTGGAATTGTTTTGAAAGTTATGAATGAATCTTTGGGAATTTTTTTGAAAAGCTATGAATGAATCTTTGTTTAAAAGATTGGTGAACCTTGTTTTAAATTGAAAGGGGTCTTAAAAGTAAATCTTTTGTTTAAAAGATTAAAGTGTGGAAATTGTTTAAACCATTGAAAGGTTTCTGGAAGTGAATTTTTTGTTTAAAAAAGATTTGTAAATGGTAATTGGTTTAAACCATTTGAAAAGAAAGTTTTTGGGTTTTAAAGTTGTGACTTAACTGAAAACCCATTATCCATATGTTTTTAATTATTGCGCTCATTATTCGGTTTAGCCGGGAGAGGACCTTATGTCATATAACTCATTCCGAATAATGAGACGACGTTATGGATAACATTTAAAGACTGGTGGTAAATATCGGGTATTTGCGAAAACGATAGGATGACCTAATGATTGTCTCTGCACCGAGTAGCTACGGTATAGAGATTCCCTAAGTGATGGGAAGTCCGATCGGGATTGTGAATTCTCGGATTTGCAAGGGCTTCTTCGGAAGTGCCTTCGGTTCTGTTCGAACCCGGAACAGACTTGTATGGATTGTATGTCTGATATTACAAACTGAGATATAAAGCTGATTTCTTTCAAATACATATCTGTTGGTGGCGGAGAATTTATTCTCTTAGCTTAACACCCTTCTCTGAGACGTACGAGCTTATGTAGTTGAAGGTTATTAGTGATATACTTCCAATTTGGTAGTGTGGCATGCTGAGTGTTGTTGATCATTTGTCGATCAAAGCATGGATTTTGTGAAAAACCGTAGCTTTGTGGACGAGACTTCGTTGAACCTCACAACCCGGTTATGGTCAAAATAGAAATCGTGGCAGCAAGGTTATTTGAGGGTAGCGCCCTCTGAGGGTATGTCCATTTCCTTCTGGATTATAAGTGGTATCATGGTAAAGAGCCCAGATACTTACTTTGTGGTTGCTGCAAAACTTATTGCTTTGTGGTTGTCAGTTGGGAAGCGCTTCGGATAAAGGTTGGTAACGACCGGGAGGTGGCATACTCGTGTCAGTAGTTACCTAGTTACAGAGGTAAACCGGCCTTATATAGAAGAGATTCGGTTAGGGTCCGGGGACGTCCCTCCAGAGGCGTTCCATTTCATTTTATTCGGAAAGTTCCTTTTCCCGACCATTTGTTGGAAAATCCAAAGAAACAATACGCGCTCTGTACGGTTTTAGTTGTATAACCTGCCATGGAATGTGGCGGTAACCTGCTATTGAACATGGTAGCTATAGTAGGCATAAGTGCGAAATTCCTATGCTGGCTAAGATTAATATTATATTTTCGAAATGTTTTCCCACTATGCACTTATAGTAATAATATCAAAGGATTTCGCATATCAAGCATTTTGACTATCATAAGAAGAAATCTCCTCCAAGTGTGCGATTGCATTATGCGTATGGCGGGAGGCCTTATGGTAGTTTCATTTTCAAAAGGCATTGCGAATTTCTTTCAAGTTCTTTTGTTTTATTTTGATAAGAATAAACTGCTTTAATTTCAGACAAAACTGTTTTTGTTTGCTCACACCAGTCTCATGTCTGACCCGGAGTTTATTGTTCCTTTCCTAAACTCAAGGTGCCTATAATTTTCCATACGGGCAGTCTAGAGTTAGGTTTCCCAGATGTAGATGTATATATCGATTCGGTAGCTTTTAGCTTCCTCTTTGGTGTTCTTTGAAGACTTTGGATATTGAAGTCTTTGGTGGACCAAACTTTCTTAGCTTGGTGATGGAGTTTTAGCTATCTTTGGAGCATTGGATTGGAATTATCTCTTGGCTATCCATTTCCGCTGTAGCATTGTTATCTTGTATCTCTGATATTGATTCATATCGTATCATTGTTATATCGAATGTTGTATATCAATGATATTCATTTCTTTTTCTTCCGCTTTGTTGTTTACTTAATTGTGTTATAAGCTCCGGCGAACTAGATTCGACGTTTGGATCTACGACATTTTAATACAAGTGTCGTATTCGGTGCCGATTTTCGAAGGTCGAGTCAGGGTCGTTAGAATTGGTATCAGAGCTGAAGGTTGAAACTTTAGCTCAGGAGTATAACACATTAAGTAACTCATTAGAGATATGGTGAAGTATACCCTAGAATGAGTAATCCCTAAGATATCCGTTCGAATGCCTCGGTAAATTCTCTTACTATCCACTGATAGTGAGTATGAGTGCAAGAAGAGGACGAGATAGGGGACAGGGGAGGACGACTACAAATGGTTGATACCCTGCAATAGAGGAAACAACTTTCTCTATCAATCTCCTTTGATTCGTCTTTTCAATTATTCGATGATTCCTGGCAACTCCGGGAAGAAGCTTTGATATATTTGCATGGGACATAAACTCCATATGGGTCAGAATTGTTTGCTTTGGTTGCTATGGTTGATAGATATATTTTGGTTGTTTAAACTAAAGGTTTTGGATTGCATCCATATATCTGTTTATTCTGTTGTGTCCAAGTATATTCTACGAATGGTTAGTTATCTTTTGAACTGATCAATACCCCTACATATTCGTAGATCTGGTGACCCGAGTATCTTGATTCGTTCTTGTATCCATTGTTGATATTCTGATTTGGTAAGCCAAATGCAGAATAGATATTCAGTTTGATCTGGTGATTCATCTCTCTATCTCTTTATATTCTTTTGTTGTCTCCCTTACAATTTTCGAGGACGAAATTTTCTTAAGGGGGGAATCTGTAACATCCCTGAATTTTATCCAGGATAATTTGATAATTATTAAATTTTTGAAATTAAATTGTAAATCAATTTGTGAATTAATTAGAAATTTCTAGGATAAATAAATACATTTTAGATTTTAAATAGAAATTTTGGTTTGAAATTTAAGTATAAGTATTTTATAAATAATATTGGATTTGAAAATAAATGTGTTTTCTTAAATAGATTTGAATTGGGAATTTAAGAATAATTTTTTTAAATATATTTAAAAGATAAAGTTGTCTTGATTCAAACTTAAAGTTAATAAAGAAGTAATTAAGTTTTATTTAATTACATGATCACTATTTGTTAATTTATTCTTAAAATTATTTTATATCAATAAAGAGGTTAAAATTTTAACAAAAAGAAGTGTTTTTGAATCATTTATTGATTTAAATTTCTTAAAGTTAAAATTTGAGTTAATAATATTATAAAATAGATGATCTACTTAAATAAATGAAAGTTAATAAAGTTTTAAACTATAAAATAATTTAGACAAAGGTTTTTAACATAAAATTAATTATTTTTAACAAGTGTAGGTTAAAGAGTTAAGTATTTAACAAATGTTCACTTAAAACTTACAAGTGTAAGGATCTTATACAAGTGGAAAATGCATTTTTTTATTCTAAACTAAAGTTAACAAAGATGTATTAAAAGAACAGAAACTAGGTTCTCAAATTTTCCTCTCATTTCCCATAACTTAGAAACCAGCAAAACAAAAAAAAATCACAAAACCTGATCAAAATATGAACAAAACTAAAGCTTGAAATGGATTCAAGTAAGCAAGTTTAAAATCTGAAGCACGTTGAAAACCTGGCAACAAAAATAAGTTCAGTTCAAACTTCTGAAACATCTCAACATCAATGCAAAATTCCAAGCCTGTTCTTTGTATTGTGCATATACTGGTGAGCAAACTTCACCTTCTTTAATTTGAGATGCCTGTGAGTAACTCCACAATCTAAATGGTTTAAATATATTGTTCTGTTGCCTTCTTATCTCTGAAACTTAGTTTGTTTGTGAGCGAACCATAAATCCTTAAAATTTGATTTATATAGTTTGCTTGTGATGATTGTTGAAGTTCTGCTGTGAGTATAATGGGCACGAATGCATATATACAGAGATATACTTCTCTGTTGTGTTATAGGCTCTGGCTCACCTAAGAAAATTCATGTTTTCTTTGAATAATGACATTGAGATCATGGTGTTTGAATGAAAGTTGTTCACAATCATGTAAAGTCGGTTTTAAAAATAATATTAGGTATCAAAATTAAATAAATATTTTGAGGATGACAATTTACAGTAGATAAATAAATACATCAGTAAAATCAAACATGTTAGTTTTGAAATCTGATTGTACAATCACGTTCGTATTGCAAAGTAATGATTTTTCTTTCTAAGTTTGAAAATCGAACGAAATTGATAGATGAACTGGAAATGGTTTTCGACCAATTGCCGGGGTGATGATGAACATGAGGTGTCGGGGTTGCTAGGGGAGGTGGAGGAACCTACGGTGGTGGTAGGAAAAATGGTCGGGGGTGGCCTCGACCACTGTGGTGACAGCGGCTCAAGGTTTAAGTTTGTAAACCTAGTTTTAGGAAGGTCAGTGTTTTGGGATCGCCGTGGCCACATTCGTGCGTCGAGTGGCACAAGGCTTTGGGAGATGATGGCTCGGTGGTTGACGAAGCTATGGCTGAAAGTTCGAGTCGACTGTTGGTCGGAGTCGCGACGACGAGGCTTTTCTTTGGTCGCTGTTTTGGTCGTGATGGCTCGAGCTATGCTCCTTTTTGAGTGACGACGTGATAGAGATGCTAGTCGATCGGGGTTCGACTTCGAGATCGATCGCGACTTGTTGGAGGTCTCGTCGATCATCGGAGCACCGTCGAAGGCCGGTGCACGTACATGGCGTGTCGTTCTGAGGAAGTTTGTTTGGGTTTTGGTTGCGGAGGTTTGGCCTCGAGACATTCTCGAGGGATTCGAGTATCAGACTCGAAGTAAATGTGGTTTCGACTCGAAGTCATTTGGAAGGTGTCTCGGGTGAATTAGCTACTTGGTTTTAAAACCTGTAAGTTTTATAAGACTTAAATCTGGATTTTTTTAAAAATATAAAATAGATATTTAAACTAATTTTAAATCAAAATTTAGTTTGGGTTCGAATAAAGTTTGAATCTCAGTTTTAAATATAAGATAAAGTTTTTAAATTAAATTATTTATAACAACTTTAAAAGGTTTAGATAGTTGGGATTTAAAAAGTAAAGCTTTAAATAAAAAATAGAGATTTAAACTTAATTTTAAATCTAGATTCAAATATAAATCTGAATCTTAGTTTTTGAAATAAAAGAAATTTTTAAAAATTAATTTTTTTTAAATAACTTGAATGATAAAGTGATTTTTAAATTGATTTGAATTTAAAATGAAATCGGGTTTTAAATCCTTTTAACTTCTATTATAAGGTAAATAATTCTTTAACTTGAGAATTTAAAAAGGATTTTGAAATTGTTTTAACTTTATTAAAGATAAATTGGTGTTCATCTTAAAGCTTGAAGTTTAAAATGAAATTTAAAAGGTAAATTTGAAATAAACGTTTTCAAACATATTTGTGAGTGATAAATAAAATCATTAATAAGAATAGGTTTTCTTTAAAGTTAATGAAACTTATTGATTTGTAATTCATAAATTATTAAGTTAATTAGAATGGTTAATTAATGTTTGGATTAATTAATGAGTATTAATGGTTAATCAATTTTAATTAATAATGATTAATGCAGGTAATTTCTTTAGAAAAGTAATTAAAGAATTGTTATTAGTTAATAAGGTCATTAACTAAGATTATTTAAATATTTAATTAATGTGATTAGTTTTAACAATTAATTAGATTAATTAATTAAGATAATCAATTGTAAATTGCTAAGTATAATTACTTAATAAAATAATTAAGTGATTAATTACTTATTGTAATCAATTATGATAATATGATTAGTTAAGTTAATTAATTTAGGTTAATCATTTGATAATTGGATAAGCATAATTACTTAGTGTAATTAATGGAGATAATTACTTAGAAAAATAATTAATAGATAATTACTGGATGTAATTAATTGAATGATGATTAGTAATTTGAGTCTAATTATTTGTTATTAATCAAGGGTGATTAATAATTGGGTTTAATTAAAGATTAATTACTTAATATAATTTATTTAAATAAAGTAATTTATTCTAAATATAATTAAAGATCATTAATTAATATAATTAATGATGTAATTTATAATGGACTAATTAAGAATAATTAATAATGAGGTGATTAAATGATGTAATTAATTGAGGTGATTGATTAATTAATTTATATCAAATGATTTGTAATTAATTCATAAGTAATTAATTTAATTGGAAATTAATTGAATTAATTACGATTAAACAATTAATTAATCCTACCTATAAATGATTATTGAATGCTTGACCTTACTTATGAATGTTTTCCTTGTATGAATTGCCTGGAAGTGATTGATCTGTGAATTGAGCTGTGTAATCTATTTATTTATTTATTTATTTATTCATCTTTGATACATTTATCCGTGAATCTGTAAATGAAGATAAGCGTTATATATTATACCGCTTATCGATATTTCTGTATTTTGATCTGTGATGATTGAATAATGTTACACTAGTGTGTAAAACCCCTTGGACCACACTATACACACACAAATATGGATTTCACGAGGAAATCGGTTAAGTCACATATATTTGAATTTAATATTTTAAAATGGTTTTAAAGTTTGAATTTTGAATCCAAATAACTTTAGAAATGGAATTGGGTTTTCTGAAATGGAAACAAGTAGTTTCAAATAATAATTATGATGAAAGGATTTCAAATTTAAAATTGAATGGTTTTGAAAGCTAAAATTGAACCTTTGTGAAAGATAGATGAACCCTATTTGTAAAATTGAAGAGGATTTTAAATGATGTATCTTATATATATAAAAGATTTGAAACCAGGAATTGTTTTGAAAATTATGAATGAATCTTTGGGAATTGTTTTGAAAAGCTTCGGATAAAGGTTGGTAATGACCTGGAGGTGTCATACTCGTGTCAGTAGTTACCAAGTTACAGAGGCAATCTGGCCTTGTGTAGCAGAGATCCGGTTAGGGTCCGGGGACATCCCTCCAGAGGCGTTCCATTTCATTTTATTCAGGAAGTTCCTTTGCCCGACCATTTGTTGGAAAATCCAAAGAAACAATACGCGCCCTGTACGGTTTTAGTTGTATAACCTGCCATGGAATGTGGCGGTAACCTGCTATTGAACATGGTAGCTATAGTAGGCATAAGTGCGAAATGTCTATGCTGGCTAAGATTAATATTATATTTTCGAAATGTTTTTCCATTATGCACTTATAGTAATAATATCAAAGGATTTCGCATATCTAGCATTTTTGACAATCATAAGAAGAAATCTCCTCCAAGTGTGCGATTGCATTGTGTGTGTGGCGAGAGGCCTTATGGTAGTTTCATTTTCAAAAAGCATTGCAAATTATTTCAAGTTCTTTTGTTTGCTTTTGATAAGAATAAACTGCTTTAATTTCAGACAAAACTATTTTTGTTTGCACATACCAGTCCAATGACTGACCCGGAGTTTATTGTTCCTTTCCTAAACTCTGGGTGCCCACAATTTTCCACACAGGCAGTCTAGAGTTGGGTTTTCAGATCGTAGATATAGATACCGATTTGATAGCTTTCAGCTTCCTTTGTGGTGTTCTTTGAAGACTTTGGATATTGAAGTTTTGGTGGACCAGACTTGCTTACTTGGTGTTGGAGTTTTAGCTATCTTTGTAGCATTGGATTGGAATTATCTCTTGGCTATTCATTTCCGCTGTAGCATTGTTATCTTGTATCTCTGATATTGATTCATTGTTTTATCGAATGTTGTATATCAATGATATTCATTTCCTTTTCTTCCGCCGTGTTGTTTACTTAATTGTGTTATAAGCTCCGGCGAACCAGATTCGACGTTTGGATCTGCGGCATTTGAATACAAGTGTCGTATTCGGTGCCGATTTTCGAAGGTCGAGTCAGGTTTGTTAGATTTTACATCCAACATTCGAAGCAAAATTAAGATCTAATAAAACTAATAAACTTATGCTTGAAAGGTACATTTTCCTTGGAAGCAAGAGAAAGGGGACCGATGCTAATTTCGTAGAAGAAGGAAAATTCATCATAGAATTTGATTGCCATGGAGAGGTGAAAATTGTCAAAAAGATTTCTTGTCAACACCCCAAAATTATGCTAAGAGATGAGGATTATCCTTTAGGAAAGTAGAGTAGAAAAGAAGATATGAATCCTCTCAAAATTTCCTCTCGATTAGGCTTTAGTAGGTAGGAATTACACAGACCAACCTTTCGACTGTGTCGAAATGGTTAGGTTTCGTGCTTTATGACCTTTCAATCTTGTCTGGATGGATTAATCCTTCTTTAGAAGGGCTTCATTTTTAATTGATTGAGATACCTTGGAAAGTTTTCCCTCTAGACGTTTCGACCTTATCAAAGGCCTTGAGGGTTGTGTTGATAGGACTTATTCCAAGAATTGTGATACAATGGTTCTATCCTAATCGGAAGCAAGGCGATCTTGAAGGTAAAGCTTAAACTAGGAAACTAGGTTTGGGTTCAAAACCTGTCGAGAGCTCTTGGATATTAAATAGATTGGACTTAGGAAAAGGGGTAAAAGCAAGGGTTTCGACCTTGTCTAAAGTCTGGTCCTTAAGCTTCTTGTGTTAGC
Organism: Allium cepa; assembly: GCA_030765085.1. Classification (NCBI taxonomy): domain Eukaryota; kingdom Viridiplantae; phylum Streptophyta; class Magnoliopsida; order Asparagales; family Amaryllidaceae; genus Allium; species Allium cepa. The sequence goes on along the minus strand of CM060934.1, from coordinate 548,321,551 downwards.
GGAGGATTTGAATGTATAGTAGCCTAGTTCTGACTTTGTTAAAGACGATGGTTCAGAGGAGAAGTAACTTAAAGTAGGTTTATATAATTACTTGATTATTAGTGGTTTCGAACATGTCGAGAGAAACCTTTCGATGTAGGTGAAACCTGAAATACAAAGGTGAATCCAACAAAAGCTTTAATGAAACAGTAAAGTAATCTAAAGTACCAGAGACTTCCCTTTATCAAGCTAAGAAAACTTTATTTCTTTAAATTCCCAAATCAACTCCCTAATTAGGGTTTACAATATTTTTGATAAGAGTATACAAGTTGAGAATGAAAAGAATCGGATCCCCAAATGTGACCTCTTGGGTCGTATTTATAGTTGCGGGTCAGCGCCTTTCGTCCCTTATGCTTTCGACTGGGTCGGAAGGTGGCTGCTGAAAGACTTAAGCATGTTGCCACTTTTGTCGAAAGGTATGGTGGTGCTCCTCTTCTTTGACTTGTCCTGTAAGTGTTTCTGACTCTGTCGATAGCCTTTGCTCATACGTTTTGATGATGTTAGTTACGCTTGTGCTCTTGTTTCTGAACTGATGTGGAACCCTCCTGAACCACGTAGGTTTCGACCGATTCGAAAGGTTTACTATAGCTTCCAAAGGGGTTATTCTGGTCAATGTTTACTTTCACGTAGTTCAAACAAAGGCAAAACCTTTGGTGTCTAAAGGTTTGGTGCATATATTCCCCTTGTCTTCGAAAGGTGGTGCTTTGAATCAATCGAAAGGTCATCATGCATATGAAATGATCTAATAGAAAGGTGGCAACTAAAGGCAGAAGGATTCTTTCGACTCCTTCTTCTTCGAAAGGTAAGAACTCACAAGATATTGAATGTAAAGACCCTTTGACTCCTTCGAAAGGTTCTACATCTTCCAAACTTTGTTGATAGCATCCCTTCGACTCTTTCGAAAGGTTCAGCTGGAGCTCTTCTCTCTTGTTCTTTGCTTAAAGAGGTCTTGACTTAGTCGAAAGGTGAACATTTGTACTAACAATTTCCCCCTAGTGAAGGGATGCACTTGACTTTTCAAGTCAATTTCGTTGAAACCTAGAAGCTTCCTGCCTCTTGGTCTTCTTGCGTGAATCTGGGCCATCCATTCAAATCTTATCTAGTGCCTGGAAATTTTGAGGGACTTTTTTTATAACGTACACTTCTTCTTCTTCTTCCTTTTTTACTTTTCCGTATTCAAAATTCCAGGCATGAGCAAAGTAGTTCTAAAAATTCTCAAACTTCCAATTTGTTTCCAAAAATTAAAGTAATCATCAAATCTAATCGTAAGTTTAGATTTAACTTTATTTTGCTAGTTTTTAATCGAATTTACTTTTTTAGATTTCAAAATTGAAATTTGATTTTGAAATGTCAAAATCTCGATTTTTTGAGAATAGTTTTGGATTGATTTATTGAGAAACCTCTCCTAATTCAGTTTCAATAATTAATAGAGCTTGTTTCTCGTTTATAATGCTAGAATTGACAGTGGTTGATATCGAAATCTATCCCCTTATCGGGTTTGGATTATCATTTCACTTTTTTTGTTTTTGTTCTTCATTAGTAAATACGAGTTTCCAGTTTAATAGTACTTTTCTTTACTTTTGAAATCGACAAAGTTTGGTTTCTATTGAAATCCATTTTCCAAACAAGTTTAATTTGTTCACTTTAAGAAATTTTGGAATCCTGGATTTGCAATAGGGTTTGGGGGAAGATGGAGGAACCTGTTTTCTTCACTCGAAAGTTTCAAATGAACGAGTGAAAAATTGGCGCCACAAAATGACCTTTCTATCCCTTCGAAAAGGAAAGAGGCAACAACATTGGTTTTGCTTCCTTAGCCCCTTTTAATGGGGTCGAAAGGTGTTTTAGTGCCAATTTGATCAACCTTGTCGAAAAGGTATGTTGTTAAGTGGAGAGTACCAACCCTTTCGATTGCAAAACGTTTTGACTTAGTCGAAACCCCTTTTGTTTTAATTGCAATTCGTCTTCCTTAGTTGATTTTAGGAACCAACATAAGACCCCTTCGACCCCTTTGACGCCACTTTAATCTAATAAGTCGAATCCCTCTAGAGCTGCTTTTGTCCAGCATTGTCAAAACGTCCTAAGTGCATGTAAGTTTAACTTAGAACCTTTCAGCTCAATGGGTATGTTAAGTTTCAATAACATTTTTATTTTTCTTAGGAAATCTAAGTTATTGGTTTCGAGAGTGTCAAAGGGTCTACTTACTTGGTTTGTGAAATGTTTGTTGTGTAAGTTTCTACTCAAGTTCTAAAATTAATCTTAACTTCTTTTTTTAATGATTGGGATCCTATAGAGCTCTCAACACTGAAAAGTGCTAATTTGAACAAATATTTTGACCTGTCCTTTCGAACTTGTCGATAGCTTAAGGAATACCTTTATTTAGGCTTTCGACAATGTCGAGATATGCTTGCTAATTGTTGGTGCCTTTCTCTTTTGGACTCTGTCGAAAGCCTGATGTTTTTGACTTTTAACTTAAACTTTTACAAAATTTTGAAATTTCGAATTTGGTTTATATTTAACTTATCTAAGTAAGTTTCTTGACTAACTCTTAAAAGAATGCTATGTCCATGTTGAAATTGAAAATTCTAATTGAAACATTTTTACTTGGTAGATTCATGAGTTCCCCAAAGAAAGTCAAAGCTACCTCAAAGCGCTCCCTGATATCCACTCAAGATGAAGTGGATGCTATTCTCAATGAATTTGGGATCTTTGGAGTGGAAGCCATTACGCCTACAGAAAATGACACCATCAGTAGCCCTCCTGATGGGTCCTTTTCCTAAACTGCTATACACATATGGCACATACGATTTCTTCCATTCCCGGACTTTCTATCTAGGTTCCTGACTTATCTTAGAATTGCCCCAATTCAGCTATCTAAGAATATATACACCTACCTTCTCTCTCTGGAGTTGTTGGTGCTTGAATATGGAATTCCTTCTCTAAATGCAAAAGTATAGAACTATTTGACTCGATGAGTCAAACTTAGCGCCCTCATCCATTAGATTTTAGAGTTAACCCCCTCAAGAAGCTTATATCGGATGGGGTCAACAAATTTAAAGATTGGGAAAATCTATTTTTCTATGTTTGGTTTTTCCCAAATATTAGTGGGACCTTCTCTTCTGCCCGTAATTTTAAATTTTCACAATCTTTTCACTTTTTTTTTACTTCCCGTGTTTAATTATATATATTACCTCTTAATTTTTATGATCTCCCTAAATTTCAATAACAGCAACCAATTACCCTAACATATTATAATAATCAGAAAAACTATTGCTTTATATATCAAAATATAAGCTTATATATAAAAAGTCATTTTTAAAATCGTTTTTCAAATCATTTTATAAGAAAATAACAAGTACGCTCTCATATATAATACACTCAACTTATTTTAGGGTGCTACTGACCCCATCTCTAATGAGTAATCCCCACCAGAGACAAGGTTCTCAGTTAACCATCGGCTCTGATACCAAATGTAACGGCCGGGAGATTTCGACCCGGAAAATCGACACTAATATGTTCACTGTACAGGTCTCCAAGCAATTGTGTGTTCGAAATACCAGGCTATTAGGGTTAAGAAGAAAAAGAGAAAGAATAAGAAATAGAAAACAACAACACAAAATCTCACAATTGCAGCGGAACAAAATATAATATAAAATAACAGCATTTATACAAGAAAAGCCGTAACTGTCATAATATAAACAAGATATCAGATTACAATATCAACAAATAAATTTGGACAGTTATAAAAACTTGTCCCTAAATACTGTCCATACATCTATACATCACAGCAGAATATAGTCAATACGTCTCTGCCATTCGGCTCGTCTCTGGCGCTCCAAACGTCATAGCCTGAAAATCTACAACACTCGATCTAACCCAAGCATTACAATAAAGTAACACCCGAGTCAAGCTGGAAACCAGCGTGAGTAATCCCATTTAATGTGAAATACTTAAGTTATAATGCTTCTTTGAAAACCCAGGTAACTCGTATATCACTACGAGTCTTTATCTTGTTGCAGCCAAACACTTACTACACAAATCCACTGATATTTAAAGTAATATCTAAGTACCGTTACTTATTTTAATGGTCAGATTTACTAAATTTTATCCAATTGCAGCCTATAAGACTCTATAATCAAAACCGCAAAGAATTATAGTGCTAATTAGGTCGAAGTGGTTCCGGATATCGCTGATATCCAATTCCGATCTCTTCGAATCCTAATAACAATTTGAAATGGTAAATTGTTTAAAATAACAATTTATTATTCAGGGTGACGTTATTCAAATATGGGAATTTGTTTCAGACGTTTATTTCAAATAAAACGTACCATCTCTTTTTTTTTAAATTTATTATTTAACTCGCCTGACCACTTGATGGCACGACATGAATAGTTGGAATAAATGTCCAATATAGATCGTTAACCACTTTAACGATCTATAACCATGCAAAACAATTTCAAAACAGTATTTATTTACTTTAATCGGCTAAAATCCATTTCTGTCTTAATTCAAATCAATCACAATTTAAAGACATTGTATGAAAATTTATCCCTAGTCAATTAAATTTAAACATCTGCTAAATATTCGACTTTAATAATTTATATTTTTTAAATCCAACTAACAACAAAATCAGTTACCTATTTAATTTAACAAATATCATTAACTTGGAATTAGAGTTTTAAAAAGAAAATAGTTATTAGTTAAAAGAAAGGAAATATAAAATATCACACAAATATGTGTGTGTGTTATATATAAATTCCATTACTTTTCACTTTCTCTATTTTGTTCATTACATTTTTTTTATTTCCTTTCCAATTTCCTTTTCCTTTTTCTATATTTTTTTCTTTTCCTTTATTCTTTTCTTTTCTTCTCTATATTTCTTTTTACTTGTCTTTTCTTCCATTTGCTCCTTTATTTTTCTTTTAGTTTTTTCCTATTTCCTTTATTATTGCTTACTTCGTCCCAACAAGACAAAACTAGCCTAAACAACCTTCTCCCTCTTCCTTCCTTCCTCTTTTCCTATCTACTCCCTTCCTATATACTTCCACGCTACCCCTGCCGTGCACATGCACACGCTGGCAGCACTTCGATGCTCACCTCCAGCCACCATCCTAAACCATCTCCAACCATCGAAACATCCCGACCACCCCAAAATCCCACGGCAAACCAAAAATCAAAATTCGATGCTCAAACCCAAATCCAGGCAAAAACCCATTGCCATACACTGCCTCGTCTAGCCACCTCCAACCACATGAGATCTCCAAAATTTATCAACATCATCGCCATGGCCTCCCCTTCCTTTTCCCCCTATACCGTAGCCTCACATCCCTACCACTTCGCCACCATGGCCAGAAATTCTACCTCGACCAAACTTGAACCTAAAACTCTACTTCCCCTCTGAACAATCGCTACGACTATCAAAAAAAATCCACCACCATTTTTCTCGTGACCCACTACCATCAAACTACCTCTGACTAAATCCCCGATACCCACTAACCCCGAGATCGCCAGAATGTAACGACCCGTAAAATTCGATGATTAAAATGTGTTAAATTAATAAGATTTTTAATTAAATTTAGAAAGAAATAAAAATATTATAATTTATATTGGAACGAATTTTAGAAATTAGATGTAGCAATTGAAATTATAATTAACAATTTAAAATTTATATTGCAATTAATTGGAAATATTGTAAATTGAATAGAAACGTAAGTTTATTTATAGGGCAGTAATCGATGAATAAAAAGTTTGAAACCAAGTAAATAAATTTATGGAGAACATTTAATAGTAATTAATGTATATATTAGGCAATTGACAATTTATGGATTTGTTAAGATTGTAAAGTTATAATTGAGTGTAAATAGGAATATTTGGTAATTAATTAAAATAAGAAAAATAAATGTAAATGTTATAACATGGTTACAAAATTTATATACGGAAGTGGATGTAAATATGAATTAATTAATTTACGCATTAATTTATAATGGGATAAAACGTAAATTTATGTAATAAGGATGAGGTAGTCTGATAAGTATTCATAATGTTTGTGTTGATGATAAACGTTACTTTAATGATTGTAATATAAAATAACGGAAGTGTTAATGGGAATTAATAGAAACATAAACTTATTTTAAGGTAGTAATTGGATGTAGATTTATGGAATGGAGTTAAAGCAAATCAATGGAATAAATGAAGTAGTGAAAGGTTTATACCTGGATATAAATTGAATTGATTAATGAAATAAAACATGGTTAACAGTTATTGGATGTATTAAGGAAATACGTTATTGCAAGTTAATATTTATGAACTCCGATGAACATTCCAATTTAATATAATAATTCAAATGTATGACTTAGTTTTAAATGGAATATATTATAAACAAATGCAATCGGTGTATTTAAGTATGAAATAATATATTGATTTATTTGTAACTTAACTTAAATTAATGCAATTATGTTAATGTAAGTTAATAAATAATTAATTTAGCGCAATCCCAATTAATTGAAATAAGTGTAAGGTTATAATTTGTTGTATCTAGTAAATTTGGAAATTTGATTCCAATGAATGCAACAAAGTATTAGAAATGTATATTGTTTTCATAAGATAGTATAAAGGAATGCAAACTTGTGATTTATGTAATAAATAAATAGAAACGTGAAATTTTTCATAAGAAATAAATTGGAAAAAAAGGAATGGAACTAAGGTTTGGTTTAAAACCTTAATTAATGTATGTAATTAACAAGATTGCACATTTGAAGCATAGCCATTAGTAGAAATAAAGATAATTTGGGTATATAATGTAATGAATGTAAAACAATTATTATAAGTGAACCATCGATTTAGTCTATTGGATTAAAACGGGTAATCAATTGCAATAAAATTCAAGTTGAATGTTACGTTAATGTAAATTAAATGTTATGCAATTGAGATAAAGAAATTGAAAAAATGTCAATGTATCTGGATATATACCAAATTAAATGGCACCTAAGATGATAATATGATAAATAGTGAATAATAAGAATGGGAATCAACATTTATTTATTTGAATTTAAATTACGATAATATGATTTATTGCAATTAAATGAAAATTTAATATTTAAAATATTGCATGAATGGAAATGTAGATGAAATCTAAGAAATAAATGTAAACAATCATGAACCAATGTAAATTGCATCCTTTTGATAATGATGAATCAGATAATAAGAATGAATAGTGAATTCAATAGAATTATTGAAAATTTAATTTATATTTGATGAAAATAGTGAAATTTGAATTTACACTAGAATTTATGATTGAATCAACATTAAATTGACATCTAAGTTTGTTTAAAATCATTGTAAATGATTAAGAAATTTTAAAAGATAAGAATTGTCAATTTTAGAATTTAAATTGGAAATTTGATTTAATTAATTGATATTTAATTTATTTAATTAATGGAAAAAATAACCATTTTTTCCACTGACTCGGGTTTCGACAAAACTAGTTTCATTGGATCTGTTACGGTGGATTATTATAGGATTTCAAGTTTCGTAGCAATCAGACTTGTCGTTTGATCGTACAAACGCGAAACGCCATGAAATCGATTTAATTGAAATCAATTGAAATCAATTTGAAAAGTATTGTTTTGAGCATAACTTCTTCATGCGATGCAATTTGTACCTGAAACCTTTTCCATTGTGTTTAAAATATTTTAAAACATCTATTTTGATATATGGGTTGACCCAATTTCATTCCGGAGTCGAAACGGGCTTTTTGGGCCACTTTGTCGTTAGCGCGTATATTCAATCCGATCCATCTATTCTATTTCAATTTGCGTATATATATCCTGCTATAAATCCTATTAGCCTCTATTCCTCATTTCTATACGTACGGAAACTTCTATGCTACTCTTCCTCAATGGTTGTAAACCCTGATTTATCCAATTCAAATTTCAATTCAAAAATCAACTTTAAAAATTCAGACTCCTCAAAAAAATTCAGAAAAATTATATATCGAAGCTCTCGACGAGCGCATCTCAGATCCATGATTCGTTTTTTGTTTTGGTTCATCATTTGATCAGTAAAAATCAAAGAAATTTTGGCCGTTCATCACGCTTCGATGAACGTCGTCGGATCGTCAAATATATTGTACTGTTGGGTAGAGATCGTCGAGGGGATTCGATCTGAGTCGTTCGTGGGCGAAGTTAGTGGGTGGATTGACGGCAACAGTTCATTAGGGTTTAAGGTAGCTACTGGCGGTCGGCAAGGTTCATGGGTGATCGTTATTTTTTGTGGTGATCGGCGAATCATGGGGTGGTCGCGAGAGCTCGGCGACCGTGGATGGGGTGTTGCGTTGTAATTCGGTGGCGGTGGGTTGCGTATGGCGTGGCAGATGTATGGGGTGCGTACGATCGAGCGTGCTAGGGTTTTGGCAAGAAACAGTAGGCGCATCGTTTGTTCTGGAAAGTTGACGTAGCATGATTGCGTGTGGTATTGATTTGTGCATTCTATTTTTATTTTAATTTAAACTTTTAAATCGTCTAACATGCATAACTTTAGCATACGTTGTCCAATTTACATGCAGTTTTTTTGTTAGGATCTTACCGAAATTTCTGATGTTTTGGAACTGGTTTGGATGGATTTGGGGACTGTACAAATTCTGGGTTTAAATTGGATTTAAATTCAATTTAAATTCAAAAGGTGAGTGTTTTAACCCACTCACAACTTCTAAAATTTCTTATGTTTGATAAATTAAATTTTGTTGTGATTATGCATTTATTTACGAATTTTTCATATATTTTAATCATCATCTCAGTTATTGCATTTATTTGAATTAAATCGTTATTTAATTTATTATTGAATATAACTGCCAGTTAATTACCTGTTATATATCATTAGTTATAATTTATATTGATTGATTATTTTGGATGATGATTGTGGTGGATGTTTGATTTTATGATGGATGAATGGATGTTTTATTTATATCACCATAATCTGCAAGTTATTATGCATTTATTTTTGTTCAGGATTGCGGTTTGAAATGATATACAACCGCATTTTTATTTGTAAAATTGCGGATTGAAATGATAAATATCCGTATCACTTGACCATAGGATAGAAAATTATATATAGGCACCGCGGTATATATATATAATTATTTTGAAATGATTTTCTATGGTTTGGAAAGAAATATACGGTTTAATAAATATTAATCTTGATGTTATATAAATATTATTTTATATATATAGTTAAATTATTAAATTTAAGCTATGTATAAAATTGATTAATCAAAAAATGATTTTAATAATAAAGTTGATTCCTTAAAATGGTTAAGTATCTATTTAAATTCTATTGTATATAGAGTTTATAATGACTCAAATAAAATTAAGGTTGGAAGATAAATGTGAATTTGATTTGAATCAAAGTATTTAAGAATGATTCTCGAAAATTTCGATTTGAAATGTAAATGAATTGAGATTTAAAAGATACGATTTTATAACCTGATTTTGTTTACAAGATTTAAATGAATATCAAATTGGTTTAAATGAATATTATCAAGTTGATTTAACTAAAAGAATATCCAGTTATTTGAAGTCTAAAGGTTTTACTAAAATGATATTTGATTTATTAAGTAAACATTTCAAATCTAAATAATAGTGGTTGAAATTGATATATATGAAATAATCAAAGAATAAGTTTTGAAATGGTGGAAAAATTAAAGCTTTGAAATATATGGAAATTATATTGGTTTATTTGGGAATTTAAAATCCATATTAGAATTGATTTGTGAAGGTGAAGAAGCTATTTTACTACATAAAGTAATTTATATTTTAACCATTTGAGTGGTGTGGTTATATTTCAAATTTATGTAATTCAAAGTTTTATGTTTGAAAGCTATACTTCAAGCGTTTGGTTTAGAAATATTATAACTATGAAAAGTTATGGTTTTAGAAAAGGATATATTTGAAAATGACATCATATTGATTTGGTTTTAAAAGGGAAAATGATATCGTAATTATATGGTTTTGAAATGAATATTATATCCTGGTTTTTAATTATAAATTACTTTTAAATGACCGCGGCGTTATAATAACGTTTGGTTGTTGAATAGACCGGGATCGGAAATTGTCACACTCTCTGCCAACTCCGAAAACCACTGCAACAACCGCGTATGCGGTGGAGATTACAGAATGAAGTAGGATGGTGGCGGTATTTCCTTTTAGGTAAATACGTGGACCCAACTCCCGTGAGTTGGCATAAGGTGGCTAAAACAAAAGCGATTGACGGGTTAAGAAGGTAGCCCTTTTTACCGGACACATCCCTTTGATATTCTAATCTGACTTTGGATTTATTCGGTGGCCACTTTTGATTTTTTTGATTTGGGGTGTGGCTCGAGGTGGACGGTAGCTGTGCGCTACGCATTACCACCGACCCGAAAGCGTAATTGGTATATCTAACCTGGCATTGCCTAGTTGTGTCGTGTCACCTACCCTATCGCGCCTTGTACGGCTTTGGTTTTCTCCCATAGCCCGTGTGGTGTCCTTTGGTGGCTTCCCGATAAGGAGGGACTATTATATTGGATGGACTACTGGGACTATTACGTGTTAAGGGGAATATTGGGTCACTCCTTAATGCTATTTAAAAGTAAGTTTATTCTGGAGGACGAAGACGAAGAATTATTATTACTATTATTACTATTATCAATTATATTATTCCACTACACCATTGTATTTCGCTTCATTATTAATACTCTCTGGTATGTGCAACTCTGATATGTATTGTATAAGAAAATCAAATATTTTAAAAAACAGCTTCATGAACTGTATATTTGATTATTATATTTTATCGTTCTGCTACAAGATTCTATTTTTTTCCTCTACTTTTTCTTATCTACCCCATAACAATCCGTCCTTCCATATGCTTTGAATTGGCACGTGTGTCGTTTAAAGCGTGCGAAAAGGCGGGATGTTACATCTGGTATCAGAGCTTTGGTTTAGCGATAACCTTAGCTTTGTGGGGTTTGACTCTTTACTAATAGGGTAGTAATACCCTATGGTGAGTCGCTGAGTACATATATATGAGAGAGCGTACTGTTAGTGTTATAAAAAGGTTTTAATACTGTATTAATCTATTCCGTTTTGTATTTATAAATTCTGGTTGATGCATGTGACGCTATGACATCAATAGGGATTTCTAAACACTTAATAGGGCAGATCGACATAATATTTGTTTTTAATATAGGTGAATGAAATAGTTTTGCCTTTTATATTTTCTATATATAAAATAAATTTTTTAAATGATATATATATATATATATATATATATATCTTTGGTTGCAATATATTGGTTGTCAGGTAATGAAATTTATAAATAATAGTTGAAATAAGATTGAAAATAAAATAAATGAAATCAGAAATTTAAAACTTAAATTCCGGGGTTTTGAAACTTTCTGTCGAAGGATTTTGGAATATAATAATAATGTTTTAGAAGTATTTTCTGATATAAATATTTCAATATGATTTGAAAGAATCGTTTTGAAGAAACTTTGGAAAAATAAGTTCTGTACTTCCCTCTCTGTCGTTGGAAAATAATTTCGGTGATGGCGGCCGCATCATCGATATTCATTTTCGAGTTTCGAAGTGGGAAGGCCACTGTAGTAGTTTACTGCAGATTTGTTTGATAAGCCAAATATAAAATTTTAAATTGTTTTAATTATAATTGGATATATAAATTATAATTATATATTTATCTGTTATTTTAAATGATTCTTGGATAAAAAACCCAGTATTTAATTCTCAAGTTCCGTTAATTAATAGTTTCAATTAGTGTAGTGAAATGAAATTTAATTAATAATTGAAACCTTTAATTAAAATAAGTGATTTAATACTAAGTTATAAATGGGATTAAAAGAAAGTTGAAATTGTAATCTTATAAAACGGAAGCTATAATTATTGAACATTTAATTAATTAAAAGAAATAAGATAGATTTGTATGATTTTAATTACATTCTTAAAAGCATATATATAACTTATCGAATATTAAAAGTTGAAATGTTTTATAAGAAATTGTAATGGAAATGGTACAAGTAAAAGTATCTAACGAAGTATTCAATAAATTGCTTTTATTCTTAAGAATTGAAGTTGTAATAGTCATAAACCTAAGTTATAATGGAAATCTTACTATAATAAAATGTGATAGTAGGTAAATGTTGTAAGTAAGTAATTACAGACTTAAGTAAAGGTTGAAGTTACTTATTTTGAAAATAAGCAGAAAGATGAATGTCGTAAATAAATGAAATTAAGTAGTGAATAAATGAATGTAATATAATAAAAGAAAATTTACATGGTATGAATAAATGAGAATAAATAAAAGTAAAATTTTGTAAGAAATAAATGAAAAAAATAAAAAGATAAATCATTATATGAAAGAAAAGAAATCAAACAACTAATGTATGAAATGAAATTATAATAAGTAAATTTGATTTGTTGTTTGGAATTGTTGTTTGTTTTGGTTTATGGTAGTTTCGGCAAGGATACTTTAAATCTGTTTGGAAGGAAAGAATAATCTATTTAGTGTCATCTAAGACTTTTGAGTGAAAGATGCGCTTAGTAGTTTATTTTTCTTTCCGTACAATTTAAAGTTTTGAGCCCAAACAACTATTTGTTTTGTTTGATATGAATGAATGATTGAATTGTGTTGATTTTGTATAAAGGCTTTATGCTGTTTGTTGCAATTGGTTGTTGAATGGATGTTTGTTTGTGGTTAAGCAACCTTAAATATTTCATTTTATATAGTTATTAACTCTTTTGGATTATATAAGTGAAATACAGGTTATGGAAGCAACTGCTACTGCTTTTGGTTTCATAACTGGACGTTAATTGCCCGACAAATTGGTACGTTTTTGGATTACGGTTTTATAATGCAATTATATTGTTTTTGCCAGGTTGGGATATATATTATTTGGAAATTATTATGTTATATAGTGATATATTTGATATTATATTTTCTCCCGAGCCTCTCCGTGCAAAGGAGACTCTGCCAAAAAATTTCGGTAAATTTTGAACTTAGAATTTTTTTTGAAAATGTTTTCCAAACTTTATTAATTTAAGTATAAAAGGATTTAATGGTCATAAATCGGTATATTTTATTTAATTTAATTAATTTTGTAATTTTATTTGTTTATAAATTTAATATTTTAAATAAGATATATTGATTTCTTAATTCTTCTTTCCCTTTTTTTTTGGGGACAAAAAGTTTTGAGTGTGGGAGAGTGTAACGACCCGTAAAATTCGATGATTAAAATGAGTTAAATTAATAAGATTTTTAATTAAATTTAGAAAGAAATAAAAATCTTATAATTTATATTGGAACGAATGTTAGAAATTAGATGTAGCAATTGAAATTAAAATTAACAATTTATATTGCAATTAATTGGAAATATTGTAAATTGACTAGAAATGCAAGTTTATTTATAGGGCAGTAATTGATGAATAAAAAGTTTGAAACCAAGTAAATAAATTTATGGAGAACATTTAATTGTAATTAATGTATATATTAGGCAATTGACAATTTATGGATTTGTTAAGATTGCAAAGTTATAATTGAGTGTAAATAGGAATATATGGTAATTAATTAAAATAAGAAAAATAAATGTAAATGCTATAACTTGGTTACAAAATTTATATACGGAAGTGGATGTAAATATGAATAAATTAATGCGCGCATTAATTTATAATGGGATAAAACGTAAATTTATGTAATAAGGATGATGCAGGTTGATAAGTATTCATAATATTTGTGTTGATGATAAACGTTACTTTAATGATTATAATATAAAATAACGGAAGTGTGAATGGAAATTAATAGAAACGTAAACTTATTTTAAGGTAGTAATTGGATGTAGATTTATGGAATGGAGTTAATGCAAATCAATGGAATAAATGAAGTAGTGAAAGGTTTATACCTGGATATAAATTGAATTGATTAATGAAATAAAACATGGTTAACGGTAATTGGATGTAAATTAAGGAAATATGTTATTGCAAGTTAATAGTTTATGAACTCGAATGAACATTCCAATTTAATATAATAATTCAAATGTATGACTTAGTTTTAAATGGAATATAGTATAAACAAATGCAATCAGTGTATTTATGTGTAAAATAATATATTGATTTATTTGTAACTTAATGTAAATTAATGCAATTATGTTAATGTAAGTTAATAAATAATTAATTTAGCGCAATCCCAATTAATTGAACTAACCGTAAGGTTATAATTTGTTGTATCTAGTAAATTTGGAAATTTGATTCCAATAAATGCAATAAAGTATTAGAAATGTATATTGTTTTCATAAGATAGTATAAAGGAATGCAAACTTGTGATTTAAGTAATAAATAAATAGAAACGTAAAATTTTTCATAAGAAATAAATTGGAAAAAAAGGAATGGAACTAAGGTTTGCTTTAAAACCTTAATTAATGTGTGCAATTAACAAGATTTCACATTTGAAGCATAGCCATTAGTACAAATAAAGATAATTAGGGTATATAACGTAATGAATGTAAAACAATTATTATAAGTGAACCATTGATTTAGTCTTTTGGATTAAAAAGGGTAGTCAATTGCAATAAAATTCAAGTTGAATGTTACGTTAATGTAAATTAATTGTTATGAAAATGAGATAAAGAAATTGGAAAAATGTTAATGTATCTGGATATATACCAAATTAAATGGTACCTAAGATGATAATATGATAAATAGTGAATAATAAGAATGTGAATCAACATTTATTTATTTATTTGAATTTAAATTACGATAATATGATCTATTGCAACTAAATGAAAATTTAATATTTAAAATATTGCATAAAAGGAAATATAGATGAAATCTAAGAAATAAATGTAAATAATCATGAACCAATGTAAATTGCATCATTTTGATAATGATGAATTAAATAATAAGAATGAATAGTGAATTCAATAGAATTATTGAAAGTTTAATTTATATTTGATGAATATAATGAAATTTGAATTTACGCTGGAATTTATGATTTAATGAACATTAAATTGACATCTAAGTTTTTTTAAAATCATTGTAAATGATTAAGAAATTTTAAAAGATATGAATTGTCAATTTTAGAATTTAAATTGGAAATTTGATTTAATTAATTTGTTTTTAATTTATTTAATTAATGGAAAAAATAGACATTTTTGCCACTGACTTGGATTTCGACGAAACCAGTTTCATCGGATCCGTAATGGTGGATTATTGAAAGATTTCAAGTTTCGCAGCGGTCAGACTTGTCATTTGATCGTACGAACGCGAAACGCCTTGAAATCAATTCAATTGAAATCAATTTGAAAAGTATTGATTTGAGCATAACTTCTTCATACGATGCAATTTGAACCTGAAACCTTTTCCATTGCATCTAAAATATTTTAAAACGTCTATTTTGATATATGGGTTGACCCAATTTCATTTCGGAGTCGAAACGGACTTTTTGGGCCACTTTGTCGTTAGCGCGTATATTCAACCCGATCCATCTATTCTATTTCAATTTGCCTATATATATCCTGCTATAAACCCTAGCAGCCTCTATTCCTCATTTCTATACGTACAGAAACTTCTGTTCTCCTCTTCCTCAATGGCTGTAAACCCTGATTTATCCAATTCAAATTTCAATTCAAAAATCAACTTCAAAAATTCAAACTCCTCAAAAAAATTATACACCGAAGCTCTCGACGAGCGCATCTCAGATCCTTGATTCGTTTTTCGTTTTAGTTCATCGTCTGATCAGTAAAAATCAAAGAAGTTTTGGCCATTCATCATGCTCCGATGAACGTCGTCGGATCGTCAAATAGATTGTACTGTTGGGTAGAGATTGTCGAGGAGATTCGATCTGAGTCGTTCGTAGGCGAAGTTAGTGGGTGGATCGACGGCAACAATTCATTAGGGTTTAAGGTAGCTACTGGCGGCCGGCAAGGTCCATGGGCGATCGTTATTTTTTGTGGTGATCGGCGAATCATGGGGTGGTCGTGAGAGCTTGGTGACCGTGCATGGGGTGTTGCATCGTAGTTCGGTGGCGGTGGGTTGCGTATTGCATGGCGGCTCTATTGGGGTGCGTACGATCGAGTGTGCTAGGGTTTTGGCAAGAAAAGTAGGTGCGTCGTTTGTTCTAGAGAGTTGACGTGGCATGATTGTGTGTGGTATTGATTTGTGCATTCTATTTTTATTTAATTTAAACTTTTAAATCGTCTAACACGCATAACTTTAGCATACGTTGTCCGACTTACGTGCAGTTTTTTATTAGGATCGTATCGAAATTTCTGACGTTTTGGCACTAGTTTAGACGGATTTGGAGACTGTTAAATTTTGGGTTTAAATTGGATTTGAATTCAATTTAAATTCAAAAGGTGAGTGTTTTAACCCACTCACAACTTCAAAATTTCTTATGTTTGTTAAATTAAATTTTGTTGTGATTATGCATTTATTTATGTCTTTTTTCATATATTTTAATCATCATCTTAGTTATTGCATTTATTTGAATTAATCGTTATTTAATTTATCATTAAATATAACTGCTAGCTAATTACCTGTTATATATCATTAGTTATATATTTATATTGATTGATTGTTTTGGATGATGATTGTGATGGATGTATGATTTTATGATGGATGAATGGATGTTTTATTTATATTATCATAATCTGCTAGTTGTTATGCATTTATTTTTATTCGGGATTGCGGTTTGAAATGATATACAACCACATTTTTATTTTTAAAATTACGGATTGAAATGATAAATATCTGTATCACTTGACCATAGGATAGAAAATTATATACAGGCACCGCGGTATATATATATATATATATATATATTTAATTATTTTGAAATGATTTTCTATGGTTTTGGAAAGAAATATACGGTTTAATAATTATTAATTTTGATGTTATATAAATATTATTATATATATATATAGTTAAATTCTTGAATTTAAGCTATGTATGAAATTGATTAATAAAAAAATGAGTTTAATAATAAAGTTGATTTCTTTTATATAAAATGGTTAAGTATCTATTTAAATTCTATTGTATATAGAGTTTATAATGACTCAAATAAAATTAAGGTTGGAAGATGTAACAACTCAGATATTTTAACTGTTTTAATTAATTTAATTAATTTAATTTGTGTGAATTTAATAAAAATAAATATAAAATTTTGAAATATAAATTTGATATTTGAAATGCATCTTGTTAAACATAGCAACTGGTAAAATTTCATCCAAAAATATGGAAGTTTATTTCGCACGTAAATTTACTTCAATTCAATATGTTAAAAAGCGATGAAAGTAAAACATTTTCGGAACCTAAATATATTTACATAGAAAAATTCTAAACCATCTTCTGAGCTAAAGCTATTTTTCATTTTTCCAAATTCGGACATCTTTAGCTCCGTCGATCTTATTTTTCTACGTTTTTCTTGCATTTTTCGTAGTAGAAAAATTCGAATTTTTACAATTCAATCGTACCAATGATATCCATATACTGTTTTTATCGTCTCGTCGCGCCGATCTTTATCGTATATTTGTTTGTGTATTTCGGAGCCCGGTGTGCGGTGTAATCTGCGAAACACCTTCCGTATCGGTTTTGAAATTGAGTCTTTTGGTTTTCCTTACCATTTTATATTCCACTGGTGACCATTTACATTTGGTGGTCAGAGACATTTATATTAAGTTTTCGAAACTCCACCTTTACTTCACTTTTGGCCGTTTCATTTTTAGCCTGTTTGCATTCATTTTGGAACTTGCTTTCGTTCATAAGGAAATAAATGAAGCATACTATCTTTCTTTCTACAATTAGCCTATACTCTTTGTCACCTTCAATTTTCTTTTAGCCACATGAAAGAATGCAAACTCATTTACCTGAAACAACATAATCACCATCCACTTATGTTCGCCAGCCCGTATGTTCGCATGAAAATAATATATAAGTTACATGCATTTTTTTACCACATGCTCATGGCTGAGCATTGGCAGCAACACCACCGACAAGCTTCCCACCTTCATATGCCTCTTCCCCTTCGGCTAGCAACCGAGTGAAGCCACTGCTCCTCCTGTAGCCATCCCGCCTTCCTCCTCCTCTTGCCCACGCCACCGTCAACCCAGATCCTACAACGCCAGCAACTCCACTCGTTAGCCACTACTTCATACTGCCACCTCACTCATGTCAATAGCGTAACCAAGTTTGCCTATATAATGGACACCTTCACATATACTTATGATACATAGCGTATTTTTCCGCATCATCTTCAGTTTCCCGCCAACCATACTCCATGCGTGCCTCTCCTCCACGTGCCCAGATCCAGCCGTGCTTAAAACAGGTGACATTTACTGTTATTATGGAGGCACGTACTTTATATTTAATATAAAATATAAATAATGGCATGTTGTAGCTTGCGTGTGTACTGTGTGCGCGCTGTGTATATATGTATGCTAATATAGTGTATATGTGATGGTTTCTGTGTTATTTTTTTAATATGTTAGATTTGTATATGAATTAGGACACTAAAATGAATATATTCGAACGTATATTATATGTATTATGTTAAAAATGCTTAGCAAAGCTTTGTTGTATTTGAAACAGCTTATATATATAATATCTAATGATTTGGTTATCAACTGTTTCATATAGACTATGCTGCCTTGCAACAGTTTTAATGATAACTATATATAATAGATATTTTGCTTTTAAAAGAAAAATATGTGTGTAGATATATACATATAGATAAATAACGTTTATGCCAGAACTGTTAGTTTATATGTTTTAACGTATATGTGTTACTGTATGTTTATGAAAATAGTGTATATATATATGAGTTACTTATCTAGTACCTGTTAGTTCATTTTCATACTGTGTTGATTTGAAACTCCTTTCACTGCCATTTTTCTTACACATATTTACTTTGTGGTACGTGATTACAAAGTAGAGTTTCAGTTATATAATATGACTTTTATTTTAAAATTATACGTTTTAAACTTTTATTTTTCTAGTTTATTATATACGTTGTTATAAGCTTTTGTTATCATACGGTTAAGAGATATATAGGTGTATGTTGTTCAGTTGATATTTCAGTTGTATATATGATGTTTTGAAATATAAGGGTGATATTTTGGTCTTATAAAATGATTTTAAAATTGTTTTATATTATACAAGTGTGTAAAACGAATGATGATACTTGTTGTAATGTGGGTTTTATAATTTTTGATTTTGAATATACTGATAACGTATGTATCTTAATATCAAAATATGTGTTTTAATTTGAATAATAGATATTGAAATACATATATTTTCAATATAAATGTGTTTGGATATAAAATATGATTATATATATATAGTTATATTTAGTTTTATTTAGTTATATATAAGATCGCTTTTACCATATATCAGCCTCGATTCAGTTCTGTTTTAATTTCATCTATCTCCTTTATCAGCTTTGTCGCCTAATTCGCATTCGATCCTGTTTTGATTTGGAATTTCATGCCTGGATTGGTAACTCATCTCATTGTCGACTATCTCTAGCCTCGAAAGGTGAGTAATCACTCACGACTGATATTCTTTTATTTATTAAATTTTATTTCAATTGAAATGACAATTGAAATATGCCGCTGTTTGTTATTTACACTGTTATATATATTATTGCCTATATCAGTTCACCTATGACATTTGACACCATCATTTGTTAATTATACAATGATAATCCCGCTAGGTTGATAATTGATTGATTGTTGTTGTTTATATTGGATGTTAAATTGTAATGTATAAAGTGATAAATATTATGAAATTGAATTTGTCGTAGGATAGTTAAAAATTTGAATCGACATAAATGTTGAATTTGATTAGTTAAATATGACCCCTTTAAATATTTAAAATAATTGACACGTAGAAAAATAGTTGATTACCTTTGAACCATTTGAATTTATGTTGTATTAATTGATGAAGTATGAAGTTGAATAATTGATGTAAAGTGTAGAATTGCGTATAATAATTAGTGTAATAATCTTTAATCTACATGAAATGACAGTGTAGATTTTAGAAATAATTATATAAATTTGCACAAACAACAATTCGAATTAATACGATTATTTTGGGATTATTTGAATTAATTATTGGATTGTTGTTATTGTTTGTTTATGTACTTTGACACCATCCCAGTTATCACACTAAAAGTTCCCTTTGCTATGCTTTGATTTTTGAATTGAAATGGAACCAGGTTGAAATGATAAATACCCAAAATGAACTTGACTTAGGATAGAGAATTAAATAAAACCCGATTGGTCAATAATTTGATTTAAAAATGAAATAAAGATTTTACTCGAATAAATAATAAGATTTTGAAACGAAGTTGGAATTTGAATTTTATGAAAAGAAATATGAATATTTGAAATTTGAAACAAAATATTACCGTAGTAATTGGTGAAAGAACGTGTTTTAAAATTTATTATTTAACAATTAAATTTGGAATTATTAATAATTAAGTTTGAAATTATTTAATAATTAAGTTGGAAATTATTTAATAATTTAGTATGAAACTATTAAGTTTTGAAACTTATTTAATAATTAAGTTTTGAAATTATGTAATAATTAAATAAGATTGAATTATTTGATAATTAAATAAAATTTGAATCCTTTGATAAGAGAAATTGAACTTTTGAATAAGTGAATTTGAACTTCGTTAATAAATGAAATTAGGATTTCTTTATTTATTAAGTTTTGGAAAAATTATTTAAGTAAGTTAATAAGTGAAATTGAACTTCTTGAATATGTGAAATTTGAGGTTCTTTATTAATTGAGTTGAAATTTATAACTAAGTAAATAAATAAGTGTAATTGAATTTCTTTAACAAGAAATAAAATGTGATTTATTGAAATGAATATAAGACTTGAAATTTAAAGAATTTGATTTGGCGAATTTAATTTAATTAAATTTGGAAGTTTGATATGATATAGGAAACATAAATTGATTTAATGAATTGGAAATTTAATAGGAATTGTTTTAAAGGACAATTAACTTAACGAACGTTGAATGAAATCGATAAATGAATTTAAATTGATTTGAAAGATAATTAATTTAATTTAAAAGTTTTCGCAATGAAGTTTATATTCGAACTTGAATCAATATGTGAATTGTTTAAATTAGATTTAAAATTAAATTTTAAGATTTTGAAATAGCAATTTGGAAGTTTTGAAACGTCAACTATGGAAATTGATTTAGAAAGACACTCGAAATGTTGGTTTACAAATTATAATTGAAATTGAATTTGATTTGGTTTGAAATATATTAAACGACCAATCGGTGTAATAATAACGAAGGTTATTAAGGAAACCGGAATCGGTTATGGACATACTCTCTGTCTAAACCGAAAACCACTATAATAACTATACGCGGAGTGTGATCCAAAATGAAGTGGTTGGAATGATGTATATGATGACTGAAGAAAGAGAACGATAATGGATAGCCTTGACACTTGTGTCAAATTGGAAATGACTAAAACAGGAGCCGTGCCGGGCCAAATGGGGTTAGCTACCTCGAGCGAACACACTTCTTCGAATACTACTCATTACTTGTTATTGATTGGTGCACCCTCGTACTTTTGGGAGTGTTGTTTCGCGGTGTTGCGATCGTTGTGGCGATGCATTCTCACCCGTCCGGATCAGGCAAACGGTAGTTTCACTACCTTGGATATTGCCTCATGTACCTTGTCATACTTGTATCCCTGTATACGCGACCACTACAATTTTTGTGCGTGTTATACCTATGGAGTACTCCCTGATATCCCACCAGTTTACGGTGGAGTTTACAGTGCTGTATAGACTATAACGCTTATATAAAATGTGTTAAGGGGGATAATGGTAACGCCTTAACACTATTTTGATATTTATATTATTGATAGGCGTTATCTATTTAGCGTATACTACTGCGTAGTAGATAGTTTAACGGATCCTTAAAGGATGGTTATTCCAACGTCTTTGAGTTATTGTATTTCAATTGTAATTTCACTTGAGTTGGATTTATTGATATAAGAATGTTAATCCTGACTCGAGTGTTTTGTGTTTTTCTTTACGCTCGAGTCAGACTGAGTGTTTCTGCATTCGAGACTCACCTTTGGAGTTGGAGCTTCGTCTGGAGATCCAGCTATCTATCCAGCTTCAGAGATTCAGTTGATTCCAGTGATGTATTTTGATTCTTGTATTCGATTATTGTATTCGAGACTTCTGTTGTAACTTATTTAACTCTGTTATATATATAGTAGCTTCATGAACTACTATCTTTTGCTTCCGCTGCATATTATTACTCTGTGTCTGTGATTCTATGATTATTTATTTACTGTATATCTGAGTTTTTTCAAATTTAAATTAACAATTCGGTATTTTGAATTATTCAAGTCCGACATGTGCGGATGTGAATAGTCCTAAATAGCAGGTCGTTACAGTTGGTATCAGAGCTTTGGTATCTCTAGGCAAAACTTAGCATATAGGGTAAATGTATTTACAGAATAACTCGCATTCGAGTTTCAATCTCTTCCTTTTGACTCAATTCCTTTGAATTTTTGAATGTTCCATGCAGTTCCAAAATTCATTCGTGTCCCTCACTATTCGTCTTCCTTCAATTCTGGAGCATCCCATAACTCTACTTCGAATGACCCTTATAATGAATCGACGGTATCGCCAATTTTCGAATTATTTGTAAATGGGCGCAACTCCTTTATAATAGACATCGATTTACTGGAGATTTTTGTATCCTCGGTTTACGATGCTATCTATTCCCTGCTATACCTAGATTCTATTTTTTGAGATCAAATGTTGATTTACCTTGGAATTCAGTATTGATATTATTCTTGAAGTCACTGTCGACCCGGTTAGGGTTGTCCGTGAATTAAACAAGCTAATCTATCTTCTGATTCTGTTAATTTAACCATCTTGTCTTTTCTTTCGAACTTGTATTCGAATAAGAATTCTCTTTAATTTGAGTGCATAATTTGAATCTCTGTCATTGCTTTCAAAAATCCATTCTTGTATTGTTGAGAGAGGAAGTGCATTTGTAAATTAGTATATAAAATGTTTTAACATATATTTTGTTGTTTGAGTTGTTGATGTTGATTTGGTTTTTCGATCGATTCCTCTGATCAACGCTATCGATAGAATTTCCAAAACGCTTGAATAGAGCAAACTGACACAATATTATTTTCAAATTGGTAAACAAAAATAGTTTTGTACAATTATATTATATAAATAAAAGTTTTCTGAAATTAAATTGTTAATGGATTTGTTTTCTAAAATGGTAATATTTAATTTTCATTTATTGTTTTATAAACCATCGACTATTTCATAATATGAATATATGAAATTGTAAACTTGGGTATAATTTGATTGAAGTTTAAAGTGAATTTAAATTAGAATTTGAGAATTTAATTTTGGGTGATTTCAACTTGATTTGGAAGTTTTAAAATGTATAGTTTTAAAATATTTTCAAATTGAAACCATTTCAAAGAGTTAAATGTTTAAATCGGTGCTCTTTTCTTTGTCGCTGGAAAATAATTTCGGTAATGGCGGCCGCATCATCGACATTCATTTTCGAGTTTCAAAGTGGAGAGACTATTCTGTAGCCAGCTACACTTTGTGTTTGGAAAAAAGAAATTGACTTGAATTTCTAAACATGACTTAATTTATAATATATATTGAATATTTTAAATTTGATTTAATATATTATGAATATATATATATATATATATATATATATTTACTTATTTATTTTTATCTCTAAGTTGTCTGAAACTAATCGGAAATTAATTCTTAAATTTGTTAAAGGATGATTTTCAATTATAAATGAAGCCAAATTCTTTTTATATATAAATACTTAACTTGAAATAACTAAATTGTAAAATTTTATTTAGATAATACTCAATTGCATTATATATACAACATACCTAAATTTTCAAAGGTTAACTATGTAATTGAATATTATACAGTAGAAAATGATATCAACGATTTTTTTTAAATAAATTTGTGTAGTTATAATAAATGTAAATACACTTAATATATATGTGATAGGATGTATTAAGTAGAATTATTTTAATAGTAATTTGGAATTAAGAAGAATTAAATTTGTCAAATAAAGTATGATTATAATAAATGACTTTTCAAATTCATGATCTTTGGAATTGTTAATTTAAGAAAATTGGATAATATACAATATAAATGTCTTCATAAATAAAATGTGAGTGCGTATAATAAATGTTATTCACTTAAATTTTAATTATAAATGTTTGTGGAGATAAATAGAATAATAAGTTAAAAAAATAATAGGTGTGATTAATAGAAGAGAATTTGTTTTGAAAGTTAATAAATCGAATTAAATCAACTTAAAGGAATATTTTGAATTAATTAAGTATAAGTTGAATTTCATTTGAAGAAACCTTTTGTACCTCACATTAATAAATGTGAAATCAAATCAGTTTAATGAAAATCTTGAATTTAAAAACAAATTGATGAATATAAATGAATTCAAATTGAAATTTATATGGTTTAAATTAATTGTTTTATTTTGGAATTCAAATCTATTTCTTCTGGTTGTTTCCATTCTCCTACCTCCTTCCTTTACGAGGACGAAAAGTTTTGAGTGGGGGAGAGTGTAACAATCCAGATATTTTAACGGTTTTAATTAATTTAGTTAATTATATTTGTGTGAATTTAATAAAAACAAATATAAAATTTTGAAATATAAATTTGATATTTGAAATGCGTCTGGTTAAACATAACAACTGGTAAAATTTCGTCCAAAAATATGGGAGTTTATTTCGGGCGTAAATTTACTTCAATTCAATCAGTTAAAAAGCGATGAAAGTAAAACGTTTTCGGAACCTAAATATTTTTACACATAAAAATTCTAAACCATCTTCTGAGCAAACGCTATTTTTCGTTTTTCCATATTCGGACATTTTTAGCTCCGTCGATCTTATTTTTCTACGTTTTTCTTGCTTTTTCCGTAGTAGAAAATTTTGAATTTTTATAATTCAATCGTACCACTGATATCCGTATACTATTTTGATCGTCTCATCGCGTTGATCTTTACCGTACATTTGTTTGTGTATTCGGAGTCCGGTGTGCGGTGCAATCTGCGAAACACCTTCCGTATCGGTTTTGAAATTGAGTCTTTTGGTTTTCCTTGCCCTTTTATATTCCACTGGTGACCATTTACATTTGGTGGTCAGAGACATTTATATTAAGTTTTTGAAACTCCACCTTTACTCCACTTTTGGTCGTTTCATTTTTAGTCTGTTTTCATTCACTTTGGAACTTGCTTTCTTTCATAAAGAAATAAATGAAGCGTACTATCTTTCTTTCTACAATTAGCCTGTACTCTTTGTCACCTTCATATTTCTTTTAGCCACATGAAAGAATGCAAACTCTTTTACCTGAAACAACATAATCACCATCCACTTATGTTCGCCAGCCCACATGTTCGCATGAAAATAATATATAAGTTACATGCATTTTTTTTATCACCAGCTCACGGCTGAGCATCGGCAGCCACACCACCGACAAGCTTCCCACCTTCATATGCCTCTTCCCCTTCGGCTAGCAACCGAGTGAAGCCACTGCTCCTCCTATAGCCATCCCGCCTTCCTCCTCCTCTCGCCCACGCCACCGTCAACCCAGATCCTACAACGCCAGCAACTCCACTCGTCAGCCACTACTTCATACTGCCACCTCACTCATGTCAATAGCGTAACCAAGTTTGCTTATATAATGGACGCCTTCACATATACTTGTGATACATAGCGTATTTTTTCGCATCATCTTTACTTTCTCGCCAACCATACTCCTTGCGTGCCTCTCCTCCACATGCCCAGATCCATCCGTGCTTAAAACAGGTGACATTTACTTTTATTACAGAGGCACGTACTTTATATTTAATATAAAATATAAATAATGGCATGTTGTAGCTTGCATGTGTAGTGTATATGCGCTGGGTATATATGTATGCGTATATAGTGTATATGTGATGGTTTCTGTGTTTATTTTAATATGTTAGATCTGTATATGAATTACGATACTAAAATGAATATATTCGAACGTATATTATATGTATTATGTTAAAAATGCTTAGTAAAGATTTGTTGTATTTGAAACAGCTTATATATATAATATCTAATGATTTGGTTATCAACTGTTTCATAGAGACTATGCTGCCTTGCAATAGTTTTAATGATAAATATATATATAATTGATATTTTGCTTTTAAAAGAAAAATATGAGTGTAGATATATACATATAGATAAATAAATTTTATGCAAGAACTATTAGTTTATATGTTTTAACGTATATGTGTTACTGTATGTTTATGAAAATAGCATATATATATATATATATGAGTTACTTATCTAGTACCTGTTAGTTCATTTTCATACTGTGTTGATTTGAAACTCTTTTCACTGCCATTTTTCTTACACATATTTACTTTGTGGTACGTGATTACAAAGTAGAGTTTCAGTTATATAATATGACTTTTATTTTAAAATTATATGTTCTAAACTTTTATTTTTCTAGTTTATTGCATACGTTGTTATAAGCTTTTGTTATCATACGGTTAAGATATATATAGGTGTATGTTGTTCAGTTGATATTTCAGTTGTATATATGATGTTTTGAAATATAAGGGTGATATCTTGGTCTTATAAAATGATTTTAAAATTGTTTTATATAATACAAGTGTGTAAAATGAATGATGATACTTATTGTGATGTGGGTTTTATAATTTTTGATTTTGAATATACTGATAACATTTGTATCTTAATATCAAAATATGTGTTTTAATTTGAATAATAGATATTGAAATACATATATTTTCAATATAAATGTGTTTGGATATAAAATATGATTATATATATATAGTTATATTTCGTTTTATTTAGTTATATATAAGATCGCTTTTACCATATATCTGCCTCGATTCGGTTCTGTTTTAATTTCGTCTATCTCCTTTATCAGCTTTGTCGTCTAATTTTCATTCGATCTTGTTTTGATTTGGAATTTCATGCCTGGATTGGTAACTCATCTCATTGTCGACTATCTCTAACCTCGAAAGGTGAGCAATCACTCACGATTGATATTTTTTTATTCATTAAATTTGATTTCAATTGAAACGACAATTGAAATATGCTGCTGTTAGTTATTTACACTGTTATATATGTTATTACCTGTATCAGTTCACCTGTGACATCTGACACCATTATCT
Source organism: Allium cepa (assembly GCA_030765085.1). Classification (NCBI taxonomy): domain Eukaryota; kingdom Viridiplantae; phylum Streptophyta; class Magnoliopsida; order Asparagales; family Amaryllidaceae; genus Allium; species Allium cepa. The sequence continues at coordinate 548,294,240 of CM060934.1, read as the reverse complement.
GTTAATTATACAATGATAATCCCGTTGGGTTGATAATTGATTGATTGTTTGTTGTTTATATTGGATGTTAAATTGTAAGGTATAAAGTGATAAATATTATGAAATTGAATTTGTCGTAGGATAGTTAAAAATTTGTATCGACATAAATGTTGAATTTGATTAGTTAAATATGACCCCTTTAAATATTTAAATTGATTGACACGTAGAAAAATAGTTAATTACCTTTGAACCATTTGAATTTATGTTGTATTATTTGATGAAGTATGAAGTTGAATAATTGATGTAAAGTGTGGAATTGCGTAGAATAATTAGTGTAATAATCTTTAATCTACATGAAATGATAGTGTAGATTCTAGAAATAATTATATTAATTTGCATAGACAACAATGCGAATTAATACGATTATTTCGGGATTAATTGAATTAATTATTGGATTGGATTGATTGTTGTTATTGCTTGTTTATGTACTTTGAAACCATCCCAGTTATCACACTACAAGTTCCCTTTGCTATGCTTTGATTTTTGAATTGAAATGGAATCGGGTTGAAATGATAAATACCCAAAATGAACTTGACTTAGGATAGAGAATTAAATAAAACCCGATTGGTCAATAATTTGATTTAAAAATGAAATAAAGATTTTACGCGAATAAATAATAAGATTTTGAAACGAAGTTGGAATTTGAATTTTATGAAAAGAAATGTGAATATTTGAAATTTGAAACAAAATATTAACGTAGTAATTGGTGAAAGAACGTGTGTAAAAATTTATTATTTAACAATTAATTTTGGAATTATTAATAATTAAGTTTGAAATTATTTAATAATTAAGTTGGAAATTATTTAATAATTTAGTATGAAACTATTAAGTTTTGAAATTTATTTAATAATTAAGTTTTGAAATTATGTAATAATTAAATAAGATTGAGTTATTTGATAATTAAATAAAATTTGAATCCTTTGATAAGAGAAATTGAACTTTTAAATAAGTGAATTTGAACTTCGTTAATAAATGAAATTGGGTTTTCTTCATTTATTAAGTTTTGAAAAAATTATTTAAGTATGTTACTAAGTGAAATTGAACTTCTTGAATATGTGAAATTTGGGGTTCTTTATTAATTGAGTTGAAATTTCTACCTAAGTAAATAAATAAGTGTAATTGAATTTCTTTAACACGAAATAAAATGTGATTTATTGAAATGAATATAAGACTTGAAATTTAAAGAATTTGATTTGGCGAATTTAATTTAATTAAATTTGGAAGTTTGATATGATATAGGAAACTTAAATTGATTTAATGAATTGGAAATTTAATAGGAATTGTTTTGAAGGATAATTAACTTAACGAACGTTGAATGAAATCGATAAATGAATTTAAATTGATTTGAAAGATAATTAATTTAATTTAAATTTTTTTGGAATGAAGTTTATATTCGAACTTGAATCAATATGTGAATTGTTTAAAAAAGAATTGAAATTAAATTTTAAGATTTTGAAATAGCAATTTGGAAGTTTTGAAACGTAAACTATGGAAATTGATTTAGAAAGACAATCGAAATGTTGGTTTACAAATTCTAATTGAAATTGAATTTGATTTGGTTTGAAATATATTAAACGACCAATCGGTGTAATAATTACGAAGGTTATTAAGGAAACTAGAATCGGTTATGGACATACTCTCTGTCTAAACCGAAAACCACTTTAATAACTATACGCGGAGTGTGATCCAAAATGAAGTGGTTGGAATGATGTACGTGATGACTGAAGAAAGAGAACGATAATGGATAGCCTTGACACTTGTGTCAAATTGGAAATGACTAAAACAGGAGCCGTGCCGGGCCAAATGGGGTTAGCCACCTCGAGCGAACACACTTCTTCGAATACTTCTCATTACTTGTTGTTGATTGGTGCACCCTTGTACTTTTGGGAGTGTTGTTTCGCGGTGTTGCGATCGTTGCCGTGATGCGTTCTCACCAGTCCAGATCGGGCAAACGGTAGTTTCACTACCTTGGGTATTGCCTCATATGCCTTGTCATACTTGTATCCCTATATACGCGACCACTACAATTTTGTTTTGTGTTATACCTATAGAGTACTCCCTGATATCCCACCAGTTTACGGTGGAGTTTATAGTGCTGTATAGACTATAACGCTTATATAAAATATGTTAAGGGGGATAATGGTAACGCCTTAACACTATTTTGATATTTATATTATTGATAGGCATTATCTATTTAGCGTATACTACTACATAGTAGATAGTTTAACGGATCCTTAAAGGATGGTTATTCCAACGTCCTTTGAGTTATTGTATTAGAATTGTTATTTCACTTGAGTTGGATTTATTGACATAAGAATGTTAATCCTGACTCGAGTGTTTTGTGTTTTGCCGTACGCTCGGGTCAGACTGAGTGGTTCAGCATTCAAGACTCACCTTTGGAGTTGGAGATTCGCTTGGAGGTCTAGCTATCTATCCAGCTTTCAGAGATTCAGTTGATTCCAGTGATGTATTTTGATTCTTGTGTTCGATTATTGTATTCGCGACTTCTGTTGTAACTTATTTAACTCTGTTACATATATAGTAGCTTCATGAACTACTATCTTTTGCTTCCGCTGCATATTATTACTCTGTGTCTATGATTCTGCGATTATTTATTTACTGTATATTTGAGTTTTGCCAAATTTAAATTAACAATTCGGTATTTTGAATTATTCAAGTCCGACATGTGCGGATGCGAATAGTCCAAAATAGCGGGTCATTACAGTTGGTATCAGAGCTTTGGTAGCTCTAGGCAAAACTTAGCATATAGGGTAAATGTATTTACAGAATCACTCTCATTCGAGTTTCAATCTCTTCTTTTTGACTCAATTCCTTTGAATTTGGAAACGTTCCCTACGGTTCCAAAATTCATTCATGTCCCTCACTATTCGTCTTCCTTCAATTCTGGAGCATCCCATGACTCCACTTCGAATGACCTTATAATGAATCAGCGTTCTCGCCAATTTTCTAATTATTTGTAAATTGACGAAACTCCTTTAAAATAGACATCGATTTACCGGAGATTTCTGTATCCTCGATTTACGATGCTATCTATTCCCTGCTATACCTGAATTCTATTTCTTGAGATCGAATGTTGATTTACCTCGGAATTCAGCACCGATCTTATTCTTGAAGTCACTGTCGACCCGGTTAGGGTTGCCCGTGAATTAACTAAGCTTATACATCTTCTGATTCTGTTAATTTAACCATCTTATCTTTTCTTTCAAACTTGTATTCGAACTTTAATTTGAGTCCATCAAATTTGAATCTCTGTCCTTGCTTTCAAAAATCCATTCTTGCATTGTTGAGCGAGGAAGTGCATTTGTAAATTAATACATAAAATGTTTTAATATATATTGTGTTGTTTGAGTTATTGATGTTGATTTGGGTTTTCGATCGATTCGTCTGATCAACGCTATCGATAGGATTTCCAAAACGCTTGCATAGAGCAAACTGACACAATATTATTTTCAAATTGGTAAACAAAAATAGTTTTGTACAATTATATTATATAAATAAAAGTTTTTTGAAATTAAATTGTTAATGAATTTGTTGTCTGAAATGATAATATTTAATTTTCGTTTATTGTTTTATAAACCATCGACTATTTCATAATATGTGTTAACTCTGCCTCGTCTCATGGGCTACCGACCCAACTGAGTAAGATTTGTGCAGGTCTGCCGACCTAAAAGCTAACAGGGAAGACCGACCTAAAAGCTAACAGGGAAGACCGACCTAAAAGCTAACAGGTTAGAGGGGCATATCGACCTAACTGCTTAAGGTTTAAAAAGATGCCGATCTAACAGATCCAATAGGTTGCCGACCTAAAGGTTTGAATAGGTTGCCGGCCTAAGGCTTAAATAGGTTGCCGACTTAATGCCTTAAAAGGGGTGCTGACCTAAGAAGCCTACCGACCTAATTTGAATACCGATCTAATTGCTCAGGACAGGAAAAAGTTCGTGACCTATACTTAAGTCGTGACCGACTTACGACCTATGTTAAGTCATTCACGACCCAGACAAATCCGATGTAGCAGCTTCAGGCACTACGCATTATCTCGGCCACGATCTAGGACTTCAACCTGAAACCGGAGACCATGCATAAGAAAGAGAGGAGGCGACCCACAACCTACCTTGTCTCGGCGCCAACTCATGACCTAGCCTAATCCGGAGCAGACCTACGACCTAACTTTAGACCGGACTAAAGTTGCGACCTAACTCCGAGCAAAGCCTATAAATACACGGCCATCACCAACATTAAAAGGACTTTTTTTTCGATCAATTTCAAGCGCCATTACTCTGCCGAATTCTAGACTACTTCAACACTTAAAGCTTTTGAGATTCAAAGAACGTCTAAAAGAACTTCATAAAGAAATCATCTACATCCACCATGGATTTGAAGATTTTTGTCAACATCGAAGTTTGAGCTACTTGTTCTAAGTCTTTTGTAATTCAAAGTGTATTGTACTTGAGAAGATTTGTATCAACTTGTAACGTGATCATCAATAAAAGTACTTAAAGTGGACGTAGACTATACCCATAAGCCGAACCACTATAAAATTGCTGTTGTTTACTGCTTTTCCGTTATTACCTGCTTATAATTCTTTCCCGATCTATCGGGTGGTGCTTTCACAACTACACTTCACACACCGGGGTGTTAGCGTTCAAATTTAAGCGTTAACATTTTTGGTGCTTTCACTGAGAATTGAACTCAGGACAGCTGTCATCATTGCTTCGCAGAGATTTGAAGAAAGAATTTCCTTAAAAACCAGAAGTATATCTGAGATTATGGCTCCTGGAAGGAAAAGTAGATCTATCAGGTCTGGAAACATTCAAGAGGGAACCTCCGCTTCCCCTGTACCTAATCAACCCACTCCATCTGTTGGAGTTACGAAAGCGGAGTTGGATGCTGTGATTCTAGGGTTAAACCAGCAGATAAACGCCCAAAATGCACAACTAGAGGCTCAAAGTGCCCAGAACGCTCTGATTCTGAATAAATTGAACGATCTACTTGGGGCAAACAATCAACCAGCTTGTAATGAAAGGAACTGTGCTGGCAACATTCACGATGTTAATGAAAGGAATGCTCCTGAAAGGGCTGCTAGTCCCTTTGAACAGGCGGTTCCTGAGGCTGGTGGATCTAGAACTCGGCATGATGAGGAATATCTTTCTGGAATGGTCCGGCAGATCATGAAAGAAAGTATGCAAAGGGTTGAAGATGAGAAGGAATGGGGTTTCGCTCCAAGTAAAACTCCGTTTACTGAAAAAATCTTGAAGGCGGAATTTCCAAGGAAGTTTGTCCCTCCGACTATTCCAGCTTACAAAGGGACAAGTGATCCGAATGAGTTCTTGTATAAATATGACTGGCACATGACAGGTGCCAGGGCCTCCGACGAAATAAAGTGCCGATATTTCCCCGTATACCTGGAAGGCATGGCTTTACTGTGGTTCACCAAGTTGCCAGTCCGATCTATCGATCAGTTTTCAGACTTGACCAGAAAATTCAAGGAGCAGTTTAGACTATATGCTTCGAAGGCCAAGGATATCATGTCATTGTCCAGTTTAGAGCAGAATCCTGGTGAGTCTATCAGATCTTTCTTGAACCGTTTCAATATAGCACTGGCTGAGGTGGACAATGCTGAACCACGAATGATATTGACTTATCTGATGAGGGCTATTGATAAGTCAAGCGAATTTGGGAAATGGTTAAATATGAAGGAGCCAACCTCTCTCGAAAAGTTCTACAAAAAAGCAGATGAATTCATTCGCTTGGAAAGCCGTCCTTTACCAGTAAAGACAGTGTTGGAAAAAGCAGAAGACAACACTGTCGTTCCACGCAAGAATGAATCGGTGGGGCAAAAAAGAGAGAATAGTAATGGGAAGAAACAGGGTAATCTGAAGAAGCCCCGATCCTTCAAGCCATCAGAATATACTCCATTATCACATACACCGGAGCACATCTACCTGGCCACTAAAGATTCCGTCGCTTTCCCTAAACCTATCCCATTGAGAACCGGGAGAAAAGCCATACAAAGTGGAAAATTCTGCCGCTTCCACAATCAACCAGGTCATGAAACTGATGAATGCCGCCAGCTGAAAAATCTGATTGAAGAGTTGCTAAGAGAAAACAAGTTGCAGCAATTCGTGAAAAAGAATAGCAACGATCCTGCATCGTCGAGTCAGGGGCAGCGGGCTCCTGTTCATCAGCCTGGGGCAGGTGAGAAAGCTACGGGGCATGAATCTGGAAGGCCCGTTATCAATGTCATTTCAGGAGGACCTCACCCAGCTGGCAAGAGTTGGGGTGAGATGGAGAGATATTCCAGGGCTTTGAAATACGCTCCAGCCGAAGAAGACGTCTTTGTTCTAGAAGACACTACGCCCCTTAAACAACAGAAAACTTTCAGCGATGATATTATTTTCAGAGCCAGAGATTCTACAGGTATTGAAGCTCCTACTTTAGATCCCTTGGTCATCTCGGCTGGTATTGGACCAGCCATTGTCAGAAGAGTCCTTATTGACTGCGGAGCATCATGTAATATCCTCTTCAAAAAGACATTTGACCAGATGAAAATCCCTATGATCGATGTGCAAGCCTCATCACAAAAGATCGCTGGCTTCACTGGGGAGCCAAAACAACCAATTGGGACCATCGATCTGCTTGTAGAACTCGGAGAAGCAGAGAGGAAAGTGGTCCGCAAGCAAACATTTGTGATTGTCGATGAGTTTTCTGCTTACAATGCTTTTCTTGGCCGTCCAACACTCGCAGCATTCAAAGTTATCCTAGCCCCGTGGTGCCTCACTATTAAATTCCCTACTGACAATGGAGTAGGAGTTATAAAAGGGGATCAAAATGCTGCGCGAGAATGTTACTTGACAGAGCTGCGAGAGTCAAGAAAAAGAGAAATGGGAAAGGATGCGGCAACCCCAGTCCGCATCAAGGAACCAGCCTTGTAGCAATTACAAAGCGGACCCTGCACTGGCGAGCACAGCAGGGCACGGAAAGAAATGGATCCCAGAAAAGCCAGTGCAAGGGAGAATAGAGTGGTACCGGTGGAAACGACAGTTCCGGTACCTGTTGACCCGAAAGACCCAAATAAGGTGTTGAATGTGGGTTCATAGCTTAATGGGTCAATTCAGAATATCTTGATATCTTTCCTGAAGGCAAATATGGATGTCTTTGCTTGGACTCATGCCGATATGTGTGGAATATCCCCAGAAGTTGCAGTACACGCTCTGAATATTGACCCAAAGTTTACGCCAGTTAAACAGAAAAGAAGAACCCAAGGTCCAGAAAGGTCAGCAGCATTAAAAGAAGAAGTTGATCGACTCATGGAAAATAACTTCATCAAAGAATCTACATATCCGAATTGGGTTTCAAACCCTGTGTTAGTCAAGAAAGCTAATGGGAAATGGAGAGTGTGCATCGATTTCTCTGATCTAAACAAGGCTTGCCCCAAAGATTGCTTCCCATTACCCAGGATCGATCAACTGGTAGACGGAACTGCGGGACATGAATTGTTATCCTTCATGGATGCCTACTCCGGTTATAACCAAATCATGATGCATGAGCCGGATCAGGAGGATACAAGCTTTGTTACAGATGTTGGACTTTATTGCTACAGAGTTATGCCCTTCGGATTGAAAAACGTAGGGGCAACCTACCAAAGACTTGTGAATGCTATGTTCAAACCGCAATTGGGCAAAACTATGGAAGTCTATGTCGACGACATGTTAGTGAAGTCCAGGAAAGCAGCGGATCACATTGAACACTTAGCAGAAATGTTCGCAGTCCTCCGGAAATACAGAATGAAGCTTAACCCCCTGAAATGTACATTTGGGGTCGAATCCGGAAAGTTCTTAGGTTTTATCGTCAGTGCTAGGGGCATTGAGGCTAGTCCAGCTCAAATTACTGCCTTGAAAGAAGTTAAAGCTCCTAGAACAAAGAAGGAATTGCAGAGTCTCAACGGAAAGATCGCCGCCCTGAGTCGGTTCATTTCCAAAGCTACTGATAAATGCATCCCATTCTTCGATGTCCTGAAAAAAGGAAAGAAGAACTTTGAATGGACGCCCGAATGCCAAAAAGCTTTTGAAGAGTTGATCCGTCATATGGAAACGCCTCCGATACTTTCTAGACCAGGCAATGGTGAGGATCTTCTTATATACTTGGCAGTATCATCTCATGCTCTAAGTGCAGCGCTGATACGGGAAGACAAAAGGATTCAACATCCAGTTTACTATATCAGCAAAAGACTCACTGGGGCAGAGCTGAATTACTCCAAGTTGGAAAAACTCGCCTATTGCCTACTAGTTGCATCGAGGAAACTGAGGCAATATTTCCAAGCTCATCCTATCAAAGTGCTCACTAATCAACCTCTAAAGCAAGTCCTATTTCGCCCAGAAACTTCGGGTCGCCTTCTAAAATGGAACATTGAACTCAGTCAATATGACATCGCTTATCATCCCCGAAAAGCAATCAACGGACAAGCTTTAGCTGATTTCATTGCAGAATTCACAGAGAAAGATAATGGTGAGGAAAAAGCGATCAATGATTCTCCAATCCAGTGGAAGATGTATGTTGATGGCGCAAGAAATGACTACTGTTCTGGAGCCGGAGTGGTACTTGAAACTCCTGAAGGTCGATCATTATGTTATGCACTAAGACTGGAATTTCCTTCAACAAACAATGAAGCGGAATATGAAGCTCTTATTGCAGGTCTGAAAGTCGCTAAAGAGCTAAACATTCGAGCGCTACAAATTTTCAGTGATTCCCAGCTTATTGTATGCCAAGTCAAGAAGGAATTTCAAGCAAAAGGTGGAAACCTGCCTTCCTACTTGTCAAAGGCTTGGGAACTCCTATGTGAACTCGATCACTATTCAATAAGCCACATTCCTCGGGAAGAGAATATGAAGGCAGATTCCCTCGCAAAATATTCAAGTTCTGGTGAAGCTCAACTATTGGGATTGGTTCCCGTAGAAGTCCTCTCAGCACCAAGTATAGACGAGATGGATATAGACTGGATCATGGATGTATCTCAAGAACAAGAGTCGTGGATGACTCCAATATTGGATTACCTACTCAGAGGTTCTGTGCCAGAAAACTTGAGAGAGAGACAGAAGCTACTAAGGAAAGCTTCTCGTTATGTAATCCAGGATGGCCGATTGTACAGACGGGGATTCTCAATGCCTTTACTTCGATGTGTATCCAGGGAAGAGTCCAAAATGATCCTAGCTGAGGTTCATGGAGGAGAATGTGGTGATCATTCAGGTGGCCAAACATTAGCAAAGAAAATTCTCCGATACGGATATTTTTGGCCAGAAATTAATCGAGATGCTGCATATTACTCCCGAAAATGTGACAAATGCCAAAGATTTGCCAAAATTCCTAGAGCACCCTCTACCGAACTCACGCAGATGGTCAGTCCATGGTCGTTTGCAATTTGGGGAATGGATCTCATTGGGCCGCTACCAACTGCTAAATCAGGGATTAAATATGCTATTGTTGCAGTTGATTATTTTACTAAGTGGGCTGAAGCTGAACCATTAGCTACGATCACTTCAAAGAAAATGATAAGCTTTATGACCAAGAATATCATTTGCAGATACGGTGTGCCTCAGAAAATAATCACAGACAATGGTACTCAGTTTGAAAGCGAGGAATTCCAGGATTTTTGCAAGCGATTCAAAATCCAGAAAAGCTTTTCGGCAGTAGCTCATCCGCAGGCAAACGGGCAAGTGGAAGCAGTGAACAAGATCATCAAATCAACCATCAAAAAGCAACTCGAAAGAGCAAAAGGTGGTTGGGTCGATAAACTACCACTTGCACTATGGGCATACAGAACTACTCACAAAACTGCAACTGGGCATACTCCTTTTTCGTTAGCATACGGATCGGAAGCAATGATCCCGGTTGAAACAGAGGTCCCTTCACACAGAAGAATCCATTTCAATCAAGCAGAAAATGAAAAGCTGCAACTTGAAGCGCTGGATCTCCTTGATGAAAAAAGAGATGAAGCTAACCTCAGAGTTGCAGCTCATCAGCAAAGGATAGCCAGACATTTCAATTCCAAAGTTCGTCAACGCAGCTTTGAAATTGGAGATCTAGTCCTGAAAAGAATTATGACCGCGACAGGTGTGTTTGGGCCAAATTGGGAAGGACCATATGTAATAGGTCAGAAGCTTCTTGACGGCACATTCAAGCTCACCACTGTCGATGGAGATCAAATTCCAAGGGCATGGAACAGCAACCATTTGCGTCCATACTTTACTTGAAAATTTTGTTGAAACATTGTAAAAAGAATTATGAATGTATGATTCTTGTAATTGAAAGCAATTGTGAAACTGATGCAAGTAAATAATGAAAGAATATAAAGTGGATGTAGGCCCAATTTCATGGCCGAACCACTATAAATCTTGTGTTCCTTACTATCATTATATGTTTGCTTTGTTTTCGATATAAAAATACATAAAATGTATTGCTGAAATGTCGATTTAAATTTTTGCAGACAATGGAAATAAAACTTGCGCATAATAAGATCGAGCGATTCTCACCATCATTCAACAAACAAATTTCAAGTCACAAAGACCCCGAATTCAAATCCTAGATAGGAAATACTTCAATTGAACGGCTAATGATTTCGATAGAAACGAGCCCTTGCTGATAAATTGAGATTGTTTGAACAAACAAACATCCAATTAGGAAGCTAGTGCCCGTTCTCACGAACTTGCCTGGCAATGAAGTACACTTCCTTGGATTAAACAAGCCACTTGTGAGAAAAGGGGAATGAAAACTTGAAAAGAAAAAAAAAAAAAAGAGGATCGCTGAAAAGGCATAAGCAAGTGAACAGAGGAACAACCAAAGCTACCATCAGCGGCACAAGTCCTCTTCGGAGGCGCAACTCTTCGGAAGATGAAAGACCTCTAATGGGTCATACGCCACAAAAAAGAAAGTTCTCTACTCAACAAAAAAGATTGGAGGAGTCATGACCCTCCAACCATGAGAGAGTAACTTCCAGGCGATGAAAACCCTCTCTGAGGCACATTTCACCAGGAGTTGAAGTGTTGTGACCGCTCTTCGGAATTTCACTTCACCAGAGTTGAAATGCAAACAAAATAAAAGCCCTCTTCGGAGGCCCATTTCACCAGGAGTTGAAGTGTTGTGACCGCTCTTCGGAATTTCACTTCACCAGAGTTGAAATGCAAACAAAATAAAAGCCCTCTTCGGAGGCCCATTTCACCAGGAGTTGAAGTGTTGTGACCGCTCTTCGGAATTTCACTTCACCAGAGTTGAAATGCAAAAACAAGACAAAGACCTTCCTGAAAGCCCACGTTTCGCCAAGATTGAAATAAAACTTCCAAGTGTTGAAACGTGAAAAGGCTTTCTTCAAAGGCACAACTCTTTGGGGGTACACGTTTCACCGAGATTGAAATAAAACTTCCAAGTGTTGAAACGTAAAAAATCCCTCCTTAGAGGTACGACCCCCTCCCGGGGACACAATCAAGAAAAAAGACCTCTTTGGAAGCACACGTTTCACCGAGATTGAAATAAAACTTCCAAGTGTTGAAACGTGAAAAGGCTTTCTTCGAAGGCACAACTCTTTGGGGGTACACGTTTCACCGAGATTGAAATAAAACTTCCAAGTGTTGAAACGTGAAAAATCCCTCCTCAGAGGTACAATTTTGCAAAAAAAAAAAAAAAAAAAAATCCTCATCAGAAGCGTACTTTAACTTTCAAATGGAAAATGATCGTAAAAAGAAAAGAAGTTAAAGTACCCTTCAGAGGTCCGCTTTACCACATAGAGGAATTCACTTGGTAAAATATGCACATAAGCAAAAGAAAAAAGTGATTTCTTCGAACGACAAAGCGTAAAAACTTATACGAAGGGAGTTGTACTCTATAAAATTTTCTTTAAAGAATAAAATAATTATTCTTTAACAAATAAGAGTGCAAGTCCCCTCGAAGTATAAAATATTGCAACAAGCTTAAGGTATGGGGGCAACATGGTATAGTAGTATAGCCGCATCAGTAAAGTAATACTCAAACAACATACCATAAGCCCGCTGCAATGTTATATAAACAAACTTGTGCAAAAATAAATAGTAAATGCATTCTCAAATTCAAACAGAAGTTTGTACAAATGAAGAATCATTTTATTCAACTATAATGCAGATACAGGTTTTCAAAATAAAAGCGGGGGCCGATACCCGCACAACTCTCGGCCAGTTCATATAAAAGACAAAAAGCTAAAATCTTCACTTCTTCTTCCCTCCTTTGGACCCTTTACCCGGTCGAATGACCAGCTTTCCAGGTCGGCCAGTGGGTATAAGGGAAGTAGGAGAGGTAGGTGTAACCGGTTCAACTTCCGGCTCCTCTTCAGTGGCGGTGATTTTCTTCCCCCTCCTCTTTGATGTCCCACGCTTCTCTCTCCTTTGTGAGGAAGACTCACTCCCCGGAGTGACAAGTTTTGATAGAACAATGTCGTCAGAAGGAGTCCGTTCCGGGGATATGTCACCTCCCTCAGGTCTCTCATCTTTCTGCTCTTGCGAAGCGATGGGATCATCCAAGCCGTGAAGAGCCTCTATTTGTTCCTCCTGTGATCCAGGTTGCGAGGCAGAAGGATGCACCGCCTGAAGAGATGAAGGAAGGATGACCGGAGGAGTAGAAGTTTGAGCAGTGCTTGGTACTTTCTCTACAGAAGAAAAAAGGTTAAAGTCAGTAAAAAGAGGAGATGAAGGTTCACCAATGAAGTCAGTAAAGAGAGGAGATGAAGGCTCGTCAAGGTTGAGAAAATAGCCAAGGAGCTCGTGAAACTCATGTGAAATAAACGAGTAACCCGCTTGAGCAGAATTGACAGTAGCGAGATTAACAGTGAAGTTACCTGGAGAAGCTGGTTTCCTGATATCGACTTCATAAGCTTGCGCATCAGCACTCTCTTCACCCTCGTCTCCGCCTTGTGTGCTTGTAATATCAGCGGTAACTTTGGTGGGAGATGCGAGATGGGAACTGGAACCAATAATGTCGACTTCAGACGAAGAAGGTGGCTGGACTAGAGTAGTTGAAGTGGTTTTCCCCAGCTGGTCCCCTTCCGTCACTTCGGTTCTTAGTTTGGCAAGTTGTTCCTTTCCCCTGGCGAGAGCAGCGCGAGCGTCTTCATCAAAATATTGCCTTTCCAGGGCTGACTCGTCATAACCAGCACCTTCAGCACCAAGCATATCGAGGGCGGCCTCCCACACTTCAGCTAAAGTGATCTCATACTTGGGACCAAGAAAGGCGAGGCTTCCACGCCCCAAGACGCTATGCAAGTAGAAGTCGAATAATGTTGAGCCGAAGCTGTTTTTGGTCGCCTCATGAGATTCTTCGGCTGCGATTTTGCCGGCGACAGCCTCATCGCGCTCCCTTTCAGTTTTGGCAAGCTGAAGCTTAAGCATTTGTATCTCCGCCTCCTGGGAGTTGTTTTTCTTTCGAAGCTCAGCAATATCAGAGACATAGCCTTCACTGATTCTTTTTTGTGCCTCGAGCCTATCTTCGGCATCCCTCTGACTGGCATGAACATCTCTAACTTGTCTGAGAAGCACTTCTTCTTTTTGAGAGTATGAAGTAGAGGAAGCAGCAAGCTCATCTTTCAACTTCTCAACCTTTGCTTCGAGCTCCTCGTTGTAGGAAGTAATGCTCCTCATTTCGGTGTCGTGCTGCTCAAGCACCTTTTGCCACTCAGCCTTATCATTTTCCATGGTGAGCATGGCCTCTAAGTTGGCACGGTTAACTCTTTGAAGCTCATCAACAAGCTTCTGCCAGTTTGACATCCTCTCGATATCGAGCTTGACTGCATCAAGATTGCGCAACATAGCAGACTTGTCGATGGGGACCAAGTCTAGGTCGAATCTCACACCCTTTAAGCACCATTGTGGAAAACGACTTTGTAAAGTGGCTGGGCCAGGTCCCACTTGAAATTTAGGCCTGCTTATTATTGTCTGGATGTCCTCCTTCCCGAGAGAAGGAGAGTCGGAAGTAATGTCGAGAGGGGCAGGGGCGGTAGGCTTTTCGGGAATAGTGGAAGCATGTCTCTCACCATATCGGGCTCGTTTGCCTGAATCTTCAGTTGCATGACCCTTTCCTCGGTCGTCGTGAGATTTCCTTTTGTAAGAGTCGTCACTCCTCTGCAGAGAATCATGGTGCTCATCCCTATCCCTTCTGTCATAACGCTCTTCTGCATCCCTCCTTTCACGAGCCTTTCGAGCAGCCCTCTCTTCGTCAGACTCTCTATAGGAAGGAAAGTAACGCCGATAATCATATTGACCACGCCCCCCGTAGCGTTGGAAATCCTGATAATATGACCCGCCGCGTGTCATTGAAGAATCTGAAATAAGAAAAGATAAGCTTTAGAAATCTTTAAAGTATAAGAAGATAAGTGCATAAATGTGCTGGAAAATCCTAAGTGTTGTGTGATGTGCAAGCTACACGCATTAAGCTACAAACCACTCTTTGGTGCAGAGGTGATGTTAGCTTGGGTATGAGGAGTTGATGTTTGTGTTGGTGTTTGTCGAAGAAGAGACGTCGCCTCAATTACAGGAGAGATAGTTTTAGATACGTCATCTCTAAAAAGCTCCTGCGAAGTCAGTATTATGTCGCTCAACCCCTCGTAAACATCGTCACCATCATGCTTGGTGGGACTTGTTTTCTCAATTCCTACATCAGCTAATCCCCCGAGAGGCCGTGAAGGTTCTTCTTCTTCCTCGATCGGGGCAAGCACCGTCTTACTGGATGACCCCATAATGTCGGTAGGAGTGGAACACTTCACCAATGAAGCTTCAATATTAGACTCTTTTGATGTGAGTTGTTCGACAGTAACCGGGGCGTCAGGAGTTTTCGTCGGAGAATCGGGAACTTCTGTTGGAACTTCATGAGCATGCGTAGAACGAGAAGCGTGTAGAAGCCCGTATTGGTGTAAAAATTCATCCTTCAGCAGAAATTTTATGCTCCTTTCTTCCGCAGCCACGGCACTCAACCTCTCGAAAACTTGTTTATGAATCGGATCTCTAGAAGGGAGAGGAAGTGCTGAAAAGAGCAAAAAATGAAGTTAGCAACTGAAAGTTCGGATCTCGGAAAAAGTTTCAAAAACGAAAAAATGGAAACACTAGTCTTACTTCCTATTCTCCAGATGGCATAAAACCCTGGAGGGCAGCGAGCAAAGAAAAACTGGTTCAAAAATCCATGAACACTTTCAGTGAGATCGGAAAGGAGCTTGCGGTTTCTAGCACTTCTCACAATAATGAGTGAAGGATGATCTTTACTCTTTGTAAACGAGCACAGATAACGAATTTCTTCAAAACTCGGTAGGCGATCAAGAGTTCTTCTAAACAAAACACACAACCCCATCAAGATGGCATAACCATTAGGATGAAGTTGAAATGGAGAGATCGTCAACCGGAGAAGAAGAGTTCGAAGGAAGTCATTAAAAGGAGGAATCGCCCCACTTAAGCACATGTGGCGGTTGACTGCAACGAAACCATAGGGAGGATTATCAGCAGTATCATTTGACCCAGGGAATAGGACATCGTTTTCAGCAAAGCCAAATTGAGTGCGCAGCTGAATAAATGTTCTCAAAGATAGAATAGTCGAAGTTCTTTCCGGAGGATTCTCTATCGGAACTGTTGTCGGGAAAGTTTCTTCTTCTTGAGTTACCACTTCTTCTTCTCGATGGGAAGTCATTCTACATAAACAACTGGGTATTCAAACATGAAGGTGCACGTTTCCTAAAGTGTGTGAATTGTTGTGTAGAATCAATCAAGCGGTAAACAAATATAACTGGAATAAAAACTAGCAAACATTTGTTAGTTATGAAATTCAGGGATTATTGTTTTAAGCCTAAATATGCAAGTAAGATGTTGATGCAAACAAATCAGTTCAAATTGTTGATACTTTGCATTAATATTTTACTTTAGTCGATTAATTCACAACATTTCATGCAATATATTCATGTCTCTTATCTTGTCTTGACTAATCTGTCATTTGATATGGGCAGTCAATGGCAGTATGTGCGCCTTGGTTTTCTTTGTTTGTCTGTTATTCTCAACAGGTTTACAGCTTAAAAGTGAAAATGATCTGTGAAGTAACACAATGACATTCAAACAAATTTAAGGTTGGGGCAGTTCAAATTTTAATCCCTGTTCAAAGTTTGACCACAATTCAAAGTTTATTCAACTTAGTCCGGTAGTCAAAGTCAAAATGCATAAAGTTGGTCTATGCTCCTAAATGTCAACACGTCTAAAGCCTAAGTACCAACTCGGCTACGTTTTAAAAGTCTTTTACGGGATAAGGCTAGATCGGTAGCGGGTCAGAATCCAAATAGTTTTCCTCTAGTTCGCATGGGGGAGATAAGAAGGCAAGCTCCGAGTCGAAAGGCAGGAATTTCTCCAAGTATTAACTCGGTCACGATCTAAGCTTTAATGTTTAGGTCGGCAGGATTCTTTCAAGCATTATCTCAACCACGATTTAGGGTCGTGTAAAAGCTAGGTCGGTCGAAGGCTAAGCCACCTAAATCCACTAACTCGCCTTCGAGCCAACATCCCACAGCATTAAACCCGATAACCCAATAGCCATTCCTTCAACACCCGCTTCTACTCATGCTGTCGAACCACCCAATTGAACGATTCGGAATCGAGCTTGAGGTAGTAAACCGTCTTCATCGCCTCAACGACCAATCTGAAGCCAAAACTTCACAACCTAAGTTTCATCAACTATGAATGCGATGGGATTCATAATGAAGCGTCGTGCAAGGAGGCGATTCGAGTTCGAACAACAAGATATGTGAATCGGCAGTAAGTTACAATCAAGAGGATTACTTACGCAAAGGATAGTGCAGAATATCGGAGATCGATTGAATTGAAATCGCCTTTAGGAATTTAAGAAAATTTTAATGGCGGAGTCAAGAGAGCAGGTAATGAGAAAGAAGAAGGGGATGTGATTTATACCTTGTAGTGAAAGGAACTGAAGCGGCAATTCATCAGCCTAACTTTTGGACCGTGCCCGATCTAACAACGTGCCGACCCAGTGAAGGGACGAGATAAAAGATATCGAAGCATACGACCTAACCATTAGGCGTATACTTCGAGGGGCAAATGTTAACTCTGCCTCGTCTCATGGGCTACCGACCCAACTGAGTAAGATTTGTGCAGGTCTGCCGACCTAAAAGCTAACAGGGAAGACCGACCTAAAAGCTAACAGGGAAGACCGACCTAAAAGCTAACAGGTTAGAGGGGCATACCGACCTAACTGCTTAAGGTTTAAAAAGATGCCGATCTAACAGATCCAATAGGTTGCCGACCTAAAGGTTTGAATAGGTTGCCGGCCTAAGGCTTAAATAGGTTGCCGACTTAATGCCTTAAAAGGGGTGCTGACCTAAGAAGCCTACCGACCTAATTTGAATACCGATCTAATTGCTCAGGACAGGAAAAAGTTCGTGACCTATACTTAAGTCGTGACCGACTTACGACCTATGTTAAGTCATTCACGACCCAGACAAATCCGATGTAGCAGCTTCAGGCACTACGCATTATCTCGGCCACGATCTAGGACTTCAACCTGAAACCGGAGACCATGCATAAGAAAGAGAGGAGGCGACCCACAACCTACCTTGTCTCGGCGCCAACTCATGACCTAGCCTAATCCGGAGCAGACCTACGACCTAACTTTAGACCGGACTAAAGTTGCGACCTAACTCCGAGCAAAGCCTATAAATACACGGCCATCACCAACATTAAAAGGACTTTTTTTTCGATCAATTTCAAGCGCCATTACTCTGCCGAGTTCTAGACTACTTCAACACTTAAAGCTTTTGAGATTCAAAGAACGTCTAAAAGAACTTCATAAAGAAATCATCTACATCCACCATGGATTTGAAGATTTTTGTCAACATCGAAGTTTGAGCTACTTGTTCTAAGTCTTTTGTAATTCAAAGTGTATTGTACTTGAGAAGATTTGTATCAACTTGTAACGTGATCATCAATAAAAGTACTTAAAGTGGACGTAGGCTATACCCATAAGCCGAACCACTATAAAATTGCTGTTGTTTACTGCTTTTCCGTTATTACCTGCTTATAATTCTTTCCCGATCTATCGGGTGGTGCTTTCACAACTACACTTCACACACCGGGGTGTTAGCGTTCAAATTTAAGCGTTAACAATATGAATAAATGAAATTGTAAACTTGGGTATAATTTGATTGAAGTTTGAAGTGAAATTAAATTAGAATTTGAGAATTTAATTTCCGGTGATTTCAACTTGATTTGGAAGTTTTAAAGTGTATAGTTTTAAAATATTTTCAAATGGAAATCATTTCAAAGAGTTAAATGTTTAAGTAGGTGCTCTTCTCTTTGTCGCTGGAAAATAATTTCGGTGATGGCGGCCGCATCATCGACATTCATTTTCGAGTTTCAAAGTGGAGAGACTATTCTGTAGCCTGCTATACTTTGTGTTTGGAAAAAATAAATTGATTTGAATTTCTAAACATGACTTAATTAATAATATATATTGAAGATTTTAAATTTGATTTGATATATTATGAATATATATATATATATATATATATATTTATTTATTTATTTATTTTTATCTCTAAGTTGTTTGAAACTAATCGGAAATTAATTCTTAAATTTATTAAAGGATGATTTTCAATTATAAATGAAGCCAAATTCTTTTTATATATAAATACTTAACTTGAAATAACTGTATTGTAAAATTTTATTTGGATAATACTCAATTGCATTATATATATAACTTACCTAAATTTTCAAAGGTCAACTATGTAATTAAATATTATACAGTAGAAAATGATATCAAGGATTTTTTTAAATAAATTTGAGTAGTTATAATAAATGTAAATACACTTAATATATATGTGATAGGATGTATTAAGTAGAATTTTTTTAATAGTAATTTGGAATTAAGAAGAATTAAATTTGTCAAATAAAGTATGATTATAATAAATGAATTTTCAAATTTATGATCTTTGGAATTGTTAATTTAAGAAAATTGGATAATATACAATATAAATGTCTTCATAAATAAAATGTGAGTGCGTATAATAAATGTTATTCACTTAAATTTTAATTATAAATGTTTGTGGAGATAAATAGAATAATAAGTTAAAAAAATAATAGGTGTGATTAATAGAAGAGAATTTGTTTTGAAAGTTAATAAATCGAATTAAATCAACTTAAAGGAATATTTTGAATTAATTAAGTATAAATTGAATTTCATTTGAAGAAACCTTTTGTACCTCACATTAATAAATGTGAAATCAAATCAATTTAATGAAAATCTTGAATTTAAAAACAAATTGATGAATATAAATGAATTCAAATTGAAATTTATATGGTTTAAATTAATTGTTTTATTTTGGAATTCAAATCTATTTCTTCTGGTTGTTTCCATTCTCCTACCTCCTTCCTTTTCGAGGATGAAAAGTTTTGAGTGGGGGAGAGTGTAACAACGCAGATATTTTAACGGTTTTAATTAATTTAATTAATTGAATTTGTGTGAATTTAATAAAAATAAACATAAAATTTTGAAACATAAATTTGATAATTGAAATGCATCTAGTTAAACATAGCAACTGGTAAAATTTCGTCCAAAAATATGGAAGTTTATTTCGCGCGTAAATTTACTTCAATTCAATTGGTTAAAAAGCGATGAAAGTAAAACATTTTCGGAACCTAAATATTTTTACATATAAAAATTCTAAACCATCTTCTGAGCAAACGCTATTTTTCGTTTTTCCATATTCGGACATCTTTAGCTCCGTCGATCTTATTTTCTTACGTTTTTCTTGCATTTTCCATAGTAGAAAATTTTGAATTTTTATAATTCAATCGTACCACTGATATCCGTATATTGTTTTGATCGTCTCATCGCGTTGACCTTTATCGTATATTTGTTTGTGTATTCGGAGTCCGGCGTGCGGTGCAATCTGCGAAACACCTTCTGTATCGGTTTTGGAATTGAGTCTTTTGGTTTTCCTTACCCTTTTATATTCCACTGGTGACTATTTACATTTGATGGTCAGAGACATTTATATTAAGTTTTTGAAACTCCCCCTTTACTCCACTTTTGGCCGTTTCATTTTTAGCCTGTTTGCATTCACTTTGGAACTTGCTTTCGTTCATAAAGAAATAAATGAAGCGTACTATCTTTCATTCTACAATTAGCCTGTACTCTTTGTCACCTTCATTTTTCTTTTAGCCACATGAAAGAATGCAAACTGTTTTACCTGAAACAACATAATCACCATCCACTTATGTTCGCCAGCCCACATGTTCGCATGAAAATAATATATAAGTTACATGCATTTTTTTATCACCGGCTCACGGCTGAGCATCGGAAGCCACACTACCGACAAGCTTCCCACCTACATATGCCTCTTCCCCTTCGGCTAGCAACCGAGTGAAGCCACTGCTCCTCCTGTAGCCATCCCGCCTTCCTCCTCCACTCGCCCACGCCACCGTCAACCCAGATCCTACAACGCCAACAACTCCACTCGTCAACCACTACTTCATACAGCCACCTCACTAATGTCAATAGCGTAACCAAGTTTGCTTATATAATGGACGCCTTCACATATACTAGTGATACATAGCGTATTTTTCCGCATCATCTTCAGTTTCTCTCCAACCATACTCCTTGCGTGCCTCTCCTCCACGTGACCAGATCCAGCCGTGCTTAAAACAGGTGACATTTACTGTTATTACGGAGGCACGTACTTTATATTTAATATAAAATATAAATAATGGCATGTTGTAGCTTGCGTGTGTAGTGTATATGCGCTGGGTATATATGTATGCATATAGTGTATATGTGACGGTTTCTGTGTTTATTTTAATATGTTAGATCTGTATATGAATTACGATACTAAAATGAATATATTCGAACGTATATTATATGTATTATGTTAAAAATGCTTAGTAAAGCTTCGTTGTATTTGAAACAGCTTATATATATAATATCTAATGATTTGGTTATCAACTGTTTCATATAGACTATGCTGCCTTGCAATAGTTTTAATGATAAATATATATAATTGATATTTTGCTTTTAAAAGAAAAATATGAGTGTAGATATATACATATAGATAAATAAAGTTTATGCAAGAACTATTAGTTTATATGTTTTAATGTATATGTGTTACTGTATGTTTATGAAAATAGTGTGTGTGTGTGTGTCTATATATATATATATATATATATATATATGAGTTACTTATCTAGTACCTGTTAGTTCATTTTCATATTGTGTTGATTTGAAACTCCTTTCACTGCCATTTTTCTTACACATATTTACTTTGTGGTACGTGATTACAAAGTAGAGTTTCGGTTATATAATATGACTTTTATTTTAAAATTATATGTTTTAAACTTTTATTTTTCTAGTTTATTGTATACGTTGTTATAAGCTTTTGTTATCATACGGTTAAGATATATATAGGTCCGTGTTGTTCAGTTGATATTTCACTTGTATATATGATGTTTTGAAATATAAGGGTGATATTTTGGTCGTATAAAATGATTTTAAAATTGTTTTATATGATACAAGTGTGTAAAATGAACGATGATACTTGTTGTAATGTGGGTTTTATAATTTTTGATTTTGAATATACCGATAACATGTGTATCTTAATATCAAATATGTGTTTTAATTTGAATAATAGATATTGAAATACATATATTTTCAATATAAATGTGTTTGGATATAAAATATGATTATATATATTGTTATATTTAGTTTTATTTAGTTATATAAGATCGCTTTTACCATATATCTGCCTCGATTCGGTTCTGTTTTAATTTCGTCTATCTCCTTTATCAAAGTCTAATTCGCATTCGATCTTGTTTTGATTTGGAATTTCATGCCTGGATTGGTAACTCATCTCATTGTCGACTATCTCTAACCTCGAAAGATGAGCAATCACTCATGATTGATATTCTTTTATTCATTAAATTTGATTTCAATTGAAATGTGCTGCTGTTAGTTATTTACACTGTTATATATGTTATTACCTGTATCAGTTCACCTGTGACATCTGACACCATTATCTGTTAATTATACAATGATAATCCCGTTGGGTTGATAATTGATTGATTGTTTGTTGTTTATATTAGATGTTAAATTGTAATGTATAAAGTGATAAATATTATGAAATTGAATTTGTCGTAGGATAGTTAAAAATTTGTATCGACATAAATGTTGAATTTGATTAGTTAAATATGACCCCTTTAAATATTTAAATTGATTGACACGTAGAAAAATAGTTAATTACCTTTGAACCATTTGAATTTATTTTGTATTATTTGATGAAGTATGAAGTTGAATAATTGATGTAAAGTGTGGAATTGCGTAGAATAATTAGCGTAATAATCTTTAATCTACATGAAATGATAGTGTAGATTCTAGAAATAATTATATTAATTTGCATAGACAACAACGCGAATTAATTCGATTATTTCGGGATTAATTGAATTAATTATTGGATTGGATTGATTGTTGTTATTGCTTGTTTATGTACTTTGACACCATCCCAGTTATCACACTACAAGTTCCCTTTGCTGTGCTTTGATTTTTGAATTGAAATGGAATCGGGTTGAAAAGATAAATACCCAAAATGAACTTGACTTAGGATAGAGAATTAAATAAAACCCGATTGGTCAATAATTTGATTTAAAAATGAAATAAAGATTTTACGTGAATAAATAATAAGATTTTGAAACGAAGTTGGAATTTGAATTTTATGAAAAGAAATGTGAATGTTTGAAATTTGAAACAAAATATTAACGTAGTAATTGGTGAAAGAACGTGTGTAAAAATTTATTATTTAACAATTTAATTTGGAATTATTAATAATTAAGTTTGAAATTATTTAATAATTAAGTTGGAAATTATTTAATAATTTAGTATGAAACTACTAAGTTTTGAAATTTATTTAATAATTAAGTTTTGAAATTATGTAATAATTAAATAAGATTGAGTTATTTGATAATTAAATAAAATTTGAATCCTTTGATAAGAGAAATTGAACTTTTGAATAAGTGAATTTGAACTTCGTTAATAAATGAAATTGGGTTTTCTTCATTTATTAAGTTTTGAAAAAAATTATTTAAGTAAGTTAATAAGTGAAATTGAACTTCTTGAATATGTGAAATTTGGGGTTCTTTATTAATTGAGTTGAAATTTCTACCTAAGTAAATAAATAAGTGTAATTGAATTTCTTTCACACGAAATAAAATGTGATTTATTGAAATGAATATAAGACTTGAAATTTAAAGAATTTTATTTGGCGAATTTAATTTAATTAAATTTGGAAGTTTGATATGATATAGGAAACTTAAATTGATTTAATGAATTGGAAATTTAATAGGAATTGTTTTGAAGGATAATTAACTTAACGAACGTTGAATTAAATCGATAAATGAATTTAAATTGATTTAAAAGATAATTAATTTAATTTAAAAGTTTTCGGAATGAAGTTTATATTCGAACTTGAATCAATTTGTTAATTGTTTAAATAAGAATTGAAATTAAATTTTAAGATTTTGAAATAGCAATTTGGAAGTTTTGAAACGTAAACTATGGAAATTGATTTAGAAAGACAATCGAAATGTTGGTTTACAAATTCTAATTGAAATTGAATTTGATTTGGTTTGAAATATATTAAACGACCAATCGGTGTAATAATTACGAAGGTTATTAAGGAAACCGGAATCGGTTATGGACATACTCTCTGTCTAAACTGAAAACCACTTTAATAACTATACGCGGAGTGTGATAAAAAATGAAGTGGTTGGAATGATGTACGTGATGACTGAAGAAAGAGAAGGATAATGGATAGCCTTGACACTTGTGTCAAATTGGAAATGACTAAAACAGGAGCCGTGCCGGGCCAAATGGGGTTAGCCACCTCGAGCGAACACACTTCTTCGAATACTACTCATTACTTGTTATTGATTGGTGTACCCTCGTATTTTTAGGAGTGTTGTTTCGCGGTGTTGCGATCGTTACGGCGATGCGTTCTCACCAGTCCGGATCAGGCAAACGTTAGTTTCACTACCTTGGGTTTCCCTCATGTGCCTTGTCATACTTGTATTCCTATATACGCGACCACTACGATTTTGTTTTGTATTATACCTATGGAGTACTCCCTGATATCCCACCAGTTTACGGTGGAGTTTACAGTGATGTATAGACTATAACGCTTATATAAAATGTGTTAAGGGGGATAATGGTAACGCCTTTACACTATTTTGATATTTATATTATTGATAGGCATTATCTATTTAGCGTATACTACTACATAGTAGATAGTTTAACAGATCCTTAAAGGATTGTTATTCCAACGTCCTTTGAGTTATTGTATTTCAATTGTTATTTCACTTGAGTTGGATTTATTGATATAAGAATGTTAATCCTGACTCGAGTATTTTATGTTTTGCTTTACGCTCGGGTCAGACTGAGTAGTTCAGCATTCGAGACTCACCTTTGGAGTTGGAGCTTCACCTGGAGATCCAGCTATCTATCCAGCTTTCAGAGATTCAGTTGATTCCAGTGATGTATTTTGATTCTTGTATTCGATTATTTTATTCGAGACTTCTGTTGTAACTTATTTAACTCTGTTATATATATAGTAGCTTCATGAACTACTATCTTTTGCTTCCGCTGCATATTATTACTCTGTGTCTGTGATTCTATGATTATTTATTTACTGTATATCTGAGTTTTGCCAAATTTAAATTAACAATTCGGCATTTTAAATTATTCAAGTCCGACATGTGCGGATGCGAATAGTCCAAAATAGAGGGTCGTTACAGAAGATAAATGTGAATTTGATTTGAATTAAAGTATTTATGAATTAGCCTCGAAAATTTTGATTTGAAATGTAAACAAATTGAAATTTAAAATGTATGATTTTATAATTTGATTTTGTTTAGAGGATTTAAATGAATATCAAATTGATTTAAATGAATATTATGAAGTTGATTTAATTAAAAGAATATCCAGTTATTTGAAGTCTATAGGTTTTACTAAAATGATATTTGATTTATTAAGTAAACATTTCAAATCTACATAATAGTAGTTGAAATTGATATGTATGAAATTATCAAAGAATAAGTTTTGAAATGGTGGAATAATTAAAGCTTTGAAATATATGGAATTTATATTGGTTTATTTGGGAATTTAAAATCCATATTAGAATTGATTTGTGAAGGTGAAGAAGCTATTTTACTATATATAGTAATTTATATTTTAACCATTTGAGTGGTGTGGTTATATTTCAAAGTTATATAATTCAAAGTTTTATGTTTGAAAGCTATACTTCAAGCGTTTGGTTTAGAAATATTATAACTATGAAAAGTTATGGTTTTAGAAAAGATATATTTGAAAATGACACCATATTGATTTGGTTTTAAAAGGGAAAATGATATCGTAATTATATGGTTTTGAAATGATTATTATATCCTGGTTTTTAAGTATAAATTATTTTGAAATGACCGCGGTGTTATAACAACGTTTGGTTATTGAAGAGACCGGGATCGGAAGTTGTCACACTCTCTACCAACTCCGAAAACCATTTTAACAACCGTGTACGTGGTGGAGATTCCAGAATGAAGTAGGATGGCGGCGGCGTTTTCTTTGAGGTAAATACGTGGACCCAACTCCTGTGAGTTGGCATAAGGTGGCTAAAACAGGAGCAATCGACGGGTTAAGAAGGTGGCCCCTTTTATCGGACACATTCCTTCGATATTCTACTCTGACTTTGGATTTATTCGGTGGACACTTTTGATTTCTTTGATTTGTGGTGTGGCTCGAGGTGGGCGGTAGCTACGCGCTATGCGTTACCACCGACCCGGAAGCGTAATTGGTATATCTACCCTGGCATTGCCTAGTTGTGCCGTGTTGCCTACCCTATCGCGCCTTATACGAGTTTGGTTTTCTCCCGTAGCCTGTGTGGTATCCTCTGGTGGCTTCCCGATCAGGAGGGACTATGATATTGGATGGACTACTGGGACTATTACGTGTTAAGGGGAATATTGGGTCACTCCTTAATGCTATTTAAAAGTAAGCTTATTTTACTATAGACATTATTATAATAGCGAAACCTTACTACATAGTAAATAGATTAACGGATCCTTAGGAGATGTGAATCCCGAGCATTTCTTAAGTTACTGCACTCATATTTATTCCTGTTGATTTAACTTACATAAGATCTTTTAGTTCTTACTCGAGTGTTTTGTTTTTCAATTCGCTCGGGTCAGCCCGAGCATTTCAGGATTTGAAGATTTTTATTCTGGAGGATGAAGACGAAGAATTATTATTGCTATTATCAATTATTATTCCACTACACCATTCTATTCCACTGCATTATTAATACTCTCTAGTATGTGCAACTCTGATATGTATTGTATAAGAAAATCAAATATTTCGAAAAAAAGCTTCATGAACTGTATATTTGATTATTATATTTTATCGTTCCGCTGCAAGATTCTATTTTGTTTTTCTTTCTCTACTTTTTCTTATTTACCCCATAACAATCCGCCCTTCCGTATGGTTTGAATTGACACGTGTGTCGATTTAAAGCGTGCGAAAAGGCGGGACGTTCCACGGAATTTGACCCACAACCAAAATTCGTTCAATACCCTCCACCTCACCAAATACGAAACTAAAAATCATAAAAATACTAATAAAATTCATTATTTCAAATTCCAATCCCGTTTATGTCAGTGAAATCATAAATTAAAATGATCGAATTTCTAGAAATAATTAGCTGCTTACTGTACATCCTATTTTACAGTGTTGTTACTTGATAGTATTTCATGAAACCATTTTCAAAATAAAGTAAACTAAAAAACAAACCATTTCTCTTTAAACATCATAATCTAAAACTAATTAGAGTGAGAGCTAGGGATTTTTGAAAATATACAGGATAGGGTAAAGGTGAAGTGCAGATTTGGGTTCCTCTGATTTTAACCTTGATATACATTCACAACAAGTATATATATACCCTTGTTCAAGCATATATATATATATATATATATATATATATATATATCACTACATTCATACTAGGTATAGGCTACATAATATAAGGATTAGTTTTACTCACATTTTCTTTAAAATAGAGATGTTGTTTTTGAGAAAAAATGTGCTGCTTTAACCCTCTTTTTTCTCTTCTTTATTCTTCTGTTGGAATGACAGCACTTAGTATATATGTATGTTCGTATGTGAAGTAGGATGTTTGTATGAAAGCAACATAACAATGATATGTATGTGCATATATATATATATATATATATATATATATATATGGTATACGTGTACATAGGAAGCTAGGCTTAGGTGTTTGAGTACAATTCTTTTATTTTTTATTTTTATCATATATTTTTCAATCTTGTTTTGAGATGAAGTGATTTTGATTTGATTACATAAAAAAAGATTTGATGTATTCTAAGACTTAACTTTGATTTTGTAGGTGGCTTTAATTTGAAATGCATTTATGGTGTTGTCTCCTCTTATGTTTAAAAATATTTTATGTGAATTTATATATGTATGTATTCTTTTGTTTATATGTATATATATAGTTATGTATTTTATCCATATATGTTGCTTTTATTGTATATGTATATGTACTTGCATTTCCACTATTTGATACATATGCACTTTTCTTGCATTTGTCATCATATACATATGTTCTTATGTTATAAATGTGTTTTGGTATATTTCTGATATTATATATATATATATATATATTCACATTTATATAACTTTCCATGTATACTATTTCATATGAGCATACATTTATATACTTGTGTGTATATATACTTATATATATATATATATATTTTCAAACATTATAAAGTTTTTATATATATATGGGTATTTTGTCTTAATTTAAGTGGAGTTTCTATATTTATTTTTCTATAAGGTTCATCATATCCAGCAATTTTATAATTTAATATCTATCATAGTATTTAAGCCTTTTATATATATTCAGATATTTTAAATATCAGAAATTCATTTGTTCGACTAATCAAAATTAATATTTCAATAATTACATCAGTTAATCACTCAATATTCGATGGCCAAAAATCCGAAATGTCACATGTTTCTTCCTTACTTTATATCCGCATTCAAGCCTCATGAGATACAGATGCATAACATAACTATGGTAGAAGTCTATAGATATAGCATATACTATGCAAGTACCTTACTATAGCATTATCCCATACCCCGATCCAAACTTTAATTGCTGCAGATTATGTTTTCAAAATCATTTTTTAGTTAAAGTATTTCATAAACCATGCTCTGATACCAAGATGTCATATCCTCTATCCAGGGGCCTAAAACTAAGTGATACAGATGCTGTAGCCATCCATAGTCTTAGTTTCCGATGACTAGATACGGCTATGTTAATGGTATCAAAAATATCAGAAGCACTTGAATATGAAACAAAACATAGATTTCAAAACCACAAATTACATCATTACATTTCTAAATAAAATATGTTCCGCATTCAAGTCACACTACCCTAAAGAGTTTTCCCAGGTACATATTAAATTAAGTTATTACAAATTACGTTGAGAGTAGTACATGAAGATACCCCCTCGGTTAATCAGAGTCACATGGTCATATTAGACCTAATGCATCATAACATAGCAGAAATTCCATTATAACATAAACAAAGCAGCAAGTCCTAAGTAGCTATTTGTTGCCTCCTGCATCCTCCGATAGTTTAGTCATCATACAACCTACTAAAACTAAAAAGATCCTTAACCTCTCAACCTACTCAAATTGATTTTGAGCACCCGAGTGTTTAAGGGGAAATATAAACTTTCAATCAAGCATAAAGTGTGGTATGAATAATATAGTACATCCCAGTTTAATTTTGTTAATGAGACCACACTGCTTAGCGGAACGTTTTCCCCTCACTAGCACTCTTTTTAAAACATATCTTTACAAAACCTTTCATTTAACTATATATTATGCTCTTGCATTCGCAATGGTTAGATACTATAAAGTGAACGTTTCATAAACATGCATAAATGCCAGGTATCAATGACCTATCTATTGAAACACATAAGTTTTGTTTGGATAAGTTTTAACCTTCGGTTGACTCGGGCGTTCTAGACAACATAATCAAAATTTGCCTAACATCTGTTAGATATTCATATTCTAGATTATCTATCCTCAACTATCTGTTAAATACTTCACTTCTGGACGGTCTGTCCCTAACTTAATCGTCTCCCTAGTCCTTCTAATCCTAATGGTTTTTCTGGGTCACCAATAACCTATCTACATACAAACATATATTTCTTCTATGTGTAAACATAATTTTAGTCTGCCTGTGACAAATACCTACACATTGGAATTTTGGACACCAATTAGCTGGGGCTATTAGCTAATGTATATGGTGCGACCCCATACTAGTCCCATTT
Organism: Allium cepa; assembly: GCA_030765085.1. Taxonomy (NCBI): domain Eukaryota; kingdom Viridiplantae; phylum Streptophyta; class Magnoliopsida; order Asparagales; family Amaryllidaceae; genus Allium; species Allium cepa. Next base: position 548,264,730 of record CM060934.1, on the reverse strand, counting down.
AGTTTTCGAATTTTGAGTCTTTTATACTTAAGGGACTCCTCCCACAATTTTTATTGTAAACAAATTTCAAATTAATTTAAACCTTTAAATCAAATTTCAACAAGGAAAATGATAAAACTTTTATAATTGTTACCTGGAAAATCGACCAGGCAACTAAATGGTCGGCCGTTCAGAATTGTACTCGGCATAAGTGGATACTCGGCATCCATGGACTTTCGGCATGAAGAGTTGTACTCGGCATAAGTGGATGCTCGGCATAAGGCCATTCAGCTCTTTACACGGCATTGAAGTACGCTCGGCCTTCCAAGGCTGTGCTCGGCATCGAAGGGGGTTCGGCAGACCAAGATTGTACGCGGCATAGGATCGTCCGGCTTAATTCGCTCGGCACGATTGCTCCTTAAAGGAAGTTAGCTTGCTCGGCTTAAGGTCGTCCGGCATCCAGGCGATAGTTCGGCATCCAGCATCCCACACGGCAAGCTTTTCATCCGGCATGTTCTTCATCTGGCATTCCATCTGCTCGGCATATCCTTTGCTCGGCATGTCCTTCGTTCGGCATATCCTTTGCTCGGCGTAACCTTTGCTCAGCATGTCCTGCGCTCGGCAAAACCCTTCACACGGCAAGCCTTTCACTCGGCACCCACGGCCCGTCTCCTCCATTCAACAGAGAGATCCATCGACTTGGAAAGGAAGGCTCGGCATGCCGACCGTTCGGCCTGTTTCACTCGGCATGCAGGGCGCGTCCTATCTGGACCGAGCTGTCTAGCCATCTGGCTCACCAGGGAAGTCCAACCCACATTCGTCTATAAATAGAGGGGCAAGGGCATAGAAAAAAAGGGATGAGATTTCAGAGAACACAGGGGAGACTCTGCCTCATTCAAACCTCCTCCAAGACTGCTATTTTTATTTCACAATTGTATTCGAATACTTAAGAACAGATTGTATCTGTAATCAAGTTTAAAGTGAATAAATAAAGGATCAACTTCAAAGTGGACGTAGGCTACAACGCCGAACCACTATAAATTCTGTGTTTTCGTCTCCCGCATTTTAATTTATACTATCTTCTCTGTTTTAATTTATTTTCTTCATTAATCTCTCTACACAAACTCTCTAAGGGTGTTGGTGACCAATTTTGGCGCTAACATTTTGGTGCTTTCGCTGAGAGACGAATTCTCAGGTTGTGAGGATCTACTTTGTAGCTACTGGATTGCATAAATCCCCCGAAGAAGATCCGTAATTATCCATAAGGCATCTATTGATTCTACTCAGAGTTACAACCAACGACTCTACCATGGGAAGACCACGAACAAGATCGACCTCCCAAAATGTAGATGCCCGCGAAACCGCTAGTGTTCAACAACTTGGACCTAACGATCAACGGGCAATTCGAGGCACGGGGCCCTCCATCCAAAACCAAGCGGAAGCTGTTTCACGAGCAGAATTGAATGACTTGATAAAAGAGCTTACGGAAAGCAGAAGGCAACTCGCTGAGCAAATGCAAGTTAATGCTGACCTCATGACCCGACTTGCTCAACAGCAACATCAGAATGCTGGAGGTAGCCCTGTCCCCTACTCTGAAGATGATAGCTCAACTTCAGCTGATGAACCTCCCAGGCATAGACGCCGCAAGGATGAAGATGACCAAGCAGGTGCCACTGATCGCTCTACTAGAAATCAAGCCCGTGGAGCGGAACCCAACCTTCCTCCTACCATACAAACCCCGGATTTGACAGCTATGGTCAGGCAGTTGATGAGAGAGAATCAAGGCTGAATACCTAAGGAAGTTTAACATGCCCACCATACCCGCCTATGAAGGAAAAACTGACCCTAGACAACATGTAATGAGGTATGGATGGATGATGGATTCAGCAAGGGCCAACGACGCAACTAAGTGCAGGTGCTTTCCAATAACTCTGTCCGGAATTGCCACCATGTGGTTCACTCGACTTCCTCCACGGTCAATCTCAAACTTCGACGAATTAGTAAGGAAATTCATAGAACAATTCAGGATACACGCCACTCGACCCAAGGATGTGATGTCCTTATCAAGCGTGACCCAAGCTCCTGGAGAATCACTGAAAGCATACTTGTAGAGATTTCATGTTGCCGCTACTGAAGTGAGCAATCCAAACGACCACGCGATTTTGATGGCAGTAATGCGTGGAGTGGATCCAGACTCTGAATTTGGGGATTGATTGGCGGGAAAGCCACCAGCTACGTTGGAACGTTTCTATTCGAGAGCCCACCAGTTCATAAGGAGGGAGGAAGCTCGGTGGATAAGGAAAGAAAAGGCACCAGGGTCCGTTCGGGAGTCTGTAAAGGGCAGCATCGCCATGAAAGCAACCGACGATAACCCTAGAAAGACTCAGGCCAGCGTCCAAAATAAGCCCGGGCAGTCTAAGGGAACTGGAAGTGGAAAACCTGGAAAGAAGAAGGAAACGGGGAGATGGAAGTCAAGGATCCCAACCTACAACGAATACACTCCACTGAATGCGTCTCTTGAAAACATCTACTTATCGACCTGCAACACTTTTCAATACAGAAAACCACGCCCTAAGGAATCAACAAAGGAGCAGAAACGGACTGGAAAGTATTGCCGCTTTCACGAGTCTTATGGGCACAACACAGACGAATGCAGGCATCTCCATGATGCTATTGAGAAATTGATTAGGCAGAAGAAGCTGCAGGAATTCGTCAAAGATACGCCAGAAGGAAGACAAGAGACTTCAGACCCCGGACGTGGCCCCGCTCTACACCAACCAGAGCAACCTACTCGAACTGTGGGAAGATTGATTATTAACACAATTGCTGGTGGACCTCATCCTGCAGATAAAAATTGGCAGGAAATGGAGCGATATGCTAATTCCTTGAGACATACAGAGCATGAGTGATGTTCAAATGTAGAGGATGGAACTCCCGCAAAGCAGCGTCGCACGATGCACGACGATATTGTATTCAGGAATAGAGACGCGGATAAGATGGAAGCTCCCACCATCGATCCATTGGTCATATCCACAACCATCAGACCGGCATTCGTAAGGAGAATCCTAATTGATTGTGGAAGTTCCGTTAACATCATCTTCAAGAAAGCGTATGACCAAATGAAGTTGGAGACTAAGGATTTGAAGCCATCCAAAGCCCGAATCCATGGCTTTAACGGCGCAGCCACAGACGCAGTAGGATATGTGGAGTTACCAGTTGAACTGGGACAAGGGGAACGCAGGAGAGTGCGAATCCTACCATTCATAGTGCTGGACGTTGATTCACCATACAACGTGTTTCTGGGACGACCAGCCCTCGCAGATTTCAGGGCAGCCCTGGCCCCGTGGTGTCTCACACTGAAATTCCCGACGGACAAAGGAGTTGGCATAGTGCATGGCGACCAAGCAACCGGACGTGCATGTTACATGGCTGAGCTGAGAGAGGCCCAGCGCAGAGAAAAGGGGAAGACTGCGGACAGCATCGTCCGCATCCCGAATTCTGATGATTGACAATTAGCGCCCGAGCCCTGGCTCGGGCGACATTCTCGGATCGTTGGAAACATAGATCCGAGAGATGACAAAGGGGAACCCAGGGAACCAGACGCAGCACCGGCCGAACTAACAATTGATATTCCAGTTAGCCACAGCGACCCGACACGAGTTCTTAAAATTGGGTCACAGCTCGATCCCCTAATGGCAGAGAATTTATCTGATTTCCTCCGAGCGAATCTTGATGTCTTCGCCTGGACACACTTTGATATGCGTGGGATTTCCCCTGCAATTGCGAGCCATATGTTGAATATAGACCCGAAACACGTACCTGTGAAGCAAAAAAGGAGAGGCATGGACCCGGAAAGGTCTGCAGCTCTCAAAGAGGAGGTGGATAAACTCAAAGCCAATGGGCTCGTCCGCGACGCCCTCTACCCGGAATGGGTGTCCAACCCTGTGTTGGTAAAGAAAGCAAACGGGAAATGGAGAACATGCGTTGACTATTCTGATTTAAACAAAGCATGCCCGAAGGATAGCTTCCCGCTACCACGAATTGGTCAACTAGTCGATTCAACTGCAGGGCATGAGTTATTGTCATTTATGGATGCATACTCTGGATACAACCAAATTCCTATGCACATCCCAGACCAAGAACACACCAACTTTGTCACAAATGTTGGGTTATACTGCTATGTAGTGATGCCCTTTGGACTGAAGAACGCCGGAGCAACTTACCAGCGTCTGGTAAATCGAATGTTCAAAGATCAGATTGGGAAAACAATGGAAGTCTATGTGGATGACATGCTTGTGAAGTCACGGCAGTCAAACGACCACATTCGAGACTTGGCGGAGATGTTCGATATACTAAGGCACTATGGGATGAAGATCAATCCTTCAAAGTGTTCATTCGGCGTGGCATCAGGGAAGTTCTTGGGTTTCATTGTGAATGCACGAGGAATTGAAGCTAACCCGGAAAAGATCCAGGCCATCCGAGATATACAGGCACCTAGAACCATAAAACAGGTACAGAGCTTGAACGGAAAAGTAGCTGCGCTCAGTCGATTCATATTCAGAGCCAAAGATAAGTGTGTTCCTTTCGTCGATGTCATAAAGAAAGGAAAGAGAAACTTCGAATGGACGACTGACTGCGAAGAAGCATTCCAAGCTCTGGTAAGACACTTGGAAAGTCCTCCAGTGTTATCAAAACCAGTAAACCACGAGACGTTGTACGTATATTTGGCTGTGTCTCAACACGCTATCAGTACAGCCCTAGTTCGCGAAGAAGACAAGGTTCAAAGGCCGGTGTATTATGTTAGTAAACGACTGACGGGGGCAGAAAAGAATTATCCAAAGATCGAGAAACTTGCCTATTGCCTGGTGATTGCATCACGCAAGCTTCGTCCCTACTTTCAGGCGCACTCAATCAGTGTTTACACTGACCAACCCTTGCGACAGGTACTCCAACGACCGGAAACTTCCGGTAGGATGCTAAAGTGGAACATCGAGTTAAGCCAGTTTGATATCACCTACCTGCTGCGAAGGACCATCCAAGGGCAAGCATTAGCTGACTTCGTTGCTGAGTTCACCATTCCGGATGAACCGAGTGAAAATCACAAAGTAATCCCTCCTGTCCGATGGAAGATGTTCACTGGCGTGGCATCTAACGACCGTTGGTCGGGAGCTGGGATAGTTCTGGTAACTCCCGAAAACCGATCGATTTGCTACGCTTTGAAGCTCGAATTTACAGCGACAAATAACGAAGCCGAATACGAAGCACTGATTGCTGGCTTAAGACTTGCCAATGAACTGAGGGTAAAGTCCATCGAAATCTTCTACGACTCACAGCTGGTGGTATATTAGGTACAGGGAGACTACCAAGCGAAAGGACGGAGACTGGCTCCTTACCTTGCTCGGGTCCGGGAGCTACTAGTAAACCTGGAATATTATGACATTTTGCATGTCCTGCGCGAACAAAACAGGGAGGCCGACTCGTTGGCTAAATTCGCGAGTACTGGCAATGCACAACAGATGGGATTGTTCCCTGTCGAGACTCTGCTTGCTCCAAGTATAGACATGATGGAGATAGATCTCGTCTTGGAGACCGAACTCGAAAGGGGGTCATGGCTGACCCTGATCAAACAATACTTGCTATACGGGGACTTACCTGAGAAAAGAAGCGAAAGACGCCAAGTCCTTCGTAAGGCTTCGCGTTATGTAATGCAAGACAGGATAATGTATCGGAGGGGATTCTCGACCCCCTTACTCCGGTGCGTGGCCCATGACGAGGTAAAACGGGTGTTGGAAGAAGTCCATGAGGGAGAATGTGGTGATCATATCGGGGGGCAAACTTTGGCGAGGAAAATCCTCCGCTATGGATATTATTGGCCGACTGTAAATCGGGATGCCGCAGACTATGCGAGAAGATGCGACAAATGCCAGATATATGCAAAGATTCCAAGAGCTCCGCCAACGGAACTCACACAAATGGTTAGTCCCTGGCCATTTGCAATGTGGGGAATCGACCTAATTGGATCTCTGCCCATAGCCAAAGGAGGCGCGAAATATGCAATAGTGGCAGTCGATTATTTCACCAAGTGGGCGGAAGCAGAGCCAATGGCCACAATCACCACCAAGAAAGTCATTAATTTCGTTGTACGAAATATCATATGTCGTTTTGGCCTCCCACGGACTATCATAACGGACAACGGAACTCAATTCGAAAGCAAGGAATTCAAAGAGTTCTATCAGAGGTATGGCATTGAGAAAAGGTTCGCAGCAGTTGCTCACCCGAAGGCGAATGGGCAGGTAGAAGCCGTCAGTAAGATCATCAAGTCCATTTGAAGAAGCGTTTGGAAAAGGCTAGAGGAAAGTGGGTGGATGAACTCCCAACAGCGCTTTGGGCCTATAGAACTACCCACAAGACCGCGACTGGCCACACACCATTCGCACTGGCGTACGGCACGGAAGCGGTCATACCCGTAGAACTTGAAGTTCCGTCACACCGGGTAACCTATTACGATCCTGCGTCAAACCAGGATCTCCTATTGGAATCATTAGACTTCATTTATGAGAAACACGAAGAAGCTGATTTGAGAGCAGCCTCATACAGACACCGAGTCGCTAAATATTATAATGGAAAAGTCCAGCCAAGAACCTTTAGTGTGGGAGATCTCGTTTTGAAACGAGTCTTTCCAACCCCTTCGCACATGAATCCCGCATGGGAAGGTCCATACGTCATCGAACGGAGGCTTGGAGAAGGAACTTTCAAGCTAATGACCATCGATGGTGCGGCACTCCCCCGAGCATGGAACAACGAGCATTTGCGGCGTTATTACACTTAGTCTATTTCCTTTATGCGGTAGTTGCATTTGTTTCCAGTATGCTTTCTTCTTGGCATATAATAAGATAATCTAGCTTGTTTTCATCAATAAAGGCTTGAAGCCATCTTTTCCATGAATGACCAATGTCTCTTCGTATGATATTCCTATGACGCGCAATTAAAAATTATGATATCCTGGCTAGCGTACGAACACTTATAATAAACGACAAAAAATCTCCAAGTCCCCGGAGTGCAGACTGGAGTACTCTAAGTCCCCGGAGTGCGGACTCGAGTATAAACGACAAAAAATCTCCAAGTCCCCGGAGTGCGGACTGGAGTACTTTAAGTCCCCAGAGTGCGGACTCGAGTATAAACGACAAAAAATCTCCAAGTCCCCGGAGTGCGGACTGGAGTACTCTAAGTCCCCGGAGTGCGGACTCGAGTATAAACGACAAAAAATCTCCAAGTCCCCGGAGTGCGGACTGGAGTACTCTAAGTCCCCGGAGTGCGGACTCGAGTATAAACGACAAAAAATCTCCAAGTCCCCGGAGTGCGGATTGGAGTACTCTAAATCCTCGGAGTACGGACTCGAGTATAAACGATTCGAAACCTCCAAATCCCCAGAGCGCGGACTGGAGTACTCTAAGTCCCCAGAATGCGGACTCGAGTATAAACGATCCGAAATCTCCGAATCCCCAGAGTGCGGACTCGAATACAAATGACTCGAAATCTCCAAGTCCCCGGAGCGCAGACTGGAGTACTCGAAGTCCGGTGTATAGACTTAATTACAAGTAGTTCAGACCTCTGAGTTCCTTGAATAGGAACTACGACGCAAATGACTTGGATATGTCAAGTCCCCAACATACGGGCTATGAAATATTCTAAGTGCTTGAAGCACCAAGTGGAGATTGATCAAATCCAGGGAAGCTCCCATGCCATGTAAAGAACGAACCAAGAAGTCTAAGTTACCCATCACAATTCATATTTCAATCACAACCATAAGAGAAACTGAATAATAAAAGTCTTTTGAGAAGACAAAAGTGAAGATCAAATTTTATTCACAAAAAGCTTCCCGTTACAAAAACGCTCCGAAGTCCGGAGCCAACAGCCTATTTACACAGTCTACAAAAATTAGTACATGACTTAAACTAGTTCTCGTTGAACGGGGACGACGGTCATTTCTTGTGTTTCTTTGACTTCTTCCCGGATGGTTCCTTCCCAGAGCGCTTACTCTTGGAATCCTTCCCTAACGGAGGGGTGACGACCGAAGACGTAGGGGGAACATCCATGGGCTGGGACTTGCCAGGAAGAATGACCTTCAATGGTTTGTTCAGAGGATCGTCCAGGTCCACTTCACGCGGCTCGACCTTGACTGAGGTCGTATCTCTTTTCTCTTTCTCGAGCCGTTCCTTCATGCTCAAGTCGGATGTGTGCTCAGAGGCGCCTGTGATTTCTATTTCAAAACTCTCCGAGGAAGATTCGGATTTGCCTTCATCAAGCGCCCCGATTACTTGAGCATCTAGACCAGGATCCCCGCCAGCTTGAGTAGCGTCACTCGCCTTTTTCTCCACCTCCTTGGCGGCATCGCTCCTCGGAGTGGGCTCGGGGTCAGAACAGCCTGCGCAGAAATCACGAAAATAAACAAGTGTTAGAACACAACAACTTCTAAGGGAACGAGAAAGATCTTTGTGAAGCCCAGAGGTGACTCACCAGATGCCGGTGGGTTCTCAGTCATCAGGGGGGTCTCACCCTCCGGGATAGGAGATAAAACATGAATGCCAAGCCCGGGGGCTTCCGGGTCATAGCCAACGTGCTGCTCGAAGGGGTCAAGTATTGGCCGACTGGCCGATTGAGTAGGCTTGCGAACTGGGGGCACGACGCCGGAAGAGTTGGTAGCCACCTCTTTCCCTTTCTTGGAGGGAGAGCCTTTGTTGTAGAGGGCTTTAGCCGCTGATAAATCTGAAGGCTCCTTCACCCTCAGGAATTCTTTTATCAATGCTTCTTCGTCGACCTCATCGGCGCCGCTCTCAACCTTCCTGATCTGAATCAGGGTCTCCGATGCCTCGGCCAATGACTCAAGGTAGCCGTCGCCCAGAAAATTTAGATCTCGATGCATGAGAACTCGGGCGTTGAACTCAGCGATGAGCGGGTCGAATTCGGTCTTTATCTCCTCCCTGCCTTCTTCCCTGGCTGCCTCGAGGTGAGAGTCGATGTCGACAGTTGCTGCCCTTTTACCTTCCTCACGGGCCTCATTCCTCAGTGCCTCGATTTTGGAGAGATCGTCTTCAAGTTTCCCCTTTAGGAGTCGGGTGGCGACAATCTCATCACAATAATGTTGTGCCTCAACCTGGGCAGCCACTTTCTCTTCCTTCTCCTGATTGAGTTGCTCCTCGAGCTCCTTAACTCGCCTATTAAGCACATCTCGCTCCTTCTGAACGGAGTCTTTCTCCAAAGCTAATGCCCCACACCGTTGAACCGCTTCATCGAGCTCTTTCTTATGAGTCAATTCAAGGCGGGAAATAGCCTCGGCGGTGTCCTTAGCGCTTTGACGAGTAGCTTCAAGCTCGGACTTATAGGCGGCAATTTCTTTCCTGGGCCTTAATGATATCCCTGTCATGAATAGCTTCAAGCTTTAGGCGGTCAATTTCGTGCTGGCGCTCCATAGAGACTTCAGAAAGTATCTCAGCCAGATGGACGAACGCGTCATGTTGCACGTAGACATCATTGGTACAGGCGATAGCATTTTGTTTGACATATCCGGGAATAGGATGAATCGTCGGGAGGAACTTTAACCCATCAAAACAAATCTTCGAAAACTTAGCCTTAAGTTCGTTCAATCTCTCCGACACTGTCGGGTCTGTTACGGGAGCAGGAGGAGACGGCTTTGAAAGTTCACCCTTCCTATGAGAATCTCGGGAGTGCCGGGTAGAAGAAGAGTCAGAGTGTTGGTCCCGGGGAGCATCAGAATACGACCTCTTATGGCCACGTTTGTCTTTGCTTCGCTCCTGATAAGAAGAGGTCTCCCGGCGGTGTTCGGGCTGATAATAAGCTTTCTTCCGGGATGACGAGTCCCGGGCATGATAACCTCGGTCACTGTCGCTGTCTCTGTCTTGGCGCTTCTCGAGGCCCGAGTCCCGACCAGATTGGCGTAAAGTCGACGAACCACGAAGGCGGTCGTATCCGTGAGAGCGCCCCATGTCACCTGCAATCAAACAATAGCGAATTAGCGAGAGGGCAGAATGGTGAAAGAAAAATAGATGCAAAGTGAAATGCATGTGTCTGTGTGTGTCCTAGTGCTACCCCCCGACGGACCAGTGGCTTTGCTAATGGGAGTCTTTTCCCCTTGGATCGGGGCCGGGACACCCGCATCGCCCCTGACGGGCGAGCGAAACTTAAACAGCTCCGGGTCGTTGAAATCATAGTGGAGCAAGTCGTCGGGAATGGAGAGGTTCGATAAGCCCTTCAGAGAACTTTCAACGCGCTGTGAAGAAGCCTCTTTCTCTGGCTGAATAGGCACAACTTTGGAAGTCCCACCAACTTTCTCCTTCCTCGACTTGCACGCCAGCTTCTTTTTCCCCTTCGAAGGGGAAGATGACGTTTCAATATCATGAACTTCGGCTGTAGAGCCTAAATCCTCACCTTGCTTTTCAGGTGGCTCGCCTGGGATTTCCCCTTCTTCCGGAGCTTCAAGAGAAGGGCGAACGGATGATTCAGGAAGTTTTTTCCCTCTGACGTGTACGGGCTTGGGAAGCAAGGCACCCTCTGGAAGACTAACCCGGCGGCCAGGGGCTAGCAAACCGAACTTTGACAATGACTCATTGGAAATGAGGGCTCGGATATCTCGCTCTTCAGCAGGAAGAGCTCTAATGGTGTCGACAGCATCGGAGTACCCTCGGCCCTCGGGACGTGGGATAGAACCTGAAAAGATAGAACAGTGAGTTAGGAGAAGCTCAACCTCAACCGGGAGCGGATATCAACTCAGAGAAAAGACTCACTTCCTTCAATCCATCGCCTCGCAAAGCCCTAGGGGCAGCGCACGTAAAACCACTCCTGTTTGTACATGGCGAATTTGCTACTCCACGCGCTAGTGAAAAGTTGGCACTTCCGATGTGGCTCAAGGAACATGTAAGAGGGGCTGTCTCCCCGTTTCTTGGTCATGTATATGTACCTTATATCGCCAGGGGTTGGAGGCCTAGAGAAGACGGCCATAAAAAGCATGTACGTGCCATAAATGAAAGTGTGACCATTTGGATGAAGCTGAGACGGGGCGACATCTAGGTACCGCAGCACGTCACGGAGGAATAGGTTGAACGGTGGCACGCTACCAACCCAGCACATGAATTTGCTACACGCCGTATATCCCACTGGGGGGGATGTGGGCGGTCATGCCCCGATGGAACGAGCACATCAGCAAACGGGATGCCATGAATAGAACATATCCGCTTAAGAGCGGCTTCAGTGACTCTCGAAGCCTGCGAGTCAGCTGGGTCACCCAGTAAAATCGACGATTCCAAAGTATCAGGAGCCCAGTCGTGAGCGGGAGAAACTGACGGGTCAGATGTGTTGGGGGCCGTTCGCTTAGAAGACGGCCCAGGTTTGTCAGAAAGTGTAGCAGAACTAGATCTTTTGGACACCTTGAATAAATAGCAGACCCAACCAAGCACCTGTGTGAACTATACTCGAAAAATGATCGACATTAGAATTAACAATGCAGATAACCCCCCACGTGGTGTGTGAACTAGTGCAATCAATCGTACATAAGCATTTAATATGATGTTAAGCTTAAAAACATCACTTCCGAAAGCCGTCATCGCTGACCGTCTCCGAAAGCCGTCTGTATAACGGCTACAACAAGACACTGGAAGTAATTAATTGTTTATGCCAAGTAAAGTTCAGTTATGAAGTTGGGCAATGATTGATTATGTTCGGCATGTTATGTATGTTCGATAAATTGAGAGTGTTCGGCATTTTGGTATGTTCGGCATTAGTATATATTCGGCACTAGGGTACACTCAGCGCCTAGCTGTGTTCGGCATGTTAAGAGTGTTCGGCATTTAGGTATGTCCGGCATGTGTATGTCTTCGGCATTAGGGTTTGCTCGACATCTAACTACGTTCGGCAGGATAGTTTGTTCGGTTAACTGATGGCTCGGCAAGGCCATTGTTCGGCCTACATCCATCGTTCGGCCAAAGCTCAGTTCGCACTGAGTATGTGACGTTCGGCCAGAGTACAATTCGGCCAAATCAACGCCCGGCCTTGCCGCTGGCTCACACTTCATCCTTCTAACCCCTTTGTTCGGCCATCGTTACGTCGTGCCAACTAAGATCATGACCAAGTCCGAACACTCGGCATATCCTCCATACCTTCCTCTCCTCCACTGAACACCCACTAAAAATCCTACAAGGCATTCGAATTTAGCTCTCTCTCTCCCTACCTCTTGACGCTCGACCTTGGAAACGCTCCAAATCGAACTCGAGTCCTCACCAACATTAAATCTATGCGAATCGATGGGAAATTGCCAGAAAAGGAACTCGGGTGAGAAGACTGTACCTAGTACGTGGATCGAACGTAGGAAAGTTATGAGGAACTCTTGAATTCTGATCGCACGAATGACTTGAGAGCTCGGAATTGTAAAAGCAAGAAGTGAGAAGAGAGAAGGAAAGAAGGCGGCTTTTATAGAGAAGAAGAGGAAGATGAAGGGACTCTGACCGGCTCTACCGGTCAAAATGGTTTCACTCGGCTTCCAGTCATTTGGCACTCGCATCGTTCGGCGAGATCGTTCGGGATCCTCATCACTCGGTGGCAATGCAGTGGTCCAGTAGTTCAAAGCACACCCTGTTCGAACACACGGTGTACTTTGGGGGGCAAAATGTTACCTGGAAAATCGACCAGGCAACTAAACGGTCGGCCGTTCAGAATTGTACTCGGCATAAGTGGATACTCGGCATCCATGGACTTTCGGCATGAAGAGTTGTACTCGGCATAAGTGGATGCTCGGCATAAGGCCATTCAGCTCTTTACACGGTCATTGAAGTACGCTCGGCTTTCCAAGGCTGTGCTCGGCATCGAAGGGGGTTCGGCAGACCAAGATTGTACGCGGCATAGGATCGTCCGGCTTAATTCGCTCGGCACGATTGCTCCTTAAAGGAAGTTAGCTTGCTCGGCTTAAGGTCGTCCGACATCCAGGCGATAGTTCGGCATCCAGCATCCCACACGGCAAGCTTTTCATCCGGCATGTTCTTCATCTAGCATTCCATCTGCTCGGCATATCCTTTGCTCGGCATGTCCTTCGCTAGGCATATCCTTTGCTCGGCATAACCTTTGCTCGGCATAACCTTTGCTCAGCATGTCCTGCGCTCGGCAAAACCCTTCACACGACAAGCCTTTCACTCGGCACCCACGCTTCACTCGGCATTCTAGCATTGTTCGGCCCGTCTCCTCCATTCAACAGAGAGATACATCGACTTGGAAAGGAAGGCTCGGCATGCCGACCGTTCGACTTGTTTCACTCGGCATGCAGGGCGCGTCCTATCTGGACCGAGCTGTCTAGCCATCTGGCTCACCAGGGAAGTCCAACCCACCTCGTCTATAAATAGAGGGGCAGGGGCACAGAAAAAAAGGGATGAGATTTCAGAGAACACAGGGGAGACTCTGCCTCATTCAAACCTCCTCCAAGACTGCTATTTTTATTTCACAATTGTATTCGAATACTTAAGAACGGATTGTATCTGTAATCAAGTTTAAAGTGAAGAAATAAAGGATCAACTTCAAAGTGGATGTAGGCTACAACGCCGAACCACTATAAATTCTGTGTTTTCGTCTCCCGCATTTTAATTTATACTATCTTCTCTGTTTTAATTTATTTTCTTCATTAATCTCTCTACACAAACTCTCTAAGGGTGTTGGTGACCAATTTTGGCGCTAACAATAATTTACTCAAGTAATATCACCATGATAGATATATATATCCTTTACTCAAAATTTAATTGATGAAAGCACTTTACCATTTGAAAGGGCCTTTTTCCATACTTTGAAATTACCTCCTTCAAAATCACTGTTTAAACCTTTCGAAATTGTTCTTTAAACCCTTCGAATTCATTCAAAGCAAACATTTCGAAAATTATAAACTTTAGACATTCTTCTTTAAAATCATTTTACGTCATTGTGTCAGAAAAACCGTTGGCAAACCTTTCCTCAAAAACCCTTCGAAACCATCTGATTAACCTTTCGAAACCGATCAAGGAACAAACACTTTGAATGCTTGAAACCTTTTAAAACATAAACCTTTCGAAGTCATACTGGGTTCAACTTAAAAATCTGGAAACCTTTTTTCTAAAACCTTTCATCATTATTAAAACAACCTTTAGAAAGCCTTGGGTTATACTTTACAAAACAAGGGTTACCACATATGTCGGAAGCAACCCTCCGGAAGCATTGGAGAAATGGCTAATTTTAAAAATAGATAAACCTTTGGATTTATTTGGAAGGTTTAAAGTAAAACCTTTATAAAAAGCGGTAGAATTTGGTGATGTTGGAAGGTTCAAAACTAAGTAATGGCTGAAGCAGCAACCTATCGACTACGTCGGAAGGTATAAAGTCTTTCTTTTAAATATTTTAACCTGGTCGAAAGCGACCAAGTCGAAAGCTTAGATTCGAAAGCGAAGCAGGCGAAAGCTTTTCGTTTATAAAACTATTATATTCCAACCTCTTAGGCCATCAACCTTTCGGCTTAGAACCATTCAACTATATCTAATTCATTATGCACCAAACATTTGACACCTTATGCATTGAACTTTGATCTGGCCGAAAGCTAACCTTTCGATGGCGACGAAAGGTCTGGGGCGGAAGGTTTTCTACCGTATAGGCTGAAACATGGAAAAACTATGATATTTGTTTTTAAACTTAAAAAGGAAACTTTTAAACCAACCCGCCTTTATTTGTCGAATTTCCATTGGCCAATAACAACTTTTTAAAAATATGCTGCCACAATTACCAGAATTTATAAATCAATTTATTTCGCAAAATGTCCACTCTCCTTTAAAAATATATATAAAATACTTAAGTCCCATACCATAAATAATTTTATATATCCATTAAATGACTTAGGAAAAATCTAGAAAAATTCCAGAAAATCATTTTTGACAAATTATCTATCATATTAAAATTTCGAACCCAAACAATTATTTTTTTCAGCCGAAAATAATTAACCCAATGAACAATTTTCTTCATTCAAAACTTAATATAAAATCCATAATAAATCGAAAAAATTTTGAACATAAAAAATCCTCTCTAAAATATTATTCCAGACCTATATTTAAAAATCCAAAGTGTCTGGACGTCATTAAATTGGTTTTTAGTTTAACTTATCATAAAACACGAATAAACATTTATAATTTCACCAACAGCAAATATATATCTTTAAACATCAAACATGGCAATAATATAGCAAAAAAATTTCGGATCTAATAGCAAAGCCAAAAGCTTAAAGCATTAGGGATGTAGTTATTATTCACCTTAGCCTTTGAGATTGTAGATGAGATTTTTTATTATTGAATTAGTTGGTTTCTTCTCTTCTCTTGAATCTTATCTTTACTTCTTCTCTTGAGAATGGGAAATGGTGACCGGCCTTAACAATTGTGTTTTAGTGAAATGAGTGAATGAGCGTGGGTTACCCACTTCCTAAAAGTTTTCGGGTATAAGGTTATACGATTTCCTACATTGCCCTTTTCATTCCCTTAATACATTATCCAGTGTTATTTCATTTTAGTTAGCCCACTTAACATGGCACGACTACCTTTAAGTAATCAAGTCTCAACCTATAAACCTTTAAATTATTTGGTTTAATTTTACAAATTTATTATCTTAATTATGGTTATAAAAATATGGGGTGTTACATGGAGTCCAGCATTCCCTCTTTAATGCTGAAGTACTGAATCACCTCGTTCTGTTGGTTAAGCTCATCAACCTTAACAACCAAATCTTCCAAGAAGTTCCTCCTAAGAAATTGATATCTAAGGGAGTGAACAAGTTTAGAGACTAGGAGAATTAGTTCTTCTTTATTAGATGCTTCCCAAGCATTAGCGGTATTTTCTCTACTCCACGTAGGCTCAGATTTCATTATTTTCTTTCTATCTAGTTACTTTTCTTTACCGGTCTATGTTTTGTCAGGTGCTCATACTAAAGGAATAAATAAGGAGGATAAGCGAATAGTGGAGTCCTTAATTGGAGCTTTAAGCAAAATTGGTAATAGATTAACGCTGCTGAACCCCACCAATTTGCGGAAGTACTCTCTCTTGCCAATTGGTAAAAAGATTTTGAACCAACCCCCTTTGATCCAACATATGTCGCGAAGTAAACAATTCCTTTCTTTAGTAGATCCTACAAATTTCGCCCCAATGTCACCATCTATTCTGACTACTCCATTAAATTATAAATGCTACACTTATTATGTGTTACTATGTTGTCTTCGTATTATTCTTCTAACTTGTAATTTATTTGAATTCGCTACAGCTGTTTCTCAAGTGGAAAAACGGTGGTCCTGCTCCTCACTCTTAGACTTCTCATGCACCATCCTTTTCTCAAGCTCTTGTAAAACAAAGATGGTAGTCAAGAGGAAATTGGTCAGATCAGCTGCGGTTGAGCCGCCTCTAAAGATAGCAAAAATAGTTGAAGTTTTTAATTCTCCATGACGAGAGGAGGAGTAGTCTCTAAGTATGATAAAGATTCAGGGAGTCCATCCATTGAAGTTCCTCTTGAACAATCTAAAAAGACTCCCATCATGGTTGACCCACTTTCCCGCATCATTGTTTCGAGCTCTCCTAATGCAACTGAGCAGATGCAGAAGGCTTTGGAGATTACGACTGCTTCTAAAAAGCTCATTCCTTCTAGGTCACCATCTCCTACATCCTTCAATAATTTTGAAGAGATAGTCCAGTCTATTCTGAGCTCTTCATCTTTTGCCCCCATGCACCCACCTTCATCTGTTCTTGATTTGGAGGGTTTAAATTTTTGACTTATGCTTTACTTTTTCTTTCAGATTTCAAAGAGTTAGATATCTTTACAAGAACATGCGTCCAGAAATTCTGCCAAAATATCTAAGCTTCAGGAGGAAATTTCTAGCTTAAAGAATCAAGTCTCTGTTTTATCTTCTAAAAAATGAAGCTATGGCTGAACTGAAGCGATTGGGAGCTTCTCTCTCCTAGTAGGAATCCATCATTTTAGAGGAAACGAAAAGCCACCAACTCCTTGCTGATGAAAACTTGGCAATGAAAATGACTTTAAAAGAATCCGAGGAGGAAAAGATACAAATGGAGGCAAAACAAGCCTCTTTAAAGGAAAAGTTAAAAGAGAAAAGCTTCTTTGCAACTGGAAGTCAATGTAATCTCTAATGCGAAATGCTGAGTGTCGCAATTTCTTGACACATGTCTTAAAGATATTATGATGAATTCGTTCGAAAGATGCTTTGATGCTTGCCTACATCGATAACATCGAGAAGTGTTCTGAATTATGCTTTTCCTCACTTGACCTTGCTCTTGTCGATAGGATTATGGGCAGGATCAAACAGATGGAGCAGGGAATTGAAGTTGCTGAAAAAGTGGAGATCGACGCCTCTAAAATTCTCTTCTTTGAAGTTCCTTTCTTCGAAGTCGAATTTGACTTCGAAAAAGATGATGACAAAGATGAGACCGTCTAAGAGCAGTGGAAGATAACGATGATGATAATGATGATGGTAGCGATAATGACGGAGATGATAACATCGACGATGGACAAGGATGAGGTAGTGATGGAGGTGGTCATACTGAAGCTTCTGAAAAAGATGAAGATGATAATATGAAGACCATCGAATAGGCTTCGTCTCCTCATGAAGCAATTCTTCCTAAATCTCCTGCTCCTTCAGCCTTCAAGAGAAGCCTGCTTTTATTGATGTCGAAGATCCAAAAGAAATAGAGCATGTTTCCAAAGCATCAGTCCCGGTATCTTAGGTACGGGATTCTCTTTTTAAACTTCTTTCGCTTTGAAGATAACAATGGTGTAAATTTTTATTTAGAAAAAGAAGAAATCTGTCCACCCCTATAAAACCAAGTTTGAAAGAAAACAAACGGAGATAAATAGTTTATATAGGGAGTTAGACAAACAGTTGAAGGAGCATAACATTTTTTCCAATAAATATCATATCCTCAATAGAAGTGCGGCAGTGTTAGCTTCTTTTAAGCATCAAGAAGCTACCCATTGTTGATGAGAGCGCACCTTTGATATGCACTCTTTTGAAGGAATACCGTGAATTGTTTACCCTCTTCTGGGTGTTAATCGAGGAGAAAGATGTTTTAGTTAATTGCTTATACAAGGTCATTATAGATAGTCGACTGTTGATTTCTCATATTTAACTGATTTTATTAGGGTTTACTTTGGCATTTACACAAAAAATACTTGGATGAATTCGAATTTGGCGCGTATCTCGAAGCAAGTTGGAACTTTCCTCGAGTTAGATCATTTCCCCAAGACTTTCCTCCTGAAAACTTAAGTTTTATAAGGACAAATTTGTTTCACAATTATTTACTAAGTCAACTTTGTATGAATGAGATAAATGATTGTGAATATGTAATAACATTGATTTGTAAATACTGGTTTTAGCTTTTTTTTTGTGCTTAGTTGCATTTTATTATGTTAACACAGAGAGAATGTTCCTCAGGAATTGTTGTCCCTAGAAATTAGTTATGTTAATTTCTTAAATTGAGAAGATTTTATCTCAAAAAGTCATCAATTTTAAAATCTTCAAAATTGGCAAGACATTGTTTTTTAGAAATTTAAAAAACTTTACATGGAACATCCTCATCTCTGGTCGATTTCCTTAGTGGTGAGTAAGAAAAGCTACTTAAGGAGATCCGAACCTACCGTATTAAACTAATTTGTGGTCGTGACAATCCTTCGATTGGGGAATGGGACTATAGCAAAATATCCCCTGGTGATTACTCTTGAAGTACTTAACTTCCCTTTTGACTCTACAGTTATTCTTTCTGCCAATTAATTGAATAAAGTTAGAGATGTTGTTTCTCATATTTAGATATTGAACAAATGTTTATCGTATCTTTTAGTTTCATTGCTACTCAATTGTAACCTTTTATTGCAGTAATAAAGAGCTCATTCTTTCTTGTTTTGACTTCGTTCTTTTTCCTTACGTATTTAAATATGAATTACAGTTATCTGATGCACCTCACTCATTATACTCAACATCTTGCTTTATCTATCTTAAGGATAAGTTGCTAGTGGATCGTGAAAAGAGTAGACTTCTTGAAGATACTTTACTTGCTCCTTTTTTATGGCAACATAAAAGCATTAAGATGGCATAAGAGATTCCTACTTCAGAAAACAATTGTCAGAAATCTCAATGATCAAATTATCAATTTAGAAGCAGATGTTAATAGTAAAAATGAAGCGATTTCCATGCTGAAGCATCAAGTTAAGTCAAATCCTTCAATTGACTTTGACCACAAAATGTCGAAACTTTTCCAACAGATAAGCAATTCAGAGATGAAATTGAATTATAGTCAAGCTCAGTGTGAGTCATTGGAATTTATTATGGGGAATAATACCTTGAGTATTGATTTACCAGTTCTTCATGCTACTCCATCTACTGCTAAATCTACAAGATTTACTTCCATTGTTGCTTAGAAATTTCCCACTACATCAAATCCTCCCTATGGCTTAGACGAGAAGGTAGTGGGCGAGTGGTATAGGAAAGTTAAATTCGAACCGATGAAATATTTTGACGAACAATAGAAAGTTAAATAATCACAGCATATAAACGAATATGCTGCTAGAATTCAAAAAATCGATCACGATAAATATCTCCTTTTGAAGCGCATTGCTGAATTGGAAAGGGAAAATAAGACCCTTAAAGGCGCAACTAAAGCTTTCAGTCGTGCTTTGAAAACTAATATCGATGCGATTGATGATGTGGACAGAATAAGGAAGAAAGAGAAAATACTCAAAGAGGTTCTTTGTATCACTATCCGTCATGTTATTGACCTTTGAATCGTTGAGAACCTGAGCAAGGCTGCTCAAGATTTAAGAAGGATTCATATTTATAAAATGTATATAATTGTTATATAAATGTGTAAATAATTTTATAAGTTATGTAAATCATGTAAATTTTGTAAATATCACCTGGTTTGTGATCCTTACCTTTGATGTTATCTCTAAAACATTTGTTCGACTCATACCATAATTTCTATGTTTGCTAGACCTTTCATTCTTCTTTAATGTTCTAATTTCCCTGAAAAGTATGAAACAAACAATATTTCCAGTTGTTAGCTTGAAATTGATATAAAAGTCTATCTATATCATTCGCATAGATTAACAAATCGTTATTTCAATCTTATGGTAATATACGAACAGTAATTATATTTGATTATATGTCTTGAAACCTATCTTTGACAATATGAGAAATAATTATGAATTTAACTTTAATTACATAGTTGGTATATTTAAAGTCTATTGGTAGAAAATTTTATCCTCGGCCTGGGGTATAAATGTATTAGAAAATCATCCTCTGAAGATTACTAGATGTTTAATAATGATTAAGTAATAGATGTCCAGAGACTATTATCTGAAAATTTATAGTGGAAATCCAATGACCGACCACATTTGAGCATTAATAAATGAAATTTGAAAGTTTAGAAGCCCAAAACCTAGATTCAGATACTAGTGGGTGAACTTGAGATTCAGATTCAAGTATTTATGGATGATGGCTGGAAATTCATAACAATCATTTTCTTGATAGAAGTCTTTGACCTAGATTTGAGTATTAATAGTGGATGATCAGAAATCCATAATAGAAATCTTAAGCCCAGATTAGGGTATTAAGAAGTGAAATCAAGTAATAGTCTCAAAAACCAAATTCGGGTACGATAAAGGATGTAAGTGTTTGATAAAGACCCGAAACCCAAATTCGGGTATTAATTGATGAAGTTCAGATATGAGAGACCTGAAACCCAGATCAGGGAATAATAAGTGGAGTTACATTCTACTTCTTAGATTTCCTATTCCTTGACATGTATAAACCGTTTAGGCCTTGTACATTGTTGCAGTTTTATTGGCTGCTTCCTGAACTAGGGCATCTTAGTTCATCATTTGATATGCCACTTCTTAGGCTAGGACATCTTAGCCCATTATTTGATTAGCCTCTTCTTGGGCTTAGACATCTTAGTCCATTATAGATGTGTTGTTTCTTGGGCTTAAATGTCTTACTCCATTGTTCAATGAGCCTCTTCTCGGGCTTGGACGTCTTAATCCGTTATTATCTGGTGCTCTTGGTTAGCTCATTCTTAGAGGCTGGAACAAATGGCTTGCGCAACCTTCCTCAAGGAGACACCTTGACCTGACCAGAGACATGGCTAAGGGCCTGTTGATGCTTTAACATGTCCATAGTGTGACGCGGATAAAGGCTTACAATCCTTCTTCGAGGAGGTCCCCTGCCCTGACCATAGCGTGCCTCAGTCAGGAGCTTGTCGATGCTTTAACCTGGCTATAGCGTGGCACGGATAAAGGCTTACACCTGTCCCTTCCAAAGGTGCCTTGACCTGACCAGAGGCATGGCGAAGGGATTGTCGATTCTTTAATCTGGCCATAGCATGGCGTAGTTAAAGATTTACACTCCTCCCCCGAGGAGATGCTCTGCCCTGGCCAACTCAGCGTGGACAGAGGCTTTGACAGTTTAAGATAATGTCTAAATAGAAGGAGCATTTCACTCCCAACCATGTATATTCTCTTTAGAAAAGTAGCTCTTCTTTGATCTCATTCATGATCTCTTTACTAACTTATTGATTTTTCCTTGATGGAAAAAGCTAATTATCATCCCTTCCAAAAGCTCTACAATATTTAGTCTCATGTCTATTCATCATATGGAGATGGCAGTACTGCCCAAATTCCTTTCATATTTTGGTTTCTTTTTCTATGATGGCCAATAATTGATTTCGTCTTTGGCTAAAAAGTAGAGATTCTCTATGGATGTTAAATTACATTCTTTAGAAAGTCTAGACTTGAAACATATTTCTTAAGGATGGCTTCCTTGTCTTTTGTTGCTTGGCTTTATAGCTTCACCCTCATCAGTTGTTATTTTTTTAATACCCTTTGGAATTCATGTGCTGGAAGCGTTTCAGTTGTACCTCATTTCCATTTGTGAGAAAAAGCATTGTAATATGCCATTATCCCTTTTTGGAAGATTGTGCCTTTGGAGTTTTGTTGAATCTTTTTCCTTATTTGATCAAATAAGCTGTCAATTCCATTTTTGTTTGCTAAGGCAAAGATAGGGGTAGGGACAATATGGAAAGGATTTATCCTCTACTTTTCTGAATCGTATGATTCTTCTCTTTTCTCCTTTATAATCCATAGAGCTTTCAATCTTAGCATTTGCTCCTCATATAGTTTGGAATCTTGAGTTATTCTTGGGAAGAATCCTATTAGGTGTGGTTCGGAGGATTCTTCCTCGAATCTTTTGATTCTTTTACCATAATGTGTCAAGGTCTTAAGTATTTAAGCTTGAAGTAGAATTAGGTTGGAGATAGGTGGTGTTGGATGTTTAACAGAGTTGGAGGTTTAAGCCCTCCTTCTAGCGGCAAAATGTTAACAAGAAAACTTGTTAATACCCCCAAAGTTGATGTAATTGGGAAGGTTAATCCTTTTGATCTCTCTTGGTTTATTGGATACTGCCAGGATATGAATGTCTTCTTTTACATCACCTTTCAAATCAAACTTTATTATGAAATTACCTTCCTATTGACCTTTCGACTCAGTCGAAAGGATTAAGTTCCCTTGTTTTTGGTCTTTCAAGCTAAACAAAGTAGCGTGACTTTCCCTTCAAAACAGTCTTTTCGAAGCGGTTGCGGGAACCTAACACACATGTCTAAGATTCAAGGTTATGATAAGTTTTGAATTGTTTTGACCTAGTCAAAAGCTGGAATATTGAATGACTTGTGTTTGAATTGAAAACTAAAGGCAAAAATGGCCTAGATTTAGGTTTCGGTCCACAAGAAGGTAGAAGTCCAATGATAGGTGGCCTGGAGTTGATAAATGGAATTACTTGAAAATGCAGGGGTTTCGACCAAGTCGAAAGGTGTCTTTAGATGGGGTCGATACTTGGAAAATAGAGTTAGATCTAATAAAAGCTTTCGAAATAACTAAGTAATTAAGAATATTGAAGACTTCCCTTTCACAGCTCCACAAAGCCTTTATTGATCAATTTTCCCTAAAAAGATTTACAAATTAGGGCTACAACTTTTCAAATTAAGAAAATAAAAGTGTAGAATGAATGAGTTCGGATCCCCAAAACTAGACCCCTTGGATCTTAATTATAGATGCGGGTTGGCACCATTCGACCCAGTGCTTTCGACTCCTTCGATACTTGCGCTCCCCTCTACAATGCTTTCGAATGGGCATAAATGCTAGCGTCTTCATCGAAAGGGGTGGTTGCTCCTTTTCTTCATTATATTGCTTTGTAAGAGCTTTCGATTCTGTCGATGGGTTGTTTCCAGTGGCTTTGAAGGTGTTGAAATGGTGATGGATTCAATGCTGTTTGTAGATTTCAAACATATGCTTGCGATTTGATGCGAAACCTTCCCTAGATATCATAAGCTTCGACTTGTTCAAAAGGCTTGAATTTGCTTCCAAAAGGGTGGTTTCGACCGAGATGTGCTTCTAAGTGATTTGGATAAAGGCGGAACCTTAGGACTCGATAAATTTTGGCGCCCATATGAAAGGTTGTTATGCATTGTCTTCGAAAGGTGTTCCTTTAACTCCTTTGAAAGGTCTTCATGCATACGAAAGCACTTGCTTCGAAAGGTGGTTACCGAGATGGAAGGATGCTTTTGACCTCGTTAACCCCTTCAAAAGGTTGTGATACTTTCGGACTTTGACTGTAGCATCCTTTTGACTCCATCGAAAGGTCTTGCTTGTAACGACTGAGCGATTTTCGAACCCCGAAAATCGACAATAATACGTCCACTGTATAGAGTGTCCAGCAATCAAGTGCCGGAAATACTAGGTTGTTAGGGTTAAGAAGAAAAGTGATAGAAGAAGAAATAGAAATAACAGCACAAAATCTCACAATCGCAGCGGAAAAGATTAATATACAATAACAACATTTTATACAAAGGAAAGCTGTAACTGTTAATATATACATATAGGTTATCGGAGTACAATCATCAATAAACAAATATAGACAGTTATAATAACTTGTCCTTAAATGCTGAAAATACAGCCCACAATACACAACGGACGTATAATCAAATACGAGCAATACGACTCTGCCATCCAGCTCGTCTCCTGAACTCCAAAAGCGTCCTAACCTAAAACTCTATCATACTCAGTCTGTCCCGAGCATTATAATAAAGTAACACCTGAGTTAGGCTAGAAACCAATGTATGTAAACCCACATGAATTGAAATAGTTAAGTTATCCAAATCTTTCGAAAACAAGGTAACTCGTATAACATGATGAGTTTTAATCTTATTATAATCAAACAATTTTACAGAAATCCATTTGATATTATAATCATGTCTAAGTATAGTTACTTATTCAAAATAGTTGATTTTGTTAAATTAATTAAACTCCATCCTTTTAAACTCTATAATCAAAACTGTAAGTGTTCGTAGTAATTCCCAAATCGAAGTGGTTACGCATAATCTGATATTCGAATCCGGTCTCTTCGAAACAAAGCAATAAATTTAAAATAAAGTAAATTGTTTGAAGTAAAAAATTTATATTTAGGGTGACAACGTTTGCTTTGGAAATTTATTACAAACGTTATTTCAATAAAACGAATCATCATTTTAACCTGACTATTCTAGCTCGTTTGACCACTTGGTGACATAAACAAAAGATAATGTAAATAAATATCCCATAGAGTTAAGCCAAGATGTGGATTGTTAACAAATTTAATGATCAATAACCAATATCAAACAATTCACTTATCAGGTTTTAATTTGCCTCGATTAACCATATCCGTTTATATTTAAATCCAAATTAATTACAATAAGAACAATCTACTTTTAGTTAATTAAAATTTAACACTTATTTAATATCCACCTTGTTAATTTGTATAAATTTTAAGTCAAACAATAATAATATAATTAATTAATTACACATTTTAATTATAACATATCATTAAACTCTAGTTTACGGGAAAGTCCATAACACTAATTTAACACGATAATAGGATTAAGGTGTAAAAATATTCGATATTGGTTTGGGTTTAAAATGAAAAATATATTTTTAAGAGTTTAAAATTTTAAATTATTATATATAAGTTTCCCCTCTTCCCTTTTTCCTTTTCTTTCCTTTCTTCTTCTTTCCTTTATTTTACTTATTTTTCTTTCCTTTATTTTTTCCTCTTCTTTCCTATTTCCTTTTACTTTTCATTTTTTCTTATCTTTTTCTTTTTTTTTCTTTTTTCTCTTGGCCTACCTACCCAGCCCAACTCCCCCATCCTTTCTTTTCTTCTTTACAGATTCTTCCCTCCCTCTCTTCCTTTCATTTGAGCCTATCCTCTGTACATCAACGTGTGCACGTACACATGCTTCTCGACGACCAAACTCGCCACCGATCTACCCCTCATGTCACCTATGATCACCCTACCATCGCTCATCCGCTTGGGACATGTGCCACCTTATGCTCAAAAATTGGAACACTCAAACAAAACCGAAACCACCATGCTTACCGTAAAACACCTCACTACGGCGCCACCGACCATCGTTCACCACCAGCCTTCGCTCAGAGGTTCGCCAACCTTACCTCCACCTTCTCCCCCACATGCGCACGTCATGTTCATCTTCCCCATGTCACCATTGCCTCGTAACCGAATCAACCTGAAACTACCACTAAAACCCTACTTCCTCCATATCAAGCTTCCACGACCACCTAAAAATCACCGCTTTAATTTTCTCGTGTTCCCCATCCCTTACACCTCCTCTATGACAAGTGTCGTGCTCCCAAATCGAACAGGACACCTGGATTTGCCTTTTGCCCACCACTTCCCTACCCCCATACGCCATTAAAAATCTTCTAACCAATTCTAAAAATCGTGGTTTCCTATAGCGAACAAAACTATATAATCCAATCGTTTAGTTATGATGTTCAAAATTTAACCATACCTAAGACATTTACTGTAAAATGGTTATTTCCCCCCTACTTAATGAAACCCAAAGAAACAAAATTTAGGATATCCTACACTCGAAACCAAACAAATTTCAATTTAGGACTAAGTTTTAATCTAAGTAGATCGTCCGATATTGATATTTCTTTAAAGTTAAGCATACTGTTTTTTTCCTCTTTAAATAAAATATTTGCTGCGATGACCCGAAATTTTGGACAATATCAATTTAATAATCTATATTAAAAATTAAATTTATTTGATAATTTTGTTAATAAAATTTGAATTGATTTAATAATCTAATTAAATAAATATTTAATTGGTGAAATTTATCTTTTAAAAAGCTAATAAAATGTTTTCTATTTATAATGTGTATATATATTTATATATTGTAAATAGAAAAGCATGGTTTGAATCTAATAAATAAAATCTTTTTTTCAAAATCTAATATATATTTTGGTAATTTGAAAATTTTGATTTGAATTTAATATAAAGCTTTTCAAAGCTATTCAATAAATAACTATATAGTTTTAAATACTTAAGGTAATGTTAATTGTTTAAAATATATTTGAACTTAAGTTTGAATATTAATTTAGATTAATAAGAAGGTTTGTTTTATTCTATTTTTTTAATATAGCTTGACAAATATGATTTGAAATATATATAAGTTTAAAATACAAATTAATATATGATGTATTAATTCATATGGTAAGATAATAAAATAAATAATTTACAATAAAGAGATAATTTCTTTTATAAATTATTTCAAATTGATAATTGAGTTATTTTCAAACAATATAATAATGTAGTGTTTATATATATAAATACATATGGATTTTAATACAAATAGAATTGTTATTTCAAATTGAATTATGTAGTTATATATGTATATATATAACTTGATTTCTAAATTAATTTTTTTGAATTTGATTTGAATTTGAATTTAAAGTTTGAGATTTAAAAGGCATAGATTTTAAATTGTTTTGGATTTTAAAATATTTTTGTATAAACTTTTATTTATGAATATAATTGTTTTATTTTTTTAAAATTATCTACATATATATATATACACTTATTAACTAATTAATTAAGCATAACCTATATTAACACTTAACTAAATACTAATTAACTTAAAAGACATGTGTTAATTGATAAGCAAATTAAAATGAAAAATGTTAAAATATAGGACAAGTGTCAAATTAAATTTAGTTTTTCTTTTATTTTTAATTATAAAACATTTCAGCTTATATAAACAATTTCCTTCTTCCCTTCCATTCGTTTTCTTTTCTAAATCTAATGCTAAGAGAATAAATCTGAGAACAACTTCCTCATAACCATTTCAAAAACCATAAATCCATCGGTAAATCTCTGTATCAAAGTTTGCAAACATTTCCCAAATCAAAGGAAAATATGTACCCTGTAATTCATTTCAAAATGCAAAGCAAACCTGTACATTTTTCAAATGCAATCTGGAATCGGTTCAAGCCTGCATTTTTTCTTCAAATCTGGAAATTGTCTTCTACATGCAAATCTAAGAACTAAAGCAAACAAGATAATCAAGCAAAACCTGGAATCAAAAACATGCATGTAGTTTTCAAATCAAAAGCAAAAGCATTTATGCTAAACCAGTTTTTCAAAGCTGTTTTTCAAACTGGAGGCTCTGTCTTCCTTCTTTAATTTTGGTGAGCAACATTATTTTTAAAAGTTTAAGTGTATAAATTTGGTTGCATGCTAGTGTTGTTGAAATGAATATGTATTGCGTGAATCTTCTACGTATATATAAATGTATGATGTATGCATGTTTGTTTTCAACAGAATCTACTCTATTTATAGTTCTAGTTTTTCTATTTTGATTTAAATTCATTTTCTCTGCAACCAATTGTTGTTAGGACTTAGTTTACAAACAAAAGATGTTTGATTTAACATAGATTAAGGTTTAAAAATTTAATTAAGCCAAATTAAAGCCTGAGTGTCCCTGTAAATCAAAAACAACAATGCATGTATATAAAAGTGAAAACCCAAACTTTGTAATTCATAAATTCGGGATTATAAATTGAATACATAAACTATAACATGATTTTTAACACTAAAATCATAATTTTTTTTATTTTGGGAATGAGGGTGCAGTTCTGGGCTGAACTGGAAAGGGGGAATTGGGATTTTATGGTGATCCAAATGTTTGGAGAGGTCGGGTTTCTTCCTGTTGATGGAGGAGTGATCGTAGATGATGGGAAAAACGCCTGATGGTGATGCATTTCATGGTGGAGGTATCAGTAGTGGATTTTGTCTGGAACCCTAGTTTTAACTAGGTTTGATGTTTCAATCATCTCGTCTTCTGCAGTTGATCGAGTGTAATGGGTTTTGGGCAATGGAAGTTTGGTCGTTGACGAGAACTTGGCTGGAGTTGCAGATTTTCTGGTGGTTGGAGTTTTGTGGTCGAGGCGTTTCTAGGTTTCGGTGTGCGGTTCCAGATATTGTTCCGAGTTTGGTTGAGGCAATCGAATTCGAGTTTGGGTGGATGATCTGATGTGTGTGATCAGGTTAGAAGATGATCAGCGACATGTGGAAGCCTTTGGTGGTGGCCAGAGATGATTAGCGGCAGCGTGCATGTGCACGGTGCACTGTTTGTTAGTCCGTGAGATGATGATTTTGATGACAACAACCTTAGAATAGATTATAAAATATAAATACTAACATTATAAGTTTAGATATATGTATATGCATGATTTAACCATGCAAGTACTAAGAATGAAGACTGTACAGTATAGAGATTCAAGATATCAAGATAAAATATCGAGATAGAAGACTCATGAGTATCGAGACTGTAACGTCCCGCATTTTTGCACGCTTTAAATCGACACACATGCCAATTCAAACCATACGGAAGGGCGGATTGTTATGGGGGTAAATAAGAAAAACGAGAAAGAAACAAAACAAAAAAGAATCTCATAACAAAAGGATAAAATATAATAATCAAATATACAGTTCATGAAGATGTTTACAAAATATTAATTTTTTCTTATACAATATATATCAGAGTTGCATATACCAATGAATAAAATTGATGCAACGGATTACAGTGTGGTGGAATATAATATAATAATAATAATGAAATCTTCGTCTTCGTCCGCCAAAAATAAAGTCTTCAATCCTGAAATGCTCGGACTGACCCGAGCGAATTGAAAAGACAAAACACTCGAGTCGGAACTAAAAGAACTTATGTAAGTTAAATCAACAGAAATAAATATGAGTGTAGTAACTTAAGAGATGCTCGGCATTTACATCTTTTAGGGATCCGTTAAACTGTTTACTATGTAGTATATTTCGCTATTATAATAGTGTCTATTAGTAAAATAAACTTACTTTTAAATAGCGTTAAGGGGTTACCCATATAGCCCTTAACACAAATAATGCCAATAGTCTATACAGTGCCTGCATATCTCCTGATCAGGAGACTACGAGAAGACACTCCATAGGTATGACACAAATAGAAACTCGTACAAGGCGCGATAGGGTAGGTGAGACGGCACAACTAGGCAATGCCAGGGTAGATATACCAATTACGCATCCGGGCTGGTGGTAACGCGTAGCGCGCAGCTACCGCCCACCTCGAGCCACACCCCCAAAAAGAAAATCAAAAGTGGCCACCGAATCAATCCAAAAGTCAAAGTATAAAATCGAAGGGATGTGTTCGATCAGAGGAAGACCTCATTGGCCCGAGAATCGCTCCTGTTTTAGCCACCTTATGCCAACTCATGGGAGTTGGGTCCACGTATTTACCTCAAAGGGAACGCCGCCGCCATCCTACTTCATTCTGGAATCTCCACCACGTACACGGTTGTTAAAGTGGTTTTCGTAGTTGGCAGAGAGTATGACAACTTCCGATCCCGGTCTCTTCAACAACCAAACGTCATCATAACACCGCGGTCTTTTCAAAATAGTTTATACTTTAAAACCAAAATAAAATATCCATTTCAAAACCATATAAATATGATATCATTTCTATTTTAAAACCCAAATCAATACGATATCATTTTTATTTCAAGTATATCTTTTTCCAAAAATCACAGTACTTTCAAATATATATATATATATACCTTAAACCCATAGCTTCGAAACAAAATTTCAATACTTAATTGGTTTAATAATAAATTACTTTATAAAGTAAATTAGCCTTTTGATTTCTCAAATCAATTCCAAATACAGATTTGAATTCCCAGATAAACCGTTTAAATTTCCATATATTTCAAAGTTTTTAACATTCCACTATTTCAAAACTAAATTTTTAATTCATACGTATATGCCAAATTCCCTTTTTTTATTATTTAGTTTTGAAATACTTACTTAATAAATCCAGTATCCTTTAAATAAAACTTTCAAAATTCAATAATTGAATATTCCTCAATTTATTTAGGCTAGATATATTCACTTAAACCCGATTTTAGTTATAACACCATATTCTTTCAAATCTAAATTTCAATAAGATCTTAATTAAATAAAATCTCAAATCAATTTCAAAACTATCTTCCCAACTTTGGTTTATAAAAATCAATATAGGATCTTTATTAGAATATGATTTAAGTAACCACTTATCCATAATATATTTTAATAAAATCAACTTTATTATTAAACCCACTTCATACTTTAAACAATTTTATACATAGCTTAAAACCAAAAATTTAACTATATATAAAATAACCTTTATCAAATATTCAAATCAATATCTCAAAAATCATATATATTCTTTACACCATAGATATCATTTCAAAATATTATTATATATATATATACATCGAGGTGTCTGTATATAATTTTCTATCCTATGGTCAAGTGATACGGATATTTATCATTTCAATTCGCAATTTAAAAATAAAAATTACGGTTATATATCATTTCAAACCGTAATCTCGATAATATAAGAATGCATAATAACTTGTAGTTTATACAATATAGAACACATAATCCATTCACCAAATATCAATCATCAACCATTTATTACAATCATCATCCAATTTAAACAAATCATCAATATAGAGCATATAAAATATAACAGGTACCAACGAATAGTTTATATTCAATAATAAATTAATAACTGTTTAACAGGCAATCTATGTGTAATAATAAATAAATTTAAGTGGAAATTTATATGCAATAATAAATTAAATAACAATTTAATTTAAATAAATGCAATCTAACCGAGATGATGATTAAATATATGCCCAAACAATCATAGATAAATTTTAAATCTCATCAAAATTAATTTAACAAACATGAGAAATTTTAGAAGTTGTGAGTAGGTTAAAACACCCACCTTTGATTTTAGACTATAAAAATCCAAACAGAAGCGCAAAACTCAATAATCTCCAAATTCAACAAAATCAATTTCATGTTGTCCGGAATATAAATTTGAATCCAACAGAAGAAATCGCGCGTGAATCAAAGTTTATATGCAAAAGATATTCATGTTACAAGAAATATTATTAAAATAAAAATTAGTACGCGTTAAAAATATATATAAATAAACAAACTTTAATACTTACATTTTCTCAAGTTGTGGCTTCAGGAAAAGATTGAAGAAAAATTAAGATGAGGACAGGAAGTGTAAGAAAATGAAAAAAAATCATTTTTATAAAAGAATGCTTTTGGATTTGCAAGAATAAGAGCTTTTAAATATGAGGTGATAGGAGAAAGAAGAAATAAGATGTAGGTTATTTATAATTAGGAAACGAATGTGGAGGGACAAAAATAAATGTCACGTTTTATTATTAAAGCTTCAGGTATTAATAATACATAAGGAAATGTAAGTAGGAATGTAAAAGTTTACAAACGAAAGTAGAATTTTGTATACGTGAAAATGAGGTGGCAAGAATTAAATACAACCTAAAAGTGCTCAGGTATTAAACAGATGGAGAAATAAACGGATCAAGTATTAATAGTAAGGTAACTATTTTAAAACGTTCGTGAAACAATTAATAATAAAAGATTTTGAAATTCGATTTTTTTTGACACGTAACCAAATTAACTTCATTAACTCAAGTAATATTCGAATTTCTATGCATTTAGGTTTTTGTCTATGCATAATAAATTTTTATACTTACCTTAAAAATGAAAACATTTGATTTGTTTTTCCCAAAATGATCTCTTATTACCATTAAAACACCCTTTTTGTTTAACACAAAACGTGGGTTTGTTTTATTAAATATATTAATTGAAATCAATGTTTCCTTCCTTTTAATTAAAACATTTGAATTATATTAATTTCAGTTACTTACAAAGTTAAATTTTAAAACATAAAACTAAAATGGATAAAAAAAATAGAACAATTGTTTATTTAAACACGTTTATAAATTTACTGTTTATACACAAGAGTAATAAATAGATTATTTTCCTATTCTTGTAATCAGTCTGTAAGCTAAAACACAGTTCAAATAAATATATATTTCTTTCTTTAAAATCAATCTTTCTATTCTTTATTTTAATGAAATTAAACCTACATTCACAGATGAAACCTTCATTTTATCTGATGTAAATGTTTTTTTTTTCATTGAATCAAAACTTTCCTTATATTTTCACAAAACATAAGCTGCTTTTAGTTACACCTATTAATTTACAAATAGTATTCTCTCTCCTATTAATTAGAAATTTTCAATTACATTCCTTTCAGTTGGTTAAGTTTCAAAATGGACTAAATGAATGTAATGAGAAGTAAAACAATTTTTCCTATCTAATAGTAATTTAAACATATTTACATTATTCGGTACAAATAGTAATTACACATTTCTCACTAAATAATAGTCACTCATCTCTACAATCAATCTTTCAGCTAACAAACATTTCAAATAAATAAACATACTTTTACTCTTTTACAAAACTTATTCATTTATATTCTTTTATTTTGATTTTCACTCCTTACTGTTAAAGAAATCATTACATTATGAATACAATTAACATTTCTATTTCTTTTTATTACGTTCACACTACAATTATGGTTTTATTCCACATTAATGTAACATTTTGTTGACATTTATTTGAAATTGATCAGTTAAATTGGTAACGGCACTAATTTTCACCATTATACATTTTGTAATATTTGTAAGTTAATTCTTTACAAATAATTATTACAGCAACTCCCATTACACTACACTTATTCCATTTCCATCCATTACACATTGTTTTCTTAATAAATCAACCTTTAAATTATTAATTTCTTTTTAAACCCTACTATAAATCAATGCACATATTTATTAAAATTTATACCCCTAATTTATTTATTCATCTTGATTTCATTCTTTTTATTAAATCCATTAGCACTCTATGAATAAAATTTACATTATTACCGCATATTACCTAAATTTATATTAAAGTAACACCTAAATTTAAATTTACATTATTACCACATATTACCTAAATTTACATTTTTCCACATATTATCTAAACTTACATTAACATAATACCTAAATTTAAATTTACATTATTACCACTTATTACCTAAATTTACATTATTACCACATATACCACAAATTACATCATTTATTACTTTACAAAATACCTAACATTTCTATGCATATTATTACATTTATATCTTGTAATTATTTTCTTAAACTCATAATTGTAATACCAAGTTTCATTTTAAATTTCAATTGATTCCCACTCATAGCTTAATAGCCTAAGTAAACTGGTAACAAATAATAACGGTCACTATTTTCCCTAAATCACATTTATAGGTTTATAGTTTACAACAATTGTTGCAATGACTCATATGATATTGATTTTATCCAATTACCATTCAATTTATACTAATTCATTAATTTGTACAACATATCTCTTGTTTCCTTAAAATAAACTTATGTTTCTATTAAGTTTTCATTCACATTTCCGTTACTATACTAATGATCATTGAAGTAACGTTTATTATCAATAACAACATTATAATTACTTGCAGAACACTGATTTTTCAATGACCATTTATTATAATTTGAATTCATTAATTTAATTCAATGCTTACATTTTGTTTTCATATATTTAGTTTATTTCCAAATATTCCTATTTACAATCAATTTTAAGCTAAACAGTCGTTTCAATCAATTTGAATTGTATTAAATTGGTTATTCATCAACTGCCATTAACATTACTACCTTAATTTACATACAGTTACTATTAATCAACGTATTATTCCAACGGTAAATTAAATGCCTACTTTTATTTACTTATATTTTAAATTTTATACCCAAATGCAACAAATTTACACTTTCCATTATTATACAAATTTGAATTCCATTCTAGTTAAATTTTTTTATTGGTAATTCACAAATTCAACATTCCCTTTTGTTTCTTATATTAAACTTATAACCAAGTATGACAATTTACACTATTTCAATTAATTGCAATATAAATTTTAAATTGTTGATTTTTAATTACAATTGATACATCTAATTTCTACATTCGCTCCTATATAAATTATAAGATTTTTATTTCTTTCTAAATTTAAATTAAAAATCTTATTAATTTAATTCATTTTAAACATCGAATTTTACGGGTCGTTACACTCTCCCCCACTCAAAACTTTTCGTCCCCGAAAAGGAAAAAAAGGGAAAAGAAGAATTAGGAAATCCAAATATCTTACTTAAAACATTTAATTTATAAACAAATACATTTTCCAAATTAATTAATTTAAATAAAATATACCAATTTATAACCAATAGATCTTTTATACTTAAATTAATAAAGTTTGGAAAACATTTTCAAAATTTTCTAAGTCTAAAATTTACGAAAAATTTCGACAGAGTCTCCATTGTACGGAGAGGCTCGTAAGAAAATATAATATCGAATATAACAATATATAACATATTTTTTCCAAAATAATATATATCCCAACATGGGAAAATAATATAATAACGTTATAAACCGTAATCCGAAAACGTACCTATTTGTCGGGCAATTTACGCTTATATTATGAAACCGAATGCAGTAGAAATTGCTTCCATAACCTGTATTTCACTTATATAATTCCAAAAAGGTTAACAATTATATGAAATGAAATATTTAAAGTTGTTTCAAACAATAACAAACAAATCAATACAAACATCAATCACTTGCAACAAGTCATACAACCATCATATAAAAATCAACACAAATCAGTCATTCATTCATATCAAATAAAACAAATAGTTGTTCGGGTTCAAAACTTCAAATCGTACGAAATGAAAAATAAACTACTAAGCGCATCATTTACTCAACATTCTCTGATGAAGCTAAATAGATTATTCATACATCCAAACAATTTGAAGTATCCTTACCCAAACAACCATAAACCAAAACAAACAACAATTTCAAACAATAAACTAAGTTTATTATCTTTCATATATACTACTTAATTTCATTTATTTACTTTCATTTATTACTGAATTCCATTTATAATACTTACCTTTCTATTTTAATTAATAGCCTTTCAATTATACTTAAGTTCATAACAACTCTAACACCAAATTCTTATTATAGTAAGAATTCCATTATAACTTAAGTTTATAACTCTATAGCATCAATTCTTATAAATAAAAGCAATTTATTGAACATTTCGTTACATATTTTTACTTGTAAAATTTCCATTACATTTTCTTATTAAACATTTCAACTTTTAATATTTGGTAAATTATATACACTTTTAAAGAATGTAATTGAAAGTTATACAAGTCTTTCTCAATTCTTTTAATTCATTAAATGTTCAATAATACTATCCTTTGTTTTATATGTTACAAATTTTATTTTTATTTTTATTTAATTTATAACTTATCATTAAATCTCATATTTCCTTTAGAGGTTTTAATTATTAATTACCTACGTTCCAATTCACTACAATAATTGAAACTATTAATTAATGGAAACTTAAGAATTAAATACCGGGTTTAAATTTCAAATTATTTTGAAATAATAGACAAAGGTTTATTATTACAACTATATTTCTAATTATATTTAAAACAATTAAAAATTTATATTTGGTTATCAAAACAAATCTACAATAAACTACTACAGTGGCCTTCCCACTTCGTAACTCGAAAAGAAATGTCGATGATGCGTGCACTCATCACCGAAATATTTTTCCAGTGACACAGAGGGAAGTACAACTTATTTCTTTTCCAAAATTTCTTTAAACAATTCTTTCAAATTGTATTAAAATATTTATATCAGAAAATACTTCTAAAATATTATTATTATATTTCAACAACATTCAAAGGAAAGTTTCAAAACCCCGGAACTTACGTTCTGAATTTCAAATTTTCATTTATCTTAATGTCAATCTCATTTCAACTATTATTTATAAATTTCATTACCTAACAACCAATACATTACAACCAAATATATATCATTTATAAAATTCATTTTATTTATATAGAAAATATAATAGGCAAAATTATTTCATTCACCTATATTAAAAACAAATATTATGTCGGTCTGTCCTATTAAGTGTTTAGAAACCCCTATTGATGTCATAGCGTCTCATGTATCAACCAGAATTTATAAATACAAAATGAAATAGATAAACACAATATTAAAACCTTTTTATAACACTAAAAAATAAACTCTCTCATATATACACTCAGCGACTCATCATAGGGTATTACTACCCTATTAATAAAGAGTCAGACCCCACAAAGCTAAGGTTTATCGCTAAACCAAAGCTCTGATACCAGATGTAACGTCCTACCTTTTCGCACACTTTAAATCGACATATGTGCCAATTCAAACCATACGGAAGGGCGGATTGTTATGGGGGTAAATAAGAAAAACGAGAAAGAAATAAAACAAAAAAGAATCTCATAGCGGAAGGATAAAATATAATAATCAAATATACAGTTCATGAAGCTGTTTACAAAATATTAAAATTTTCTTATACAATATATATATCAGAGTTGCACATACCAACGAATAAAATCGATGCAGCGGAATATAGTGTGGTGGAATATAATATAATAATAATAATAATGAAATCTTCATCTTCGTCCTCTAGAAATAAAGTCTTCGATCCTGAAATGCTCGGACTGACCCGAGCGAATTGAAAAGGCAAAACACTCGAGTCAGAACTAAAAGATCTTATGTAAGTTAAATCAACAGAAATAAATATGAGTGCAGTAACTCAAGAGATGCTCGGGATTTACATCTCTTAAGGATCTGTTAAACTATTTACTATGTAGTATATTTCGCTATTATAATAGTGTCTATTAGTAAAATAAACTTACTTTTAAACAACGTTAAGGGGTTACCCATATAGCCCTTAACACAAATAATGCCAATAGTCTATACAGTGCCTGCATATCTTTTGATTGGGAGACTAGAGAAGACACTCAATAGATACGACACAAATAGAAATTCGTACAAGGCGCGATAGGGTAGGTGACACGGCACAACTAGGCAATGCCAGGCTAGATATACCAATTACGCATCCAGGCTGGTGGTAACACGTAGCGCGCAGCTACCGCCCACCTCGAGCCACACCCCCAAAAAGAAAATCAAAAGTGGCCACTAAATCAATCCAAAAGTCAAAGTATAAAATCAAAGGGATGTGTTCGATCAGAGGAATGATCTTATTGGCCCGAGAGTCGCTCATGTTTTAGCCACCTTGTGCCAACTCACGGGAGTTGGGTCCACGTATTTACCTCAAAGGAAATGCCGCCACCATCCTACTTCATTCTGGAATCTCCACCGCGTACACAGTTGTTAAAGTGGTTTTCGGAGTTGGCAGAGAGTACGACAACTTCCGATCCCGGTCTCTTCAACAAACAAACGTTATCATAACACCACGGTATTTTCAAAATAGTTTATACTTTAAAACCAAAATAAAATATCCATTTCAAAACCATATAAATACGATATCATTTCTATTTTAAAACCCAAATCAATACGATATCATTTTTATTTCAAATATATCTTTTTCCAAAAATCATAGTACTTTCAGATATATATACCTTAAACCGATAGCTTCGAAACAAAATTTCAATACTTAAATGGTTTAATAATAAATTACTTTATAAAGTAAATTAGATTTTTAATTTCTCAAATCAATTCCAAATACAGGTTTGAATTCCCAGATAAACCATTTAAATTTCCATATATTTCAAAGTTTTTAATATTCCACCATTTGTGTAACAACCCTGTATTTTGTGATTTTTTTTATATTTTAATTATTTCAATTGAATTTTTGATTAAAAAACTTATTTTATTTATTTTGAATGATAAACTTTAGTTTTGATATGAATTATCATTCCAAAGCATGACCAAAAAGAATATTTTCCAAAAAGTGAATTTTTGGTCAAAATAGTCAAACTTTGACTTTTAATTTAAATTATTAAAAGTTTGAAAATTTAAATTTTATCTTTTATTATGAAAGTACATAAAATTTTAAGGACACTGATTTTTGTTTCGTTGGAAACGGATGTAAATTGTGAAAGTTATGTATATTTCAATATTGAGTGTAATTTGTTTATTCTGCAATTTTGTTATTTTAAATAGTATAAAATTTATTTTTCTTTGTCATATTTTATTGTAATATGTATTGATATGTTATTTTATGTATGTTTTTGTCTTTCAATATTTTTGAAGTAAGGTAGGAATTTTTCTAGAGCTAGTAGTTTTTTTCTTGTAATTTCCATGCCCTGTTTTCAATTTTTAAACATTTTCTTTAGTTATTTTCTATTTTTCTCCAATTTAATTATTTATTTTATTTTAGAAATGATAAATAAATTAAATTATTTCAAAATTTTGCTTTATAATATTTTTAAAATGAAGTAGATTGTGATGCCCCACCTCTATACCAACGCTACCCAAGAACACTACGGTGTAATGCGGTCAACTAGCACGGAGAATAAGGCTGTTGAGGAGCGACCACCCGTGTGATTGCCTTGTGCGAGCACCGATATAACGGATAAAATATAACATGCATTTCATCTCAAGAGGGAATCCGACATGCCGACGCAAACTCAAAGCTACTACACAGTGGCTATATATAATCTTCGGAAACAAATATAGAAATAAACATAACATAAATCAGTCACAGATAATTCATATCACAAAGACGGAAGAAGATATGAATATATAACTAACACATGAAAGTGTACATCAGAGTAGTGGTCAAAAAGATCCACAATAATACAAAATAATAGCAACACGTGCTATATAAAAGAATACAACTATGAGTCTATATCTCAAGTGTATACAACAAAAACTGCTAATATATGTGGTTAGCCAAAAGTCAGAGTAATGAATCCCTGGGGATAAGTCACACAGAAGCACCTGCAACATCTCGGTATGACCCGAGTATTATTTGTAAGAAAATAATAAACGGATCGGTCTAGCTATAAATATAAGATGACATGATATAAAGTAAAAGATATGGCATAAACATATAATATCCATAATAGCATACTACAATAAGCATGCAAATGATGATCAACAAAAGATCGTTCAATACCACAAGAATCTTCACAAAGATCCAAAAAGGGTTTCATACCCAAAACCTGTATTCACAACAAGTCAATGACACACGAATTCACCAATGCACCGAAAATTGATAAATCATATCAATGAAAATCACTAAATTGGTGAAGCATAAATTCCAGAATTCAACACACGTAATCCAGAAATCATAAAAAAGGGGGGAAGGCCTATCACACGAACGGGAGCATGAAAACTCACCAACATATGTATCTCATGAACGAGACGCTATCTCATGGTAGCTAGCCATTAATTTTTGACACACGAATGGCCCGAAGACCATGGGGCGCTACCCCACAAGTGTGAGTCGAAATCATACCGAAACAGGGTCTAGTCTAAATCGCAGACAAAGAGACGTCGCACAATTGCTAGTCTAAATCACAAAAATGATCGTCATGATCATCAAGAAGTGTCAATTACAGTAACCTAGTAAATATATGAGCTTAGCTTCATGTCCCATAACCACTAGCTTAACTTAAATATTTATGAACAAATTGTAGATTTCCACTAGATAATTGTCACAAGAGATTCAATCGAACAAGTCCAAGAATTAACCGACGAAGTAAACACAAGCGTTTCATACCACTTGTTTTACTAAGTCGTTTAATTAGATTTCTCATATGAGTGAGGAAAAGGTTTGTATATACTAATAGATTGGAAAACGGTTTAAGTGAACGAGCTTTGTAATAAAATAGTGTTGAAATCATTTTGATGAAAAAGTTTTGATATTTACTACTAGTATTGAAACCTTTATATTTTTAAAGTGACAAATCACAAAAAAGATTGTAGGAACAATCAATCACTAAAATTCACATTCGAAGACGTGAATAAAATCCAAAGAAATCGACAACAAATCCATCAAAGTGGATATTTCCAAAAATTCCAAAATAGAAGTCATTAGAGTCGAATAATTGATAACAACAACTAGAAATCAAAATGAGTCGATAAAAATTGGAAACCAAGTAAAACAAGGCTCAAATAGGCAAATATGAACAGGTCAGTCGACTGACTCACTGAGTTCAGTCGACTGATCACAGTCCCAAAAAACTCTCGGGATGCAGGTCAGTCGACTGAACTCAGTGAGTCAGTCGACTGACTGCAATAAACATGGTATCCTAAGGCTCTGCAGGAAGCCTTTATACTGCTTATTAGCTACAGCCAGTCGACTGGCCTAGAAATCCAGTCGATTGACTGGAGCTAAGGCAGTTTTTCTGCCTTTGCACAAGATGTGCAAACCCAACCAATTCGCAACCGAATTCGAGCAATGGCGCTAGGGGTTTATGCCAATCGACTACCTGGCCCTTAAGGCTCTTCGATGCGTCACCAAAACATGTTAAGCTATCCATAAAAGGATTTTCATAGATTTTGGTTTCAAAACACCAAAAATTGGAATACATACCAAATCAATTCAAACCAAAATCAAATGCATATGAATATGTGTTAGGAATTCATACCTAACAATCGAAGATAATCATAGACATAGATGTGAGATAAAAATCTCACCTTTTCACAAAATCAATGTAGAAGAGGCTTGAAAACAAGGGGAGAATCAACAACTCTTCAACACAACCCAAATGAGCTTGAATCTATGCTCAAAAGAAGAACATTCCCAAAGTTAGGTTTAGGAATTTCTGAAATTCAAGAGAAAAGGAGTTGGAGAAGGTGAAGAGAAGGCTTACCAATGGGTTCTCTTGAATTTGGAGTTAGAAGTTGATTTGCAAATAGAAAACTAGGGCTTGAGTTTTAATTTCCCATTCCACTCACCATTAATCTCTTTACAACTGAAAAGTAGAGGAAGAGGGAGTGAAATGAAGAGGGGGTTTCAGTTTGGGGTATTAAGTTAGAACATTGGGCTGAACCCAAACCCAAAGTGAAAAAGGTCAAATTTTTTAGCTAGCTCCAAACATATCAATGTTTATACTCAAAAAGGTTGCAAATGGCATTTTGAACTCAATGGAAGGGGTCTCGAGTCCCAATTTGACCGTATGCAAAAAGTAGCTTTTCGGACAAAAATCAGACTAATGATGAAATATTTAAATAAAATATTTAAGTATAAAATCGATAAATATGCGGATTGTTACAGACTCCCCTCCTTAAAGAAATTGCGTCCTCACAATATATAAGATGGAAACATAAAGTAACAACCATAAAATCATATTAACACAAAAGAAATTTGAAATAAGAAGTTCACCTCAAAGAGCATGAGTAAGTAAGTCCGGATGTGTTCGCTCGATGAATTCTCTAGATTCCCAAGAGCAATCCTTAGGATTTGAAGACCATTGAACTTTAACAAGCGGAACATCTTTATTTCGAAGTTGTTTGACTTCCGAAGCAATATACGAATAGGATGTTGCTCACAAGTTAAATTAGGCGAAACTTCTATCTCTTCCACAACACCAGGCTCAAGAATAGAATCGGAATTTCGAAGGCACTTCCATAATTGAGAAACATGAAACACGTCATGCATAGCTGAAAATTGAGCTGGTAATGTAAGGCGATAAGCCATGGAACCAATACGTTCAGTAATAGGAAATGGCCCAATATATCGAGGTGCTAACTTCCCGACCGACTGAAACGTACAACACCTTTCATAGGTGACACACGAATAAAAACAAGATCTCCAACCGAAAATTCTAATCTCCTTCTTCGATTATCGGCAT
This sequence comes from Allium cepa, assembly GCA_030765085.1. Lineage (NCBI taxonomy): Eukaryota > Viridiplantae > Streptophyta > Magnoliopsida > Asparagales > Amaryllidaceae > Allium > Allium cepa. The sequence goes on along the minus strand of CM060934.1, from coordinate 548,222,655 downwards.
AGGATTTTTGTCTACTCTGGGCTTCTTTCATCCTATGACGAATAAGTTTAATCTTTTCTATGGAATCACGAATAAAGTCTGGACCTAAAACCAGCTTCTCACCGGCCTCAAGCCAACAAGAAGGAGATCGGCATGGCCTACCATAGAGTGCCTCAAAAGGTGCTATACCAATACTAGATTGGAAGCTATTATTATAGGAAAATTCAACAAGAGGAATATGATCTTCCCAGCCTCCACCGAAATCAAGCACACAAGCACGAAGAAGATCTTCAAGAGTTTGATTCACACGCTCGGTTTGTCCATCGGACTGAGGATGATAAGCGGTGCTAAAATTAAGCTTCGTTCCTAAAGCTTTTTGAAGACTCTTCCAAAATCCACTAGTAAACAATGGATCACGATCACTAACAATAGAAGTAGGAACTCCATGTAATTTAACAATCTCTTTAACAAAGAGCTTGGCCAAAAGAGGAACGGTTCGGTTAGACTGAACGGGAATAAAATGGGCGGATTTAGTAAGTCTATCAACAATCACCCATAAGCTATCATGACCCGAACGAGAATGGGGAAGGCCGTCAATAAAATCCATGGAAATTTGGTCCCACTTCCAAATTGGAATTTTCAAAGGTTGCAATAACCCACAGGGCCTTTGATGTTCGGCCTTAATGAGTTGGCAAGTCATGCAACACTTAACGAAGTTAGCGATGTCAAGTTTCATTCCCTCCCAATAATAAAGTCGCTTCATATCCGCGTACATTTTACTGCTACCGGGATGAATGGTAAATTTAGAACGATGGGAATCTTCTAAGATGTCTTTTCGAAGATCACTAATATTTGGCACGATAAGTCTACCAAATTTCCGAGTGACGCCACGAGAATCAATATCAAAGTCTTTCAAACCTTCAATATTAATTTTATCCTTAAAATTTTGGCCAAGAAGAGCCAATTCGGGATCTAGCCTTTGAGCTTCAAGAATGCGGTCTAAAAGAGAAGGATGAGCCTCAAGGCTACATAAAGCAAATGATGAGCATAATTCGGATACGCGGTCTCGAATCTCACAAGTGGATAAAACCTTGAGATCGTTCCATTCAGATATCATCATAGAAACAACAGCTTGTTGTTTACGGCTAAGAGCATCGACGACACGATTACCCTTACCGGGGGTATAAAAAGTATCAAGATCATAAGGAGCAAGGAACTCGAGCCAACGTTGTTGACGCAAATTAAGTTCCTTCTGAGAAAATAAATATTTCAAAGACTTATGATCCGTATAAAGAATAAATTTCTCTCCCAATAGTAATGACGCCAAATTTGAAGGGCGAAAACAATAGCCGCGAGTTCTAAATCATGTATGGCATATCTAGTCTCGACTTCAATTGCCTAGAAGCATAAGCAATAACACATTCTTTTTGCATAAGAACGGCACCCAAACCAATGCGACTAGCATCGGTATAAACAATAAAATCTTGGTTCCCATCGGGAATCACAAGAATAGGAGCATCGGAAAGGAGTTCTTTCAATTTCTGAAAAGAGGCTTCACATTTGTCCGACCAAATGTATTTCACTCCCTTCTTAGTCAAGCTAGTAAGAGGCACGACAATCTTAGAAAAGTCTTTGATAAAACGACGGTAATAACCCGCCAATCCGAGAAAACTACGAATCTCTGTCACACTCTTTGGTTTCTTCCAATCTTGAATCGCTTCAATCTTTGAAGGATCTATGAAATTCCGGATTCGGAAATAATATGACCGAGAAACTTCACACTAGATTGCCAAAAATGGCATTTAGAAATTTTTTCTTTTAATTGATTAATCCTAAGAGTTTCCAACGCAATTTGAAGATGCTTCTCATGTTCCTCCTCGGTTTTTGAATACACCAAAATATCATTAATGAATATGAGAAAAAACCGATCGAGGAAATATTTGAAAACTCGATTCATAAGGTCAACGAAATAAGCCGAAGCATTCGTTAAACCAAATGGCATAACAAGCCATTCATAAGATCCATATCGAGTACGGAATGATGTCAAAAGAATGCTATCCTCTGCGATACGAAGCTGATGGAAACCGGTAGCCAAGTCCAATTGTGAAAAGACCTTAGAACCACTAAGCTGATCGAATAGATCATCAATCCGAGGTAAAGGATATTTATTTTTGATAGTAAGATCATTAAGCTTGCGGTAGTCAATGCAAAGTCTAAGTGTACCATCAGATTTCTTCACCAAAATAGCCGAAGCTCCCCAAGGCGAGGAACTAGAGCGAATAAATTGCTTCGTTTACAAATCGGATAATTGGATGCGCATCTTCTCATTTTTCTTATTAGACATACGATAAGGAGGACGAGTACTAGGTTGAGCTCCAGGGGTAAGATTAATTCTGAACTCAATTGCTCGCTTAGGTGGCAATCCTAAAACGGGCTCAAATATGTCGGAAAATTCACGAACAACGTGAATAAGAGAAATGATGTCCTCTTCATCATCATTATCATCATCACGAGAATTTAAAGAATATAAAGATGCAGATAAAGTGGAATTCGAATCTTTGAGAATAATAGAAATCTGCTTTACAGATTGCGGGTGTCGGAGAAAAATAGTCCGCTCAGGACATAGGATGTGAGCTTCATAACGATTAAGCCAATCCATTTCCAAAATCATCCCAAAGCCTAAATAACGCATGACATGCGAATCGGCTAGGAAAGAGAAATCACATAAAATAACCTTCACATCTTTACAAAGCAAACTAAGAGTTGCGAATCCACCAACCGGATTTGCAATTCTCAAAGAATCATTAAAGCAACAACACTTAAAGAAAAAGTATCAACAAGCTCTTTTGATATAAAAGAATGGGATGCTCCCGTATCAAAAAGAACTTGAATAGGTTGATCAGGAAATATAATAATACCATCAAGGATAGAATGAGAAATACCTTGACCACGAGATGTGTTGCAAGGGGATTGAGCAACATTAAGCTTTCCCTCCTTCCTATTTTGAAGTTTGGGACAAGAGGATAAATAATGATCCGGGCTTTTGCAATAGCGACAAGTACGAGGCTTTGAACACTTGTTCGCAAAATGGTCTCTGGAACCACAGTTAAAGCATTTCCCATCAGTAGAGGAAAAAGTCTTCGCAGCAGGAGTTGCTTGCTTACCCTTTTTGTTGGGATACAGACCTTTGAATTTGTTTGGCCTCTTCTTGTTGTTGAAGTTTGGTCTGGAACCCACCACTTCAACATCACTTTCCTTATCCGCCTCTTCAAGACGAAGAGCGATATCAATGAGTTGGTCGAAGGGACTTCTAATTTTAGATGTAATGGCTTCTTGAGATTTTTGTTTAAGCCATAGACAAATCTTTGGTTCTTCTTCAATGGGGTGCTAATGTATTCAACCCCATATTTGGAAAGTGACTCGAAGGATGCAACATAATCAGTCACAGAGGCTTCACCCTGAACAAGGTCTATGAAACGACGAGCCAATGTCACTTTTTCAGCTTTTGGCACGAATTTTAATTCGAAGCGTTTCCGGAATTGCTCCCGGGTGAGATCAACTTCATTAATCTCAGAAATAAGAAGTTCGTACCAGTCCAATGCTCTCTCTTGGAGCATACTGGAAGCCACCTGAACACGGTGAAGATCGACATGACTCATGCGAATAATGATCCGATCGTAGGTCCTCAACCAAGCCTGGACCTCGATGATAGTTTCAGAACCTTTAAATGGCTTCCCACCCAGGTTGGTGTAATCATTGCACAAACGTGCAAACCCAGATTTAGGGTGAGTAGGTTCCGGATTAGAACCAACTGCTTGAGTATTCTTAACTAAATCAAGAAGCTGCTGGGCAGACATAAAAACTCCATCTTGGGGAGTAGCACTAGATTGACCGGCGTTGGGTCGGCCTGGTCTAACCATTTCCCTTCCTTAAGAAAGAAAGAAGAAGAAAAAAGTTTATTCACCAAATGAATATCAAGCAATCTTGATAGATAAAACAAGGAATCATAAAAGAAAATAGGATAGAACGGTACGAAGAAACGAATTAGATCCTAAGGCACGACTCCTAAGATGGACTTAGGATGGTGATCCTTGTTAAATTATTCTACATTGTTCCGAAGTTTGGCTCCGATACCAAGCTGTGACGCCCCACCTCTATACCCACGCTAGCCAAGAACACTATGGTGTAATGCTGTCAACTAGCACGGAGAATAAGGCTGTTGAGGAGAGACCATCCGTGTGATTGCCTTGTGCGAGCACCGATATACCGGATAAAATATAACATGCATTTCATCTCAAGAGGGAATCCGACATGCCGACGCAAACTCAAAGCTACTACACAGCGGCTATATATAATCTTTGGAAACAAATATACAAATAAACATAACATAAATCAGTCACAGATAACTCATATCACAAAGGCGGAAGAAGATATGAATATATAACTAACACATGAAAGTGTACATCAGAGTAGTGGTCAAAAAGATCCACAATAATACAAAAGAATAGCAAAACGTGCTATACAAAAGAATACAACTATGAGTCTATATCTCAAGTGTATGCAACAAAAACTGCTAATCTACGTGGTTAGCCAAAAGTCAGAGTAATGATCCCCGGGGATAAGTCACGCAGAAGCACCTGCAACATCTCGGTCTGACCCGAGTATTATTTATAAGAAAATAATAAATGAATCAGTCTAGCTATAAATATCGGATGACATGATATAAAGTAAAAGATATGGCATAAACATATAATATCCATAATGGCATACTACAATAAGCATGCAAATGATGATCAACAAAAGATCGTTCAATACCACAAGAATCTTCACAAAGATCCAAAAAGGGTTTCATACCCAAAAATTGTATTCACAACAAGTCAATGACACACGAATTCACCAATGCACCAAAAATTGATAACTCATATCAATGAAAATCACTAAAATTGGTGAAGCATAAATTCCAGAATTCAACACATGAAATCCAAAAATCATAAAAAAGGGGGGAAGGCCTATCACACGAACGGGAGCATGAAAACTCACCAACATATGTATCACACGAACGAGACGCTATCTCATGGTAGCTAGCCATTAATTTTTGACACACGAACGGCCCGAAGACCATGGGGCGCTACCCCATAAGTGTGAGTCGAAATCACACTGAAACAGGGTCTAGTCTAAATTGCAGACAAAGAGACATCGCACAATTGCTAGTCTAAATCACAAAAATGATCGTCATGATCATCAAGAAGTGTCAATTACAGTAAGCTAGTAAATATACGAGCTTAGCTTCATGTCCCATAACCACTAGCTTAACTTAAATATTTACGAACAAATTGTAGATTTCCACTAGAAAATTGTCACAAGAGATTCAATCGAACAAGTCCAAGAATTAACCGACGAAGTATACGCAAGCGTTTCATACCACTTGTTTTACTAAGTCGTTTAATTAGATTTCTCATACGAGTGAGGAAAAGGTTTGTATATGCTAATAGATTGGAAAATGGTTTAAGAGAACGAGCTTTGTAATAAAATAGTGTTGAAATCATTTTGATGAAAGAGTTTTGATATTTACTACTAGTATTGAAACCTTTATATTTTTAAAGTGACAAATCACAAAAAGATTGTAGGAACAATCAATCATTAAAATTCACATTCAAAGACGTTAATAAAATCCAAATAAATCGACAACAAATCCATCAAAGATGATATTTCCAAAAATTCCAAAATAGAAGTCATCAGAGTCGAATAATTGATAACAACAACTAGAAATCAAAACGAGTCGATAAAAATTGGAAACCAAGTAAAACAAGGCTCAAATAGGAAAATATGAGCAGGTCAGTCGACTGACTCACTGAGTTCAGTCGACTGATCACAGTCCCAAAAAACTCTCGGGATGCAGGTCAGTCGACTGAACTCAGTGAGTCAGTCGACTGAACTCAGTGAGTCAGTCGACTGACTGCAATAAACAGGGTATCCTAAGGTTCTACAGGAAGCCTTTATACTGCTTATTAGCTACAGCCAGTCGACTGGCCTAGAAATCCAGTCGACTGACTGGAGCTAAGGCAGTTTTTTTGCCTTTGCACAAGATGTGCAAACCCAACCAATTCGCAACCGTCGAGCAATGGTGCTAGGGGTTTATGCCAATCGACTACCCGGCACTTAAGGCTCTTCGATGCGTCACCAAAACATGTTAAGATATCCATAAAAGGATTTTCATAAATTTTGGTTTCAAAACACCAAAAATTGGAATACACATCAAATCAATTCAAACCAAAATCAAATGCACATGAATATGTGTTAGGAATTCATACCTAACAATCGATAATCATAGACATAGATGTGAGATAAAAATCTCACCTTTTCACAAAATCAATGTAGAAGAGGCTTGAAAACAAGGGGAGAATCAACCACTCTTCAACACAACCCAAATGAGCTTGAATCTATGCTCAAAAGAAGAACATTCCCAAAGTTAGGTTTGGGAATTTCTGAAATTCAAGAGAAAAGGAGTTGGAGAAGGTGAAGAGAAGGCTTACCAATGTGTTATCTTGAATTTGGAGCTAGAAGTTGATTTGCAAATAGAAAACTAGGGCTTGAGTTTTAATTTCCCATTCCTTTTAATTTCCCATTCCACTCATCATTAATCTCTTTAGAACTGAAAAGTAGAGGAAGAGGGAGTGAAATGAAGAGGGGTTTCAGTTTGGGGTATTAAGTTAGAACATTGGGCTGAACCCAAACCCAAACCCAAAGTGAAAAAGGTCAAATTTTTTAGCTAGCTCAAAACATATTAATGTTTATACTCAAAAAGGTTGCAAATGGCATTTTGAACACAATGGAAGGGGTCTCGAGTCCCAATTTGACTGTATGCAAAAAGTAGCTTTTCGAACAAAAATCCGACTAATGATGAAATATTTAAATAAAATATTTAAGTATAAAATCGATAAATATGCGGGTTGTTACATAGATATTTTTCCAAAGCCATTGATGTTTTAATTGTAATTTTTGAACCCTGTTTTCAATTTTTAAGCGATTTCCTTAATTCTTTTTATATTTTCTTTAAATTTAATTATATATTTTTATTTTATTTCACTTTGTTTCGGTTTTTAGATGTACTTGCTGAAGTTTATTTTGTTTTACTTGATTTAAAAGAAAAGGAAGTATGGAAGGTTTTAAAAGATAAGAAACGTAAAGTCGTTTCACCGTTTCTTTTTCAATCAGTACACAATTTATTTTGGCCGTACCTTTCTCTATTCTTTTCAGCTGCATTCTCTCATCTTTTTCATGTATTTTCAAAGCTTCTCAACCCTAAAAAAAAAATCATGGCCTCAATCTTGCAAAAATTTGGTAAAATCTTCTTCTCTTCTATTGTTTTCTAGTTTTTCAATGTGATTTTGCAACTTGTTCTCTACTTCATGGCTCCACTACTCCTCAACCAGATCTAGGCTGACCTCCACCTCCTCCTTCTCTGATCAACCACCCCTCTAGTCCATCACCATGACCAGGCCGAACCCACCTTAGCAAGAGACAACACCAAAAATGCACAAACCCATCACCTATTTACATAAATCGAGCCTAGTTTGCTAGCACCACCTTCTACAACCATTAGCTGCCACTTCCACCACCACCACCACCTCTGACCTGACCTCAACCCTCTGTCACATCACCCTCCACCACCTGGACCCACTGTCCATTCTCGTAGAACCTATGGTTGATCCCATTTATAGCATAGAAGTGATGAATTTGCCTTGTAGTTGTTGTTTTGTTGCACCTATGTCCATCCACCTTTGCACCATTACTTCCAAGCTATGGCCGACCCATATGAGCCCAAGACCTGATCCTAACCCACTCCTTAGACATGTATTTCAGATCTATAGTAGAATCATAGGCGGTAGAAAGCAAGTACAAAAACTTTGGCTTTGTTTTAGGCATTTAACTCTAACATTGTTTTATTGAATTTGGGTTTGAAAACTTATGTTATTTGTTTGTTTTGTTTGAATGTTTGCAAGGCTATTAGCCTTGTCTCTCCCACACTCATATCATCATCATGGCTGAGAAAACAAACCCCTTAGTCGAGCTTTTGAATGGTTGTAGCAAGGTCAAGTTATCTTGTCTTTGTTGCCTTTCATATTCAATTTATTTCAATATATTTTGGTTGAATATTCATAAGTTATATTGTCTTGTTTTGGGGTTGTTTACAAGATGATATCTTGGCTATTTATCTCCACTCAAATCAAAGGTCGTGCCTTCTGGATCCGTTATGTCATTCTAATTGATATCTCCAGCAAAAAAAGTGAGTTATTCTCACCAGACATTATGTACTTATATAAGTAGTAAATTGGCACCCTGTGAATCTGTAGAACTATATGATCATGTTATAACTGCTTATATTATTATCATATGATGTTCACACCTGTTATTACACCTATTATATTATATGTCACTGTTATTTCATGCTATTCTGTTTATTTTATCTGTTCATTACAATGCAAGTTCCCTTTAGATTAGAATCACTATGAGTTGAAATGATACATAACCGAATGGACTTTAGATGTAACGACCCGTATTTTTACGGATCGAAGGATCATGGAATTTTTGTTATTAGGTCATTAGTGTTGTTAAGTCGTTTGGAGCTTAAGTCGTCCAGAGATGAGTCGTCCAGGGTTAGGTCGTGTCGTAGCATAAGTCGGTGGAGCGACTTAGGAGTTGGAGCGACCTATAAGAGTGACCGACCTATAGGAGTGAGCGACTTAGGGGTTTAGCCGACCTATGGGAACTAACGACTTAAGGGTTAATGGCTTAAGTTAGTAAGTGACTTAAGGAATTCTCATGTTGAGGCTTAGGTCGTGTGTTGGATTAGGTCGTGGAGCGACTTAAGGAGGTTGGCGACCTAAGGAGGTTAGCGGTCTAAGAGCCGGTGACTTAAGGGAATCGGCGACTTAAGAGAGTCAGCGGCTGGGTTTAGTTTAGGTCGTAAGTCGTTGAGTCGTTGAGTCGTTGAGTCGTCCAAACGACTTAGGACTTAGGTAGAAATGCGGCAGTGTGTTAGGTCGCTAAGTCGTATCCTGTTGAGTCTTAGGTCGTGCCTAAATGTTAGATCGTGTGTGTTAAGTTGCGTGCATGTGTTAAGTCGCGCATAGGCTTGAGTCGTTGGGTCGGCTTCATGGTTAGGTCGTAGGTCGTGGGAAGTTTTAGGTCGTTGGGTCGGCAATGTTGTTAATTCGTGAGTCGCATGATGGCTTGAGTCGGTAGGCCGTGGGGTTGATGAGTAGTAAGTCGTGCGGCCTTGTTAAGTCGTGACCGACTTAAGGGGGGCGAACGACTTAAGGGTTTGGCCTATAAATACACGGCCTTATCTCACTTTTTGGGATCCGGATTTTGAAGCGACGAAGTGCTGCCATTTTGAGAGCTCGAGTGCTATACTTATTCACTTCTTATCTCTTCTCTAATCTAGTGCTTCCTTCCATCCAAGATTGAAGATCAAATCGAAGATCCAAGAGCCAAGATTGAAGATCTACATTCTTCAAAGAGAGACTTCATCGTTTGAAGCGGAATTTTGACGGATCAAGCTAGATCCTTCGCTGTTCGGATCTGGAGTTTGTTGCTTTTGAGGTGTTTAGGTGATTCGGTGAGTGGTGGTTATCTCTCACACGGACCCAAAGGAGTATATTGGATCGGTGGCGTGTTTGTGTGTTAAAGAAAGTGATTTCATGCATTTTCCTTAAGTCTGCATGTAGACCCATCGTTCATAAAGTTTTGATATCCACTTTACTACATATTAACCTATGCTAGTTCATTCATCAAGATATTACTTAGAATTCATGCTTGTTAGATTTGGACTCTTTATTTACGAAATTGCCATTATTGTTATAATTGTTTATTTAGATCTGGTTTGAATGATTGATTACTTTGATTAATGATTGATCTGATTGATTGTTATAAATTAGTTGATTGATGATTTGATTTGGACAAGTTGGTCGAAGTTGATTCAAAAGCTAAGTGGAAAGGCTCTTGAATAAGGAAAGCTGCTCGTGGCATATGAAGCGGATGATAAAGCTCATATGGATAGATTTGATGATGATGTTGAGATGGGACTTTGCTATGGTGCGATGAGGCAAAGCATGATGTTGAGATGGGACTTTGCTATGATGCGATGAGGCAAAGCATGATGTTGAGATGGGACTTTGCAATGATGCAATGAGGCAAAGCATGATGTTGAGATGGGACTTTGCTATGATGCGATGAAGCAAAGCATGATGTGACATAGCCTTGGTTTAATCCAGACGGGATCATCCCAAGCATGTTGATAACTCGGTGATATGGTTCGAGTTAGTTGATAATGGTTGGCTCGAGAGGCGCTCGAGCTAGTATGAGAATAGTCGTCAAGGAGGATGACTAGGAGGCTGAGATTTCATTGTTGTTGAAGGTTCTAGCATGCTCAAAGCAAGAGTACGCTGGGCAGGTTCGATAGTCCCAAGACCAATAGTTGAAGGTCTAGTACTCTGGGCAGATTCGATAGTCCTAGGCACGGGTCACGATGACGTGCAGAGTTATGTCTAGAACCGGGGTTACCATTAGCCCTTGACGGACGGCTGAAAGAATGTGCCGGTCATTCAATTAACGGTGGTATCGAAGCAATGATAACAGTGATAGCCAGGGTCATGGATGTTTGGTTATCATCATTCGGTCTCAAGAGCGGTGCTTTTTGGGTGCTTATCTGATCTTGGTTTAGGCCTTGGGGGTTTGTACTTGGAAAACATCGACCTTGACTCGAGTGATAATTTCTTTACTTTAATTGTCTGCTTTGCCATGTTTGTTTCTGCTTAGTGTGTCTGGGGGCTATCACTGTAGAAAGAGGTGGAGTGGTATGGTTGGGTTCCTATTCCTTTTTCCTTTATGCTCTTTTGGTATGTTTGATAGTTAATTTACCGCTCACTAGGACTTTTGTCTGACTCAAGGTTTTATGTTCAACTATTATTACCTTGGGCTGTTCATCCATTTTGGGATGGGCAGACTAGGTAGCAGGTGACAGGTGTTGTTCTTAGTGACCAACGCTGTTGATGACGAAGACGAGCTGGAGGCTTTTGCATATTGTTTTTCTTACTATATGTACTGGATGTTCCGCTGCTTGTATAATTCTCTGAGTGTTATGTAGCGAGGCTTGATGTATTGACCATTCAGATGTTTGTATCAAATTGTTTTGTAGTGTATTGATGAGGTTCTATTTGGTGAAGCTTCACTATGTGTATTTATCTGTTGCATTTTATCCCTGCGCTGTGAGTAATTCGATAGAGTTTATTGATTTACTTTAACCCTGATGATCATCCATGGCGTCCTGACACACTTTTCAACGCACTATTTCCTTGTTTAGTGCAGGAGCCATGGGCGGTCGTCACATTTGGTATCGGAGCTTTGCTTAATCGATTTTAGCCAACGCTCGCTGACGTAACTACGTATGAGGGACGTAATTGTATTTTGATGGATGATTACTATATATAATATAGTAGCTTAGAAGGATTTGAACTTCTTTGCAGTTGTCTCTCAAGGTGTATTAATCATTTTCTTATAGATATTAAGAATGAGTCGAAGGGGGAGACCAGCTGCTAGGGAAGGCCGTGCTGTTGAGGGGCTGCTGATTATGCTGTGTTTGAGGCCATGATGACTTCGATCATGAGAAGAATGCCAGCTCCAGGGCCAACGGTAGATGTTGGAGTTCAAGTTCAAACTCCAAAACCGGTGGATTTTGCTAAGCTGTGTAAAGACTATAGTGCTCTTGGAGGAAAGGTTTTCTTGGGAACAGAATCAACCATAGAAGTCCAGAGATGGATAGATGCTTGTAGAAGGATCTTTGGTGATTTGGGAATCGAGGATGCAACCAAAAGGAAGCTTGCATCAAGACAGCTTCAGGGAAGAGCTTCTGATTGGTGGAATTCTATCACCATTGACACTCCAGAGGAAGAAATTACTTAGGAGCAATTCCAAGTCAGATTTGAAGCTAAGTTCATTTCTACATCTCAGAAATCCGTTCTGTTTAAGAAATTTATGGAACTCAAGCAAGGTGGAAAACCAGTTCTTGAGTATGTTTTGGAGTTTGAAGCTTGTCCAAGTATGCTCGGTCGTATATTGAATCTCCTTATCAAAAGAATGAGAAGTTTGTGACAGGCTTGGACACTTAACATGGGAGGCAGTTGGTGGATCATTTGGATGATCCGTTTGAGAAGCTTGTGGAGAAGGCTCTCAGGCATGAAAATCTATTTCCTAAGGAAGGATCTGTTGTTGCTGTGACCAAGGAAGATTCTAAACCACAGCAAGGTGGGAACAAGAAGAGGAAGCAGCAGCAACAGAAGGGTGAGGATGGCCAGAAGAAGCCGAAGGGTGAAGTGACCTGCTGCAATTGTCAGCAGAAGGGCCATTTCTCCAAAGATTGTAAGAATCCAAAGGTGCCGGTGAAGTGCCACAACTGTGACAAACTGGGGCATATTAGGAAGAACTGTCCAGAACCGAGGAAGGACAAATAGATTGTACAAGCTTATGCTTTGGGGGCTGTGCCATCATCATCAAAAGCCCCTACTACGGAAGAGAAAGGAAAGAGTGTGGTGGTACAAGGTACTCTTTCCATTTGTGGTGTTCCAGTTAGAGTGTTGTTCAATACTGAGGCATTGTATTCTTTTGTTTGTAATGAACTTGTAGGCCGGTTGGGTTTGGAACCGGATATTGTTGATAGACCATTGGTTGTGACTAATCCAGTTGGGGGTTTGTCTTGTTTGTGTATGATATGTCGTGGTCTGGTTGTGTCGAGTCATGATTGCTCTTTTGTTTGTGATTGTTTTGTTCTGAACTTTGCGGGTTCGGAATTATTTTGGGTATGGACTGGATTAGGAAGTATGCGGCAAAGGTTGATTGTGAAAGGCTGGACGTGACAGTCGAGAATGTGGAAGGGCGAAAGGTTGTGATACGATGTAAGCATGAGGAAGGCGTCTTCATGAGCTTCATGTATTCGCTGGTTGTTCCACGGGATGGACTGTCATCGGTGCCAGTCATAAATGGATTTGAGGATGTCTTTGATGTGGTCAAAGGGTTACCGCCGCATAGAGAGATCGAGTTTCGCATCGATCTAGTTGAAGGAGCCAGACCTGTTGTGATGCCTCTTAGGCGGATGGCGCCTAGGGAACAGCAAGAGTTGAAGGTGCAAGTTGATGACCTTTTACAGAAAGGATTCATTCAGCGTAGTGTGTCCGAATGGGGTACACCATTTGTGTTTGCAACCAAAGCGGATGGATCGTTGAGGTTGTGTGTGGATTACCGTGAGCTGAATAAAATGACTAAGAAGAACAAGTATCCATTGCCGAGAATAGATGACTTGTTTGATCAGCTTCACGAAGCCAAAGTGTTTTCCCAGATGGATTTGGCAACGGGATTTCACCAATTGAGAGTGGCAAAGGATAGTGTGCCGAAGACTGCTTTTAGGACACCATCTGGTTTCTTTGAGTGGCTGGTAATGCCGTTTGGATTGACCAATGCACCAGCATATTTTGTGTATCTTATGAATAGAGTGTTCAGGCATCAGTTGAACAAGTTCGTACTTGTGTTCGTGGATGATATTTTGATTTATTCCAGAACTGAAAACGAGCACAAGACGCACTTGCGTATTGTTTTGGAGACTCTGCGAAAACATCAGCTGAAGGCTAAGTTTTCGAAGTGTCACTTCTGGAAGAGTGAAGTGAGGTTCTTAGGTCATATTATCTCTGGAAATGGAATAACGGTTGATCCCGCCAAGATGGCAGCGATCCAGGATTGGGTTAGACCTAAGAATACATTTGATGTGAGAAGTTTTCTTGGATTAGCAGGATATTATCGTCGGTTTATCAAAGACTTTTCCAAGATAGCTGCACCATTAATAGGATTGACGAAAAAGAATCAAGTGTTTAGATGGGATGCTAAGTGTGAGCAAGCTTTCGGAATCCTGAAAGAGCGATTGACAAGTGCTCCTTTTTTGACTATTCCAAGTGGAAATGATGAGATGGTGGTTTACACCGATGCATGTGGTACTAGACTTGGAGCAGTGCTAATGCAGAAGGATAAAGTTGTTGCATATGCAAGTGGACAACTGAAGCCGCATGAAAGGAATTATCCAACTCATGATTTGGAGTTAGCGGCGATTGTATTTTCTCTGAAGATGTGGAGACATTACCTACTGGAAGTTCGATTCGAGTTGTTTACAGATCATAAGTCATTGAAGTATCTTTTCTCCCAAAAGGATTTGAACCTCCGGCAGCAAGGATGGCTAGAGTTTTTAGCATCATATGATTTTGGTATAGCCTATACTCCGGGAAAGGGTAACGCAGTGGCAGATGCGTTAAGACGAAGACATGTAGAATTGGGAGCCATGTTTTCAGAATGGAAGAGCCTTGAGTATTTGGCTGGATTTGACTTCAGGCCTAGATGTGAATTGGAACCTGAGATGTTGGCAAACTTATCGATAAGACCTACTCTTGTGGAAAGGATTGGCGAGAGTCAAAAGCGAGACGATAAGCTTGTCAAGATTATCCGTGATTTGGAATCGGGGTTGGATCTAGAGAAGGATAAAGGATTCAAGGTCGATCGAAAGGGTTGGCTTCGGAAGCAAGGACGACTAGTTGTTCCCGATAGAGATGAATTGAGAAATGAAGTTCTGAAGGAAAGTCATCACTCGAAGCTGACAATTCATCCAGGTGGAAATATGATGTATCGGGATATGAAGAGAACCTATTGCTGGGAAGGTATGAAGAAGGATGTTGGAAATTTTATTTCCAAATGCATGAACTGCCAGTTGGTAAAAGCCGAACAGAAGAGGCCCAGTGGATTACTTCAGCCATTAGAAGTTCCTACATGGAAGTGGGAGCAAATATCGATGGATTTTATCGATGGGTTACCTAGAACCAGAGCAGGAAATGAAGGGATTTGGGTCATCGTAGACCGTTTGACTAAGAGTGCAAGATTCATTCCTGTTCGATCAACCAGGACTTCATCGAAAATGGCTGAGCTATATGTTAAGTGGATAGTTCGATTCCATGGTATTCCGAAAAGTATAGTGAGCGATCGAGACCCATTGTTCACTAGTGGATTTTGGAAGAGCTTCCAGAAAGTTTTGGGAACTGAGTTGTGTTTGAGTACAGCTTATCACCCTCAAACAGATGGTCGGACCGAGAGAGTCAACCGAGTTTTGGAAGATCTCCTCAGAGCATGTGTTTTGGACTTCGGAGGATCATGGATCTTCATTTGGTGGAGTTTTCATATAATAACAGTTACCAGTCAAGTATTGGTATGACACCATATGAAGCATTGTATAGAAAACCGTGTAACCCTCCGACATGTTGGTTGGAAACAGGAGAAAAGTTGATACTTGGGCCAGAAATGATTCAACAGACTACGGATTGTATAGCGATCATTCGGCAACGAATGAAGGCAGCCCAAGACCGTCAGAAAAGCTATGCCGATAAGCGTCGTAAGGATTTGGAATTCGACGTAGGTGATATGGTTTTTGTGAAGATTTCTCCACTGAAGAATGTTATTTGATTCGGGAAGAAAGGGAAATTGACTCCGAGATTTGTTGGACCATTCCCGATCATCGAGCGAATTGTAAAGCTCGCATATAAATTGGAATTACCAGAAAAGATGTCGGGTGTGCATAATGTTTTTCATGTATCGTATCTACGGAAGTATGTGCACGACTCGAATACGGTGGTTTTTGCTGATAGTTGTGAGGACTTTGAGATTGATCCAATCGTTGAGAGACCTCGTAAGCCGCTTCATGTTGTGGAAACTAACACGAAATAGCTTGAGGAAGGTAGTCAAGTTGCTTAAGGTACAATGGAGTGATGATGTTAACGACTGTACATGGGAGGAGGAAGAGAGGATGAAGGCAGCTCATCCTGAACTCTTCGAGGTATGGCCCTAAGGTGTCGTGACATCTCATGAATTTGTAACTTGTTCTAGTCTTAGAATTCTGCATGCTAGGCTAGTAATTGGATGCATGGTTTGTTGATTGCTATGGATGGTAGGCATGCAGAATAGTTTTGGTTGCTCTTGTTTGTTTGGAATTTTGGGGGCGAAATTCCTAAAGGGGAGAGAATGTAACGACCCGTATTTTTACGGATCGAAGGATCGTGGAATTGTTGTTATTAGGTCCTTAGTGTTGTTAAGTCGTTTGGAGCTTAAGTCGTCCAGAGATGAGTCGTCCAGGGTTAGGTCGTGTCGTAGCGTAAGTCGGTGGAGCGACTTAGGAGTTGGAGCAACCTATAGGAGTGGCCGACCTATAGGAGTGAGCAACTTAGGGGTTTGGCCGACCTAAGGGAACTAACGACTTAAGGGTTAACGGCTTAAGTTAGTAAGCGACTTAAGGAATTCTCGTGTTGAGGCTTAGGTCGTGTGTTGGATTAGGTCGTGGAACGACTTAAGGAGGTTGGCGACCTAAGGAGGTTAGCGGTCTAAGAGCTGGCGACTTAAGGGAATCGGCGACTTTAGAGAGTTAGCGGCTGGGTTTAGTTTAGGTCGTAAGTCGTTGAGTCGTTGAGTCATCCAAACGACTTAGGACTTAGGTAGAAATGCGACAGTGTGTTAGGTCGCTAAGTCGTATCCTGTTGAGTCTTAGGTCATGCCTAAGTGTTAGATCGTGTGTGTTAAGTCGCGCGCATGTGTTAAGTCGCGCATAGGCTTGAGTCGTTGGGTCGGCTTCATGGTTAGGTCATAGGTCGTGGGAAGTTTTAGGTCGTTGGGTCGGCAATGTTGTTAAGTCGTGAGTCGCATGATGGCTTGAGTTGGTAGGCCGTGGGGTTGATGAGTCGTAAGTCGTGGGGCCTTGTTAAGTCGTGACCGACTTAAGGGGGGGCGAACGACTTAAGGGTTTGGCCTATAAATGCACGGCCTTATCTCACTTTTTGGGATTCGGATTTTGAAGCGACGAAGTGCTGCCATTTTAAGAGCTCGAGTGCTATACTTCTTCACTTCTTATCTCTTCTCTAATTTAGTGCTTCCTTCCATCCAAGATTGAAGATCAAATCGAAGATCCAAGAGCCAAGATTGAAGATCTACATTCTTCAAAGAGAGACTTCATCGTTTG
Organism: Allium cepa; assembly: GCA_030765085.1. Lineage (NCBI taxonomy): Eukaryota > Viridiplantae > Streptophyta > Magnoliopsida > Asparagales > Amaryllidaceae > Allium > Allium cepa. The sequence continues at coordinate 548,205,584 of CM060934.1, read as the reverse complement.
AAGCGGAATTTTGACGGATCAAGCTAGATCCTTCGCTGTCCGGATCTGGAGTTTGTTGCTTTTGAGGCGTTTATGTGATTCGGTGAGTGGTGGTTATCTCTCACACGGACCCAAAGGAGTATATTGGATCGGTGGCTTGTTTGTGTGTTAAAGATAGTGATTTCATGCATTTTCCTTAAGTCTGCATGTAGATCCATCGTTCATAAAGTTTTGATATCCACTTTACTACATGTTAACCTATGCTAGTTCATTCATCAAGATATTACTTAGAATTCATGCTTGTTAGATTTGGACTCTTTATTTACGAAATTGCCATTATTGTTATAACTGTTTATTTAGATCTGGTTTGAATGATTGATTACTTGGATTAATGATTGATCTGATTGATTGTTATAAATTAGTTAATTGATGATTTGATTTGGACAAGTTGGTCGAAGATGATTCAAAAGCTAAGTGGAAAGGCTCTTGAATAAGGAAAGCTGCTCGTGGCATATGAAGCGGATGATTAAGCTCATATGGATAGATTTGATGATGATGTTGAGATGGGACTTTGCTATGGTGCGATGAGGCAAAGCATGATGTTGAGATGGGACTTTGCTATGATGCGATGAGGCAAAGCATGATGTTGAGATGGGACTTTGCAATGATGCAATGAGGCAAAGCATGATGTTGAGATGGGACTTTGCTATGATGCGATAAAGCAAAGCATGATGTGACATAGCCTTGGTTTAATCCAGACGGGATCATCCCAAGCATGTTGATAACTCGGTGATATGGTTCGAGTTAGTTGATAATGGTTGGCTCGAGAGGCGCTCGAGCTAGTATGAGAATAGTCGTCACGGAGGATGACTAGGAGGCTGAGATTTCATTGTTGTTGAAGGTTCTAGCATGCTCAAAGCAAGAGTACGCTGGGCAGATTCGATAGTCCCAAGACCAATAGTTGAAGGTCTAGTACTCTGGGCAGATTCGATAGTCCTAGGCACGGGTCACGATGACGTGCAGAGTTATGTCTAGAACCGGGGTTACCATTAGCCCTTGACGGACGGCTGAAAGAATGTGTCGGTCATTCAATTAACGGTGGTATCGAAGCAATGATAACAGTGATAGCCAGGGTCATGGATGTTTAGTTGTATCATCATTCGGTCTCAAGAGCGGTGCTTTTTGAGTGCTTATCTGATCTTGGTTTAGGCCTTGGGGGTTTGTACTTGGAAAACATCGACCTTGACTCGAGTGATAATTTCTTTACTTTAATTGTCTGCTTTGCCATGTTTGTTTCTGCTTAGTGTGTCTGGGGGCTATCACTGTAGAAAGAGGTGGAGTGGGATGGTTGGGTTCCTATTCCTTTTTCCTTTATGCTCTTTTGGTATGTTTGATAGTTGATTTACCGCTCACTAGGACTTTTGTCTGACTCAAGGTTTTATGTTCAACTATTATTACCTTGGGCTGTTCATCCATTTTGGGATGGGCAGACTAGGTAGCAGGTGACAGGTGTTGTTCTTAGTGACCAACGCTGTTGATGACGAAGACGAGCTGGAGGCTTTTGCATATTGTTTTTCTTACTATATGTACTGGATGTTCCACTGCTTGTATAATTCTCTGAGTGTTATGTAGTGAGGCTTGATGTATTGACCATTCAGATGTTTGTATCAAATTGTTTTGTAGTGTATTGATGAGGTTCTATTTGGTGAAGCTTCACTATGTGTATTTATCTATTGCATTTTATCCCTGCGCTGTGAGTAATTCGATAGAGTTTATTGATTTACTTTAACCCTGATGATCGTCCATGGCGTCCTGACACACTTTTCAACGCACTATTTCCTTGTTTAGTGCAGGAGCCATGGGCGGTCGTCACATTAGAATAGGGGAAAATCGTTATGGGCTGATATGATAGGCCTGAACGATTTTCAACTTATTTTATTTACTTGGGACTGCGGGTTTGAAATGATAAAACCCGGATTTTTCTTTGTAAATTACGGGTTGAAATGATATATTATCCGTATCAATTTACCTAGCGTAAAAAATTATATACAGGCCCGTAGTTAAAATATGTTTTCTAAAAATTTTAAAATATTTTAGAAATTTAATTATTATAATATTTTGATTTAAAATTAAATAAAAATGTAAAATTTTGTAAATTATTATTGATTTTCTGGAAATCTATAAGTTAAATAAATTATGGAAAAGTTAGAAAATCTAAATGTAAGTTATTTTGGAAATTTTGATTTAATTTTTAATGGAATTTAAATTATCTTTGAAAATATGATAAATTTATGATATTTGAATTTAAATTAATTTAAAATGATTTTATAACACATTAATGATTTTTGAATAAAGTTAAAATGTTAATGAGTGAATATTGAGTTGAATTTGAAAATATAACTTAAATTGGAATTTATGAATTTGGTTTAAAAGTGGAATTTTAAGTTAAGTTAAATAAAATGGAACTAAGTTATATTTGAAATTTTAAACTTAAGTGTTAAGTTGAAATTTAATGTAATGAATTTAAACTTGAATGTTGAAATTTAATAAGTGAATTATCAATAAATATTGATTTTTGAAAGGAAACTTAACTTTATAAAATCATGAATTTAAGGAAAATTAAATGATGCTTATAAATGTGAAAATGTATGATTTTAGAAGTTAAAAATGATTTAAATAAAAAAAAAAGTGTTTGTGAAATTCTATTGAATATTGAAGTTAATTAACAGCATTTTTAAATGCTGTCTTTTGTTAAATTGAATTGTTTTGAATGTAACTTTCTGTAGCATTTTCCAAATGCTGCGAAACTTGTATTTTCATTGTTTAATAAATTTAAGTACATAAATGAACATCGAAACGTTTAAATTTTTGGAATTTAATAATTTAATTATTAAATGTAATAACTTCATTTTTATGATTTAAAATGAAGTAATTTGTTTTGAATTTAACTATTTGAGGTATTAAAATGATTGAAATGTGGTTTCGAAAAGATATGATATTTTGATATATTAAAATGATTTGAAATGTGGTACTGAAAGATATGATATTTTGATATATTAAAATGATTTGAAATGTGGTACTAAAAGATATGATATTTTGGTATATTGAAATGATTTGAAATGTGGTTTTGAAAAATATAGCTATTTTGATATATTAAAATGATTTGAAAGGAAGTTTTGAATGGATATGATAAATTAATATATTGAAATGGTTAGAAATGACTTGATATTTGTTTTGACAAATATTTGAATTGAAAGATATGGTATGATGATACATTGAAATGCTTTGGAACTGATTTAATCTATATTTTGATAAAGATTTGGGTTGAAATGATATTTTATTTTGAAGTATAAGATATTGTTTTAAAAGTTATAACTACGGGTTATAATAACGATTGGTTGTTAAAGAGACCGGGATCGGATATTGTCTTATAGCCGGCTAATACCGATAACCACTTTAACAACTGTGTACGCGGTGGAGATTCCAGAATGAAGTAGGATGGTGGCGACGTTCTCGAGGTATATTACGTGGACCCAACTCCCGTGAGTTGGCATAAATAACTAAAACAGGAGCTATACCGGGCTACACAAAGGGTCGCACCCTTTCATCGAGCATGCTCCATCGGAAACCATTCTATTACTTTTACGATTCGATATGTGGCGCCACTTTGATTCGGGGGTACTGTTCGAGGTGGGCGGAAGCTGCTGGCTTGCCGTCACCACCCGTCCGGGAGTGCAAATGGTGTATCCACCCTGGTATTGCCTCGCGTGCCGTGTCATCTCCTTATAGCGAGCCCACTATGATTTTGGTTTTAAAGATCCGACCGCGTTAAGGTTCACCATCCCCTTAACGCTATTTTCTATATGATTATACTTTACTGATTAGACACTACTGTATATAGCGTATATTACTACATAGTAAATAGTTTAACGGATCCTTAGAGGATGGGCGGTCCCAAGCATCTTCTAAGTTACCTGTACTTTTACTACAGTTCACTTGAGTTGGTTTACATTATATAAGTATGTATGTCCTGACTCGAATGTTTTTATTTTTATTTACGCTCGGGTCAGCCTGAGTTATTCATAGATTTGGATTCCACTTCTAGAGATTTGAATCGCTGGAGATTATCTGCTTATGTAGTCTTATCTATTTCAGTTCGGTTGTTCTATTCATCTTGTACTTGGTTATCATATTGAAACTTCTGTTGTACTTTATTTCTTTTGTTGTATCTTATGTAACTCTGATATATTTATATAGTAGCTTCATGAACTACTATCTCTTTTACTTCCGCTGCATTATTATTACTCTGGGTCTGTGATCTGTGATTTCTATTTACTGTATATTCTGAGATTTGCCAAGTTTTTATTTACAGCGCGGTATTTTGAGCAATTCAATTTCGGTATGAGTGTCTACCTATACACTTATAATGGATGCGAATGGTTGAAAATATTGGGTCATTACAGTTGGTATCAGAGCTTTGGTAGCTCTAGGCAAAACTCAGCATATGGAGTGAATGTATTTACAGAATCACTTTCATTCGAGTTTGAATATCTCCCTTTTTACTCGATTCCTTTGAATTTTGGAACGTTCCCTACGGTTCCAAAATCCATTCGTATCCCTCGCTATTCATCTTCTTTTGACTCTGGAGTATTCTATAACTTCGCGTCGAATGATCTTTTTAGTGAGTCGGCGGTCACGCCATTTTCAAACTGAATTGAAAACGGGGGAAAACTCCTTACAATTAGCATCGATACACCAGAGATTTATGTCTATGTTTTGTTTAGATGCAAATATCTTTTGTTATCCCAAAATCTAACTCTTGAGATCAATGTAGATTTACCCTAGAGAAAATCCACATTGATCTTATTCTTTAAGTCACGGTTGACCCCGTTAAGGTTGCCCGCGATTTATTTAAGCTTACCCACCTCCCTACTCTGTTATTAAATCATGTTGTCTTTTGTTTCCAATCTATTCTTCCAAACATTTTGAATTATACTTGTATATCTATGTTTTGTTTTATATATTGTGTTGCTTGAGTTGTTAATGTTGAGTTGGGTTTCTGATCAATTCGTCTGATCAACGCTATCGATAGAATTTCTAAAACACATTGACAGAACAAACTGACACAATATATTTTGAAAATTTGGTTAATGAAATAAATTTTGATATATAAGTAAATTTATGGAACTTAATAAATTGATTTAAATTAATCATTCGAAATGATAATACTAGGTTTATCATTTATTTTTCTATAAATGAATTTATAGATAGTTGTTTATAAATTGATTTGGGAACTGAAATGAATTTTGAACAAGAAATTTGAGAATTTAATTTCCGATGATTTCAAACCTTGTGTTTAAAGTTTTAAAAGTTATATTATTTAAAGTATTTTTGAATAGAAATTTGTTTCCAAAGAATTTTGAGTTTAAAATTAGTGCTCTTCTCTTTGTCGCTGGAAAATAACTTCGGTGATGACTGCAGCATCATCGACGTTCATTTTTGAGTTTTGAAGTGAAGAGACCGTTTTGTAGTCTTGCTACAACTTTGTTTTATGAATTTAATTTGGTTTGAATTTTCTAAAATATGACTTGATTTATAATATATAATATAGATATATGATTTAAAAATTTGATTCGATCAGTTATGTACATACATTTATTTATCTCTAAATGGTTTGAAGAAATCGGAAATTTAATTCTTAAATTCAATTATAAAAAGAAAATCAAAATTTTGGATGAATATTCAAGGATGAAATGATTTAATTGGAAAGTTTTATTTGTATAATACAATTGCATTCAAATATAACTTACCTTAATTTTTCAAAAGTTAACAATGTAATTGGATAATATACAATATAAAAAAAATTTAAAAAATTTGAGTGATTATAATAAATATTATACACTTAAATTTTAATTATAAAATGATTAACAGAGGTAAATATAATAAAGGGTAATTGAATAACTTACAATAAAATAACGTTAAAAGAACTAAGAATAAAACAAAGCAGTTATAATAAGTGTAAATATGATTAACATAAGTGATAAATATATTGAGCGGAATAAATTTAATTTAATTAGGAATAAAGAAGAATAAAATTTATTAAGTACATTGTGAGTGTAATAAATGATTATTTTTCAAACCCATGGTTTTAAAAATTGTTAATTTATTGTGATTGGATAATAGATAATGAAATTTGGGATAGTTAAGATTTATTTAACTTGTGTAAAGATTTATTCTCTATTTAAATTGAAATTTCCATGCTTTCAAATTTACTTCCTTATTTTGTTTTTCAAACTATCTTTTTGTTGTCCTTATTATCCTTATCTTCCTACAGACTGGTATAGGCATCTTTCTATAATCTTTCTGTTTAGAAATCTTTCTATAATCTTTGATAAGCCTGCACCATGTTAGACTTACCTATCACAATAGTTATCATGTATAATTTCCTTCTCCTTGTCATCTTGTCCTAATCTTGTTTCACTCTATCTTTTTCTGTGCTTTCCGTACCTCATTCCTTTTCAGGGACGAAAAGTTTTGAGTGGGGGAGAGTGTAACAACCCTGTATTTTGTGATTTTTTTTTATTTTTTAATTATTTTAATTGCATTTTTGATTTAAAAACTTATTTAAGTTATTTTGAATGATAAACTTTAGTTTTGATATGAATTATCATTCCAAAGCATGACTAAAAAGAATATTTTCCAAAAAGTGAATTTTTGGTCAAAATAGTCAAACTTTGACTTTTAATTTAAATTTTTAAAACTTTGAAATTTTAAATTTTATCTTTTATTATGAAAGTACATAAAATTTTAAGAACACTGCCTTTTGTTTTGTTGGAAACGGATGTAAATTGTGAAAGTTATGTATATTTCAATATTGAGTGTAATTTGTTTATTCTGCAATTTTGTTATTTTAAATAGTATAAATTTTATTTTTCTTTGTCATATTTTATTGTAATTTGTATTGATATGTTATTTTATGTATTTTTTGTCTTTTAATATTTTAGAAGTGAGGTAGGAATTTTTCTAGAGCTAGTAGTATTTTTCTTGTAATTTCCATGCCCTGTTTTCAATTTTTAAACATTTTCTTTAGTTCTTTTCTATTTTTCTCCAATTTAATTATCTATTTTATTTTAGAAATGATAAATAAATTATTATATTTCAAAATTTTGCTTTAGAATATTTTTAAAATGAAGTAGATATTTTTCCAAAGCCAATGATGTTTTAATTGTAATTTTTGAACCCTGTTTTCAATTTTTAAGCAATTTCCTTAATTCTTTTTATATTTTATTTAAATTTAATTATATATATTTATTTTATTTCACTTTGTTTCGGTTTTTAGATGTACTTGCTGAGGTTTATTTTGTTTTACTTGATTTAAAAGAAAAGAAAGTATGGAAGGTTTTAAAAGCTAAGAAACGTAAAGTCGTTTTACCGTTTCTTTTTCAATCAATACACAATTTATTTTGGTCGTACCTTTCTCTATTCTTTTCAGCTGCATTCTCTCATCTTTTTCACGCATTTTCAAAGCTTCTCAACCCTAAAAAAAAAATCATGACCTCCATCTCGCAAAAATTTGGTAAAATCTTCTTTTCTTCTCTTGTTTTTTTAGTTTTTCTATGTGATTTTACAACTTGTTCTCTACTTCATGGCTCCACTCCTCCTCAACCAGATCTAGACTGACCTCCACCTCCTCCTGCTCTGATCAACCACCCCTCTATCCATCACCATGACCAGGCCGAACCCACCTTAACAAGAGACAACACCAAAAATGCACAAACTCATCACCTATTTACATAAATCGAGCCTAGTTTGCTAGCACCACCTTCTACAACCATTAGCGGCCACTTCCACCACCACCACCACCTATGACCTGACCTCCACCCTCCACCACATCACCCACCACCACCTGGACCCACTTGCCATGCCCCTAGAGCCTATGGCCGAACCCATTTATAGCATAGAAGTGATGAATTTGCCTTGTAGTTGTTGTTTTGTTGCACCTATGTCCATCCACCTTTGCACCATTTCTTCCAAGCTATGGCCGACCCACATGAGCCCAAGGCCTGATCCTAACCCACTCCTTAGACATGTATTTCAGATCTATAGCTGATGCATAAGCGGTAGAAAGCAAGTACAAAAACTTTGGCTTTGTTTTATGCATTTAACTCTAACATTGTTTTATTGAATTTGGGTTTGAAAACTTTATGTTATTTGTTTTTTTTGTTTGAATGTTTGCAAGGCTATTAGCCTTGTCTCTCGCACACTCATATCATCATCATGGCTGGGAAAACGAACCCCTTAGTCGAGCTTTTGAATGGTTGTAGCAAGGTCAAGTTATCTTGTCTTTGTTGCCTTTCAATTTCAATTTATTTCAATATATTTTGGTTGAATATTCATAAGTTATATTGTCTTATTTTGGTGTTGTTTACTAGATGATATCTTGGCTATTTCTCTCCACTCAAATCAAAGGTCGTGCCTTCTGGATCCGTTATGTCATTCTAATTGATATCTCCAGCAAAAAAAGTGAGTTATTCTCACTAGACATAATGTACTTATATAAGTAGTAAATTGGCACCCTGTGAATCTGTAGAACTATATGATCATGTTATAACTGCTTATATTATTATCATATGATGTTCACACCTGTTATTACACCTATTATATTATATGTTACTGTTATTTCATGCTATTCTGTTTATTTTATTTGTTCATCACACTACAAGTTCCCTTTAGATTAGAATCACTATGGGTTGAAATGATACATACCCGAACGAACTTTAGGATAGGGGAAAATCGTTATGGGCTGAAATGATAGGCTTGAACGATTTTAAACTTATTTTATTTACATGGGACTGCGGGTTTGAAATGATAAAACCCGGATTTTTCTTTGTAAATTATGGGTTGAAATGATATATTAACCGTATCACTTTACCTAGCGTAGAAAATTATATACAGGCCCGTAGTTAAAATATGTTTTCTAAAAATTTTAAAATATTTTCTAAATTTAATTATTATAATATTTTGATTTAAAATTAAATAAAAATGTAAAATTTTGTAAAGTATTATTGATTTTCTGGAAATCTATACGTTAAATAAACTATGGAAAAGTTAGAAAATCTGAATGTAAATTATTTTGGAAATTTTGATTTAATTTTTAATGGAATTTAAATTATCTTTTAAAATGTGATAAATTTATGATATTTTGAATTTAAATTAATTTAAAATGATTTTATAACATATTAATGATTTTAGAATAAAGTTAAAATGTTAATGAGTGAATATTGAGTTGAATTTGAAAATATAACTTAAATTGGAATTTATGAATTTGGTTTAAAAGTGGAATTTTAAGTTAAGCTAAATAAAATGGAATTAAGTTATATTTGAAATTTTAAACTTAAGTGTTAAGTTGAAATTTAATGTAATGAATTTAAACTTGAATGTTGAAATTTAATAAGTGAATTATTAATAAATATTGATTTTTGAAAGGAAACTTAACTTTGTAAAATCATGAATTTAAGGAAAATTAAATGATGCTTATAAATGTGAAAATGTATGATTTTATAAGTTAAAAATGATTTAAATAAAAAAATAAGTGTTTGTGAAATTCTATTGAATATTGAAGTTAATTAACAGCATTTTTAAATGCTGTCTTTTGTTAAATTGAATTGTTTTGAATGTAACTTTCTGTAGCATTTTCCAAATGCTGCGAAACTTGAATTTTCATTGTTTAATAAATTTAAGTGCATAAACGAAAATCGTAAGGTTTAAATTTTTGGACTTTAAAAATTTAATTATTAAATGTAATAACTTCATTTTTATGATTTAAAATGAAGTAATTTGTTTTGAATTTAACTATTTGAGGTATTAAAATGGTTGAAATGTGGTTTCGAAAAGATATGATATTTTGATATATTAACATGATTTGAAATGTGGTACTGAAAGATATGATATTTTGATATATTAAAATGATTTGAAATGTGGTACTGAAAGATATGATATTTTGGTATATTGAAATGATTTGAAATGTGGTTTTGAAAAATATAGCAATTTTGATATATTAAAATGATTTGAAAGGAAGTTTTGAAAGGATATGATAAATTAATATATTGAAATAGTTAGAAATGACTTGATAGTTGTTTTGACAAATATTTGAATTGAAAGACATGGTATGATGATATATTGAAATGGTTTGGAAATGATTTAATCTATATTTTGATAAAGATTTGGGTTGAAATGATATTTTATTTTGAAGTATAAGATATTGTTTTAAAAGTTATAACTACGAGTTATAATAACGACTGGTTGTTAAAGAGACCGGGATCGGATATTGTCTTATAGCTGGCCAATACCGAAAACCACTTTAACAACTGTGTAGCGGTGGAAATTCCAGAATGAAGTAGAATGGTGGCGACGTTCTTGAGGTATATTACGTGGACCCAACTCCCGTGAGTTGGCATAAATGACTAAAACAGGAGCTATACTGGGCTACACAAAGGGTCGCACTTTTTCATCGAGCATGCTCCATCGAAAACCATAATATTACTTTTGCGATTCGATATGTGGCGCCACTTTGATTCGGGGGTACTGTTCGAGGTGGGCAGAAGCTGCTGGCTTGCCGTCACCACTGGTCCGGAAGTGCAAACGGTGTATCCACCTTGGCATTGCCTCGCGTGCCATGTCATCTCCTTATAGCGAGCCCACTACGATTTTGGTTTTAAAGATCCGACCGCGTTAAGGTTCACCATCCCCTTAACGCTATTTTCTGTATGATTATAATTTACTGATTAGACACTACTGTATATAGCGTATATTACTACATAGTAAATAGTTTAACGGATCCTTAAAGGATGGGCGGTCCCAAGCATCTTCTAAGTTACCTGTACTTTTACTACAGTTCACTTGAGTTGGTTTACATTGTATAAGTATGTATGTCCTGACTTGAGTGTTTGTATTTTTATTTACACTCGGGTCAGCCTAAGTTATTCACATATTTGGATTCCACTTCTGGAGATTTGAATCGCTGGAGATTATCTGCTTACGTAGTCTTATCTATTTCAGTTCGGTTGTTCTATTCATCTTGTACTTGATTATCATATTGAAACTTCTGTTGTACTTTATTTCTTCTGTTGTATCTTATGTAACTCTGATATATTTTTATAGTAGCTTCATGAACTACTATCTCTTTTACTTCCGCTGCATTACTATTACTTTGTGTCTGTGATCTGTGATTTTTATTTACTGTATATTCTAAGATTTGCCAAATTTTTATTTACAACGCGGTATTTTGAGCAATTCAATTTCGGTATGAGTGTTTACCTATACACTTATAATGGATGCGAATGGTTGAAAATATTGGGTCATTGCAGTTGGTATCAGAGCTTTGGTAGCTCAAGGCAAAACTCAGCATATGGAGTGAATATATTTACAGAATCACTTTCATTCGAGTTTGAATCTCTCCCTTTTTACTCGATTCCTTTGAATTTTGGAACGTTCCCTACGGTTGCAAAATCCATTCGTATCCCTCGCTATTCATCTTCATTTGACTCTGGAGTATTCCATAACTCCGCGTCGAATGATCTTTTTGGTGAGTCGGCGGTCACGCCATTTTCAAATTGAATTGAAAAAGGGGGAAAACTCCTTACAATTAGCATCGATTCACCAGAGATTTATATCTATCCTTGGTTTAGATGCTAATATCTTTTGTTATCCCAAACTCTAACTCTTGAGATCAATGTAGATTTACCCTAGAGAAAATCCAAATTGATCTTATTCTTTAAGTCACGGTTGACCCCGTTAAGGTTGCCCACGATTTATTTAAGCTTACCCACCTCCCAACTCTGTTATTAAATCATGTTGTCTTTTGTTTCCAATCTATTCTTCCAAACATTTTGAATTATACTTGTATATCTATGTTTTGTTTTATATATTGTGTTGTTTGAGTTGTTAATGTTGAGTTGGGTTTCTGATCAATTCGTCTGATCAACGCTATCGATAGGATTTCTAAAACACATTGACAGAACAAACTGACACAATATATTTTGAAAATTTGGTTAATGAAATAAATTTTGATATATAAGTAAATTTATGGAACTTAATAAATTGATTTAAATTAATCATTTGAAATGATAATACTTGGTTTATCATTTATTTTTCTATAAATGAATTTATAGATAGTTGTTTATAAATTGATTTGGGAACTGAAATGAATTTTGAACAAGAAATTTGAGAATTTAATTTCTAATGGTTCAAACCTTTGTGTTTAAAGTTTTAAAAGGTTATATTATTTAAAGTATTTTTGAATATAAATTTGTTTCCAAAGAATTTTAAGTTTAAAATTAGTGCTCTTCTCTATATCGCTGGAAAATAACTGCGGTGATGACTACAGCATCATCGACGTTCATTTTCGAGTTTTGAAGTGAAGAGAATGTTCTGTAGTCTTGCTACAGCTTTGTTTTAGGAATTTAATTTTGTTTGAATTTTCTAAAATATGACTTGATTTATAATATATAATATAGATATATGATTTAAAAATTTGATTCGATATGTTATGTACATACATTTATTTATCTCTAAATGGTTTGAAGAAATCGAAAATTTAATTCTTAAATTCAATTATAAAAAGAAAATCAAAATTTTGAATGAATATTCAAGGATGAAATGATTTAATTGGAAAGTTTTATTTGTATAATGCAATTGCATTCAAATATAACTTACCTTAATTTTTCAAAAGTTAACAAAATTATACAATATAACAAGATTTTTTTTTATAAAATTTAAGTGATTATAATAAATATTATACACTTAAAATTTAATTATAAAATGATTAACAGAGGTAAATATAATAAAGGGTAATTGAATAACTTACAATAAAATAATGTTAAAAGAACTAAGAATAAAAGAAAGCGGTTATAATAAGTGTAAGTATGATTAACAAAAGTGATAAATATATTGAGCGGAATAAATTTAATTTAATTGGGAATAAAGAAGAATAAAATTTATTAAGTACATTGTGAGTGTAATAAATGATTATTTTTCAAACCCATGGTTTTAAAAATTGTTAATTTATTATGATTGGATAATAGATAATGAAATTTGGGATAGTTAAGATTTATTTAACTTGTGTAAAGATTTATTCTCTATTTATGTTGAAATTTCCATGCTTTCAAATTTATTTCCTTATTTTGTTTTTCAAACTATCTTTTTGTTGTCCTTATTATCCTTATCTTCCTACAGACTGGTATAGGCATCTTTCTATAATCTTTCTGTTTAGAAATCTTTCTATAATCTTTGATAAGTCTGCACCTTGTTAGACTTACCTATCACAATAGTTATCATGTATAATTTCCTTCTCCTTGTCATCTTGTCCTAATCTTGTTTCACTCTATCTTTTTTTGTGCTTTCCCGTACCTCATCCTTTTCGGGGACGAAAAGTTTTGAGTGGGGGAGAGTGTAACAACCCTGTATTTTATGATTCATTTTTTTATATTTTAATTATTTCAATTGCATTTTTGATTTAAAAACTTATTTTAGTTATTTCGAATGATAAACTTTAGTTTTGATATGAATTATCATTCCAAAGCATGACTAAAAAGAATATTTTCCAAAAAGTGAATTTTTGGTCAAAATAGTCAATCTTTGACTTTTAATTTAAAATTTTAAAAGTTTGAAAATTTAAATTTTATCTTTTATTATGAAAGTACATAAAATTTTAAGAACACTGCCTTTTGTTTTGTTGGAAACGGATGTAAATTGTGAAAGTTATGTATATTTCAATATTGAGTGTAATTTGTTTATTCTGCAATTTTGTTATTTTAAATAGTATAAATTTTATTTTTCTTTGTCATATTTTATTGTAATATGTATTGATATGTTATTTTATGTATGATTTTGTCTTTTAATATTTTAGAAGTGAGGTAGGAATTTTTCTAGAGCTAGTAGTATTTTTCTTGTAATTTCCATGCCCTGTTTTCAATTTTTAAACATTTTCTTTAGTTCTTTTATATTTTTCTCCAATTTAATTATCTATTTTATTTTAGAAATGATAACTAAATTATTTTATTTCAAAATTTTGCTTTAGAATATTTTTAAAATGAAGTAGATATTTTTCCAAAGCCATTGATGTTTTAATTGTAATTTTTGAACCCTGTTTTCAATTTTTAAGCAATTTCCTTATTTAATTGAAATACTGATTAAACGGTTAGTCAATAATTGGTGGGATTAATTTAATGATAATCAATTTATGTGATTAATAAAGGGTTAAGACTAAATAGTCTATGTAGTAAATAAAAGATAATTACTCAATGTAGTTAGTTAAAGTAATGTGATTAATCAAGTTAATTAATTGGTTTAATTAATTTAAGATAATCACATGATGGTTTTTTAAAGTATAATTACTGAATGTAATTGGAAAAGAGTAATTACTTAGTAAAGTAATTAATAGATAATTATTGGATGTTAATTGAATTGGAATTGTAATTTTAATGGAAATGATTTGGGTTTAATTACCTTGTGTAATTAATAAGAAGGGTAACTACTTAGTGGAAGTAATTAATAATAAATTACTTAGTGTAATTAATTTAAGAATTGATTAATAAAGTTATTTGAAGATAACTAAGCAATGTAATTAATTAAGGGCAATTAATTACTAATGTGATTTAATCAAGGCTGATTAATGAATAATTATTTTAAGATTAATTATTAAATATGATTAATAATTAATTGAAGAAGTAATTAAGGATCATTAATTAATGTAATTAATGAGAGAAATTAAAAGTTAATTACTATAAATGGTTAAGGATAATTAATTTGTGAAATTAATTGAAGGATAATTACTCTATTTAATTGAAGATAATTAATCAAGGTGATTAATTAAGATGGATATTTGAAGAATGATTGATTAATTAAAAGGTTGTAATAATTAATGGTTGATTAAGAAAAGTTAGGCGATTAATTTTTAAGAAATTGATTTAATTTAAGTTAATTAAATTAATTATAATAGGGATTAACAATGGTTTCTTATGAATGATTGTTTGAGTAGAATATCTGAATTGGTTGATATCTATTGGATGATATGCTGTGATATTCTGTGATATGAAGTGTTTTGTGATATGATATGTTTGGGTGGACATTTATAATGTGGTTATTTAATGATGATGAATTTCTATGTAAAAAGTGACATCTTGTATTTAAAGTTGAACTGAGTTTTACTTGAATAACTTAGGTTAAGATGGTATTAAATTCGAAGAGACCGGAGTCGGGTATTAGTAAATACCCGAAACCACTTCGATTCTTTATAAATTGATATGTGGAATCAATAGGTTGAAATGGAAAGCTTTATGTGAATTGGACTTTTTAATCTATGTTTTGGTACTTATAAATTTATGTGTGAAATAAGTGATGTTTATAACAACTTGTGAATTTGTAATTTGAAACAAGTTACCCCGGGTTTTAAATGAATTCTATGCATTAGAATTTCATGCTAGATGAGTTTACTCACGCTGGTTTCCAACCTGACCCGGGTGTTACTTTGATGTAATGCTCGGGTCAGACCGAGTGTTACAGATTTCTAGGTAAGGACGTTCTAGAGCTTAGGAGGCGAGCTGGATGGCAGGAACATATAGAGTGTTTCCGCTGTGATATATTGTTGTATATTCAGGACATATTGTTTTAAACTGTTCAGCGTTGTGTAGTGGTTGTATCTCTGATATATATTAAAATGTAATTGACTAATACAACATTCTCTATGTAAAGAATATTTATTTGATATTATATTTTATCCGCTGCGATTGTAAGGTTCTGTGACTTGCTTCCTGTTTCTTCATCTATCTCATTTTTCTTTTCCTTGACTATCTGGAATTTTCGGGATCGAAAATCCCGGGTCATTACATTTGGTATCAAAGTAGAAGGTTAAGCGAGAACCTTGGCTCTGGTGGGTATACTCATTAAGGATAGGGTCAATGGTACCCTAGAATGAGTTGAGTGTATATATATATAAGGGAGCGTACTTGTTATTTTCTTATATAAAGGTTTTAAAATGGTTTCAAAAGTAAATGAATCTTATATAAGTTTATTAAGAAATAGTTTTTCTATTATATTAAGGAAATTGGATGTTGTATTGATTGAATTAAAAGAAATAATAATAATTAAGTGGTAATAGAAATACAACCATATTTAAATTGAAGTTTGAAATGGATTCAAACTGGAATTTAAATCTTAAACTTACAGAAGAGTTTCAGAATAAGATAATAATGAATGGGTTTCTATGATAATTTTGGTTATTATCATAAATGATTATTGTGTTTAATAATGATACTTGTTAATGGGTAAACAAAATGAAGTAAACTTTTAAGATAAGTATAACTATAGATTGAAGTAGGTTTTAAATTGTGAAGTTTTAAAACCTAAGTCTAGAAACATTTGAATTTTTTCAAAGTGTTGAAAGAAAAGAATAATAATACTATTCAAACTATTTTGAATGTAATCTTATTCTAGAATAAGAAGTTGTTCACAAATTTTAAAAGAATTTGTTTGAATTAAAACCAAGGGTGGTTTAAAATTTTAAAATTTGGCTTGGTAGGCCAAGAAGTAAATATGTGTGTGTGTGTGTGTGTGTGTATATATGTGGATATACATAATATCAAAGATGGTTTGAAATAAACTCTAAATGTTGGGTTTTAAATTTGGAATGTGATGTAAAACCCAAAGTGATAAGTTTTTGAACTTATAAGTGGGAAGATTATTAATGTGAAGTTAAATAAGTTTGAATGATCAACCTGATTTGGAAATTCCAAGATGAAATTAAGATTTAACTTGGGAAGTTAAATGGTTGATTTGAATTGGGAGTTTGACTGATCTCAAAATGGGTTTGAGATTCGAAAATTGGAAATGGATGGATGTTTTAAAATAAAATGGAATCATTTTGGACTTAAGATTTGAAAGTTTAAGATAAAAAGTCAAAGGTTTGGTTTCAAAATTTAAATTTAACGATAAATTAAATTTCAAAGATGTAGTTGTTTAGAAAGGATTCGAATGATTTAGACTTTAAAATAAGTTAAAAATGAAATTTGAATTCTGAATTAAATGGTTTAAAGATATAAGTTGATTTGATTTAAAGTATTAAATCAACATTAAAAAAAATTAACTCAAATTTCTATAATTCAGGATGGTTTAAATTTGGAATTTGAATTGAATTAGTTCAAATTGAATTTGATTTGAATCAATTAGAAATGTGAATGAAGATGGATAAATTTAAAAATTCAAATGGAAAATTTGAATTGGATAATTTGAAAAGAAATTGAAGTTGAATGAGTTCAAATTCAAATAGGAAGTTGATTTGAATTTGGGATGAGAATGGAAGTTAACTTAATTTGAATTGAAATTGAAAGTTAATTGAAAACTGGCAATTGATTGGATTTGGGATCAATTCAAATTGGAATTGAATCAATTTAAATGGAAGTGGAAATTTAAATTGAATTGATGGGATTGGAGATTGGGAATTAAACAGTTTGGCTCTGGACTATTTTCAAAATAAATTGTTTTAATATAAATCTATTCTTCCAAGCTACTTACTATACAATCTTTTTTTTAAAGACAAACTATCTTATACTCATTTTACAATTATTTTTGGAACTATTTAACAATTTTTCAATTGTTTTATAAACTAATTATTATTTTTCAACTACTTTATAACTAATTACTATTTTACAACTATTTTGCAATTATTTAAAAATTTCTATAACTGTTTGACTATTTTCCTACTATTTTACAATTACTTAACTGTTTACAGCTATTTTGCAAATTAATAATTATTTTTCAACAACTTATCTATTTTAAAATTTATCAAGCTATTTTGTAAATTTAAACTGGACAGAGTTTGAACTTTTTGTGATTAAATATCCATTTGATATAAGAATTGAAGTGATAATCCAAATGAGGATTTAAGAATTGTGAGTAAGTGAATGAAAATCAAGTGAATGTGGATAGGGAGGAGAAATTGATTTGGCTAATAATCAATGAGATAAATACGTAGGATGTACATATATTATTCTATTCGCATAATGATTTGATCCAGATTTGAGCACAAAATTTCGAGATAATTATGTCGATCCGAGTTGGGATTTTTCATTCGATTTACGACGGCGAACCTGGATATGGATTGTTTATTAGTTCTGGATATTCTCTATCATAGTTATGACTATACAAGGAGAATGACGGTTTCTGATCAAGAAACCAGATCTGAGTCCGCACTAGGAAGTCGGATGGACGATACTAGTTCGGAAGTGAAATTGTGTATTCGAGCGAGCGATCAGATTGGTATAGCGTACAGATGATATGTGTACATCGTATGGGTTTGAATGAAATTAATACTGGGAATTTGTGGATAAGAAATGTGAAATGGTTTTTAAAATGAAAGGTATATTTTGTGAAATATATGATGAAATAAAGTGGAAATTGGATATTTCTATGGTAGAAATTTACTTTATGGAATAAATAATTTGGTAAGTGACTTTATAGAGTAATCAAATTTGAATATTTGATTTGGGGTAAACAAAGTTATGTATATTTGTTGTATATAAGATAAATCTCCCCTTGTTGAATCTATAGCCATAAGAAAGGGGTTTTTGAAAGTTTTTGAAGTATAAAAGGGGTTTTATACAAGTTTGAAGAGATCCAAAGTTTTAAGAAGTTATATATATCTATATATATACTTATAAAGGATCTTATGAGAATGATTTTGGAAAAGGTTTTGGGAACCTATGAATTTGGAAAAGGCTTTTTGATTTTTGGGTAAAATCAATTTTGGAATTTGGAAAGCCTAGTTTGAGAATCATCGATTTTGGGATAATCGATTTTGAGAAAGGAGATTTATATGAGATTCATACTAGGTGTATGATTTGGAAGATACTATATGTGTATAGTATAAAGTGTTTTGAAAATGGCTCTGGAGAAAAAGGCGCTCCCTTGGGATGAACTTCTCAGGAGTACCATAGGTTGGTACTGCCTTGAGCCTCTAAGGGGGAGGTTCTAAAGTTGATCCTGTGAGGAGTCCAGACAAACTAGTTCCTGAGGATTATTGGGTAGCGAAAGTCGAGGGCGCTGATGCCTAAAGAGGCATTTGGGTTATGCCGTGACGACAGTTTAACTCGATGTCGCTACGATCTACTTTGTGGACCATAGCGGAAATCGTGTGGAGGTGAGTGTCAACAGTCTACGCTTGATTTTGCCGGGAAGGCAACTTAACATCGGTAGGCTGCGATCTATGGTCAAGTGGAGTGGAGAAATTTCATTCTTTTGGCAGCGGAATTCGAGGGCGCTGAGGCCTACAGTTATATGGATTTTTGCTGCGATAGAAACGTAACCCCAGTGTAGCTGCGATCTGTAGCGAATTCCATGGTGTAATCAAGGGGCGCGGAGGCCTATAGTTATCTATGGATTTCGTTGGGGTGGCAACGTAACCATCGGGTTAACTGCTACCATGGATGGGGATGATGATTTCCAGGGCATTCTCACCAAAGATATTTCCTCTATTTTCAAAAATGTTTTCTATATTTTCAACAAATTACTTTCCAAGTATTTTCACTGGGTGTTGAAAATGGGTCTGCTAAGTACTTATTGATTTTCAGTCTTACGCCTGATCAACGTATGACCGAATTTCTATAAGAACAAGGATGGACTTGATGAAACATTGGGTTATAAAAGTATTTTTACAAAACTATTTTGGCAATATTATATAGATTTTGAAATGTTTTAAAAATGATCAAAAGTTATTTAACTAATAGTAAGTATTTTAACAAATACTGGCTTCGTTCCTTTTCGGGGACGAAAAGATTCAAAGAGGGGAGGAATGTGATAACCCGGATTTTTGAATATCTGTAATGGATGCTATAACTGGATTTAATTTGTAGAAATACTGATTTATATAAATAATTCTGGTAATTAAAAAAATAATAAATTAAATATATATGTGTATATATCTGAATAAGTATTGGTTTGATAATCCACCTAGTATAATTTTTTTTTAAATTTAGCAAAAATATTATTTTCAAACAAATTTAATGTGTGTTGTTTAAATATATATATGAGTCAATTTAAAATTAAATTTGAATTTGAGATTGAAATTTCAAAAGATAATTATCTTAAATAAATTTGGTTTTAAAATATAAAACATATGTATATAGAACTAATTAAATTTTTTATAATATTAGAACCTTGTAAACATATAAAAAACATTTAATTTCATGTGTAATCCTTTTTAAACAAAGAATTTAACAAGTGTAAGTATATACATAGTATTTATACATTTGTAAGCTAATTAATTCGTGTATTGGCATTTGAAGTTTAATTGTCACTCAAAATTTACATGTGGCCTAAATTTGTTTTTTTCTCCAATGGAATTTTAAATAAAATGTTTAGAGAAACCTGGCCATTTGATTTTAGTTCAAAGTTTTACAATCCTCAATTCTTTCTTCTATCTATCTTCCAAACTAAAAACCAGAATCGAGAATGAAATAAAATCAAGCAACAGTTTTCCAAATTTTAACCCGAGTTTAAGTACAAGATCAAGCAAGGATTGCAACCCAACATCAAGTACAGATCAAAGTTAGTTACTGTTTAAAAAAAAGGGTTCCAGTCTTTGGAAAATCAAATAACAAGTTGCAGACCCAGAACAAAATTCAAGATTTCAAGCTACAGTCTTCTCTGTTCTTAAATGAATGTGAGTAAACAAATTTCAGTTCTGTTTTAAAAATCTTATTGCACGTAGTAATGTGAAGTGAAGTGTGACAATTGTTTATAGAATTGTTTAATATGAAATTTATATATATTTATATGAATTAAATGGGTGTGTATGTCTATTTATGGAACATTTGTTTTGTTCTTGTTGTCTAGTTTTAAGGTTTGATACAAGAAAATCATGATCTTCTTCACTGATCTTCTTTGGATATAATATATGTACAAAACTTGTTAGTTACACCATAATATCAATTGTAAAAATATTTTTAAGCTAAAAAAATAGCTAGATTTGTACAGAATGGAAGATGTACATTAAAATCCTAAATTTTTTCAAATTTTGACATGTATGATTTCTTGTTTCAGGTTGAAAATTTGAATTGTAACAAAAAACTAGGATTTTTAAGATTTAAATCATGAATTTTAAGCTTGTAAATCATAAGAAATCACATGATGGACAGAATATGGGCTTCAAGCATTCTCCGATGATTGACAAAGTTTGGGTTTTCGAGTTTTTAGCTGAAGCTTGCTTAGATGCAGTCAATGCCGGTAAAATTAGTTGAAGAATTTTTCTACAATCGAGGCCATGGTAAAACAATGATCTACGGTTTAGTGGTGCTAGTGGAAGGTCATTGGATTGGTGGAATTGTCGAGTTTCTCAGGAAAACTTGAACGATCGGTCTAGGCGGAGATGATGAAGGAGGAAGAGGGGAAGCTCGAGGTAAAATCCGATGGACGTTAGTGTGATGGTTCATCGTCGCGAGGCAATTTAAGGTCAGGGAGATGTTTCCAGTCAGAAATGGAATGCTTGATTTTGATTTCGAGCTTATGAATGGAATCTGGTGGTTTCGATAAAGGGAAGAGTTGATCGACGATTTGGCGGAGGTGATTTTGAGGGCTGGATCGTCGCCGATAATCGGAGGAGGTGCACTTCGTGTCAGTATATCTGTGCCTAGGGTTGTATTGGAAATGAGTTTTCTCGGTACGAAGTTCGGGAAAGAAGAAGATGGACTCGGAGTGGTTCTCAGGTTCGTGTGTGTGTTCCTAGCAGTTCTTTTAAAATATAAAACTAAGTTTTAAAATGGAAGAAGATGAAGGTACTAGGGACAGGACTCGAGCACTAGACGGGTTGATTCCGAAGTAGGAGTAGCAAGTTGTTAATCATGGGTTAAAGGTTTTTGAAAAAAAGATATGCTATCAAGTTTTAAAAATAGATAAGAAATAACCAGTTTTTAAGTTCAAACCTGATTAAGTATAAACAAGTTATCAACCATTTTAATCTAAAATATTTAAGGTTTTGAATCCATTAAGGTTGAGAATGGAATTATTTTGATCTTAAGAATTTCAAACTTTAGAGCCCTTTAAAAGTTTATTTTAAATAAATGGGAATAATGTAATTAAATAGGTCTAAGGATAATTATTTAATTAAGATATTGATTAAAGGGTTAATCAATAATTAGTGGGATTAATTTAAAGATAATCAATTTATGTGATTAATAAAGGGTTTAGACTAAATAGTCCATGTAGTAAATAAAAGATAATTACTCAATGTAGTTAGTTAAAGTAATGTGATTAATCAAGTTAATTAATTGGTTTAATTAATTTAAGATAACCACATGATGATTTGTTAAATATATAATTATTGAATGTAATTGGAAAAGAGTAATTACTTAGTAAAGTAATTAATGGATAATTACTGGATGTTAATTGAATTGGAATTGTAATTTTAATGGAAATGATTTGGGTTTAATTGCCTTGTGTAATTAATAAGAAAGGTAATTACTTAGTGGAAGTAATTAATAATTAATTACTTAGTGTAATTAATTTAAGAATTGATTAATAAAGTTATTTGAAGATAACTAAGTAATTAATGTAATTAATTAAGGGTAATTAATTACTAATGTGATTTAATCAAGGCTGATTAATGAATAATTATTTTAAGATTAATTATTAAATATGATTAATAATTAATTGAAGAAGTAATTAAGGATAATTAATTAATGTAATTAATGAGAGAAATTAAAGGTTAATTACTGTAAATGGTTAAGGATAATTAATTTGTGAAACTAATTGAAGGATAATTACTCTATGTAATTGAAGATAATTAATCAAGGTGATTAATTAAGATGGATATTTGAAGAATGATTGATTAATTAAAAGGTTGTAATTAATTAATGGTTGATTAAGAAAAGTTAGGTGATTAATTTTTAAGAAATTGATTTAATTTAAGTTAATTTAATTAATTATAATAGGGATTAACAATGGTTGCTTATGAATGATTGTTTGAGTAGAATATTTGAATTGGTTGATATCTATTGGATGATATGCTATGATATTCTGTGATATGAAGTGTTTTGTGATATGATATGTTTGAGTGGACATTTATAATGTGGTTATTTAATGATGATGAATTTTTGTGTAAAAAGTGACATCTTGTATTTAAAGTTGAACTGTGTTTCACTTGAATAACTTAGGTTAAGATGGTATTAAATTCGAAGAGACATGAGTCGGGTATTAGTAAATATCCGAAACCACTTCGATTCTTTATAAATTGATATGTGGAATCAATAGGTTGAAATGGAAAGATTTATGTGAATTGGACTATGTTTTGGTACTTATAAATTTATGTGTGAAATAAGTGATGTTTATAACAACTTTTGAAGTTGTAATTTGATACAAGTTACCCCGGGTTTTAAATAAGTTCTATGCATTAGAATTTCATGTTAGATGAGTTTACTCACGCTGGTTTCCAGCCTGACCCGGGTGTTACTTTGATGTAATGCTCGGGTCAGACCGAATTTTACAGATTTCCAAGTAAGGACGTTCTGGAGCTCAGGAGGCGAGCTGGATGGCAGGAACATATAGAGTGTTTCCGCAGTGATATATTGTTGTATATTCAGGACATGTTGTTTCAAACTGTCCAGTGTTGTGTAATGGTTGTAACTCTGATATATATTAAAATGTAATTGACTAATACAACATTCTCTATGTAAAGAATATTTATTTGATATTATATTTTATCCACTGCGAATGTAAGATTCTCTGACTTGCTTCCTGTTTCTTCATCTATCTCATTCTTCTTTTCCTTGACTATTTGGAATTTTCGGGATCGAAAATCCTGGGTCGTTACACGTACCCATTCGGTGAAGAAGTTCCTTTGCCTGACCATTTGTTGGAAATCCAATCATCCAATCCGAGCCCTGTACGGTTTTACTTGTATAACATGCCATTTACTTATGGTGGTGACCCACCGTTTAGATGGTAGCTATAGTAGGTATACCATAATTGTGGTATGCTGGCTAAGATTATTATTGTACTTTCGAAATGTTTTTCTACACTATGCACTAGTAATAGAATCAAAGAATTTTTTTGTATCTAGGATGTTTGGCTATCATAAGAAGAAATATCCTCCAATTCCGCGATTGCATTGTGTGTGTGGCGGGAGGTCTTATGGTAGTTTCATTTTCCAAAAGCATATCGAATTTATTTTATTAATTGTTTTTGTTCAAACAACTGTTTTTGTTTACTCATACCAGTCCCATGACTGACCAGGCAGTACATCTCTAGAAGAATGTACCGAGAAACCATCACAAAATTTCTCTATCAACACAAGACCGGCCCACTTCTATTACTAGATGGTGCCGAATATGTCATCCTTCGGTCATTACCGACCTTTATCGATGGCCCTTGAAGCATACAAACCACAATTATTAGATACACGACGTCATAGCGTGTAAAGATATATCTAGAAGAGGATGATCATATCCTACTTGGGAATGACCCACTTAGCCTTGCCGCATCTAACCCTGTTTTGGTCATTTTCAGTTGATGAGACCTAAGGTAACGATTACCTTTCATAATCACATATCACATCACTTTGAATGCCACACGGCCATTTCCATTGGCTACTAAATGCCTTCTACAAAAATACAACCCTTAAGCTCATACATCTCAAGGAGGGTACTAAACTAAGAGAAGTTGCCTTCTCCGCCACCACTAATGTACGTTTGTAAAAACCAATGTACGTAATCACTACAAATGCAATGTTAGACAAACATCCATTCAAGTTATCTAGGAACAGGACAAATCGAAGGCACTTTCCCACCGCATCCTGTTGGAAAATGGATATTTCATAACGAAAAGCCCACTGCTACTAGATATATATTGGGATTTTAATTCCAAATGATCAACAAGCAATCCCCCACTATGAAAATCCAAAATATCAGTATCATCAATAAGCAACCTGCACAATCGTCGCATATACGTTGGTCCGAAGTGATTTTCAGATAAATCTGATCTCGGTCTCTTCGCACCAAAAACACAAAATCCTTTCTCAACCTCACACAGAAACTAAGTCTCATATACTTACCATGTCTCTAACTTTCAACTTGCTATCCTTCGGGCCAAAAAGGAAGCTCGATAGATTGGAGTATTACTCCGCACAATACGAATCATCATCCTCAACACAAACGATAATCAATCCTACACAGAAGGCTACATACTAAGTGTACGACTAAATAGTTCCCACACCAAGTTGAGGAACTGAAATTTGGCCAAGTTATACAGTTAGTTACTTAACTATCAAAGCAAACAAACAAATATTCAGCACTATAATAATCATTAGGCCCTTTTATTTAATCTTTTATTAATTAAATCATTTGTCAAATATTCACTTCAAATTATCTTTTAAAAAGATATACTCTTGAAACATTTCACATCATATTGGAAAACATTTCCAAATACTTATTTAATAATAAGTAATTCACAATTCATTTAATTTTCAACATTTAGAAGATATTCCATATACTTAAATCAGGATTAAGTATATATTCTATTCTTTTAAGGAAAAGATTCTCTTAAAACATTTTTTTGGTCAAAACGAATGTTGCGTAAAACATCGTTACGACAACCCAAAGTCACTAGTATAGGGATTCGTTAATTAGATAGATATATAAATCCCATATACTATACAAAATATCTTCTTTCGAAAATCATTTACTATAACAATAGTGTTATAGTCCATCATTTTCCTTATTTCTCAAAAATGTCTATTTCAACAATGAATGTTGAAATATATCGTTTTGATACTTAACACATTTTAAATCATCTTTAAAACATTTAACTTCATTTACAATATCACTTTCCAAAACATTTACTTTATTTAATATATTATTATTCACTGTCCAAAATCATGAATACAATTCATTTACGAAATCCAATGTTTCTACACATTTATTAAAAAATTATCCACTATCCAATATCGTGGATAAAATGCCTTTAGTAAACTATAATAATTAACTTATCAAATTCAATTGATTTCACATTTATAAAACAATGTTTATAAATTCCATTTATATATTATAAAAACTTCAAGTTATAAAATTCCATTATTAACCAGTTCCATATATACCTCAATTACATGCCAAAATCCAATTTATAAGTATAAACCATTTATTTTACAAATTCGTTCTTTTTTATAATTTCATAAATTATAAATCGTATTCACTTATAAAATCTATTAATAACTTCATTTAAAACACTTTTAAAACTCCTTTATAATTTCATCACTTTGATTTGTAAAAATCCAATTTTATAAATCTTATATATATAAACCGTTTATAATATTTCAAAAAACCCAATTTAAACTATTTACAAATAGTTAACTCAATATTTCAAAAATCACATTTCAATTATATTCCTCAAAAATCATAATTTTTATAACCTAAAAATTATAACTTTTATTTATTCAAAATAAATCCATTCCTTTAATAACAATTCAAATATATATTTTCAAATCGCTTAAAAATCCTTTTTAATTCGAAATCACCATTTTAACATTTTTAAAATTCCAAAAATAGGCCCAACGCTGCAACAACACTAAATCCATCAATCTCGGCATCCAAAACATCATGTATCATATGATAATAGCATACATATCAATATCTGTAAATAAACAAATACTGGTGAGGAATCTAGTTGGATCCCTCCATGCTGTTACCTGCAACAAATATACATATTAGAAATATACGTACAATGTCTGCTTTGATGCAGACGCGCATACAAATGGTCATTTGCTCATACACGGGAACGTATAGGGTCATCTGCTCCAATATGTAGGTATATATCCAAATACAAATCAATATATATATATATATATATAATATCATCCAAACAATCATCAATCATTATAAATAATATTTATTCTCACTTCTGTAAAAATATCCATGAGGCGGAAAGAGTGAGTGATACTCACATTGGTTGTAGCCGTCGAGATAACGATTTATTTCGATTAAAATTAAACAAGCATTTAATTTCAACCAAAATTTTCACTAGCTCAAATAATTCCCAATCTAGATCTATAATGTAATGCTCGTCAATATGGACCCAACGCAATTCGTTTCGTGCGAAACGGATCTCGTATGAAAAAGTTACGATATTTTAAAGTTTACACGAATTAAATGATAATTAATTTACAAATTAACTTTATTTTCAAACCCTACATCAAAATATGTCCATTCATTTTCAACTCCAGATCATAGCCGACCATTGCATCTTCTTCCTCCCCCAGTTTCGAACGTGAATAAAACCCGTATGGCCGCTATTTTTAAATCCAATTACACTCCCAATTCTTCGATCGAGACGACGATCGACCACATTCACATTGAAGCCCGCAACGCCCTCATCTCTACCTAGAACCCCATGAAGCTCGGCCATCTGTTAGCCATGAAAATCGAGCATGAATGGTGTGCCTTTGCACGCGATTTCCCAACGACCAGCTTTGCTATATCAGATCATCACCATTGAAATCGAAGTACTCATCGTTCTCTACCAGTTTGTAGTTGGGGGTTTTGTTTAATTATAAATGGATTGGCCAAAAATCAAGGAAGAATATCGTGAATTGCTTACCCTTGAAAAGCTTAGTGGCGGCTTGTGAAACTCTAGGGTTTGTTTGCAAATGAAAGACTATAACGTCCTTTTATAAAAATTCCGAAACACTATTCATCCGAAAATTTTTCGAACTCGAAACGAAGCGTGCCGCCCGACGTTTATAATGTTTTACCCCTATTTTGAACAAATGGAATATATATCGAGAGCCAATTTGATCGTATTAGGAAGACAGGTTTTCAAATCGACTATTTTAATTTAAAAATTCACTTAAACCGATTTCTTTGCGTTTCTGCTTGCCTCGGACAAACCGTAAATCTGATTGACACGAAATTAGAAATCCTATACTAATATAATAGCACGGATCCAATGAAACTGGTTCCGTCGAAATCCGAGACTGTATGAAAAATGATCATTTTCATTCGTCTATTAAATATTAAAATATTCAATTTCTACAAATTAACTTTTAAATCATTTTCAAAAGTTCTCTAACATCATTCTAATACAAATAGAATTTAATTCAACTTCATAAATCAATTTTACTCACATTACTTCCAATTTCCAATTATTTCTTCTATTTCAAATATTAAATTAATAATTTAATTATCCAATTAAATTGAGATATTCTAAATATAATCTATTTAGCTAATAAAATTAACTTGTGAATATTTAAAATAAATTAAATATATTAATTTCAAATGACAGAAATTCTGGGTCGTTACAAGTATATAAGTGAATATCAAACAACATCAAATCAATTTATCTTTTCTTCAAGTTAAATATCTTTCAGAGATATATTCTTGTAAATTATTCCTTTATCTTTTCAAGGGTGTATGGAATCAATACGTCTCTTTTCTCGAACCCTATGGTCAATTTAAACCCCTATTCATCTTTGTATATACCAAATCATTTTTCTATAGTTACTTAGGAAAAGTATTTCCATATTCTATTATTAGTATAATACAAATCCTAATGAAGATTTCGCTGTTGCCACCAGTTCTCACTTCAACATTTTCAAAGCCAAGAAGAGTAGAAGAAAAGAAGTTAAAAACGATGATACCATCAACAAAGGCTTTCGAAGGAGTCGAAAGGATGATACAACAAAGATTAAGTGTGCTATAAGCTTTTGAAGGGGTCAAAAGGGGATGAAAGAACCCTTTCACTTTTAATGCTTCCTTTTGAAATAGATGCTTTTGCCTACATGAAGATGCTTCAAATATGTTGAGGAACGCCTTTTGAAATCAGTAAATTACAGCACCTCAGATGCGTGCCAAACCTTTCAAAACTAAAGGTTTCGCCTTCGTTCACATTCCATAGAAAGATGTTTTGTTAGAGCAACCCCTTCGAAAGCATAACTAAGCCTTTTGAACCAATCGAAACCATTCATAACTAAGAAAGAAAACTTGCTAAAGTTCAATATAACAGTCTCCTATACCATAAGAAGGGGTTCTGCATTAATCAGTAACTATGCTTTGAAAGTTACCTTCTGCTTTAATACCTTCAGCATGTCAATACCTTCGAAACCCCAAAGATCTACCTATTAACAGAGTCGAAAGCTCGTGCCTCTTCTTATTTGCAATAACATAGCAATACCTGGTGGAGAAGTATACCTACCCCTTTCGATGGATTCAAAAGCACTTAAGTCTATTTGAAAGCGATGTGGAAATATGCCTTAATGTGAATGACAATAGAAGGCTTTTAGGGCCGACATTCGACCAAGTCGAAAGAACTAACTCGAAAGAACTAATTCCCACACCTATAATAAGACCCTAAGGGTCTGGTTTAGAGGATTCGAATTGTTTCACTCCATTCTTGTATTTTCTTAAAGTTGTAAACCCTAATTTTCAAATTAGAATGGGAATTTGATCAATTTGTACTACTTCTGTTTAATCAAAGAAAGACCATGGAATTTTTGGATATGCGGCTGATTCGATATTTCTACCAGATTCAGTGCATAATCTTCGTATGTCAACTTGAGTGAAGGGTCACCCTAGAGTAAGTAAAACCCATAGTTCAACCAATATCTTTAAAACCTTAGCTCCCATCCTCACGTTGTCGAAAGGTCATCTTCCAAAGAAGTTGGAACCTATCCATCTAATCCACATCTTTAACTCATTAGAACCAACCTTAGGATCACCTCAACTGATTCAAAAGGGGGGTTTCGAAAGGATATTAAACCAGCTTAACTTGTTCGAAAGGAAATATAATAAGGATTTTTAGTGTTTCAATCAAGTCGAAAGGTTAAATAAGGAGTTTCAAATACTACAACCTATTCAAAAGGACAACTGAAGAGAATAAAAAAGGACTATAGCTCTCTTAACCTGATTGGGAGGTATCAACTATTTTCACCATTTTGAAATAAGGTTTCAAAGGAGCCATCTGCACAATAAATTCTACTTTGGGGTGTTGACAATTTTTCTTGTTAACATTTTTGGCGGTAGAAGGAGGGCTTGAACTCTGCACTTGTTGAACTTAAAATATCACTTTACGTTAACCCAATTCTATTCCAAACTTACCTATATTGGATTTTACATAATCATGTTTAGAAAAATCAAAAGGTCCATGCAAGGATCCTCAAAGCCACATGTAATTGGAATCACCCTTAGAATAGTTAATGATTCCAAACTACATGAAGAAAAAATGCTGATATTGGAAGCTTTAAGGATCATAAAGGAAAAGAAAGCTGAACCTTATGATCTAGATAAATGGAGTTTAAACTCTATTCACATTGGCCCCACACTTATTCTTGCCTTAGTAGGAATAGGCAATGGAAGTGATAACTTATTTGACTAAATGAGTAATACAATTCAAGTCTATGCCAAAGGCACAATCTTTGAAGAGGGAATGATGGCTGATTACAACACTTCTGCACATAAATGGCATCAACAACAAGTGGAGCATGTCCAACATACAAAATTCAAATTGTTTTGAAAATAAAACTAGTCTTTGAGGGTGAAGCTTTGGAACCAAGTAATAAAAGATCTAGAAACCAACCTCAAAAGACAAACTTCAAATCGAGACTACCTAAGGAATGCAATTTGACAACATCAATCGAGAATGTTCATTTGTTGAAAAAGAAAGAGCTCAACTATTGGCCATCACGGAAGAAAAAACCTAAATATGAAAGGAACCAAGAAGGATCCTGTTGTCACTACCACATGATGAATGGACGTGAGACAATGAGTGTAGGGCACTGGAAGTAATGGGGATCAGTTTCTTCAAACAAGGAAAAATAAATGAATTTGTAAAGATATCCTAACAAGATTCAATAAAGAACCACTTTACTAAGAAAAATATACATCGTTAGGAGTAGAATTATTCTTGCACTTGGACATTACCTTAAACATTCAAAGATTTTGTTCTTACCGATTTGGCTAGGTCAAAGTGCCTCCTGGAGGGGGTTGGAGTTAGCCATTAACCTCACCATGCTATGGCCAGGTTAAAGCATCGACAAGCTCTTGGCCACGCCACACTATGGCTAGGTTAAGGCGCTCACCGGAGGGAGGTTAGAGTAAGCCTTTATTTTTGCCATGCTATGGCCAGGTTAAAGCGTCGACAAGCCCTTAATTGCGCCACACTATAGTCGGGTCAGGGCGCCTCCTGAAGGGAGGACAGAGTAAGCCCTTGGTCCCCCCATTCCATGGCCTAGCTAAGGCACCGAACAAGCCTTCGGTTTCGCCTATAAGGTTTGCTTGGAGCGCCTCCTAGATGGTGGTTGGCTAAGTCCTTGGGTCCTGCTTGTGGATAAGCTAACCAAGTGCACCGGACAATATTGGACTAAGAGTCCGAGCCCAAGAAGTGGCATATCAAACAATAGACTAAGACATCCGAGCACGATAAGTGGTAAATCAAACAAAGACAACATAAGAGGCCCATATGGTAACACATGTCAAAGGAAGTCAAAACCCAAGGAGCAGTACAGAACGGAAGGCTTAAATAAGAATCTACATCCTTTGACTAATTATCAAAGAAGAATTTCCGAGCTTCACATATTAATATCCGAATCTAGGTTCTGGGTCTTTAATGATTAAGTTCGAGATTTCACTTATTAATACCCAAATCATAGCTTCAGGTCTTTACTAATAATCTATGGTCTTCATCATACTCAAATCTTTGTAGGGCTATTACTGGACTTTACTCATTAATGCCCGATCTGGGATCTAAATGTCTACCATAGAGATTATTATTATGGATTTATAGTTATCATCCACTAATACATGAGTCTAGGTTTCAGATCTCTTGACTTCTAATTTCATTCGTTAATGCCCAAATTTGGGTTCCAGAGTAATTGATATCGAGATTTTTATGAATTCCTAATCTGCAATAAGTCTGGGATTTATTTTACTAATGCCCAAATTAGGGTCACTGGACTTCTACTACAAATTTTCAGACAATGATTTATAGACTTGTATTACAGGGTTATTATTGATTTTCTATTACCTATCTCAAATAGATGAATTTCTAAACACCTATAATTGAATCTATCATTCAATTTTTGGTTCTTTATCATTTGATTTCTGGTATTCTATAAATACACTTGAAGTTGAATTCCCGGCTCTCTTTCATCATTACCAAAGGTAGGTTCCAAGATATTCAACCGTATTCAGTTATAGAATTACTTTTCACTTATTATCATATGTTTACATATCTGTTAACCTATGCCAATAATGTAGGTAAACTTCTATATGGATTTCAAGTTAATGATAAAGAATATTGCTTACTCCATACTTTTTAGGGAAATAAGATCAGAAAGGAAGGCTGAATGAGCCAGCAAATACAAAAACATAGTCTAAGTTATCAAAAAGTAGATTTAGAAATAGCAATAGGAGAAAGGACTACAAACTAGGTGATATTTACATAATTTAAAAAATTATTTACAAGTATACTACACAACTGTGTATTTTACAAGTCTTGAGTAGTCTTATTTAGGTTTACAGCAATCAAAGGATCGACAATATGCTGAATTGCTATGCAAAGAATCTCCTTAAGCTTCTCTTCTATTTTCCTTATTCTTTCAATATCATCGATGGAATCAATGCGAGCCTTTAAGGCACGGTTAAAAGCTATTTTTTAAGCACCTTTGAGGGTTTTGTTTTGCCTTTCTAAATCTATAATGTGCTTTCGAAGAAGATATTTATCATGTTCAAGTTTCTGAATCCTATCCGCATACTCATTTATGTGCTGTGAGTACCTCACTTTTTGTTGGTCATCAAAATATCTCATCATTTAAAGTTTAACTTTCAACACCATTATTCTACAACACTCTTATCTACACCAAGCGGATGGTTTGTCGTAGCTGGATATTTTTGAATAGCTAAAGATGGAGACCTTGTCGATTTCATAGTAGAAGAGGCAATCGAAGAAATTGGAAAATTGATATTTTGAACGTTGTCTCCTATAATAAACTCCAGAAATTTACACTGGGCTTGACTGTCTTTTAATTTTATGTCTAAATCACTTATCTGATAAAGGAGCTTGAATACATCTCGATCAAAGTCAATCGAGGGATTTGATTTAATTATCACTTTAATTGAGAAATTATTTCATCTTTGTTCTTGGTGTCCATGACGATACTTGTATTCTGATCGTTAAGGTCCATACGCATCGTCTGAAGCTAAAATTTCCTATGCTATTCTAATGCTTCAGTGTTTCCTTGAAGATAGAAGACGAAGGATCGTTAAGGATCTTCCTCTTTTCAATATCTGCTAACAACCTATCTATGCTTCTGATAAAATGAGATGTTGAATCTAACGAGAGTGGATTTGTAGATAACTGTAATTCCTATTTAGACAAACAAAAATAAAATAAAGTCGAGACTCAAATAATCAATCCCTTTTATTATAACAATAAAAGATTACAACTTAAGTAGAAATGGAACAAAAAGTACAATTTCATGGGACCCTTGTTTTACACTTAAAGTTGAGAAACCACATTTTTGACTTTGTTCAAGGTATTAGTTGAAAGGATAACTATTGAATCAAAAGGAGCATTAAGTCCTTCCGGGGTAATCATCGGAATATATTTGTTACAGTCCCACTCCCCAGTAGGAGGACTATCATGACCAGGTATTAATTTGGTATGATATGTTCAGATTTCCTTAAGAAGCTTTTCTTTTTCTTCACCAACAAATTCGAAACAAAGGCAAGGATGTTCCGTGTAAAGTCTCTGCAATTCTCTAAGATATCAATATTTGGCAAATTTTGAAGATTTCAAAAGCGAAGCCTTTTCTGGACAATCTCATCTTAGTCTAACATATTTGCTTATATAACCTTTAGAAACCGAGCTGCTTGAGAGAGATTTATACTGTCATAACATAATAAAATGCAATTAAGTATAAAAGGAAGCTAGAATAGGAAATTTATAAATCAATATTATTACGAAATTATAAGTGTTTATCCTGTTCATACGAAATTGACTTTTTGAATAACTCAGAAACAAATTTGTCCCTATAATATCTAAGTTTTTCAGAAGGTAACTCTTGAGGAATTGATTTGACCCCCGGTAAACTCCAATAAGCCCCCAGATATGGGTCAGATCCGAATTCATCCAAATATCTCCTATGGAAAGGCCTTAGTAGACCTCCACTAAAATAACCTTGTATGAAAAATCTACAGTTAGATGTCTGCAATATTCTTTGTATAGGAAGTATACAAGGATGTTCGTCTCATTACCATGGGTCAAATCAATTCCTAAAGAGTGTAATTAATTTCCGATTGTCTTCCAAAAGTCTATTTTATCGATGGCATGCCCTCTTCAGTAGTGGGGCAGCTTCTTGATCTTTGAAAGATGCTAATAATGCCGCACTTTTGTTAAGACTATACATGTCAGAGCGGTTATTGTGTTTTTTAACTGCTTATCTAACTCTATATACAAGCTATTTATTTTTGCTTGTTTTCTTTCAATATTTGTTTTATAAAGTTGGATGGATTTCCTCCTTATCTAAAATAAAAGATATCAACTATTATTATCTTGGAATTGAAAGTCATTTAAACAAGGAATCCCATACCTAAGAAACGGGAACTGAAATTTGAGTACCTGCTTTTTCTCTCCTTATTCTTCAATGTTGATGTTAATATAGTCTACTTCTTGAAGGTCAGAAGGGTCGGGGCGTTCAGGTGGGCTTGCTTCACGAGTACTCAGATTGGGGTTGACTTTTTCTGAAGCTATAGTGATGTCAATGCCATCTTTTTTCATAAACATCGGTGTGACCACCTCCATTGCCATCTAAACCCTGGCCTCTATCTTCATCATCAACATTATTATTATCATTATCATCATTATCCTTATCATCATCATCATCATTGCCGCCTTCTTCGACGGCGGCTTCATCTTCATCCCCTGCTTCATCAGAATTAGAGCCTACTTCGATAGAAGGGACTACAAAAGATAAGATTTTGGAAGCATCAATCTCCTCTTTCTTAGGGACTTCAAATCCCTGCTCCATTTCTTTGACTTTGTCCATAAACATATTGACAAGAGCTGGGTTGAACGAAGAAAAACTCAAATATGGACATTTCTCTATGTTGTCATCGTAGACAAGAATAAAGGCATCCTCATAAGAGCTTACAATGATGTTGTCAAGGGAAGTGCTCAAAACTTTTAACACCCTTTGCTTAGCATCAAAAATAGTGTTAATAGCCAACTTTAAGGAACTTTTCTTTTTCACCAGTTTCTTCCTGAGGAAGGATAGTTTGGATGCCATTTGAGCATTTTCATCTTCAGATTCTTTCAAAGCCATTTTCAAAGCTAAATTTTTGTCGGCCAAAAGTTGCTTTACTTTCCTCTCTTTAGAAATAATATATTCTCCTTGAGTGAGAGAGGCTCCCAATCTTTCCTGTTCCTTCGCATCATTGTTTTTGTCAGCAGACAGGGAGATGATCTGGCTATTCAAGATGAGATTTAATCTTGAAGTCTGGATGACTAAGCAGCAGATTTTGGTGCATCTTCTTGAAGAGAAAGCCAGCTTTTGGAAATCAAAAAGGAAAAAGTATAACATAAGTTAGCATTTAAAGAGAAATGATAATAAGAAGGTTAAATAATATGCAACATACCAGAAGTTGTTGCTCTATTAGAGATCGATAGTGGCCTACCAGGTCAGAAACAAAGAAGTTGAGTGAATAGAAGTAAAGAATGAAGTGTTCAAGATAGGTTAAACTTTTTTCAAAATTACGTGAAGGAACTAGTGACGTAGGTCCGGAAGGGTTCAACTCCTAAGAGGAGTTGAAGTTCCTAAATCTTTCTGCATCTGCTCAATAAAATGAGGAGAGCAGGAAACGACGATGCTGGATAAGGGATTGTCCTTTGAGCGAATTTTTTTTAATCGATCGAGAGAAGCTTCAACAATAGGACTCTTTAAATTTTTTCCCACATCAACAGTCTCACCCTCTTTTGGTGGTGGAAAATTTGGAACTTCGATAATCTTAGCCTTCTTGAGAGATGGGCCCGCTACAGCCACCTTGCCTAATTTTCTTTTAGCAATTATCTTCGATCTAGCTATGGCCTGAGTCAAGGATGATGCACCAGATATGGAAATTAAGAGAATTGGATTGCTTGTGATTGATTCAACCTGAGGAGAAGCTGCTGAAAATTCAAAAACATTACAAGTCATTAAAGAAATACAACAACAAGCTGCAAGTACTATGTCTAAGCTTACCAGATTAATAGGGGAAAACTGGAGACATGGGGAAGAAGTTCTTTGGATCACCCAAATAAAACAAGCGTTTGCTTTGAGAAGTATGTCGAACAAGGGAAGGTTGACCAAGGACTCTTTGACCAACGGGAAGAAGAGAATGTTTTTGAAGGTTTGATGGAGTAATAGTATTAGCCTATTTCCGACGCTACTTGAGGTGGCAATCAATAGCATTACAGTTTTCTTACACTCCTCATTGAGGTCTTTAACATAAGAACCTGAAAGAAGCATAGATTAGCAAAATAAAGTAATTGAATAAAGATAAAGACTGTGATCAACTTACGAGGAGAAGAAAAGAGTCCGTTAATGTTTGAAAAGCATTTGACGTAGAAGAACTACATCCTCTCAGTCTCCAAACTTATTTAACCCTTCTGAGATGGGCTTTTTTTTGGGTTGGGGGGGGGGGTTAGCTCTAAAAATTTGGTTGTTCAGATTGCTGAGTTTGACTAGTCGAATTAGATAGTTGAGAACTTTAGCATTTAATGATGGAATGCCTGAATTAAGAGCCATGGCTACAAAGAGGGAATGAATGTGTATACGTTGGGAGATAACTGCATAGGTGCAATATCCTGGTGTGTCAAGAACTTGGATAAAATAATATGGGAAAGGCAGGAAACCACCATGCCAATTATGAATGGCAGTGTAAGCGAAATGTCCTTTGGGAAGATTTTGAATGGCATTGCTATCACTTGGGGCAATTGCTTTTACCCTAGTGATGCCAAGATCATTTAGAATGGCGTCAACCTCAATATGGGAAATATTAGAGAATGTTTGGAAACGACTTCGACCTTCTTTGGAGAAGATTATACCACCAGCATTATATCATTTTCAGGTTTTTGGGAGACGTTTTTCACACCCATGATCCTGTCATGTGAAATCATTTCAGTAAAAAGTCATAATTTATTCTATTGTCAGCATTTTTCAAGGACGTGAAAAACCTATTACAATAATTCAATTATCAACCAAATAAGTAATTTAAATGTTAAAATCAATTTAGGAAATGAAATTCGTTGGCTTCAATAGCGTCGAAGGGGAAAATGGAATATGAACACCTACAAACACCCTTCGACAATATTGAAAGCGCAAGGATGATTTTACAATTAAAAAGAATAGTTAAAGTCTACGCAACCAGCTTGAATATAAATATATGCCAACAACATTCCACAAACAGGACAAATAAACCTTTCGACAATGTCGAAACCCATGAATTTTGTTTTACTCAGAGAATGTGAATGTTGTTCAAACCCTATATACCAATTAATTTGAAAGACCTAGGTTTAATTAATATCAATAAAAATGAAAGGGTTTTGGGGGCATTTCAATAGTGTTTGTGTAAAATGATGGTCCAATCTCAGCTAACTACAATGGGTTTTGTGTAAGTCGAAAAGGGTGTACAGTTTCGAAAGCATACCAAACTAAATTCGATTCGGTACATTAGGTTTCAATCAAGTTGAAAGGTTTGGTTCAATTTTTGACATAAATTAAATATGTTTTACTAAATCCAATTCATGGAGAGAAGAATGAATTGCTAGCTCTCAACATCTTATAAAATAAATTAAAATTAAACACGAATCTAGTGACAGATTAAATTCACTTTTATATACATTAGGTTTCGAATCCTTTAAATGAAAGTTGGGCTTTCAGAATCATGTATTATATGACACATTGATCCTCGAAAGGCTTCAGAAAAGTGTCGAAACATACTCTTGCTTTCAAAGAAGTATGGTCGTTATTGAATACATCTACTCTTTTGAAAGGGTTCACCTAAAGGCAAAAACATGACCTCCTTTCAACCCCTTCGAAAGAGTCAAAATAGTAACGTAAAAATGAATGCCTCAACCCCTATTGCAAAAGGTTGAAAAAATGGTTGAAAAGTCAAATTTAACTTAGTATTCCCTTTGAAGCTATTATAAATGTGTCTTCTTCCCCGATTCAATTTTAACCCGATACTTCAAAAGGTTAATAATACAACTGATTCGAGCACGAATTTATGTCCAACAACAATAAAAACCCCAAATCAAGCCTAATTTTTTTTTTAATTAAGCACAATAAAGTTTGAGCATGAGTTCATATGCAGTAATAATGAACAATCCCCAAATTAGATTGAATTTGAATTCTCACTCAAAACTAACATCATAAACCGAATCCAAGAATAATTTCATACGAATGAAAACTCAAATCATCTTAGTGAACTCAAAATATAAATACTTCAGACCTAAAAATTTTAAAATTAAAACCGAACGCGATAAATTAATTTTAGCGATAAAACAATATAACATCCCCTATTTAGAGGCCCAAAGCTAAGCGCTACTGATGCTGGAGCCATCTTTCATGGACTAAATACAACTATGCTAATGGTATCCATAATATTAGAAGCACTTGAATATGAAACAAATCACAGGTTTCAAGACAAAAATTTTCCATTTCATTTCAAAACACATGTTCCATATTCAAATTACACAATCCCGAAACATTTCCTAGGCAATTATCAAATATACATATTACAGAATATGCCAAGAGCGACATCATAATGCCCCTTGGTTGACCAGAGTAATATAGTTATAATTGACTTAATACGCATAATAGAATAAAACAAAAAAGAACTGCAACTCCTAAATAGCTATCCGTTAGCCTCCTGCTTGCTTTCGGTAGCTTTATTCGTCATCCTACTAAGGACCTGTATACCTCTGCCCCCAGCCGACTCAAATCAATTTTGAGCACCCGAGAGTTTAAGGGGAAAAACATAAACTTTGAGTTAGACATAAGCCTTGTGTGAATAATACTATACATCTCGATTATTTAATGTTAAGTGACACCATGTGTAACATCCCCTATCTAGAGGCCCAACTAAGTGCTATAGATGCTGCAGTCATATATAGTATTACCTTCTGACGACTAAATATGGCTATGATAATGGTATCTATAGATCAAATATACCTATTACAAAATACGCCAAAAGCGGTATATGAAGGTACCACCTTGGATGATCAGAGTCATATAGTCATATCAGACTTAATACAAACACAATGGAAATTCAAAAAAACATAAAAAAGAACTACAACTCCTAATTAGCTATCCGTTTGCCTTTTGCATGCCTCTGGTAGCCTTATTCGTCATCCTACTTAACCTAAAAAGACCTTAATCCCTCGGCCTACTCAAATCAATTTTGAGGACCCTGGAGTTTAAGAGGAAAACATAAACTTGGAGTCAAACATAAAGTCCGTTGTGAATTATACTATACATCCTGGTTTAATATGTTAAGTGAGACCACACCGCTTAGCAGAACGGGTTTCCTCTCACCAACATCCTTTTAAAACCTATCTTTATAAAATCTTTTTCCTACAATCAGAACCTATTAACCACTACAAAGAATTATTATGTAAACATACATAAATATCAGGTAATAATGAACTATTTGCTCAAAAACATATGTTTTGTTTGGATAACTTTTGACCTTTGGTTGACTCAGGCCTACCAGACAATATAATCAAAATTAACCTAACACCCGTTAGCTATTCTTCTTCTGGACTATTTATCCTTAACTATCTGTTAAATACTTCACTTCTAGACAGTCTGTCCTTAACTATCTTGTAACGAATTCGATTTTATCAGGATCCGAAGGTCGGCATTCTTACGTCCACTGTAGCAAATGCCGCATAATCGAATGCCGGAAAACCGAACTGTTATGGTTAAAAAGAGGAGGTAGAAGAAAAAGATAGAAGAAGTAAGAAAATAGAACAGAACAATATCAGAATCTCACAATCGCAGCGGAACAACATATAATAGAAAAATGTATAATATTTAAAACAAAGAACTATCTCAATTATTACATTACATTACATTACATTACATCATCAGAGTCAATATACAACACAACAAAACAATGGACAGTTAAACAAACATGTCCTTACAAGTGAATTTACAGCGGAAAGATAATATCATATACAAGTGGTACATCTCGCCATCTAGCTTGCCTCCTGAGCTCCATAGCACTCTTAAATCCAGAATAACCTGATAACCTGACTCTAGGCTGCCCGTGTGGAAATTGGTGGGCAACCAGAGTTTAGGAAGAGAACAATAAACTCCAGGTCAGTCATGGGACTGGTGTGAGAACTTAAAATAGTTATTTATCTTTTAAAACAACAACAACGATAGAAGTGGAAAATATCTGCAATGCTTTTGGAAAATGAAACTACCACAAGGCCTCCCCGCACACACACAATGCAAACGCAGAATTGGAGGAGATTTCTCCTTATGATAGTCAAAGTTGCTTACTACGCAAAACAAATCATTTTTTGATATTATTATTAGTGCATAGTGTAGAATAGCATTTCGAAAATAGAATATTAATCTTAGCCAGCATAGGCATTTTGAACTATGTCTACTATAGCTACCATCTAAATAGTGGTGACCACCATAAGTAAATGGCAGGTTATACAACTAAAACCGTACTGGGTTCATATTGGGAATTGGATTTCCAACAAATGGTCAGGCTAAGGAACTTCCTACTGCCACATGGGATCGCCTCTGGCGGGATGTCCCGAGAACTTAACTAGGTCTCTGCCAACACAAGGCCGGGTTACCTCTGTAACTAGGTAACTACTACACGAATATGCCACCCCTGGTCCTTTGGGACCTTTATCCGAGGGCCCTCGATCACCAAGCAACAACCACACAGAAAATGAGATTGGAGCAACCATATAGGTTAAGCATCAGGGCTCCATACCTGACACCACCCTTTTCCAGGAAATGACATACCCTAAAGGGAGCGACCCTCATAACCTTGCCGCATATTCCTGTTTCGACCATTTTCGGGGTGTGAGGTCTGACGAAGTCTCGTCCAAAAAGCTACGCTTTTTCACAAAGCCACGCTTTGATCAACAAATTATCAATAAGTAATCATCACACAGCAACACTCAGCATGCCACATTACCAAATTGGGAGTATATCGCTGATAACCTTCAACTACAAAACTCTGAGCTCATACGTCTCAGAGAAGGGTGTTAATCTAAGAGAATAAATTCTACGCCATCAACAAAGATGTATTTGAAAGAAATCTGCTTTATATCTCAAAATGTAATGTCAGACACGTAACCATACAAGTCTATTCCGGGCTCGAACAGAAAAGAAGGTAGTTCAAAAGAAGTCCTTGCAATCCGGGTATTCAAAATCCCGATCGAATTTCCCATCACAAAGGAAATATCCATACCGTAGCTAACGGTGCAGAGACAATCGATAGGCCATCCTATCGTTTTCACAAATACCCGGACTTCACCACTGGTCTTCAATGCTATCCACTACAACGTATCACTATTCAGAATGGGTAGTCCGAATAACGAGCGCAATAATTTAAAAATAAGTGTAGCATTCAATTTCAACCAATTCACAAAAAATAGCCATTCAAGGGTCAATATTGATAGTCGGTTATTTAACTATCAATCAATATTCACAACATCACCCGATTTCAAATAATTTCCCAAATTATTTATTTTCAAAAATATCTTTACAAGATATAATTTCCATACTTCAACCATTTGAAAACAAATTCCAAATTATTTTTCACCTTTACAACTTCCATTTCAAAATGGTTCATTTAAACCAATTAAATAAATCCTTACTGATTTACTTTAAATTTACATTCCAAATCCGTAAATTTATTCCCACACTTTTAAAAATAAATCAATGTTTATTTTTAATACAAATTTCCCTTATAAATTTCCATTGTGAATTTACATTTCCAAATATTCACTTTTTTATACGATTTTTCAAATCGATTTCAATTATTCACTTAAATTTATCTTTATAAGATATAATCTCAAAACATTCACTTCATATTGGAAAACATTTCCATACTGATTTAATAATAAGTAATTCACAAATCTATTTATTTCCAACATTTCGAAAATATTCAATGTACTTAAATCGTAATTAAGTATAAATTTTATTCTTTAAGGAAAAAATTCTCTTAAACACATTTATTTGGGTCAAAACGAATGTTACGTAAAACATCGTTACGACAACCCAAAATCACTAGTATAGGGATTCGAAATTAAGATAGATATATAAACCCCAATACTATATAAATCATTTTCTTTCGGAAATCATTTACTATAACAACAGTGTTATAGTCCACCATTTCCATCTATTTCTCGAAAACGTCTATTTCAACAATGAATATTGAAATTTATGGTTTCGATACTTAATAAATTTTAAAACATTTTTAAATTGTTTTAAATTCTATTTAAAATATCACTTTCCCAAAACATTTCTTTACTATACTATTCACTGTCCAAAATCGTGAATATACTTCATTTACCAAATTCAACATTTCTACATATTTTATTTAAAGGATTATTTACTGTCCAAAATCGTGGATATATTTCCTTTAATAAGCTATAATACTTAAACTTGTCAAAATAAGTCAATTTCGGATTTACAAAACAATGTTTATAAATTCCATTAATACTTTATAACAACTTCAACTTTTAAGATCACTTTATTTACAAATTCTATCCATATCCTATTTACACGCCAAAATCCAGTTTATAAGTTAATTACTTATAAATATTTTATTTTACAAAATCTATTCATTTTATAACTTCACAATTTATAAATCTATAGATTTCATCCACTTATGAAATCCATTTACACTTCATTTTAACACTTATAAAAACTCGTTTTATAATTCCAATATTTTAATTTATAAATATCAGTCTTATAAATCTTTTATATAAATCATCTATAGTAATTCAAAAATCCCATTTTAAACCATTTTATAAATTAATCAACTACTTATTTCAAAAATCACATTTCAGTTATATTTCACAAAAATCATAATTTTTATAACATAAAAATTACAACGTTTATTTATTTAAAATGAATCAATTCCAAAATTAAATTTTATTATGAATTTTCAACTTAATTTTTCAAAAATCAAATTTTATTTATTTTCGGCATCCAACGATACCAAAAATATATTCGCCAAATTTTAGCCTTTAAAGATTTCAATCATAAAGATAATCACGCAGATTATAAATAGATCAACACACAACATTGAAACAAATTCAATCATTTGAGGAATCCAGTTGGATCCCTCCAACCTGTTTCCCTGCATCCAAAGATGTTAGCACAATACCAATTCCGCTTCAAGACGGAATATCGCGGTATATGGGATTTATAAAATACTATCCGCTATTATGCGGCGCAATAGGGTCTCATCTGCTATATAATGCGGGAAATCAACTCCAAATACATATATAATACCAATTCCATACAAGTTGGAATTATCGCGGTATATGTGTTTAATAAATAACATCCGCTTAATATACAACGTATAGGGTCTATTTCAATACAACAGATAATAACTATCATCCAATCACACAATCAAGCAATTTTAAATCTAACTATTTAAAATTTAAATCAAAACAGTTCGAGTGAGTGAGAAGTTCTCACCTTGAGTTTCCGATAACAATTGTAGCGTTTGTTTCGAATAAAATTAAACGGGCGTTTAATTTTACCCGAAATTATCACTAGCTCCAAACGACTCCAAACCAGCTTCATTGCGTAGTGCTCGACAAAGCGAAGCCAACGCAATTTGTTTCGCGCAATTCCGACCTCGTATGACAAAGATACACATTTTAAAAGTTTAGAACGAATTATAATATAATTAATATTACAATTTCTTTTATAAATTTTAACCTAAACAATCATAGCCGTAGATCTCAAGCCC
This sequence comes from Allium cepa, assembly GCA_030765085.1. Lineage (NCBI taxonomy): Eukaryota > Viridiplantae > Streptophyta > Magnoliopsida > Asparagales > Amaryllidaceae > Allium > Allium cepa. The sequence continues at coordinate 548,161,575 of CM060934.1, read as the reverse complement.
CTTAGATCCAGGCCGCCGAACGCAATACGTCTTCTTCCTCCCCAGGTCTCGTTCGCGAAACCGAACCCAACCATGCCGTTCGAAACCCTAATTGCCGCTCGACCATCGATCATCGCTACAATGATCAGGAGATGCCACGACAAAGCCCACGTCGTACACTATCTTCACCGCGAATACGGTCAAGCTCGACGCTGTAATAGCCTCGAAATTCGTGCCGAGACACGCACCCTTTGAACGCAGATTGCCGTTGACTTTTTCATCGAAAATCGATCACAACCGTTGATATCAAAGATCTCGTTGAGCTTAACACTTTTCTAGTTTGAGATTTCTTGAATAAATGTGTGGATTGAAAAAAAATGGAGGAAGAACGAGAACAATTTTCGGCCACTGTTTTTCTTAGAGGTGGCGTCCGTAACCCTAGGGCTGTGATGTTGCAAATGAAGATAATAGGGGTGCTTTTATATAAATTTCAACGAAAACACTATTCACCCAAAATTTTCCGAACTCCAAATCTCGCGCGGTGACTGATGTTTCTAGGGTTTACCCCACGTTCCGGACACAATGGAATAGGTATCGAGAGCCAATTCGATCATCTGTGCGTGTTACGGCAGTAAACGATCAAATTTAAATTAAATCAATTAAACCAATTTCTATGTGTTTTGGCTTGCCCCGGACAAACAGTAAATTCGATTGACAAGAAATTTGAAATCTTACAATAATATAACATTACGGATCCGTTGAAACTGGTTTCGTCGAAATCAGAGACTGTTTGAAAAATGACTATTTTCACTAGTCGATTAAATATTAAAATATTCAATTTTCACAAATTAACTTTTAATTCAATTTTAAAAGTTCACAAACATTGTTCTAACTCCAATATGATTTAATATAACTTTATAAATCATTTTTAACCACATCAAGCCCAATTTCCAATTATTTATGCAATTTCAAATATTAAATTATCGATTTAATTATCCAATTAATTCTAAATATTCGAAAAAAAATAATTCATTCGACTCACAAATTTTACTTGTTGATATTTGAAATCAATTAACTATCTGAATTTCAAATGACAGAAATTCTGGGTCGTTATAACCATCTGTTAAATACTTCGCTTTTGGATGGCCTATCCATAACTTAACATCTCCCAGGTCTAATCCTAATGGTTTTTTTGGCCCACCAATAACCTATCTGTATACAGAAAAATATTCCTTTTAGTGTGTAATCATAATTTTAGCCTACCTGTGACAAATCCCTACACACTGGAATTTCGGACAACAATTAGCTGGGGCTATTAGCTAATGTATATTGCGCGACCCCATACAGTCCCATATGGTATTCTAATATCTGAGTCATTTCTACTTAAGGATCCCCTCGCATAATTTTCCTTGAAATTTTTTTCAAAATGATTTAAAACCTTTAAATCAAACTTACACAAGGGAAATATACAATCTTTATGCTTAACTCAAAATCATATTACCATGTCATATATATATCTTCTTTACTCAAATCTTAGTTGATGAAAAAATTTAAGCATTTGAAAGTACCTCTTTCTAAACTTTTGAAAACATCTCTTTCAAAACCAACTAAAACCCTTTAATTTTCTAAGCCAAAAGGCCAAAACCTTACCTTTCGAAACCAAACATCAAACCTTTCGAAACATACTCTAGCCTCTTTGGCAACCAACCTTTCTACTAAGTACCCTTCAACCATGTCCAATTCATTATGTACCAGGCAACTTGATACCATATGCACTGGTTTGACCTTGTCGAAAGTTATAACCTGTCGACTTTTTCGAGAGGTCTGGGTCGGAGGGTTTGATGCCGTAAATGGCTGAAACATGTAAATTTTTTTTTTTTTTTTAACTTAATAGATGTAACTTTTCAACTAACCTGCCTTTGTTTTTAAAATTCTTATTGGTTAACAAATACTTTTCAGAAAAGTGCTGCTACTAATTTCAGAATTAAATAATAATTTTATTTTATAAAATGTCCCTTCTCCTTAATAAAATATATTAAACATCTAAGTCCCATACCTTAAATAATTTTATATATTCATCAAAACACTTAGGAAAAATCTGAAAAAATTTCAGAAAATCTATTTTAATATGTTTTCCAACATATAAAAATTTCGAAGCCAAATAATCATCATTTTGTCCGTAAAAATTATAACCCAATAAATCATTTTCTTCAATAGAAAATTCGTATAAAATCCAGATTAACTCAGAAAATTGTCAAAATTGAAAGCCATCTCTAAAATATCATTTCTGACCTATATTTAATTTTCCAAGGCATTTGGATGTCGTTTAATAGGGTTTTCATGTCAAATATATCATAAAAACTAACATGGACATACATAATTCATCAACAAGCATATATATAACTTTAATCATCAAAATCATGGAATAAACTTGCACAAATATTTTGGATCAACTCTCAACAGCAAAAACCATAAGAAAATGGGATGTATAATTATTCACCTTAGTTTGAGATTAAAAGATGTGAGATTTTGATGTTAAATTAGTTGATCAACTTCCTTCTCTTGAGTCCTAGCTTTATTTTCCTTGAGAACAATAATGGTGGCCGACCTTAATATATTTTAATTTGATAACTGAAATGAGCGTGTGTTTCATTTTCTAAGGATTTAGGGTATAAACATCTCCTATTTCCCATATTACCCTTATGCGTTTCCTAACATATTAGTTTATGTTATTTCATTTTGCATATTAACATAGAACGAAAACCCTTAGTTTAATGTAATCTCAACCTATTAGTCTTCACATTATTTTATATAATTTAACCAATTGAATATCCTAAATAATGTTATAAAAATATGGGTGTTATAGACTCCCTATCTTAAAGAATTTCGTATTCGAAATTGCAATAAGGCACAGTACTAAACAATCAAAGGTAAAACATACCATCAAACAAATCAGGAAAAGAGTCTCTAGTCTTGCTTTCAGCCTCCCAAGTACCGTCTCTAACTTAGTCACTCCACCGAACCTTTACCAATCTGATTGTCTTGTTCCTCAACTCCTTTTCATCTCTAACCATAATCCGAAACGACTTTGTAGCTATAGTCAAGTCTGGCTCTACTACTATATCCTCTAATAGTGTAGGTGCTATGGTAGTCTCCGGGTCTCTAACACAATTTCTTAGACGAGAAACATGGAAAACATCATGGAATCCTGCCAAACTATTCGGTAACTCCACTCTATAAGCAAGTTTCCCTATCCTTTCAACACTACGGAAGGGTCCTATGAATTTAGGTGCTAACTTACCTAGCTTTCCGAATCTAATCACACCCTTCATTGGTGAAACCTTAATAAACACATAGTCTCTAACATAAAATTCCAAGTCTTTCCTTCTTTTGTCTGCATAACTTTTCTACCTAGACTGAGCTTCCTTCGTCCTAGCTCGGATTAACTCAAATCTTCTCTGTCGCTTCTTTCATTAAATCTGGACCAAGAACCAACCTATCCCCGATCTTCAACCAACACACAGAAGACTTGCATGGCCTTCCATACAAAGCTTCAAATGATGCCATCCCAATACTAGTCTGATAACTATTGTTATACGAGAACTCGACTAAATGAAGATGGTCCTCCCATGATCCCTTGATATCCAATACACAAGCTCTTAACGAGTGCTCCAAGATTTTGTTAACTCTTTCCGTTTGCCCATCAGTCTGTGGATGGTAGGCAGTACTCATGTCGAGCTTGGTTGCTACTGCTTTTTGTAGGCTCTTCCAGTTTTTGCTAGTAAACAAAAAATATCTCTCATTGATGATACTATTAGGAATCCCATGTAGTCTAACTACATTCTTCATAAATAACTTTGCTAAAATAGGTGCTGTCCATTTGACTTCACCGGAATGAAATGGGAATTCTTAGTAAATCAATCTACTATGACCCCATATGCTTTCATTTCCTCTGCTAGACCTTGCGAACCCATCAATAAAATCCATGGAGATAGAATCCCACTTCCACAGCATAACTTCCAACTGTTGCAGCAATCCACTTGGCTTCTGGTGTTTAGCCTTTGCCTTTTGGCAAATAAAGCACTGCTTAACACATAAACCAATGTCCCGTTCCATACCTTCCCAAAAGAAACTTCTCTTCATATCCTAATACATCTTCGTTCCTTCTGGATGGATAGTGAACTTGTAACGATGGTATTCATCCAAAACTTCTTTCCTCATATCTCCTACGTTCGGAATACACTACCTTCGTTTCTGTCTCAACCACCCCTTTTGGTCAAGACTGAAATCCTTTAAGTCATCGCTCTCTGTTTCTTCCCTTAACCTTTTGATCCGTTCAGCCAAACTGGATCCTCCTCCTGTTTAGAAGCTATCTTCTCAATCATTACCAATCAAATTTCTAAACAAGATAGCATAGTACTTCCTGAACTAGAACCTACCTCGGATCTAAACTGCACTCTACAAGCTAACAATGCTTCCAAATCTCTCCACTCAGTAATCATAGCTAAACTACATTCTGATGTTTCCTGCTAAGTGCATCCGCTACCTTATTTCCTTTTCCAGGTGTGTACTCAATTCCAAAATCATAAGCAGCAATAAACTCCAACCATTTTTGCAGTCTCATATTTAGCTTAATCCGAGAGAACAAGTACTTTAATGACTTTTGATCTGCATAAAGCTCAAATCTATCTCCCAATAGATAATGCCTCCATATCTTCAAAGAACATATAACGGCAGCTTACTCCAAATCATGCGTTGGATACCTAACTTTATGTGGTCTGAGTTGTCTAGAAGCATAAGCAATCACTTTACCCCTTTGAATCAACACAGCTCCTAATCCAGTTCCACACGCATCAGTAAAAACAACTAAATCCTCATTCCCCTCTGGAACTACCAACACCAATGCATGGTGGTAACGCGCAGCACGCAGCTACTGCCTACCTCGAGCCACACCCCCAAATCAAATCAAAAGGCCCCAATCAATCACAAAGTAATAGAATGGTATTGAAGGAGCGTGTCTGATTAGAGGAGCTACCTCGTTAGCCCGTCGATCGCTCCTGTTCTAGCCACCTTGTGCCAACTCACGGGAGTCGGGTCCACGTATATACCTCAATACAACATCGCCACCATCCTACTTCATTCTGGAATCTCCACCGTGTGCACGGTTGTTAAAGTGGTTTTCGGAGTTGGCAGAGAGTATGACAGCTTTCGATCCCGGTCTCTTTAAGAACCCAACATTATTATAACCCATGGATATTTATTTCAAAACATTTCTATTCCAAAACCATTTAAAATCAAACACCATTACTTTCCAAAATAATATCCATTTTCAAAATAGTAATATTTCCAAATCCATTTACTTTCCAAAATAATATCCATTTTCAAAAATGGTAATATTTCCAAATACATATACATTCCAAAATTGTATCCATTTCAAAACCATCTAACAATAGTATCATATCCATTTAAAAACCCAATTCAATAATATATCATTTCCATTTCAAAACGAATTCAATAATATATTATTTCCATTTCAAAACCAAGTCAAATGTTACCATTTAAATACAACCAAATTTCAAATCACCGAATATTTTTTTCAATTTATTTAACTTGAAATATTCCTTTTAAAATCACATTAGACCAAACCACTTTATAAAGTCATATTCTTAAATCTTCAATTTCAATAAGTTTCAAATCAACATATTTAAAGTCAATTCTTAATTTAGTACAATTTCAAATAAATTTATTTCCAAAACCATAGTACTTTCAAAGTTGTAACAACTCTGAAACCAAACACTTTGAAACTATAATACTTTGAAATCATAACAATTTAGAAATGTTATCATTTGGAAATTGTACTACTTAAAATCATAACACTTTGGAAATGTTATTCTTTTGAAAATCATAATACTTAGAAAATCATAACACCTTTAAAATAATCATCAATTAAACCATTTAAATCCATTGTCAAATAATATCAATTTAAAGTTGTAACATTTGTAAGTTCATTCATTCAATTATAAAATTTCCAAAACATTGTAGATTTCAGCCACAATAGCGTTTATAAAGTGTTACAGTAGATATACTAGTATTTCAAAACATTGTCAAATTCAGAAACAAAAACACTTACAAAGTGCTACAGTAGGTATTTAGTTATTATTTCAAAACAGTTTACATTCAGCAACAATAGCACTTACAAAGTGCTGTAGTAATTATTTAGTTAGTTTCAATAATTGTTCAAATTCAGAAACAACAGCTCATATAAAGTGCTGAATAGGTATTTAGTTATTTCAGAACCTAATTAAGTTTCAGAATTGATAGCACTTAGCAAATGCTATCTTATAACCACAGCATTTCTGAAGTGCTACCAATAAAATTCCAAATTTTACTATAACATTTCAGAAACAATAAAACTTTAGTTTTAGCCATTTTAACTTATAAAAATTATATTTCCTACTTCAGAAAATATTCATTTGGATATCATTTAACTTATGATTTAATAAAAGAAAATTTTATGAATAAATATCCAATTTAAACAATAATTCACTTATTAAGTCAAAAGTACACTATTTTCTTAATTTTTATTTACAATTAACTTAATACTTTATTTAAAATACCTATTCCATAAATAAAACTAAAATTTCATTTATTTACTTAACTTAAAATTTCCTTTTAAAAACCTAATTTCCAATTTTTAAGTTAAGTCATATTTAAAAAAAATACATTTCCATTTATAACATAATTATTCATTTTTCCAAACATATCCACTTCATAAATAAAATATTTTATCACAGTTAATATATAATCAAATTTTCTTTATAAATCTATTCACTTAGATATCAAATTACTATGATTTCAAATTAAATAAATTTTATTTCAAAAGTCTAATCAAAACTACATTTCATTTTATCAATTCAAAATACATTATTTATTATACAAACCATATTCATTTCAAAACTAAAAATTGATTGAAATTACCAAGTTATATTTTAAAATTCCATATTAATCAACATTTATTATTAAGTTATTTATCACATATAAAGATCTTTAAATTACCATTTAAAACCAAATAAAGATTTTTAAATTACAATTTAAAGCAATTATCAACTTATAAATTCTTAACTTATTGAAAGCCAATACCTCTTTATATTTTAAATCATCAAATCAAATTTTTAAGTTAAAATTTCATATTTTCTAAATATTCAAAATACTTAATAATTTTTTTAGTAAAATATAATTTTAAACATATTAACCATGGGCCTGCGTAATATTTTCCAACCTAGGTCAAGTGATACGGATATGTATCGCTTCAATCCGTAATTTAGAAAGAAAATCCAGGTTCTATCATCTCAAACCCACAATCCTAAGTGAATCAAATGCAATAAAAATCATTCGAGCTTATCATTTCAGCTCATAATGATTTTTCCTTATTCTAAAGTCCGTTCGGTTATGTATCATTTCAACCTATAGTGACAGGGAACTTGCAGTGTGAGATACAGTAAATGAAACGAACAGTATAGCACATATTATCATGTCAGATGATGTTACATGTATATAGTCAGGTTAAAACATCATATAATCATATCACAGATATATATGAACTAATTAACATAGCATATCAATTTTATACATTCACTTGTCATCATTTCACAATTTTACAAGTATGTAATTTCTAGAGTGAATAACTCACCTTCTTAAAGCTAGAGAACAAATTCAAAACACAATCCAAACTCCGCAGCACGAAATTGCACGACAAAGCATGATTCAAACTTGACTAGATGAAGAGTCAAAATCTAATTCTTGTACATAAAAAAATACACAAACATAAGTGTATGATTCAATATAAAAGAATAAAAATCAAAACAATGGAAAATATATGAATCTAATGATATAGACTTGCCTTAACCCATCAAGTGGGCTAGGCCACCAAAAGTAGGCTCGGCCACCTCCATATATTCTCGGGCATGATGAGTCTGAAGCAACTAGGCTCGGATATGGTAGATAAAAGTGTGACTATGGACTGAAATGAAGGGTATGTGAAGGGATTGGAAAGTTAAAAGTCAAGTGAAGGCAAAAAGTCAAGGGGATGCAACCACTTTGGGTTTGGCCATGGCTATCATGGCTTGGCCTAGGTTTATGGCTTGGTTCAGGTGGTCATAAGGCACGGCTAGGCAGGGTTTGGTCAAAGCAAAGCAAGTAGGTGGTATTTGTATGGAGCGGCTGAGGCTAATAGGGGAGGAGGTGATGGAATATAGGCTCGGCTAGGCTTTAGATCAAGATTTGGTAAGGTATTAGATCAAGGGGTCACGGCCATGGCTAGGGATGGTAATGGATTTTCATCTTGGTGGTCGGCTAAAGCATGGTGAAGGTGGAGGCCGAGCATAGCTTGAGGCAAACAAAGAAAGGAGGAAAAGAAAATGGAAAAAGGGGGAAGGAGAAGCCATGAAACTAGAGCTTGTATTTTTTTTCACGCAAATGATAAAATGAGGAGATGAGAAACTTTTGTATGTGATTTACAAAAGTAGGAGGCGGCTAGGGTTAGAGGAAAAGCATGGCTAGAGATGTAAAGGAATGAACAGCTAAAGAAGGTGGAAGGCTAGGGGAAAGGAAAAGGCACAAATAAAGGAAGAGAAACCGAAGTCTTTTGAAATTTCCAAAGCTACTATTGAAAATAAAACCAATCAAAAATCAAATAAATATAATCAAACTTTATACAAATAAAATAGAAATAAAAATTAGAGAAATAAACATAGAAAAAATAGAAAATAAAATGTAGAAAATCATTGCGTGGAAAAGGTTGTATTTATCAAATTATAAAAGTATAAAACAGAATTTGACGAAACGAAAAACAGTGCGAATATCAGAATTATATTTTGCTTCAAAGAAAAAGATTGAAATTTAAAAGTTCAAATTTAAACTGAAAGTCAAATTTTGACCAAAATATAAAATTTTCAGGAAATGCTTATTTTATTGAATTTTGAAAATAAATAACAAACAAAATCCAAAGTTACAATGGAAAATTCTAGAAATTCAATTTTTAATGATTTAAAAATCAAAGTTTTCAAATAAGAATTTAATTAAAATATTTCAAAATTATCGGTTGTTAGTGTATAATTTAGGGTATTCTTAAACTAAAGTAGAGTTTGGAATCCATATCTGTTGGTCGAGATGAATAAAGTGATGAAATTGATGAAAGTACAATGGATTGGAGATCCGAATGATTGTACCTGGGAAGCTCTAGATGGTGGTAGAAAAGCCTATCCGAATTTGTGTTAGGCTAGTTAGTAATGTTTGTTTGAATGAACTGTTTGTTGGTTGTTAGTATATGTCTGATACGTATGCTTGATTGTTTCAATATAAAGTTTGGAATCATCTTTTACTTTCAAATTTGGAGGACGAAATTTTCTTAAGGGGGGAATTTGTAACGATCCCGTTATTAAGACAAATTTAATTTAGTAATTAATATAATTTTCAGAATTTATTTGTGAATTAATTTGATATTTTTCCAAAAACAAATAGGATATGTGTTGTTTATATATATATAAATAGATTATAAATAGAATTTGAATTTGAAATTCAAAAAAAAAATTAAATAAAAATTGGAAATTTTTAACTCTGTATTTAAAAAAACTAATATATATATATATATATATATATATATATATATATATATATATATATTATGATTCGGAAGTTATGTTTTGAATCAAAAATATAATAATTTTCAAAAGAGTTAAATTCTATATTTTTAAAAACTTATATATGTGTGTTTATTTATTAATGCATGATTATATTTTTAAAATAATTTTCTTTAAAGGTAATATAAATATTTTAATTAAATAACAGAAAATGAATTAATAAAAATATTAAAAACATTTATACATGTAAATTAACATGTGTAACATTTGTAACATGGAATTAAACAAGTGAAAAAGATTTATACCATGCATTAAACATTTGTATGATAAGGATAGCATGCATAAATACAAGTGTCCATTTTTAGTTTTAAATTTTTATTTTAAAAATAATACGAAAACATTGTATATATACACATCTGTATCCCTTTTTTCTCACTTTTCTTTCACATATTCAAAGCTAAAACCTGAAAGAAAACAAACCTGAGAAATAAAACTATTGCAAACCATTTTTACAAATCTTAAACCAGAAAGATTAAAAGAAACAACCTCCTCAATTTTAAACCTTAAAACAAGCAAGATCAAAATTAAATTAAAACCAAAACCTGTTTCAAGTCTTCAACAAACCTGAAGAAAAGTTTAACTCAATTTAGACAAGCAATTCAAAGATCAAGATCAAGCAAAGGTTCGAATTCAAAAAAAGTAAATCAAGCAAAGATTATCTCAAATTTAACTATCAGTTTAGATCTAACATCAAGTTCCAGTTGCAAAAGCATTTGCAAGCTCTGCTCTGTGTACCATATATTCGTGAGTAAACTACTTTAGTCTGATCTATAACTTGATATTCTTGATTAATACTTAAAGTAAAGTGGTGAAAAATGTTTGCATGAATAAAATTACATGTTGTATGTATAAAGATGTGATAAATGTCTGTGCATGTCTATATATGTATATATACATATACCTCTGTTACATTACAGGTTCAAATCCACTAAATAATTCCATTTCTCTTCATACAATCGATGTTCGGCTTTGATCTCAAAATGAAAATTGATTGTAAGACTATAACATCATTTTTTAAAATGATTTCAAGAATTTATATTAATAAATTATTTCAAAAATAGGAATTTATAGTAAAAATCATTTCTAGACAAAAATTCAATTATTTCAATTTGAAGTTTGGATTGCATGTCTGGGCTCGAACTTGGAAAACATGATTTTTGATGAAGATTTCATAATTTTTAATATTAGGCTTGATGAATTTTTGAGTTGAACAGATAATGGGTTTTCGTCGACTCATGATGATCGGTGGAGGTAGGGTTGCTATGATCAAGACTGGAGGTGGCTGGAGGCCAGGAGATCCATGGAAAAATGGTAGGGGATTTTATAGATGACCGTGGTGGTCGTACTGCGTTGAATTAGGGTTTAGCAAGTTGTTTGGGTCGTCGTTGTTTCTTGAACTCGTGTGGCAATGAGGGGGCATCAGAATCAATCGGACCAGGGGGATTAGGAGCGTCGTGTCATGGCGCAGCTCTGGATGAGGTTGCATGGTCTCAGGTGGTCGGGATCACCGACGCGTGGTGGTTTTCGTCGACCAGATTGGGCTCCAGTGTACATTGACTTGCTCGATTTCGATTTCCTACATGTATCGATGATCTGGATGTTCGTGATGACTGAGGTTGTGGTCGCCGACGTGTTGATGGCCGCAGCAAGGGTCAGTGTTGATCAGAACGGCGTGCACGTGGACGTGTGCACGTTTGTTATCTGGGCTGTTTTTGGATTTGGGAAAGACGAGGGTTTTCTCGGGATTGGCTCGAAGTTGATGGTGGTTTGCCTTGAGGAGATAGCGGGTTTGGCTCGTGAGTATTTTTAGCTTTACAACAGTTTTTAAATTTTAAAACAAAATAAAGTTTATAAAGAAAGAAGGGAAGTGGCTCGGGTATGAACTCGGGAATTTGGCATGTTGGCTCGAGTGATTTCTCGGGGGTTTTTGTTGGGTGGCTCGGGTTTTTGTAATGATATAACAAGTTTTCAAGCAAGTTTTAAATCAAGGTTTTAAAGTTATTTAAAATGATTTAGTTTTCAAGAAAATGATACCAAGTTTTAAAGTTTGTAAAAAAATGAATAAGGTTTCAAAGAAATATTTTCCAAATTCCAAAGTAAATTATTAAACAAGATTTTAAACGAGTTTCAGAGTTTAAATGTTTAAGTTAAATGTTTTTAAAGATAAATGGTTTTGCTTTATTTAATTATATATTAGGTTAATTATGTAATTAATTCCTAAAATATTTTTAAATGAGATTTAGTGATGAAATTAATATAAGTAATTAAAGGGTAGTTAATTACTTAATGTGATTAACTAAAGGTTAATTAATATAAGTAATTTAAGGATAGTTAATTACTTAATGTGATTAATTAATGTGATTAATTAATGAATAATTACTTAATGTAATTAATTAATAATTAATGGATAAATAAATTAAGTAATTAAAAGATAGTTACTTAAAGGTTAATTACTTAACGTAAGTAATTAAAAGATAATTAGTAATTATACGTTAAGTCTTGGGTATTTTGAATTTAATATTATTTTATTCAAAATGGTGAAAGAATTTCAAAGTTGAATTTTGAATCCAAAATGTTTTTGGAAGTGAAATTAGGTTAATTATGAAAAACTTTGAAAAGGAAGTTTTGAAATAAAAATTATTTTGAACATAATATGGCTTGTTAAAGTTTTGAAATTTAAATTATTTTGGGAACTATGGTTTAGAAAGGGTTATGCAAGTTATATGATATATATATGGATTTTAAACAATTTTAAAAGAATTTTTTCTAGAAATTTAAATTTAACTCAAATAGAACTTACCGAGGGTGCGGCAGTTCGCTGATTTTCCAATTTATACTTTAAAAGGCTTTAACTAGAGTAAAATTTAATCGGACTTTCCTGAAATGAAAAACCCTTTGTTTTCAATTGATAATCATATAAAGAAAGAATTTCCAGTTTTTGTTGAAAGGATTTCGAGTTATGGGTAAATAAAATTTGAAATGGAAATAGTTTTGAAAGCTATGAATGAATCTTTGTTAAAGATTTGGTAGACCTCCTTTTAAATTGAAGAGGATTTTAAAGGTGGATCTTTTGTTTAAAAGATTAAAAATGGAAATTTGTTTAAACCATTCAAAAGGAAAGGTTTTGGAAAATAAGGGCTAAATGGTTGTGACTTAACCAAGACCCGAATATATCCATATGTTTTTAAAAATAAGCGCTCATTATTCGGTTAAGCCGGGGGAGGACATTAAGTCATAATACCCATTTCGAATAATGATACGACGAAATGGGATTGCATTTGAAGATTGTGGTTGAAGACCGGGTATTTTCGAAAGCGAAAGGATTACCCGTTGATTCTCTTTGCACCGAGTGTCCCCGGTATAGAGATTAGCCTATGTGTTGGGGAGTCCGGATGTGATTAAGGAATATTCGTATTTGCAAGGGATTTTTCCTTAATTGGATGAAATGCCTTCAGTTCCATTCAGACCCAGGATGGACTTGTATGGACATATGTCTGACGTTACACTTTGAGATATAAAGCTGGTTTCTATCAAATACATTTCTGTTTAGTGGCGGAGAATTTATTCTCTTAGCTTAACACCCTTCTCTGAGACGTACGACCACAGAGGTTATGTAGTTGATGGTTACTAGTGATATATTCCTAATTTGGTAATGTGGCATGCTAAGTGCTGATCATTGGTTGATCGAAGCATGGCTTTTGTGAAAAGCGTAGCTTTATGGGATGAGACTTCATCGAACCTCACACCTCGAAAATGGTCGAAACATGAAGGATGCAGCAAGGTTACGGGGGTCGCGCCCCTTTAGGTATGTGCATTTCCTTCTGGATAAAAAGTCGTATCATGGTATGGAGCCCAGATATTTTACTTATGTGGTTGTTGGAATTTGTTGGAATCCCGAGATAAAGGTCGGTTAGGACTGAGGAATGGCATACTCGTGACAGTTAGTTACCTAGTTACAGAGGTAACCCGACATTGTGTTGGCAGAGATCCGGTTAGGTTCTCGGGGCGTCCCCCAGGGGTGTACCCATTCGGAAAGGAAGTTCCTTAGCCTTGACCATTTGTTGGAAATCCAAATAAACAATACGAGCCCTTTACGATTTCAGTTGTACAACTTGCCATCTAACATAGTAGATACAGTAAGCATACTATAATGGTATGTATGCTGGCTAAGATTAATATTATACTTTATAAATGTCATCCACACTATGCACTAATAATAATATCAAAAGGATTGTAACAACCCGCATATTTATTGATTGTATATTTAAATATTTTATTTAAATATTTCATCGTTCGTCGGATTTTAGTCTGAAAAGCTACTTCTTGCAAACAGTCGAATTGGGACTTGAGACCCCTCCCATTGAGTTCAAAATGCCATTTGCAACCTTTTTGAGTATAAACATTGATATGTTTGGAGCTAGCTAAAAATTTGACCTTTTCACTTTGGGTTTGGGTTTGGGTTCAGCCCACTAGCCAACTTAATACCCAAATCTGAACCACTTCTCCCCATTCACTCTCACTTCCTCCTCTTTTCAGTTCTAAAGCAAAAATGGTGGATGAGAATGGGAAATAGAAATCCAAAATCCTAGTTCATTTGCAAAATCCAAGATCTTACACCAAATTCTAAGAGAACCCACTGGTAAGCATCCTCTTCATCTTCTCCGACTCTTTCTCCATTCCATTTCAGAAATTTCTAAACCTAAAATAGGAAATATTTTACTTGTAAGCTTAGATTGAAGCTTCTTGAGTTGTTATTGAAGAGGAATTGATCTTAGCTTTTTTTAAAAGCTTCTCCTTCGTTGATTTGGGTTCAAAGGTGAGATTTTTATCTCACATCTATGACTATAATTATCTTTGGTTGTTAGGTATGAATTCCTAACACCTCTTCATGTGAATTTGCTCTTGATTTGGATTGGTTTTGTGAATATTTCAATTTTTGGGTTTTTAAGTCAAATTTGTGTGAAAATCCTTTTATGGATGTTTGATCATGCTTTTGATGATGCATCAAGGAGCATATAGGCCCGAGTTGCCGATTGGCATAAACCCGTAGAGCTAATGTTCGTCCGGTTGAATTTTGGAAGAGTTTACTCTTCATTTGGATAGGCTGAAAAACAGCCCAGGCATGATTCAGTCGACTGAAATCTCTGTTCAGTCGACTAAATCTGAAACCCGAAATTTTCCAGGTAGGGTTTAGTCGAATGAAAATCTCTGTTCAGTCGACTGAACCTGGAAACAAAAAGTTTCCAGGCAGGGTTTAGTCGACTGAAATCTCTGTTCAGTCGACTGAACCTGGAAACAGAAAGTTTCCAAGCAGAATTCAGTCAACTGAAAACCTCTGTTCAGTCAACTAAAATCTCTGTTTAGTCAACTCAAAATCTCTGTTAGTCAACTGAATTTGCTATTTCAGCCCATTTGCCTTTTTGGATTGAATTTCCAATTTGAATCGATTCGTGATGATCCTATTTGTTGTTATCGTTTATTATGACTTTGATGACTCCTTTTTAGGGATTTTTTTAATATCTATTTCGATGGATTCTTTATCGGTTTCTTTGTATTTTATTCACGTCTTCGAAAGTGAATTTTTATGATTGATTGTTTCTACAATCACTTCTATGATTTGTCACTTTAAAATATAAAGGTTTTCTATACTAGTAGTAAATATCAAAACTCTTTCTTCAAATGATTTCAACACTATTTTACAACAAAGCTCGTTTTCTCAAACCGATTTCCAATCTATTAGTATATACAAACCTTTACCTCACTCGTATGAGAAATCTAATTAAACGACTTAGTAAAACAAGTGGTATGAAACGCTTGCGTTTACTTCGTTGGTTAATTCTTGGACTTGTTCGATTGAATCTCTTGTGACAATTTTCTAGTGGAGATCTACAATTTGTTCGCAAATATTTAAGTTAAGCTAGTGGTTATGGGACATGATGCTAAACTCATATATTTACTAGATTATTGTAATTGACACTTCTTTATGATCGATGATGATCATTTTATAGTTTAGACTAGCAATGTGCTATGTCTCTTTGTCCATGTGGAGGACTGTACCTCATTCTATTGAGCTTCGTCTCATTTCTTTATGGGCTAGCGACCCATGTACTATTAATATGTTTCGATTCATTGGATGTACCATTTGTACTACATCAATGTCTTTGCTTTTTATTCATTGGATGTACCGTTTGTACTACATCAATGTCTTTGCTTTTTGATTCATTGGATGTACCGTTTGTACTACATCAATGTCTTTTCTTTTGATTCATTGGATGTACCATTTGTACTACATCAACGTCTTTGCTTTTTGGATTCATTGGATGTACCGTTTGTACTACATCAATGTCTTTGCTTTTGATTCATTGGATGTACCGTTTGTACTACATGAACGTCTTTGCTTTTTGGATTCATTGGATGTACCATTTGTACTACATCAATCTCTTTGCTTTTGATTCATTGGATGTACCAATTGTACTACATCAATGTCTTTGCTTTTTGATTCATTGGATGTACCGTTTGTACTACATCAATGTCTTTGCTTTTGATTCATTGGATGTACCGTTTGTACTACATCAATGTCTTTTCTTTTTGGACTCATTGGATGTACCGTTTGTACTACATCAATGTCTTTGCTTTTTGGACTCATTGGATGTACCGTTTGTACTACATCAATGTCTTTGCTTTTGATTCATTGGATGTACCGTTTGTACTACATCAATGTCTTTGCTTTTTGATTCACTGGATGTACCGTTTGTACTACATCAATGTCTTTGCTTTTTGATTCACTGGATGTACCGTTTGTAATACATCAATGTCTTTGCTTTTTGATTCATTGGATGTACCGTTTGCACTACATCAATGTCTTTGCTTTTGGATTCATTGGATGTACCGTTTGTACTACATCAATGTCTTTGCTTTTGATTCATTGGATGTACCATTTGTACTACATCAACACCTTTGCTTTTTTGATTCATTGGATGTACCGTTTGGACTACATAAATGTCTTTGCTTTTTGATTCATTGGATGCACCGTTTGCACTACATCAATGTCTTGGTTTTTTGGATTCATTGGATGTACCGTTTGCACTACATCAATGTCTTTGTTTTTTGGATTCATTGGATGTACCGTTTGCACTACATCAATGTCTTAGCCAACCTTTTCTTGTGATTTTTGGATTTCTATATGATGATTTCTGGAATTTATGTTTCACCACCTTTTTCAGTTGGCGTTGATATGTATGTCATTTATTGTTGGGATTTTGTATGACTTTCGTGGTTCTCGAATGTATACTTGTCATAGTATGACATTTTTGGTTATCATACGTCTTTTTATTATATCTCTTATTATATCTCATTTTATCTGATAATTATAACTAGACTGAACCATTTATTATTTTCTTATTAAATAATACTCGGGTCAGACTGAGATATTACAGGTGCTTCCTCATGACTTCCTATCTAGAACCATCTTCTGACTTTTGCTTAACTACTTTAGTCTAGTAGTTTTTGTTGTATGCATTAGAGAAATAGACTCCTTGATGTATACATATTCTTTTGTCTAGCACTTGTATCTATTCTTTTGTGATGTTGTGGATCTTATTTGACCACTACTCTGATATACACTTTTATGTGTAATATTCATATCTATTTGGGCCTTTGTGATATAAATTGTCTGTGACTGATTTATGTTATGTTTATTTCTATATTTGTTTTCGAAGATTATATATAGCTACTGTGTAGTAGCTTTGAGTTTGTGTCGGTATGTCGGATTTCCTCTTGAGATGAAGTCCATGTTATATTTTATCTGGCATATCGGTGCTCGCACAAAGCAATTACACGGATGGTCGCTCCTCAACAGCCTTGTTCTCCGTGCTAGTTGACAGCATTACACCGTAGTGTTCTTCGCTAGCGTGGGTATAGAGGTGGGGCGTCACAGCTTGGTATCAGAGCCAAACTTCAGAACAATATAGAATAATTTACAAGGATCATCGTCCTAAGTCCATCTTAGGAGTCGTGCCTTAGGATTTAATTTGAGTCTTCGTACCGATTCATCCTATTATCTTTATGATTCCTTGTTTTATCTATCAAGATTGCTTGATATCCATTTTTTGAATAACCTTTTTTCTTCTTCTTTCTTTCTTTCTTAAAGAAGAGAAATGGTTAGACCTGGCCGTCCCAGCGTCGGTCAATCTAGTGCTACTCCCCAAGATGGATTTTTTATGTCCGCTTAGCAGCTTTTGGATCTCGTGAAGAATGCTCAAGCTGCCGGACCCAATCCAAAGCCTACTCATCCTAGATCCGGTTTTGCACGCTTGTGTAGAGACTATACCGATTTGGGTGGAAGGCCATTCAAGGGATTCGAGAGTGTTATAGAAATTCAAGCTTGGCTCAGATCATGCGATCGCATCTTTTCTCGCATGAACCTTATTGATTTACATCGAGTCCAAGTGGCTTATAGCATGCTCAAAGAAAGAGCGTTAGATTGGTATGAGCTCTTGACTTCGGAGATTATCGAAGCGGATCTTACTTGGGAGCAATTCCGGGAAAGATTTGAATCAAAGTTTGTGCCGGATGCTGAAAAAGTAACTTTGGCCCGGCGTTTTATTGACCTTGTTCAAGGTGAATCTTCTGTGACGGATTACGTCGCATCTTTCGAATCTCTTTCTAAATACGGGGTTGAGTACATTAATACCCCATTGAAGAAAAATCAGAGATTTGTTTATGGCTTGAATAAGAATCTTAAGAAGCCATTACTCCTGAAACTAGAGGTTTCATTTGATCAGCTTATTGATATCGCTCTTCGTCTTGAAGAGGCCGATAAAGAGAGTAATGCTGAAGTTGTGGTTGCCAAACAGAACGTCAATGACAACTTGAAGAGGCCTATCAAATTCAAAGGCCCCAATTCTAATAAGAAAGGGAAGCAACAAACTCTGGTAGCAAAGACTCCTATCTCTAGTCGTGGACGATGCTATAATTGTGGCTCCACAGACCACCATGCAAGGGAGTGCCCAAAACCCCTCTTTGTCGTTATTGCAAAGGTTCGGGTCATCTTTTATCTTCGTGTCCTAAGCTTCCAAGCAAGAGAGAAGGAAAGCTGCAAGCCCCTGGCAACTCTTCTCTTGGTCAAGGTATTTCTCATTCAGTCCTTGATTTCATTTGTTTTGTGATTATCCTTTTCAAGTTCTTGTTGATATAATCATCTCGTTATTTTATATCAAGAGAACTTGTGATTCTTTTTCTTTAAACATTTATGGGCTTGATGACTTCTTTGAGGATTGCGAATCCGGATTAGTGGATCCACAACACTCAATTTGCTTTCTATTGATGTCAAAATTATTTTATGTGATTTTTCTCTCCGAGCCGATTTTTACTTACGCTTCTGAATTGACTTTTGTGAAGATTGGCTTAATTATTATGAAGCCATATCCTTTGTCCCGTGTGGACTGTTCATCTTCGACATTTTCAATCTGTTAAGCAGATTTCTATTTTTCTTTGTGATTTTGATTCCAATTTGATGGCATCATTTTATTCTTTAAGCCTTCATGATAAGGAAAGTGTTGTTTGTCTTATCTAAATAGTTTGTGAAACTTTCCGGTATTTTTGAGTTTGTCTTAGGATTATCACCTAAGCAATCTTTTGAGTGGTGTTAAGGTCTTTTTAGCTCGACCTTGCCATTGATTTTTTTATTTGCTACGAGTTGCGGAAGTTAGCATTCCATTTACCGCATTCCGCACTCATTATGATTCTTATGAATGACTTATTATATCATTCAGTTTTTTCCATCTTATTTCATCCATTTTATCAATCGAGTATTTTACAAATATCTCGATGACTCCATTCTAGTATTTATTGATTTTGGATGAAAATAGAAATTTCAAATTTTGCAAATGTTTTTCATGAAATTTATTTATAAGTACAAATTGGATTTTGATCTTAAACGAGCATAGAATATTATCAAAACTTTCAAGAAACATGTTTATCATATAGAAGATAGTTTTGTGATTGTATTGCCCATTTAGTGTTTTAAGAATTTTGATCGATGCGCTTGATCAACGTTATCGATGAGAATCTCCTAAACGCTTTGATGAGACAATCAGAAACGATATATTGACTTGTAAAATGTAAATTTTTCTAGAAAGATTTTTACATTAAGATAATTGTAATTTTGAAAGTTTTAGCTTTTCGGGAAAGAAGATTATTTAAAATAACTCTTTTTCAATACTCTTATTCTTGTGATTCCCGAGGGGAACCAAGACTTTATCTTTTGTACCGATGCTTATCGTATTGGTTTGAATGTCGTTCTCTTGCAAGGGAGAACGTGCTATCATTTATGTTTCTAAATCATTAAAGCCTATCGAGACTAAATATGTCATTCATGATCTAGTGCTCGCGGCTATTGATTTCACTTTTATAATCTGGCATTATTATTTTTGGATGAGAAATTTTTTCTCTACCCCGATCATAAATCTTTGGAATATTTATTTTCTCATAAGGGACTTAATGTTGGCTAGAGTTCCTTGCATCTTATGATATTAATATTCTTTGTATACTCCCGGAGGGGAAATCATGTTGCCAATGCCCTTATTCCTAGGCAACAAGTGGTTGTCTTTTTGATGATGTCCGAATGGAATGATCTTTTACCAAGTTCATCGGACATTTCGATGTACCTCGTTATATTGAGCTTCGTCTCATTTCTTTTATGGGCTTGCGTCCGATGTTCTTTTATGGTGTTTGGTTCATCTGGCGCACCGTCATTGTACTACGTCGTTGTTCCAAATTATTCGAGTTTCTAGTTTCTCGGGCGTACTGTTATTATTCTACGTCGTTGCACCGGCTCAATTTTCTGTTATTCATGACGTTTTCTCACGTCTTTCTACTACGGAAATGCCTTAGGGATTCCGATTTTTATTCTTGAGGCCGGTATTGTTAAAGGAAGTGAAGTTTTACCAGATTTGACTTAGGAGTTATATTCTATTCGCATCATTGCTTCGAAGGTTGAGTGCCTTCGAAATAAAGATGTTCTTTTTGTGAGAGTTCAATGGTTCTCAAATCCTAAGAATTGCTCTTGGGAATCCAGAATTCACCGTGCGAACCCGTTCAGGCTTACTCTTTCATGCTCCTTATGGTGAACTTCCTATTTCAAATTTTCTTTTTTGTTGATATGCTTCCATGGTTGTTACTCTTTATTTTCTTTTTAAGTATTGCGAGGACGCAATAGCTTTAAGGAGGGGAGTCTGTAACAACCCGCATATTTATCGATTGTATATTTAAATATTTTATTTAAATATTTCATCATTCGTCGGATTTTAGTCCGAAAAGCTACTTCTTGCAAACTGTCGAATTGGGACTCGAGACCCCTCCCATTGAGTTCAAAATGCCGTTTTCAACCTTTTTGAGTATAAACATTGATATGTTTGGAGCTAGCTAAAAATTTGACCTTTTCACTTTAGGTTTGGGTTTGGGTACAGCCCACTAGCCAACTTAATACCCAAATCTGAGCCACTTCTCCCCATTCACTCTCACTTCCTCCTCTTTTCAGTTCTAAAGCAAAAATGGTGGAAGATAATGGGAAATAGAAATCTAAAACCCTGGTTCATTTGCAAAATCCAAGATCAAGCTCCAAATTCTAAGAGAACCCACTGGTAAGCATCCTCTTCATCTTCTCCGACTCTTTCTCCATTCCATTTCAGAAATTCCTAAACCTAACATAGGAAATATTTTACTTGTAAGCTTAGATTGAAGCTTCTTGAGTTGTTATTGAAGAGGAATTGATCTTAGCTTTTTTTAAAAGCTTCTCCTTCGTTGATTTGGGTTCAAAGGTGAGATTTTTATCTCACATCTATGACTATAATTATCTTTGGTTGTTAGGTATGAATTCCTAACACCTCTTCATGTGAATTTGCTCTTAATTTGGATTAGTTTTGTGAATATTTCAATTTTTGGGTTTTTAAGTCAAATTTGTGTGAAAATCCTTTTATGGATGTTTGATCATGCTTTTGATGTGCATCGAGGAGCATATAGGGCCGGGTTGCCAATCGCCATAAACTCTTAGAGCCAATGTTCGTCCGGTTGCATTTTGGAAGAGTTTGCTCTTCATTTGGATAGGCCGAAAAAAAGCTCAGGCATGATTCAGTCGACTGAAATCTCTGTTCAGTCGACTGAATCTGAAACCGAAAAGTTTCCAGGCAGGGTTTAGTCGACTAAAAATCTCTGTTCAGTCGACTGAACCTGGAAACAGAAAGTTTCCAGGCAGGGCTTAGTCGACTGAAATCTCAGTTCAGTCGACTGAACCTGAAAACAGAAAGTTTCTAGGCAGAATTCAGTCAACTGAAAACCTCTGTTCAGTCAACTGAAATCTCTGTTTAGTCAACTGAATTTGCTATTTCAGCCCACTTTGCCTTTTTGGATTGAATTTCAAATTTGAATCGATTCGTGATGATCCTATTTGTTGTTATCATTTATTATGACTTTGATGACTCCTTTTTAGGGATTTTTTTAATATCTATTTCGATGGATTCTTTATTGGTTTCTTTGGATTTTATTCACGTCTTCGAATGTGAATTTTTATGATTGATTGTTTCTACAATCACTTCTATGATTTGTCACTTTGAAATATAAAGGTTTTCTATACTAGTAGTAAATATCAAAAATCTTTCTTCAAATGATTTCAACACTATTTTATAACAAAGCTCGTTTTCTCAAACGGATTTCCAATCTATTAGTATATACAAACCTTTAACTCACTCGTATGAGAAATATAATTAAACGACTTAGTAAAACAAGTGGTATGAAATGCTTGCATTTACTTCGTTGGTTAATTCTTGGACTTGTTCGATTGAATCTCTTGTGACAATTTTCTAGTGGAGATCTACAATTTGTTCGCAAATATTTAAGTTAAGCTACTGGTTATGGGACATGATGCTAAACTCATATATTTACTAGCTTATTGTAATTGACACTTCTTGATGATCGATGATGATCATTTTATAGTTTAGACTAGCAATGTGCGATGTCTCTTTGTCCACATGGAGGACTGTACCTCATTCTATTGAGCTTCGTCTCATTTCTTTGTGGACTAGCGACCCATGTACTTTTAATATGTTTCGATTCATTGGATGTACCGTTTGTACTACATCAATGTCTTTGCTTTTGATTCATTGGATGTACCGTTTGTATTACATCAACGTCTTTGCGTTTTGGATTCATTGGATGTACCGTTTGTACTACATCAATGTCTTTGCTTTTGATTCATTGGATGTACCATTTGTACTACATTAATTTCTTTGCTTTTTGGATTCATTGGATGTACCGTTTGTACTACATCAATGTCTCGCTTTTGATTCATTGGATGTACGTTTGTACTAAATCAATGTCTTTGCTTTTTGTTTCATTGGATGTACCGTTTGTACTACATCAATGTCTTTGCTTTTTGATTCACTGGATGTACCGTTTGTACTACATCAATGTCTTTTCTTTTTGATTCACTGGATGTACCATTTGTACTATATCAATGTCTTTGCTTTTTGATTCATTGGATGTACCATTTTACTACATCAATGTCTTTGCTTTTGATTCATTGGATGTACCATTTGTACTACATCAATATCTTTGCTTTTTGATTCATTGGATGTACCGTTTGCTTTACATCAATGTCTTTGCTTTTTGATTCATTGGATGTACCGTTTGCACTACATCAATATCTTTGCTTTTGGATTCATTGGATGTACCGTTTGTACTACATCAATGTCTTTGCTTTTGATTCATTGGATGTACCGTTTGTACTACATTACTGTCTTTGCTTTTTGGATTCATTGGATGTACCGTTTGGACTACATCAATGTCTTTGCTTTTTGATTCATTGGATGTACTGTTTGCACTACATCAATGTCTTCACTTTTTGGATTCATTAGATGTACCGTTTGCACTACATCAATGTCTTGGCCAACCTTTTCTTGTGATTTCTGGATTTCTATATGATGATTTCTGGAATTTATGTTTCACCACCTTTTTCAGTTGGCATTGATATGTATGTCATTTATTGTGGCTTGGTGAATTAAATAAAGAATATGATATTTTTTTTTGATGCTATGAGATTCTTGGGATTTTGTATAACTTTCGTGGTTCTCGAATGTATACTTGTCATAGTAAGACATTTTTGGTTATCATACGTCTTTTTATTATATCTCTTATTATATCTCATTTTATCTGATAATTATAACTAGACTGATCCATTTATTATTTTCTTGTTAAATAGTACTCGGGTCAGACTGAGATATTACAGGTGCTTCCTCATGACTTCCTATCTGGAACCATCTTATGACTTTTGCTTAATGTTTGCACAAAAAATGGAAAAACACCTCCAATTCGTATGAATTAGTTGGTTTTATGTTGTTCTTGTGATTTGGGTGATTTACGCAAATATATAAAAACGAGGGGCTAAACTGTAAAAGACACATATTTATAGTGGTTCGGCCAGAACGTGCCTACGTCCACTTTATATGTTATTCTCCTTTTCTATTCAAATTACAAGTACAAAGCTTTGATTACAAGTAACTGAAAGTTGTTTTAAAGTTCTATCCGTGCTTGAGCTCTCAAACTTGTCTGCCATTGTTGTACCTCTGCCCCTCTATTTATAGAGTGAGGATGAGGGTAGGGGTCCTGGATGTATATAGCTGCTGGTGGGCCTGGGCTGAAGCAATCTGGCCTGGCAAGGTTGGTCCGGTCGTGTCCTCCCTTGCTTCTGGTTCGGTAGTGAATGGCATGTGTGTTGGTCCGGTGGTGAGGGCATAGCTTGGACCGGTGATGAGTGGTTCAGGCCCTAGAGGTGAGGTGGTGTCTTGGTTCGGAGGTGGATGGTTCGATGGTGAGTGGACAGGTAATGCATGGAGATGGAGTTGGTTCGGCAGGGAGAGTGGGTTGGTTCGGCATGGAGGAGGACGTGGGTTGGTTTGGCTAGGTACCGAACCGGTGATGCTTCGGTCCGGTTGTGGATGGGTGAAGTTGGTTCGGTGGGTTGATGGCTCGGTAGTAGGCTGGTTCGGTGGATGAGGGGGAGCGTCTTTGGTTCGGCATGCATGAGAGGGAGTTGGCTCGGCCGAATCTCATCCAACACTTGCCCCCCAAAGTAGGGCAGGTGTATACGCATGGCATGATTTGTTTTAGCTAGGATATCTTCACTCGGCCATGCTTGCCGTTCCAACTGGTTCGGTCGTTCGTAATTGCCTATAAGTATGGGCTTCAGGCCTTCGTTCAACTTCCATCATACGAGATAGCCGAACCACATAAGTGCCGAATCACCTAGTGCCGAATCACCTAGTGCCGAATAATCCTAGTGCCGAATCATCTTAGTGTCGAATCAGATGCGTTTCTTTCGCCGAATGAGGTTTCTTCGTTTCATCGAATGAGAATAAAGAAACTCAGTACCGAATGAACTAAAAAAAACTTTTCAACGCCGAATGAGTTCAGGGACCTTATGTGCCGAATGATCCTGAAAACCTTTATCCTTTGAGTTTTGAATTCGAGTGAAGTTACAGACTATATACACTCGTTTGTTTATATCCTATGTTCTAACGATGTACTTTCTTGTGTTGCAGATAAATGTCTCACAAAGTTGAAACTCGATCAGAAAAGAGAAAATCTATGGACCGAAATGAGCCTCCCGTTGTGCCCCCTGCCCAGCCAGGACCAGCTTCACAGGGACCTGCCTCGAGGTCATTAGTGGACGGATATGGCCCCCAAGAGCTTCTGGACTCTCCTCCCGATTGCTTTCCGAGCTCCCTTAAAGAGGGGCAACTTGATGTCATCGCTCGCTCCTTTGGGATTGATAGAGCAAGCATGCTGTTGCCGGGAGATGGTGTGATGCCGTATGATCCTCCTGAAGGATATTTCGCCTATAGCCGATACCATTGCATGTGCGGGGCCATTCCTCCGATCAATGCCTGGATAGTTAGCTTCCTCACTTACTTGAAGGTGGCTCCATTCCAGCTTCAGCCCAACTCCTATGCTATCCTGGTGTGTTTGTTCATCATTTTCCAGAGGAAGTACGAGCGCCCCCTTCCAACCGGGAGATTCGCTACCTATATAATTTGAGAGGTTACAAGAAGGGGCCCCCATACACCAATTTGGAATCGGCCGTGTCCTTCAAGCCGGTCTTGGACTTATACTCGAAGTTCACCATGTTTAAGAAGGAAGGGTTCTTCGTCAAGGACGACTCTGTTTCTTTTCGCCTTTTCACTTCTGGCTGTAAGTTGAATTTCATTTGTAATTTCTCTATCCCGACTGCAATGCTTCTTCTTATATGCTTCTGTTTCTTGCTAGCTACAGGTGGCTTTGCGGTCGTGGAGAATGATCGCCTGGTACAGATGGCTGCGGAAATAGAGGCCATCTCAGGAAGGGATAGGTCAGCTTCTTACCTGATCAGGAATGCCACTCTCCTGGAGCATAACTTGATTTTGCCATGTCAATCTGTGGTTAAGCAGAGAGATACAGCCGAGGAGAGGGTTGCCAAAGCTAAAGGCGGGGCCATGGCGAAGAGTAGCAAGAGGAGACCCTTCTCGATACCTCCAGTCGTCGGGGGGAAGAAGCTTAAGAAATCTTATGGACCCTCTCCCAACACATGCCCAGATGTCCCGAAGGAGGAAAGTGGAGAGGAGGAAAGAGGCGAGGAGGAGAGCAGAGGTGGTGGAGAAGGTAACTGTGGTAACGGCGGCGAAGGGCAGAGTGGTAGTGGTGTTGGTGCCTTGACTTCTGGGCAAGCGGGTGAGATTCAAGAGTGGACGGATGATACCTTCCTTCAAGCCTTTGAGGGGTTGGAGGAAGGTCCGGCCTTGGCGGAGAAATCGAAGAAGTTGGATAAGGACGGGACTGGTGCCAGTCTATCTTCTGAGAGTATTTCAGCTAAGGCAACTCCAGCGGCTCAAGGTGAATTCTTAACTCATTTTTTAACTCCATATGTTTCTTGAATTATAGTCTCATGCATGCTTGTAACACTTGGTTTTTATTCCAGGATCGGTTGAGGCGGCCAAGACATCAGACATTCGACACCGCCTTGAGCAATTCAAACTCTTCAAGGCTTCTGCTAAACCGAATCCCTCGACTGATCGTTCCGGGAGCGTAGTCAATTATCGTTCTCTTCTCGGAGTTATCGAAGAGGATATTCAGAAGAGAAAGAGGAGGTGTTCCATGTTCGAACCTTCGCTTGGACCTCAGCCCCCAACCCAGCCTATTCATGACATCACGGAGGAAGATACCGAGTCCATACCATCTCCGCATCCATCAGAAAATCCTTTCGTTACTCACATTGATCGTCCCGGCTTGGCTCGTAACCCATTTGCGGGTCATCCAGATCTGGACCTGAGTTCTCATGATATTTCCTTTGATGAGGTTACCGGTGAGCACCTCCTATCCCGCAATCCTATGGTAAGGATACTTGATGAGGCTAAGGCTTTGGATCTCGACTTGTTGACTACTCGGATTGTGACTATGGGGGATGAGGCCAAGGCAAACATCGATCGAGTGGCTGAAGAGACCAAGAAGTTAATGGAGCATCACGCCCGACTGGTCAAGGCTGGAGAGGAAATCGGAAGTGCTAACATTCTGCCGCGGCTAATGGTTTCCAATCAGGCCAAACAGCTTGCCGATCAGGCCATTCAGATCTTCCAGCATGAGGCGGCCTCCAGACGGCTAAAGAAAACTATGGAGGAGGCTAGTAGAGCCGAGCTACGAAAAATGGAGGCCACCTGCAAGGAACGAATTGATATGGCCATTGCCATCGTGGATGAGGTTCGGAGAGCGGATCTTGAGCAGATAGAGGAGTTATCTGGGAAGACTGAGGCCGCAGAGCTTGCTCAAGGTAAGCTGAAGGAGGAGGTGGAGGCGATGCGGAAATCCCTCCAGGCCGACTGCTCGAGATACCGATTGGAGAGAGACGCTGCCGTTGCAAGACTGTCGGCTTCCGAGGCCCGGACGAGGGAGTTTGAGGAGAACGAGGGGATGATGGATGAGATGCTCCAGGACATGTACTTCCGTACTTGGAAGCAGGGAAACCTGTCCTGGATGGACGATTATCCCCGGGTTATGGCTAGGAT
The DNA here is from genome assembly GCA_030765085.1 of Allium cepa. NCBI lineage: Eukaryota > Viridiplantae > Streptophyta > Magnoliopsida > Asparagales > Amaryllidaceae > Allium > Allium cepa. The sequence continues at coordinate 548,133,812 of CM060934.1, read as the reverse complement.
ATATCTCCGGGCTTTGGAGGAAGCCAAGGCTGAAGCGGATAAAGAGGGCAGCGCGGCCTTCAGAATGGATGTGGTTACCGCACAGTTCACCAAGGAGGAGAGGGTGGCGGTGAAGGAGGGCATGCGGCTGCTTACCGTCGAGGAAGTGGGTGTGCAATTGGAGGATGATGATCAGGGAGCAGACGCTGGTAAGTCTTCCTTTTTTAATCTTTTCCCAACTTGATTGCTTATCGTTTGTCTAATAGATTCTTCTCCTGAATTGGACAGGTGGGACCTCTGGTCAGCATGCTGGGAGTACTGATCCTGCCGTCAAGTAGATCTTAGGGGGTTGTAAGGATAGAGATGAAGTTCTGATGCTGCCGACTATTTTGACTTGATCCGGGCAATTTTGGTTTTACTTGACATTCCTGTATACACTAGTTCTAAAACATTAATGTACTTTCAGGTTGTAATTATGTCATTGCAACGAACGACTTTATGTAATTTTATAACATAAACTGATTCTGCTATATTTGAATGCTTTTGTTATTCTGATGTGTTGCATAAGAAATATAGCTGTGTACGTGCTTCAATCGTGTTTGATGCTATGCTCGTGCTTAAAATGTAATTTCATATCTTGCAACGTTTGTGGGATGTGCGAATAAATTATGGTTACATATTTGTGTATAAGAGAAGAAAGTACCGCCCTTCAAGTTTTAGCTGTAGACGGTAGCTTTGAATGTCTTGTGTAACTGAGTATGGAATGCAGCTGCATGTCTTGTTATCCAGTTTGCGAGTCTCCTATTTGGTGTCCTGTACTTTAGGGACCATTATATAGGGTAGGAGAAAAGTTTTAAATGAAATGGAAATATAAGAAACAGTAAAACTTCCAATCACGGAAGGCCGTCGACATGCTTAAGTTCATGGCAAACGGGTTTTGTAGTCGCTTTCCCTAGCTGTGGTTCTTGGAGACATTTGTCACCCATCTTACGCCTCCGCGGGGAGTTTATCTTTTTTACCACAGCCGCACTTAAGACATATCGGAGCTGAGATCGCGCACAGTAACTACCCGAGCCATTATGGCCAGTAATCGTGGGTATTATTCGATTTACTGTGGCCGGCTAGCGTGGGTGCCGATCGTCAACCGTTAACCACCCCTGGCTGGCCACACCTTATGTTGGGGCTTAAAGTAGGTTCACAGTTGCCGTCGAGTCGAACGCCATAATGAGCTGCCATCGGCTATAGTTAGCCTTCTTGATGGCTTATAATCGGCTCATTACAGTTGGCTTTGAGGGCAGTCGCGAGCAATGAGTTAACCCGCAGCAGAGGGATGCTGGAGCAAAAGTGTCTCATTGGCGAGTGCATAGATTCGCATAGTACCTGTTGGGTCTTGTCCAGGTGAGGTTGTGCCGTGAAGTGTCCATACTGGAAATGTCGTTATACATGATTTTGTTCAACAAAAAAGGATAAAGCTTAACAAGCAGCCAAGATATAAAAGAACAAGTTAAAAAGAGACAAGATTTTTAAAGTGGTTCGGCACGAAAATGCCTACGTCCACTGATTCTCTTTGTTAATTCATTTCATATGGGCGGTACAAGTTAAGAAAAGTATCGACAGAGGTGTTGGATGTTCCATGCCCTCTGGAACACCTCTCCGTCCACTGTTGGCAAAATATAAGCTCCGTTGTGGAGATCTTTATAGGGTCCGCCCCAGATTGGATCTAGCGCTCCGGGGCGTGGGAAGATCCGCTTGAGGACAAGATCTCCTTCTTGTAAGCTGCGGTGCTTGACTTTGGAGTTGTATTGTGCTGCCACCTTTTGCTTGTGAGCTGCTGCTTTGAGTGCTGCATCGTTTCTTCTCTCCTCAATTAGATCTAAAGACACGTGGAGGAGTTCTTCGTTCTCTTCTGGGTTGTAGTGGATCCTACGGTGGGAAGGAACTACAGTTTTAACTGGGAGCATGGCCTCCGATCCGTATGCCAAAGAGAAAGGAGTATGCCCTGTTGATGTTCTGTAAGATGTGCGGTAGGCCCAAAGTGCCGTAGGAAGTTCATCCACCCAAGCGCCTTTTGAATTTTCAAGTTTCTTCTTGATTAGGGTTTTGAGGATTTTGTTGACAGCTTCGACTTGTCCGTTTGCCTGGGGATAAGCCACAGATGAGAAGCTTTTGTGAATTCCGTGCTCTTGGCACCAGTCGGTGAATTCCTCGCTGTCAAATTGAAGTCCATTGTCCGATATGATTTTGAGTGGAACCCCATACCTGCATAAAACATTTTTGATCAAGAAGTTAATAACTTTTGCCGAAGATATTTTATTTGGAGGTTCCGCTTCCACCCATTTGGTGAAATAGTCGACTGCCACTATGGCATATTTGGCTCCGCCTTGGCCCATTGGCAGTTCGCCAATCAAGTCAATTCCCCATGCTGCAAAGGGCCAAGGGCTGGGCATTTAAGTAATTTCATTTGTTGGTAGTCGAGGAATTTTAGCAAATTTCTGACATTTGTCACATCTTTTGATGAAGTCTAAGGCGTCTTTGTTTAGAGTAGGCCAGTAATAGCCGTATCGGAGTATTTTCTTTGCTAGAGTCTGCCCTCCGGTGTGATCTCTGCAACTTCCTTGATGGATGTTGGACAAGACTTCCCTGGCTTCCCTTCCAGCGATGCACCTTAATAAGGGACTAGAGAAGCCGCGCCGGTAGAGGATGCCTTCTTGTAATGTATAGCGGGAAGCTTTCCTTAAGATTTTCTTAGCTTCGTTATTCCCGTCGGGCAGTGTGCCACTTTGTAAGTACTTCCGGATGGGAGTCATCCAAGTTTCCTCTTCGATTGCAGCTATCATATTCATTGGCTCGTAACTCGGGGCCAGTTGCTTTGAGATGGTTATTGTTCGGGAAGTGGTGCCGTCCTTCATGCTAGCTTGCTTTGCCATTTCGTTGGCCTCCTGATTCTCTTCTCGAGGAATGTGCTTGATTACATAGTGATCCAATTGATTGAGCAGCAGCTTGGTCTTCTTTAGATATGATGTGAGTCGTTCTCCTCGAGTCTGGAATTCTCCCAGTATTTGATTTACAATAAGTTGAGAATCACTATGGAGACATAAAGAACCGACTCCGATCTCCACGGCAAGTTCTAATCCGGCTATCACTGCTTCGTATTCAGTGTCATTATTGGTGGCAGCGAATTCCAACCTTAGGGCGTAGTGCAGCTTCCTTCCCCTGGGGTGATTATCACAACACCTGCCCCCGAGCCTTGTTCATTTGATGCTCCATCTACGAAGAGATTCCACTTGATATCTTTTGCTATTTCAGATTCCTCCTTACCTTTGTTAGTAGTGAATTCGGCAATGAAATCGGCTATGACTTGCCCCTTGACAGCGGTGCGAGGATGGTAGGTGATATCACATTGACTCAGTTCAATGCACCACTTAAGTAGTCGCCCAGAAGTGTCGAGGCGATGGAGTACCTGCCTTAGCGGTTGATCGGTTAAAACTCTGATGGAATGAGATTGGAAATAGTGTCGCAGTTTCCATGACGTGATTAGCAAACAGTATGCTAGCTTTTCAAGCTTAGGGTATCTGGTTTCTGCCCCTGCAAATCTCTTGGTTACAAAGTATACGGACCGCTGTGCGCGGTTGTCTTCTCTCACCAAAGCGGCGCTTAAAGCATGGGACGATACAGCAAGGTATAGGTATAGTTCTTCACCTTCATTTGGAGTTGATAGTACTGGTGGTCTCTGAAGGTGTTCGATCAGGTTAAGGAAGGCTGTCGAGCATTCGTCGGTCCATTCGAACTTTCCTTTGTCTTTCTTTAGAGCTTCGAAGAAAGGGATGCATTTGTCGTTCGCTTTAGAGATGAACCTGCTTAGGGCGGCCACTTTCCCGTTTAGGCTTTGCATCTCTCTTCGAGTGGATGGTATCTTGATATCTTGCAAAGCCCGAACTTGTTCGGGGTTTGCTTCAATCCCCCTGGCATGGACGTTGAATACCAAGAACTTTCCCGACGATACTCCGAAGGATCACTTTAGAGGGTTTAGCTTCATTCCATATTGGCGAAGTACTTGAAACATCTCGTCCAGGTGGTTTATATGATCGTGGGCTTTCCTTGATTTTACCAACATGTCATCCACATAAACTTCCATAGTTCGTCCTATTAGTTCCGCAAACATCTTGTTGATGAGGCGCTGATAAGTAGCTCGGCATTTTTAAGTCCAAAAGGCATTACTCTGTAGCAGTACAATCCCCGATCAGTGATGAAACTAGTGTGGTCTTGGTCGGGGGCGTGCATAGGGATATGGTTATATCCAGAGTATGCGTCCATAAAGGATAAGAGTTCGTGTCCGGCTGTGCTGTCCACGAGCTGATCGATTCGAGGGAGTGGGAAGCAGTCCTTCGAGCAAGCATCATTTAAATTGGAGAAATCGATGCATGTTCGCCACTTCCCATTAGCCTTCTTTACCAGCACCGGGTTGGCGATCCATTCTGGGTAGATGGCTTGTCGCATGAAGTTATTGACAAGTAGGTTCTTTACTTCCTCCTCGAGGGCTGCTGATCGTTCTACTCCCATGCTTCTCTTTTTCTGCTTTACTGGCACCTTGGTGGGATCGATGTTCAGTATGTGGCATGCTACGTCTGGGGAGATTCCTGTCATGTCAGCGTGCGTCCATGCAAATACATCCATGTTGTGGCGAAGAAAATCAATGAGTTGATCCTTTAATTCTTCTTTTAGTTGAGATCCGATTTTCAATAGTCTACTTGAGTCATGTTTGTCTACAGCTACGAATTCCATAGCCTCTGCAGGCTCGGCGGTGGCCTCCTCCTAATTGTCCCTGGGGTCTAATTCATTGAAAGGATCACTTCTATATCAAAGAGGAGTGGCTTTCTTTAGTTGCTATGCTTCCAAGCTTTTCATGCAGAAAGTAGTCTCTGCATTTTCCCCTTTATCTTTTCTGCGGTTATTGCGAAGTTCAGTTACATAGCAGTCTCGAGCAACGTCTTAATCTCCCTCTACTTCTCCTATTCCGTTATCTGTTGGAAATTTCATCTTCAGGCACCATGGGGCTAGGACAATTTGGAAGTCAGACAAGGCTGGTCTTCCCAAAAAGGCGTTGTAGGTCGAGTGGTTCTCTATTAGTACAAATGTTTGTTTTCGCAAAACGGAGCGGGGATGACTTCCTATTTCAACAAAGAGGTCCAGTTGCCCGAAGGGCATCTTTGCATCTCCAGTGAATCCATGCAGTGGTTTGCTACAGGAAGACACATCCTTCATTGACAGCTTCATTTTGTCGAAAGCATGCTTGAATAGGTTATTTACTGAACTTCCAGTGTCTACTAGAATCCGGAAAACCTTGGCTGGACCGAACCAGGCAGAGATGACCATAGGATCCATGTAGGGGTACTGCCTTCCCTCTAGATCGCGTCTACTGAATGTGATGTCATCATTCTCTTTCCGTTTCGGGTGGCGTTCTTCTGTGATAGAATTAACGTAGCCCTCATTGTTTCTAAGTGACTTACCGTATCTTTCCATCTCTGTCCAGCTTCCGTCGGCAATGTGTGGTCCTCCTGATATGGTAAGGACCATTATCTTCTCTTGACTGGAGCCGCTGGTGTTGCGATTTCCACCGCCTACTTCCGGGAGGGGCAGCCTCGGGTTCTCATTGGCAGGAGTTGAAGTCCTGTTCTGACCTTTCACATAGCGCTCTAGTCTCTTCCTTCTGATGTGTTCTTCAATCAAGTCCCGGAGATGGTGGCATTCATTGGTGTCATGTCCATGGGATTCGTGGAAGCGGCAGAACTTTCCAGACTTGAGTGCATTATCTGACTCCTTCTTATGCGGGGGGTGCTTGTATCTAACTTCGCCTTGAGTGGCTAGGAAGATGTTTTCGATTGTTTCATTCAAAGGAGTGTAAGAGTCAAATCTTGGTCCGGGTCGATATAAGCGCTTTTCTCCCTTCTTGCCTCCAGCATTGTCTCTAGAGTCATTTCTCCGAACATCCTTTGCTGCAGCGGGAACCCTGTCTGGAGCTGCCTTAGCCTGTTGCCCTGACTGCCTCTCAGTGGCAGCGTCTTCAAGTCTCATGTATTTCCCGGCTTCATGGAAGAAATCGGGTAAAGTAGCTGGCTTTTCTTTCGTTAATCTCCTAGCAAATTTAGTATCCGGATGTACACCACTGCAGAGGGCCATTAGGATAAGTTTCTCGTCGGCATCTTGGACTACGGCCGCTGCGGCGTTGAATCGGGTTAGATATTGTTGCACTGTCTCTCCGGGCTTCTGTTTGATATTAGATAGGGAATAAGCGTCCTTGGGTTGTTCCACATGAATGCGGAACTGGCTGATGAACTTTTCTTTCAACATTTCCCATGAGTTGACGGATTCTTGGTGTAGATGGCAGAACCAGGAGGTAGCTAGATCTGCCAAGAATAGTGGGAAGCATTTACACAACACTCCCTCTGTTGCTCCGCTCATGAGCATATGCTGTTTGTATCTTTGCAAGTGTACAACGGGGTCAGAGGTTCTCTTGTAAGGTTCCATTGTTGGCATTTTCCTTTCCCGGGGGGTGATGGCAGTTTCGATATTGTGGGTGAAGGGGCTGGTTACCCTAGCGCCTATCCCCCAATCCCTTTGGTCCCGTTGGACGCATTCTCTGAACAATCGCGCCATCCTTTCATCAGAACTTGGAGCGGATAGAAATGAGTTTGGTTCTTCCCTGTGGGATTGATTCCGTCCAGACGACCTATAGAGATGGTATCGTCTGTCACTCCTAACATTCTCCAATGGCTACCTCTGGTCTTCCGGGGGCATGCTGGGTTCAGCCACAGTTGGCCCTTGCCTTGATCTTCCCCTGCTGGGCTCTGTTCTCAGCACTTCCTCGGGTCCAACTTCGGGCTGGACTCCAGCTCGGCCCCGTTGGTGTTTCCATGGTTAGGTAGCATGACAGGCTCAGCTACATCCGACCCCTGCCTGGTACCTCCCCTGTTGGGTTCGGTTCCAAGTGTTTCCTCGGGTCGGAATTCAGGCTGAGTCCGGGCTCGGCTCCTACCATTGTTGTTTCTGTTGTTAACCTCTTCGAAGAAGAAAGACCTTTGTCGTCTCCCAGATCCTCCAGACCGGGACTCACCCCATGATTCAGTGTTGAGGTTGGATTCTTCAGCATCCCTTAAGCGTGACATGAGTTGGTCCACCAAGGCTTCTTGTTGAGATGCGAAGCGGTTAGTTACTTCAGCCACAATCCTGTCCAGATCCGTCCTTGTAATTGGTTGTTCCGTAGCAGGGGCTGTCGGATTTGCCTGATTTTCGTTTGCTGTTGGAACCGGACGATTGTCTTGATCTCTGATTACTGGATCTGGAATACTACTAGTTGCAATGTTCTTTCCTTTGTTAGCATCCTTCTTCCGTCCGGGAGGCATGTTTTCTAAGCAATGAACGATGTTGATAAGAAAAGGGTTGAGTGGGAGGAGCTGAAGCTTCGAGCTCCTATCCCTCTCAATGAAAGCACCAAAAATGTTTGCACAAAAAATGGGCAAACACCTCCAAGTCGTATGAATTAGTTGGTTTTATGTTGTTTCTAGTGATTTGGGTGATTTATGCAAATATATAAAAAGCAGGGGCTAAACTGTAAAAGACACACAGATTTATAGTGGTTCGGCCAGAACGTGCCTACGTCCACTTTATATGTTAATCTCCTTTTCTATTCAGATTACAAGTACAAAGCTTTGATTACAAGTAACTGAAAGTTGTTTTAAAGTTCTATCCGTGCTTGAGCTCTCAAACTTGTCTGCCATTGTTATACCTCTGCCCCTCTATTTATAGAGTGAGGCTAAGGGTAGGGGTCCTGGATGTATATAGCTGCTGGTGGGCCTGGGCTGAAGCAATCTGTCCTGGCAAGGTTGGTCCGGTCGTGTCCTCCCTTGCTTCTGGTTCGGTAGTGAATGGCATGTGTGTTGGTCCGGTGGTGAGGGCATAGCTTGGACCGGTGATGAGTGGTTCGGGCCCTAGAGGTGAGGTGGTGTCTTGGTTCGGAGGTGGATGGTTCGGTGGTGAGTGGACTGGTAATGCATGGAGATGGAGTTGGTTCGGCAAGGAGATGGGGAGTGGGTTGGTTCGGCAGGGAGGAGGACGTGGGTTGGTTCGGCTAGGTACCGAGCCGGTAATGCTTCGGTCCGGTTGTGGATGGGTGAAGTTGGTTCGGTGGGTTGATGGCTCGGTAGTAGGCTGGCTCGGTGGATGAGGGGGAGCGTCTTTGGTTCGGCATGCATGAGAGGGAGTTGGTTCGGCCGAATCTCATCCAACACTTAACTACTTTAGTCTAGTAGTTTTTGTTGTATGCATTTGAGAAATAGACTCCTTGATGTATATATATTCTTTTGTCTAGCACTTGTATCTATTCTTTTGTGATGTTGTGGATCTTATTTGACCACTACTCTGATATACACTTTTATGTGTAATATTCATATCTATTTCCGCCTTTGTGATATGAATTGTCTGTGACTGATTTATGTTATGCTTATTTCTATATTTGTTTCTGAAAATTATATATAGCCACTGTGTAGTAGCTTTGAGTTTGTGTCGGTATGTCGGATTTCCTCTTGAGATGAAATCCATATTATATTTTATCTGGCATATCGGTGCTCGCACAAAGCAATTGCACGGATGGTCGCTCCTCAACAGCCTTATTCTCCGTGCTAGTTGACAGCATTACACTGTAGTGTTCTTGGCTAGCGTGAGTATAGAGGTGGGGCGTCACAAGGATTTTCGCGTATCAAGCATGTTTGACTATCATAAGGAGAAATCTTTCTCCCCCAAGTGTGCGATTGCATTGTGTGTGTGGCGAGAGGTCTTATGGTAGTTTCATTTTCCAAAAAGCATGAACGGATTTCTTTTTCTTCTCTTTTCACAAATAACTATTTTTGTTTACTCATACTAGTCCCATGACTGACCCGAAGTTTACTGTTCCCTTTCTAAACTCTGGTTGCCTATAATTTTCCACACGGGCAGCCTAGAGTCAGGTTATCAGTAGGTTTAGAAGCTAAGTCAGATAGTAAATGTAGATTTGGCAGTCTTTGAAGTCCTTGGTTATGGATCGGATTTGCTATACTACAGCATGATGGTGATTCGAGCTTTTAGCTTGGAGCTTTTGCTTTAGAGCTTTGGCAATGAAGATGCGGTCTGTTGGACTCTATCTCTCTCCCTCTCTTGAAGACCATATTGAAGTTATCTTTTCGCTACTGGGTATTCCTCTGTATTCTTGTTCCACTGTTGTGTGTATATATACATCTCTAATGTTGTTCATTTGTTGTATACATGTTGTATCCATTTATTGTATCAATAAAAATTATTCATTTTATTTCCACTGTGTTGTTTTCATCTAATGTGTTATCGCTCCAGCGATACAGACTTCAACGTTTGAATCTCCAGCATTTAAATACGAGTGATGTATTGGATGCCGATTTTCGAAGGTTGAAGTGCGGGTCGTTACACATCCATATCAACCTTTTCGTTCCAAACTTTCACTACTCTAGTTCACAATTTCTTTAACTTTTCAAATCATTTTATTACTATCCCATACCCCAAATAATGTGTGGAAAATAATCAAAATAAAGTATACCAATTTAAGATCATAAACCTTCCATGTACACAATTTAGAGTTAAGGGATATTGAATTGCACTTATAGCAACTATTCTCACATCAAAGACTTTCAAACACGCTCGAAGTCAACATACAAGTTAACAATTATATGAACATAAAGTTAAGGCTATACCACATGTTATGGAAGGTAATCTAAGCTATGTCATACAACATAAAGTTGACATATTCTTTCGAAAGAAACAGGGGTCCAAAGTTACTACTTTAACAGTTAACATTTACTTTATATTTCAACCACATAACATATATAACGCAATATATACGTACAAGATAGTGAGATAACTCTTTTAGATCCCAACCAAACACATCCTCAAACACACGCAAATTCAAAAGCCACTTCCTACCATCACCGAACTCCTAATGTTTCCACCTTTAGCCCCAAAATCACAAAGCTAGACTCCACTCTTCCATTTCTCATGACCGCACCAAAATACCCGCTTCTCTTCATATTTCTTCAACCTTGACTTTAGGTCCATCCTCCCTAAGGGGATCTAAGATGTTGGTGAAAGTTTTATGGATTTTGAAGAAGATTTGAGTTAATAAAGAAAGTTAGTGAAGAACAAATTGGATTACTGCTAACCAAGTTCACCATTTTTGGGTTTTTTGTTACATTTGAAGATTTAGTGAATTAGTGAACGAATACAGATGCCTTTGCCCCTCCTTTATAAGGCCAAGACCCCTCCCATGTGCCATGCATGCTTTTTTAACTTTGCACGTCATTATCTTTTACTTAGCACTTAAAGCTTTCCTTAAAGGCTCGTTTTCAAAATATCTTCTATGACTTCATTAAAAAAATTATTTTAAATAAATGGTAATAGTTTTTTATTTCATATCAGTGTTCTTTTAAGAAAATAAGTGTATGCAGAAAAAGTTCGAGCAACTTCTGGCAGCAAAAGGCTGTTTATCGATAAAACGATTTTCAGTCGCATTAATGATATTTCTTCAAAGTATATATTTTGTAAACATTTATTAAAGCATGTTTACCATCAATAGTTGTAATTTAAAAGGGGGTTATCAAGATTACTAAATCATTTTAATAACCTTTAATCCAAGATTCAAACATTTAAATATTTTAGATATTTAAAATACAAAGTATCCAAAATTCTGAGTCGTTGTATTCTTCCGAGCTAGAATATCTTGTCTCAAAATTTTGACACAAGAAACAAAAGAAAACAACCATACAAAAATACTTAAGAGCATCCAAATTCACTAGCAAATAGAACTCATGGTTTTATCAAGTTCAAAATTTCTCTTATCGCCTAGGACGATAAACATTCTACTAATTATACCTTACGCTCGACAGCCTCGGTTCATTACTTGGTCGATTACTCATGCTACCTCATAATAACTGGAATAGTCCTCACCTAAAACTCTCCATAAACTAACAAAAAATAGTATGCATATTCTAAAGCCCGTACGATGTACATATGTTGTCTGTGTGCAGTACCAAATTCGGTCTCTTGCACGGCCACATAAATTTCACTTCAAAACTAGTATAGATCACTTAACTTCTATAGTGCAAACTCCGATCAGGTTCCTTGACTGGAAATGTCATTTCTACTTATATATGCATATGCTATGATAGAAAACTCGAGATTGTACATCGATTTTGTATCATGTGTTTATCGTCAAGAATCGAGTGAAAAATCCTTTTGGGACGGTGTGAACCACCTCGAAATCATGTACTCAAATACATGATCAAGAACAGTTGCGAATAAAATGATCTACGTACAACTTATTTGATGATTTTCCTTTCTGATCCTCGAATATCGACACTAATACATCCATGGTATTTGCGGTACTCAAGTGCCAAAGAGGAGGATGATCGAGGGTATAAGAAAATAAAGATAAAAAACAGAATAGAATAGATTCTCACTTCACATTAAAAAACTTATAATTATATAGATAGTATATACATCACTTTCAAAATAAGATATACGAGACATAACAAGTACTAAACTAGCCAGGGACATTTATAACTACCTATCCCTATAGGTGCTGGTAGAAACTTATACATGATACAACAGAAATAGAAATAGATAACTATCTACAAAAGAGCCTCCAGCTCCGTGCTCATCCCAAAATGCTTCAAGCTACCTAATTACTTGGTTTCTCAAAAAAAGGGCGCCTAGAGTTCAAGAGGAAAAGAAAATAAACTCTGGGTCAGTCATGGGACAGTGTGAGAAAGCTCAAAACACTGGTATTTGAAAACAAAAGATATCTCATAAGACCATGCCACACATAAACACAGACCAGTTTTTAACTTATGATAACCAAACCATTTGCTTTGCAAAATCAGTGATATTATTTTTGATGACATTCTTTGAAATCTCTTTCAAATAAATATACATAATCTTATCCAAAAAGTTTACATTTATTAAATTCCAACTAATAGGTTTACAACTAAAACTGAAAAGGCTCTTATTGGAGAATGGATTAATAGGTTTACAAATAAAACTATATGGGCTCTTATTGGAGAATGGATTCCATAAAATGAAAAGGTAAGAGGCTGCCTTTCGACGGTACATCTCCAGGGGAATGCACCTGAGGCTCCAATCTCCACAAATACAGAATCAACCTACCTCTTACATAGATAGTACCGAATATCCCGTCACTCCAGTCATTCCCATCCTATCCGTAGGATCCTAAAGCACACACAACATACCCAAAATATAGAGGGTAATCTAGAAAGGTGATGAACATATCCTAATGGGTATGGCCTACTTAGCCTTGCTGCATCTACCATGTATATTCCATTACCTATGTGTAAGGCATGAAATAACGTTTTGTCTATCAAATGACAAACCCCTCTTTGAATGCTACATTGCCATTTCTAATAACACATTATTGATTCCCGCAAAAGTACAACCTCTTAGCTCATACATCTTAGAGAAGGGTGTTAAATGTAAGAGGGGTTAACACCTACACCACCAAAAAGATATAGATTTTCAAAAATCGATGTAGATGGTCTTTGAAATGTAACGTCAGGCACTCATCCATACGAATTGCCTAGACATAGGACAAACTAAGGCACTTATCCTACTACATCCTATTTGGGAATCACCCTAGGATTAGTAACAAGTAGTCCTTACATGGAAGATTTCAAATTGAAGAACCACTGCCACCATATATATGATAAGGAAATTACCCCAGAGGTTCGTCACAAGCTACTCTATAGGAAATTATCCCAGAGGAACCACACCCTAGAAATGTGACGTACAAGCTACTCTACATTATAAAGATCTTCGTCATCAATATCATTGTCTTCAACATACTTCCACTTTCGAACGTATATTGGTTCGAAATAGTTTTCTGATAGGAATAGTAACGACCTAGAATTTCCATCATTTGAAATTCTTATATTTAATTTATTTTAAATATTCAAAAGTAATTTTTGTAAGCTAAATAAATTATATTTGAAATATAAGGATTTAATTGGATAATTAAATTGTTACTTTAATATCTAAAATTGCAAAAATAATTGCAATTTGGATTTAATGTGAATAAAAATGATTTGTAAAGTTGAATTAAATTATAATTGAATTAGAATGATGTTAGAGAACCTTTAAAATTGATTTAAAAGTTAAATTGTAGAAATTGAATATTTTAATATTTAATTGACGAGTAAAAATAGCCATTTTTCATACAGTCTCGGATTTCGACGAAACCAGTTTCATCAGATCTGTAATGTCATATTATTATAGGATTTCAAATTTTGTGTCAATCGGATTTATGGTTTGTTCGGGGCAAGCTGAGACGCGTAGAAATTCGTTTAAGCAAATTTTAAATTTAAATAGTTGATTCGAAAACCTATCTTCCAAATACGATAGAATTGGCTCCCGATATATATTCCATTGCATTCAGAATAAAACATTATAAATGCCAGGCGGCACGATTCGTTTCGAGTTTGAAAAATTTGACGATGAATAGTGTCACAAATTTTCTATAAAAGGACGTGAATATTTTCATTTTTCACTAAACCCTAGCCGCCACCTTCAGATTTAATCGTCGAAAACACTCCTCCTTCTCCCTCAATTTTCTCTCGATCCATCGACTTTCATCAAAATCTTCCAACTAACAAATTGAAGAGCTCGACGAGTACTAGCTATCCAACGGTAGTGATAACAAATGTTGGAGCCGATCGATGGCGAATCAAGTTTAAAGGCCATGCGTTTGGGTTCGTGTATCATGACGAGAAGGAGGCCAACATCATGATATTCATGGGGGTGGTGGAGCTCGTGCAGCACTACTCAGCGGTGGTCGTTGATCATTGCAAAGGTGAACGTGGTGGTCGTGGAAATCCCAAAACGAACGGTGGCGTTAGGTTTTCATCGTCCATGAAAAAACTGTTGGGTGGAGAAGAAAAAATTCGCGGCCGAGATCTATGGTTTTGAAATCAACGGCCACGATTGAAAAAGGTTTAAAATATAAATGGAAATTGCAAATTAATTATATATAATAATTCGTACAAATTTCTAAACGTCATATCTTCTTTATACGAGGTATGTTTCGTACGAAACGAGTTGTGTTGGGTCCGTATTGACGAGCACTACATTATGGAGCTGGATTGGGATTTATTTAAGCTGGTGAAAATTTTGGTTGAAATTAAACGCTTGTTTAATTTTAATCGGAATAAATTGCTGTCACGACGACTACAATCAATGTGAGTACAACTCACTCTTCCTGTCTCATTGATATTTTTATATAAGCGAGAATAAATATTATTTACGATGGTTGATGACTGTGTGGATGATATATGATATATTATCTATATATTGATTGGTATTTGGATATATTCCTGCCTTTTGGAGCAGATGACCATATACGTCCCCGTGTATGAGCGGATGACCATTTGTACGTGCGTCTGCCTTGAAGCGGACATTGTACACATATTCTAATATGTATATTTGTTCCAAGTGACAGGTTGGAGGGATCTAACTGGATTCCTCACCTGTATTGATTTATTTACAGATATTGTGATATATGTTGTTATCATATGATATATGATGTTTTGGATGCTGTGATTGATGTATTTGGAGCTGTTGCATCATTAGGCCTATTTGGTAATTTTAAATATGTTAAAGGGATGTTTTCAAATTAAAAAGGATTTTCAAATGATTTTGAAAATCTACGCTTAGTTGATTTTTGAATTGATTAAGAAATTGATTTATTTAAATAAATAAATGCTTTAATTTTTATGTTATAAAAATTATGATTTTTGTGAAATAAACTTAAGTATAATTTTTGGAGTTATAGTTTTAATAACGATTTGTAAATTATTAAAAGAATTAGTTTATTTAAATTGAGATTTCTGATTTATTTTAAATGATTTATATGTAAGATTTATAAAATTGATATTTTATAAATCAAAATATTGGAATTATAAGGAGTTTTATAAGTGTTGAATTGGAGTTATAAAATGGATTTTATAAGTAAATAAGAATTACAGATTTATAATTGAAGAAGTTATAAAATGAATGAATTTGTAAATAAGAGAATTATAAGTTATTAACTTATAATTGGACTTTGGAATATAAACGAGGTATAAATGGAGTTTGTTAATTAAAGGATTTTGTATATTGATGTTTTTTGAAATATAAATAGAATCTATAAACATTATGGTATAGAGCCGAAATCAATTGAATTTGATAAGTTAAATATAGAAGTTTATTGAAGGTGGAATATCCATGATTTTGGATAGTGGATAATCCCTTAATAAACGAATAGAAGAAATGAATTTGTTAAAGAAGATATATCCACGGTTTTGGATAGTGGTTTATACTTTAAAATAAAATGTGTAGAAGTATTGAATTGGATAAACGATTTATATTCACGATTTTGAACAGTGAGTAATCTTTTAAATTAAATAAATGTTTTGGAAGTAATATTTTAAATAAAGTAAAATAGTTTAAAGATATTTTAAAATGAGTTAAGTATCGAATACATAGATTTCAACATTCATGGTTCAAATAGATGTTTTCGAGAAATAAGGAAATGATGGACTATAACACAGTTGTTATAGTAATTGATTTTCGAAAGAAAATGTTTTGTATAGTATATGGGATTTACATATCTATCTAATTTTCGAATGCCTATACTAGTGATTTTGGGTTGTCGTAACGATGTTTTACTCAACATTCGTTTTGAGCCAAATAAATGTTTTAAGAGATTCTTTTCCTTAAAGAATAAAATTATGCTCAATCGTGATTTTAAGTATAAATTATATTTTCTAAGTGTTGAAAATAAATTGAATTGTGAATTACTTATTATTAAATAAGTATTTGGAAATATTTTCCAGTATAAATGTTGAAGTGTTTTGAGAATATACCTTTTGAAAGATAATTTGAAGTGAATATTTAGCAAGCGATTTAATTAATAAAAGATTAATTAAAAGGGCCTAGTGATTGTATATGGTGCTAAATATTTGTTTGTTTGTTTTGATAGTTAAATAACTGACTATCCAACTTGGCCAAATTTTAGTTCTTCGACTTGATGTGGGAATTATTTAGTCGTATATATAGTACGCAGCCTTGTGTAGGCTTGATTATCGTTTGTGTTGAGGATGTTGATTCGTATAGTGTGGAGTATTACTCCAATCTATCGAGCTTCCTTCCTGGTTCGAAGGATAGCAAGTTGAAAGTTGGAAACATGATAAGTCTATGAGACTTAGTTTCTATGTGAGGTTGAGAAACGCTTTTTCATTGTTGGTGCGAAGACTCCGAGATCAGATTTATCTGAAACCACTTCGGACCAACGTATATGCGTTCGATTTGTGTAGGTTGTGATGATATTGATATTTTGGATTTTCATAGTAGGGACTGCTTGTTGATCGTTTGGGGTTAAAATCTTAATATACATCCAGTAGCAGCGGTCTCTTCATTATGAAATATCCAATGCAAGGACTATTCGCTACTAATCCTAGGGATTTCTGGACAGAATGTAGTTGGAAAGTACCTTCAGTTTTTCCTATTCCTAGACAACTTGTATGGATGTTTATCTGACACTGCATTTCCAAAGATTACATAAGTTGGTTTTTACAAACGTAAATCAGTGGTGGCGGAGAAGGCAACTTCTCTTAGCTTAACACCCACCTTGAGACATATGAGCTTAAGGGTTGTATTTTTGCGGAAGGCAATTAGTAGTCAACGGAAATGGCCGTGTGGCATTCAAAGTGATGTGATATGTCATTGCGAAAGGTAATCGTTACCTCTAACCTCATCAATCGAAAATGACCGAAACAGGGTTAGACGCAGCAGGGCTAAGTGGGTCATTCCCAAGTAGGATATGATCATCCTCTTCTAGATATATCTTCACACGCTATGACGTCATGTATCTGATTATTGTGGTTTGTATGCTTCGATGGCCCAGGGTAAAGGTTGGTAAGGACCGAAGGATGACATATTCGGTACCATCTAGTTATAGAGGTGGGTCGGTCTTGTGTTGGTAGAGGGCTAATATTCTGTGCCTCGGGACATCAATCTAGAGGTGTACCCCTTAGGAAGGTAGTCCCTTCACTGGTCATTTGTATGTAAATCCAAACTCAACTACGCACCTGCCATTTTGATTGTATTACACAATGGGGCTATATGCTAGAATTTAATCAATGTAACAATTTCGGCTATGATTAATATTATTTGTATACTAGACACTAGCATAATATAACATGAATTTGATGTGAAATGTTTTAGTTATCGTAAGCTTAAAACATGTCCCTGTTTATGTGTGGGGATGTCTAATGAGATACTTTTGTTTTGGTAAAAGAAAAGTTTGGTAATTTAATAAATTTAGTTGAGTGTGTTTCTCACGCTGGTTTATCAGACTGATCCGGGCGTTCTTTCCTTTCAATGCTCGGGTCAGAGCAAGTATATTTATAGGTTCAGACTGGTGCTATTGGAGCTTCAGCAGGAGAGCTAGAGATCTTCATTTTGTATACACATGCATGTTTTGTTTGATTATCCACTGCATTGTTGCTTAGTTGTTTATATTATCGGCAACTGTGAGGACAGGTTATTATAACTGTTCGAGCTGATAATTATTGATTGATTGTTGAACTCTGATTGATCTATGTATATATAGCTTCTATTTTGTAAAGATCATTGATATGATATTATATGTTTTCCGCTACGATGTGAGATTCTATATTGTTCTGTTTGGTTCTATTTTCTCTCTTTCTTCTTTTCTCTTCTTCTCTCTTCTTTTCTTTCTCTTGACTTTCCATCAGTCTGTGCTTTTTGGATTGGACATGCGTGGATTATTATCGATTCAAAGGGCATCGATTTATTGGTCGTCACACGTGGTATCAGAGCTTAGATTTTGTATATTCCTAAGGTTTGATGTGTACTCAGTATAAATAAGGACAGTAGCACCCTAGATTGAGTTTGAGTGTATTATATATATGAGCGCGTATTTGTTAGTTAATATAAAATGTTTTATATTATGTTTACTTATCCGTTGAGCTGTTTGTAAATTCTGGTCGGTATGTGGGATGTCATATTATCGATAGGGATTTCCAAACACTTAAACGAGGCAAGTTGACATAGTATTATTTTAAATTGGGTAAATGAAATAATTTTACCTCGATTATATCTTTTATATAATGGAAACCATTTTTCAGGAATTAATAAAGTGTATATAAATTGATTGTTTGGTTGTTTGAAAATGTAAACATATATATAAGTTAATAAAAGATATTTGAATAATCTGAATAAATCAACAATCGTAAAAGAATAAATTATATAACCAAACGAATTATAAGTATGGAGTTATAATTAAAATAATTTATAATTGTGAAATAATCTTATATATAAGAAATGGAACCACCTGAGTATATTTATAAATATGAATTGTAAATGAAAATGGATTTAACTAAGAATTTGAAATTTTGAATCCTGATGATATTGAATGTTTTTTTTTCAAAGTTAAAGAGATTATATTGTTATAAATCTAGATAAGATGAATAAATTTGGTAATGTTGGTTATGCATTAGTTATTAGTTGATTGCATAGAAATTCATATGGAAGAATTAATGAAATTGAAAGTTAAATAATTGAATTCAAAATGGAAGTAAGTGAATCTAAATGGAATATAATTTGATTGAATTTGAATTGGAAGTGAAGTAACTTGAATGTAAATTAGTGAATGTGAACTATTTGAATTTGAATAAATGAATGTTATTGCAATCTAATGTTAATGAATCAAACGTGAATAAATTGAAAAATAATTCAATGAATATAAATGAGAAGTAAATTTATATTGATTTGGCTATGGATTGATTGGATATAGATTTTGGTTTGTTGGATGATTGTAGTTTGATGATTGGATTTGTTGCATTTGCTATATTATCATATATATATTTGTGGTATTGGTATATGTTGTATATTGATATTACTTTCATATATACATGCTTCTCATTTGTTTGTTGAGTGTTTAGTAGGTGCATATGGTGCTTGCTTCACATTTGGAGCTTGCTTTCGCGCTATCTTAGCCGTATATGCTCTCTAATAATATATAAGATACATATCTCGGATTACATATCGTACTTTTACATTTTTACCCTACGGGATGCTTCATATTCGAAGATGAGATGTATATTTGTGATGTATATATATATATATATATATGTTGTGATCCTACTATGATCGAACCTCGCAAATGAGGCTATGGCGAATTGTTTTGAAAATTTAAGGCGTTAGAAAATTTTTGGGAATTTTAGAAAAATTTGATAACTAAAATTTTGATTTTGAGTTATAATTTGAAACGATATTAGTTGGTTTTGAAAAAAATAACTATATATGGATTTGAAAACATAGAGAAGTTATTGCAAGAAGTTTAACGAATGATTTTGGAAAAGTTAATGGATTTTGTGATTTTTTCTTAATTGGTAATTTCGAGGACGAAATTTTTTTAAGTAGGGGAGAATGTAAAAATCCAGAATTTCCATCATTTGAAATTCGTATATTTAATTGATTTTAAATTTTCAAAAGTAAATTTTGTATGCTGAATAAATTATATTTGAAATATAAGGATTTAATTGGATAATTATATTGTTAATTAACATTTGAAATTGCAGAAATAATTGGAATTTGGATTTAATGTGAATAAAAATGATATATAAAGTTGAATTAAATTCTAATTGAATTAGAATGATGTTAGAGTACCTTTAAAATTTATTTAAAAGTTAAATTGTTGAAATTGAATATTTTAATATTTAACTGAAGAGAGAAAATAGCCATTTTTCATACAGTCTCGGATTTCGACGAAACCTGTTTCATCGGATCTGTAATGTTATATTATTATAATATTTCAAATTTCGTATCAATCAGATTTACGGTTTGTCTGGGGCAAGCTAAAACGCTTAGAAATTCTTTTGAGTGAATTTTAAATTTAAATAGTCGATTCGAAACCTATCTTCCGAATAAGATCGAATTGGCTCCCGATATATATTCCATTGCATTTGGAATAAGGGTAAAACTTTATAAAGGCCAGGCGGCATGCTTGATTTCGAGTTCGGAAAATTTGACGATGAATAGTATCGCGAATTTTCTATAAAAGAAGTGAATATTTTCATTTTTCACTAAACCCTAGTTTCCAAAGCCTAGCCGCCACCTTCTAATCTAATGGCCGAAAACACTCCTCCTTCTCTCTCAATTTTCTCTCGATCCGTCGACTTTCATCAAAATCTTCCAACTAACAAATTGAAGAGCTCGACGAGTACTAGCTATCCAACGGTGGAGATCGGAAATGGTGGAGCCGATCGACGGTGAATCGAGTACAAAGGCCACGCATTTGGGTTTTTGTATCATGACGAGATGGAGGCCGAGCTTCATGATATTCACGTGGGTGGTGGAGCTCGTGTAGCACTACTCGACGGTGGTTATTGATCGTTGCAAAGGTGAACGTGGTGGTCGTGGAAATTCCAAATCGAACGGCGGCGTTGGGTTTTTATCATGCATGAGAAAAAACTATTGGTGGGGGGGGAGAAGAAATCAAGTCACGGCCGAGATCTATGGTTTCGAAATCAACGGCAACGATTGAAAAGGTTTAAAATATAAAAGGAAATTGCAAATTAATTATATGTAATAATTTATACAAACTTCTAAACGTCGTATCTTCTTCATACGAGGTCCGTTTTCCACGAAAAAAATTGCGTTGGGTCCGTATTGATGAGCACTACATTATGGAGCTGGCTTGAGATTTATGTGAGCTAATGAAAATTTTGGTTGAAATTAAACGCTTATTTAATTTTAATCAGAATAAATCGCTATCGCGACGACCACAATCAATGTGAGTATAACTCACTCTTTCTTTCTCACTGATATTTTTATATAAGTGAGAATAAATATTGTTTATGATGATTGATGACTGTTTGGATGATATATGATATATAATCGATATATTGATTGGTATTCGGATATATTCATGCCTATTGGAGCAAAAGACCCTATACGTTCCTACGTATGAGCGGATGACCCTTTTGTACGTGCGTCTGCCTTGAAGCGGATATTATACACATATTCTAATATGTATATTTGTCACAGGTGACAGGTTGAAGGTATCCAACTGGATTCCTCACCAGTATTGATTTATTTACGGTTATTGTGATATATGCTGTTATTATATGATATATGATGTTTTGGATGCTGTGATTGATGTATTTGGTGCTGTTGCATCATTGGGCCTATTTTGGTAATTTTAAAAATGTTCAAGTGATGTTTTCAAACTAAAAGGGATTTTCAGGTGATTTTTAAAATATATATTTTGTTGATTTTTGAATTGATTAAGGAATTGATTTATTTTAAATAAATAGATGTTATAATTTTTACGTCATAAAAATTATGATTTTTGTGAAATATACTTAAATATAATGTTTGGAGTTATATAAGTTTTAATAACGATTTGTAAATTATTAAAAGAATTGGTATATTTAAATTGAAAATTTTGATTTATTTTAAATGGTTTATATATAAGATTTATAAAATCGATATTTTATAAATCAAATTATTGGAATTATAAGGAGTTTTATAAGTGTTGAATTGGAGTTATAAATGGATTTTATATGTAAATAAGAATTACATATTTATAATTGATGAAGTTATAAAAAGAATGAATTTGTAAATAAGAGAATTATAAGTTATTAACTTATAATTGGACTTTGGAATATAAATTAGGTATAAATGGAGTTTGTTAATTAAGGGATTTTAAATATTGAAGTTTTTTAAATATAAATAGAATCTATAAACATTATTGTATAGAGCTGAAATCAATTGAATTTGAGAAGTTAAATATAGAAGTTTATTAAAGGTAAAATATCCACGATTTTGGACAGTGAATAATCCTTTAATAAACGTATATAAGAAATGAATTTGTTAAAGAAGATACATCCATGAATTTGTACAGTGGATTGTACTTTAAAATAAAATGTGTAGAAGTATTGAATTGGGTAAATGATTTATATTCACGATTTTGGACAGCGTAATCTTTAAATTAAATAAATGTTCTGGAAGTGATATTTTAAATGAAATAAAATGGTTTAAAGATATTTTAAAACGAGTTAAGTATCGAATACATAGATTTCAACATTCATGGTTGAAATAGACGTTTTCGAGAAATAAGGAAATGGTGGACTATAAAACTGTTGTTATAGTAAATGATTTTCGAAAGAAAATGTTTTGTATAGTATATGGGATTTATATATCTATCTAATTTTTGAATCCCTATACTAGTGATTTTGGGTTGTCGTAACGATGTTTTACGCAACATTCGTTTTGACCCAAATAAATGTTTTAAGAGAATCTTTTCCTTAAATAATAAAATTATCCATAATCGTGATTTTAAGTATACACAATATTTTCTAAATGTTGAAAATAAGTTGAATTGTGAATTACTTATTATTAAATAAGTATATGGAATTGTTTTCCAACATAAATGTTGAAATGTTTTGAGAATATATCTTTTGAAAGATAATTTGAAGTAAATATTTAGCAAGCGATTTAATTAATAAAAGATTAATTAAAAAGGCCTAGTGATTGTATATGTGCTAAATATTTGTTCGTTTGTTTTGATAGTTAAATAACCGACTATCAAACTTAGCCAAATTTTAGTTCCTCGACTTGATGTGGAAACTATTAGTCGTGCACTTATTATGTAGCATTCTATGTAGGCTTGATTATCGTTTAAGGACGTTGATTCGTATAGTGCAGAGTATTACTCCAATCTATCGAGCTTCCTTCTTGACCCGAAGGATAGCAAGTTGAAAGTTGGGAACGTGATAAGTCTATAAGACTTAGTTTCTGTGTGAGGTTGAGAAACGCTTTTGCGTTGGTTATGCGGAGAGACCGGGATCAGATTTACCTGAAAACCACTTCGGACCAACGTATATGCATTCGATTTGTGCAGGTTGTGAAGATATTGATATTCTAGATTTTCATACTGGGGGACTGTGTTGATCGTTTGGGGTTAAAATCCTAATATACATCCAGTAGCAGTGGTCCCCTCATTAAGAAATACCCAATGCAAGGACTATTCGCTACTAATCCTAGGGATTTCCCAACAGGATGTGGTAGGAAAATACCTTCGGTTTGTCCTGTTCCTGGACAACTTGTATGAATGTTTGTCTGACATTGCATTCCTAAAGATTACGTATATTGATTTTTACAAAAGTACATCAGTTGTGGCGAAGAAGGCAACTTCTCTTAGTTAAACACCCTCCTTGAGACGTATGATCTTAAAGTTGTATTTTTAAGGAAGGCAATTAGTAGTCAACGGAAATGGCCGTGTGGCATTCAAGGTGATGTGATGTGTGATTGTGAAAGGTAATCGTTACCTCTAGCCTCATCAACCGAAAATGACCAGAATAGGGTTAGATGCAGCAGGGCTAAGTGGGTCATTCCCAAGTAAGATATGATCATCCTCTTCTAGATATATTTTTACACGCTATGATGTCGTGTATCTGATTATTGTGGTTTGTAGCTTTGAGGGCCCTCAGTAAAGGTTGGTAACGATCGGAGGATGACATATTCGGCACCATCTAGTTATAGAGATAGGTCGGTCTTGTGTTGGTAGAGGGAAGATGTTCTGTGCCTCGGGACATCCATCTAGTGGTGTACACATTTACAAGGTAGTCCCTTCACCTGGTCATTTGTATGAAAATCCAAACTCCATGACGTACCTGGCATTTTGACTGTATTACCCAGTGGGGCTATATGTTGGAATTTAATCAATGTAATAATTTCGTCTATGATTAATATTATTTGTATACTAGACACCACTATAATATAACATGAATTTGACATGAAATGTTTTAGTTATCGTAAGGTAAAAGCATGTCCGTGTTTATGTCTGGGCATGTCTTACGAGATACTTTTGTTTTGATAAAAGAAAAGTTTGGTAATCTAATAAATTCAATTGAGTGTGTTTCTCATGCTGGTTTACCGGACTGATCCTGGCGTTCTTTCCTTTCAATGCTCGGGTCAGACCGAGTATATTTACAGGTTCTGATTGGTGCTATTGGAGCTTCAGCAGAAGAGCTGGAGATCTTTATTTCGTATACACATACATGTTTTGTTTGATTATCTGCTGCATTGTTGCTTAGTTTTTTATATTATCAGCAACTGCAAGGACAGGTTATTACAACTGTTCGGGCTAATAATTATTGATTGATTGTTGAACTCTGATTGATGTATGTATATACAGTTTCTGTTTTGTAAAGATCATTGATATGATATTATATGTTTTCCGCTACGATGTGAGATTCTGTATTGTTCTGTTTGGTTCTATCTTCTCTCTTTCTTCTCTTCTCTTCTTCTCTCTTCTTTTCTTTCTCTTGACTTTCCGTCAGTCTGTACTTTTTGGGTCGGACATGCGTGGATTATTGTTGATTCAAAGGGCATCGATTTGTGGGTCGCCACAGGAATCACCCAAATCCGACCCTGGTTCCTCTGAAACAATTTATCGACAAAAGATGTTAAGTATGCGGGTGATTATTATTCAATTTATCAATAACTTTTATCTAGATAACATATCTTCTAGAGATATACATCTTTAAACCATTCCTTATTTAGTACATATACGAAATCATTAGACCTCATTTTAACCTTTGAAACACCAAATCATTTTTCATTTATTATTTAGGAAAATATTTCCATAATTTATACAATTTTTCAGATGTTTTATATTTTCAAAAATATCTTTTAAATGGATTAAACCATGTTATCTAAGATGGTTAATTCAATACCATTCATTATTGAGTAGTGTAACAACCCGTATTTTTGGGTCTTCAAATTCGGATATTTAATTTATTTAAATATTCGGATTTGAATTTATATTGTGATAAATCATATGTTTCAAATTTAGACTTGATTTTCAAGAACGTATTTTAATTTAATTTTTTGGAATTTTTCCAAATTTTTTAATTTAAAAATATAAAAAGTATATTTTCGAACTTCATAGAATTTAATAACGTGTCTGTTTTACTTTTATTTTGTGACTCGGTAACATTGTTATATGCAATCGTAATTTATTTTATATAAATTGTGGCTCGGAATCGGACGCGATAGATTATGGCAGGGAACCGAGATTTAGTTCAAATATATTAAGAATTTTATACATATAGTTACATAACCCTTTTTCTCTATTGTACTACAGCAGTCACCTTGTTCTTTTTTTTCCTTTATTTCTGCCTCACTTTAGCCACCTTTGTCCACTTGTCTTTTTGATTCATGACATGAAAGGATAGCTCCACACAAACAGAAGTTCATATGCAAAGAGATATATACACACAAAATGTAGACTCAAGAAAATGTTGGTCTATTGTATCATGTTCATCAAAATGCAAGAGGAAATATAACCATTCAATCTTCGAAAATCAAAATTTTTAATCCTTTCAAGATTAGCCAATACGTTCAACATGAAAATTGCTTATATCGATCTCTATTATTTTTAACGTTGTACGTGCTTGATTTCGTTGAGTGTTGATTAAGATATCATAGAAAATCAATAAAAGGTCAAAAATGAACGTAAACTTCAAAAAATCGATTCTCGCTATGTACTTCGAATTTCTCAGCACTGCTTACATCGTTGAGTCCGTATGGAAGAGTAGTATTTTTTGTGCGATTTCGATGGAATTTCGTGCCGATGTTTGACGATGTTGGGAAGCTAGGTTTTTGTTTTATCTTTGATTCCAACATCGATGGAAGGTTTGAAGCATGGGGTTGTGATCAGGTAGGAGAGGCGGTCGAATGACGGAATTTTGGTGGACATCGACGAGAAAATTGGTTGCAATTTTTTTAGGGTCAAGATTTGGGTAGGGGTTCATGACGAGATATGGTGGTGCGGCCTAGGGTTAGTGAGGTAGGAAGGTCAAGCGTAGGAAGGCGAGCTTGCTGATTGTTTTAGTTAGTTGGATGGTGGGTTTGGGTGCCTGTGCACGTGCATGTAAACGCGTGCAAAAAATATTGCTCTATGAAGCTTGCATTGTGGGAGGAAGAAGAAGAAGGTCTTGTTCCTTTTTTGATTGGGTTGGTAAATGCGTAGCTCGGGCAGTTTATGTGAGTGATAATTATTTTATTATTATTATTTGTTTCAATATATATAAAAAAAGGTTAGATAACTTGTAAATAGAATAACTCGACCGTTTAAAACCTGATTTAACTGGTTCTCTTTGCGTTGTACTCATATTGACGAATACAACATTGTACTATAACTTGTTATTTGCGCTAGACGTGTAAAAATTTATGATATATTTAAACGAACATGATTTAAATTATGTTATTTTAAATAATAACGTCGTTTAAATCTATATACCATAATACTGATGTTTATTTGGCCCAATAAATTACTATTGAGTTAAATTAGATCGAATATGATAATTGGACATCTGTTTAAGCGGAATAAAACACTATTCCGCTGATTAAATTAATTTGGCAATTTATTGACAAAATAAACCCACGTTCTGCTATTTATAGATTTGGACATTTGATTTAATACCGTTAATTGATATTCCGCCTCGAATATATGATATATTAATTAAAGATGGTTAAGTGTTGGATTTATTTATATAGTTGTGGATTATGTAAATATATGTTATCGACTTGAAAAGTTAATTGAATAATATGGTAGCTTGTTAAGTACCATAGTGGTCATTAAGATTCCTTTAAATTCGAAAAGCTAATTGTTGATTTGAAAGTTATTTTAAGAAAATTATTATAAGTTAATTAAGATTTAAAAGGGTAATTATTCTGTATTAATAATGATTAAAGATACTTAATAATTGTTTTAATTATAATTCTAAAATTAATTATTTTATTAATATTATTCTTTAAAGTTATTTAAGAATATTTAATAATGATTTTAAAGTCACTTACCTATTTATTTAAAATGTTTTAAGTTATATTTTTTTTATTTAAGTTATTTAATAGGGTTAAGTTAATTAATTATTAAGGATATTTTAAAGTTATTGTTGAATAAGGTTTAAAGTTAACTAAACGAAGAAGGTTTAATGTAATAACTTGGTTATTTGAAAGTGTTCTAAATAAACGACTGTTTATCAAAGTAACTTAATTAAATAAAGTTTATTTTGTTATATAAAAAGAATTCATAAATGAAGTTTTATAAATTGGAAAGAGAACTTGGAAATTGAAAAGTGTTTATAAATGATTTGGATA
Organism: Allium cepa; assembly: GCA_030765085.1. Taxonomy (NCBI): domain Eukaryota; kingdom Viridiplantae; phylum Streptophyta; class Magnoliopsida; order Asparagales; family Amaryllidaceae; genus Allium; species Allium cepa. The sequence goes on along the minus strand of CM060934.1, from coordinate 548,106,536 downwards.
TTATAAAAAGGAGTTTGATTTTGAATGATTTTAGAAAAGAGGGTTATAAATGGTTTAGTGATTTAAAAGTGAAGTTTTAGAAATGGCTTGAGGTTCATGTTCTAAAAAGTTCTAAATTTAACATTGAAATTTATAAAGAAGTTTTATAAGTAGATTTGGAAATATTTATAAAGTAAAGTGATTTTTTGGAAATAATGGTATAATTTCATAGCGTAATTTGAGTGACAGAGATTGCTTACAGTTCACGATGATTTTCGCTTGGATAGCGACATAACCATTGTGAAACTATGATTTATGGTTAATTTCATGGCGTAATTCGAGAGGCAAAGATTGCCTATAGTTTTTGGATTTCTCTAGGATAGAGACAGAATCATTGAGCTGTGATCCATGATCGATACCAAATGGTACTTTCCAAATCCATTTTAAGAATTCTTTCAGGTATTTTCGAGAAAATTGATTTGTGAATGTAACGACCCGTAAAATTCGATAATTAAATTGGGTAATTTAATAAGATTTTTTGGTAATAAAATATAGAAAGAAATAAAAAACTTTATAATTTATAAGTGTAAATTGTTGCATTTAGTTATGAAAATTGAAGATAAGTAAGTAAAAGTAAGTATTGAATTTACCAATGAAATAGTAACTTAAATGAGATCTAATCAGGGTAATCTAAGTTAAATATTAACTATTTGAATGAAGTCACAATTAACGGAATCAATGCAAATGTTATACTAGGCTATAAATCAAATATATGAAACAAACGTAAATATTGAATTAATTAATGAATTAATATATACTGAATGGTAATTGAATATAATCAATGTTTAGTAAGAAATTATAACGTTGGTTTGGGAATGATTAAACTTGTAAGAATGCGGTTGAGATTGTAAGTTACCTGTTTTGATGGAATTGGAAATAAATTTTAATAAATGTAAATAAATGTTAAATTAATGTGAAATGTAATACAATGTTTAAGAGCTGTTAAATTGGAGTATATTAAGGAAATGAAGGGAAAAATAAGGTAACTAAGTTTATAGAGTAGTAAGGAACTTGATAAAAAGATTTGAATTGAAACAAATCAATCTATTAAAATCCAATTTATAATAAGTGTAATTATGGTAGCAATTGAAACTAAATATTATGCAATTGAAATAAAGAATAATTGAAATATGTTAATTTATTCATAATATGACAATTGGTTGAATGAAAATAATGAATATCAAGATTTATTAATTTAGTGGAATTTAAACTTAACAATTGGATTAATTGCAAATAAATGAGATTAGATACTAATTATTATGTTAATTGAAAATTAAGTTGAAATTGGAAATATTAATGTAATAGTTTTGAATCCAATGTTAAATCCATCTATTTGACAATAATGAATGGAATATTTATTGATTGATTTAATTAAATGGAAATATTGGGAATTATATTTATAAATTTTGAATTCAATAAATTGAGGTTAACACTGAAATTGATATAAATTGACATCTAAATTTGTGAAATTAGTATGAACAATTTGAAAATATAAAAATGAAGAATTGTCAATTTTAGAATTGAAATTGAAATTTTTATTTAATTTATTATTAATTTATTTAATTAATGTAAAAATAGCCATTTTGGCCACTGGCTCGGATTTCGACGAAACCATTTTCATCGGATCCGTAACGGTGAATTATTGTAGGTTTTCAAGTTTCTTAGCGATCGGACTTGTCGTTTGATCGTATGGGCTCGAACGCCTAGAAATCAATGAAATTGAAATCAATTGAAATCAATTGAAATCAATTTGAAATAATTTGATTTGAGCATAACTTCTTCATACGATGGAGTTTGGACTTGAAACCTGTTCCATCACGTTTGAAATATTTTAAAACATCTAATTTGATTTATGGGTTGACCTAATTTCATTTCGAAGTCAGAATGAGCTTTTCGGGCCATTTTATCGTTCAACACGTATATCCAATCGGGTCCATCCATTCTAATTTCAGCCTTGCCTATATATACCCTATTATAAACTCTAATTCATTTTTTTACTTCTTATTTCTATACGTACAATTCAGTTGTCTCTCCTTCTCAATGGCAGACGAACAAATTCCCACTTCTAGATCCAATTGCAATTCAAAACCAAATCAAAATTTCAAACTCTTCAAACTATGTCATATCTTATATCGTCGAAAAGCTCTCGAAGAGAACATCTCAATTTTGTGATTCGTTTTTCGATCTGGGTTTTTGTGTAGCCAGGATTGTCTCATTTATCCTCGGCCGTTCGTTGCATCGCAATCAACTGCGGCGGATCATCAAATCGAGCGTATGGTCGCGTAGAGAGGGACAAGTGGACGTCATCGGCGTTGTTCATTCATTAAGTTAACGGTCGGATCTGTGCCTAAAATTCAATATTGCACGATACAAATTGGCGGCTGCTATGAAAATTTTCGAACTCGGTCGAGTTCATCGCGTGCGCGCGATCGCGAGGGAGGTCTGCGACGTAAATGGCAGGCGGAACACTCATTCGTGGGTCAACACAGGTGATCGTGCAGTTCATTTCGGTATGCTAGGGTTTTGGGTTGAGCTGATTTCGCGTTCTGCTAGGGTGCTTCGTGCGTTCTTAGGAAGACAGTGATAAGGTGACATGGCATATTCCTTTTGCCTTGCATTGTTTAATTTTAATTTTGATTTCAAAGTGTTCTAATCCGCATAACTTTCTCATACAAGGTCGAATTCACGTGCGGTTTTCGCCCTAGGTTCGTATTGGAATTTTGGACATTTTGGCGCTAGTTTGGACGAATTCTAAGACTGTTGGAATTTTGGGTTTAAATTGAATTTAATTTCAATTTAAATTCAAAAGGTGAGTGTTTTAACCCACTCACAACTTCAAAAATTTCTTATGTTTGTTAAATTGATTTGGTTGGTAATTAGAAATTAATTTATGACTGTCTGGCATATTTTTAATCATCCTCTCAGTTAAATTGAATTTATTTAATTAAATTGTTATTTAATTTATTTTTTCACATAACTGCAAGTTAAACAGTTATTTAAATTATTATTGAATGTAAACTGCCAGTAAATGCGTGTTATTTATTTTCTGCTATATATTAAATACTATTGATTGAATTGGATGATGATTGTGATAAATGGTTGGTAATTGATATTGAATGAATGGATGCTATATTATATATTATTATAACTGCAAGTTGTTATGCATTTTTATTTCATTCGGGATTGCGGTTTGAAATGATATATACCCATATTTTCTCAAATTATGGAATGAAATGATAAATATCCGTATCACTTAACCATAGGGTAGAAAATTTTATATACAAACAATGTGGTCTACATACATAAAATATTTTGAAATGATTTTCTATGGTTTTGTAAAGAAATATATGGTTTTATGAGATATTGATTTGGATTTTATAAATGTTATTTTGTATATAGTTAAATTCTTGGTTTAAGTTATGTGTAAAGTTGGTTTAAAGTATAAAGGAAGTTAAATAATAAAGTTTGATTTTATTTAGATATAATACAGTTAAGTGTTTATTTAAAATTTTAAAGTTATATTTCTAGAATTTACAATGACTTAAATGAGAATAAGACGGGAAGATAAATATGAAATTGATTTGAATTTAATAAAATGGCGATTTTAACGGTATGGTTTTTATAACTTGATATTTTATTTAAGGTGAATTAAATGAATATTTCAAGCATAAATAAATTGAAGGAAATATTGTGTTATTTGTAATTTGATTTTTAATTAAATGATAATGGATTTATTACGTAAAATATTTCAAAAATAAATAATAGAAATTTGATTGTTGAACCGTAATTACCAAACTTAGTTTTACAATGGTCGAATACTTAATGTTTGAAATAAATTGAAATTGAAATGGTTTTGGAAATGACGTAATTTGGGAAAGTTTATTTGGAAACCGAATTGAATTGAAATTTGAGATTTGGGATTTGGTTAAATTTAAATCTAGAAAATTCGAGTTGTTTAGAATTGATTTGTGAAATTTAAGATGCTATTTTATTATATATAGTATTCTAATATTTTAAACCATTTAAGTGGTGGAAGTTAAGTTTCAAAGTTATGAATTTCAAATTTCTATGAATTGAAAGCGTTATATATTTCAAGTGTTTTGATTTCGAAATGTTATAACTCTAAAAGTGCTATGATTTTGGGAAAATGATATATTTGAAATAAAAATGATATTATACTGATTTGAGTTTGATAAAAATGATATCGTATTGATTTGGTTTTTAAAACAGAAATGATATCGTATTTATTGGTTTTGAAATGGATATTATATTTTCGATTTTGAAGTATAAATTATTTTGAAATGACTGCGATGTTATAATAACGTTGGGCTATTAAAGAGACCGGGATCCGAAGTTGTCATACTCTCTGCCAACTTCGAAAACCACTTTAACAACCGTGTACGCGGTGGAGATTCCAAAATGAAGTAGGATGGTGGAGGCGTTTCCTTTGAGCTAAATACGTGGACCCAACTCCCGTGAGTTTGCATAAGGTGGCTAAAACAGGAGCGATTGACGGGCTAATGAGGTAGCTCCTTTGATCGGACACATCCCTTCGATATTATACTCACTTTTGATTTTTTTTATTTGGGGGTGTGGCTCGAGGTGGGCGGTAGCTGCGCGGTACGCGTTACCATCGACCCGAAGCGTAATTGGTATATCTACCCTGGCATTGCCTAGTTGTGCCGTGTCACCTACCCTAGCGCGCCTTGTATAAGTTTGTTTTTCTCTCATAGCCGTGGAGTATTTAGGGTAGTCTCCCGATCTGGAGATGCGTTGATACTGGATGGATCACTGGGACTATTACGTGTTAAGGGCAATATGGGTAACCCCTTAACGCTATTTAAAAGTAAGTTTATTTTACTATTAGACTTTATTATAATAGCGAAATATTACTACATAGTAAATAGTTTAACGGATCCTTAGGAGATGTGAATCCCGAGCATCTCTTAAGTTACTACACTCACGTTTGACACTGGATAGGAGATGTCAGATCCCGTAAACAACTATGACACCGTTCCACTCATATTTTACCATTGATTTAACTTACATAAGATCTTTTAGTTCTGACTCGAGTGTTTTGTCTTATCAATTCCCTCGGGTCAGCCTGAGCATTTCAGGATTTGAAGGCCTTAATTCTGGAGGACGAAGATGAAGAATTATTATTACCATTTGTTATATATATTCCACTACAACATTGTATTCCGCTGCATTGTTATTGATTTTTCTCTGGTATGTGTAACTCTGATATGTATTGTATAAGTTTAATTAAATGTTTTTGTAAAACAGCTTCATGAACTGTATATTTGATTATTATATTTTATCATTCCGCTGCAAGATTCTATTTTGTTCTTTTTCTTTCTCTAGATTTTTTTTATTTACCCCATAACAATCCGCCCTTTTGTATGGGTTGAGTCTGACGTGTGTGGTTTATCGTCGATTTAAAATGTACAAAAAGGTGGGATGTTATAGTGAATATGCTTATTCCGTGGGATAAGTATATGATAGTTTTTGATAAAGAGATTCAATTTATCGAAAATTAACTTAAATGAGCCCTACTGATTCAATGGAAAATGAAGTTTTTGGTTGTATGTTTGCTTATTTGATAGTTAAATAGGCGACTATCAAATCTTGGCCCAAATATGTAATCCTTCATCATTTTTATGTTGCAGAATTATTCCCTACTTAACACCGAAGGATTTTCACTCTGAAAATATCTAGGGGAAACACAGGAATTATATGGTACAGTTACCATTGATGGTGCTATAATGTATGTATAAACTCGTTTTTTCCTTCTAGGACAAATGATAAGGAGAAATGTCCATTTAAGCGGTTAGGGGGTGATCCCCATTTTTATGTATTGTCTGATTATATCCTAAAGAACCGGTATTGAGCATTCCAGAAATCGGCTTTTGGTTTTATGGAGTACCCGAGAAATGGAAGAGTGTACACGTAAGAGATGACTTGAAGCCGTGACCACTTTGAAAACCATATACTGTTCTATGAAGGAGATTCGTAACATATTGAGATATTGGAATCTATGTGTGATTCCAAAACCCGTTGGGGTATGGGAATCCGGGTGTGATTCCAAGATATAATTGAGATGCAGAAATCTATATATGATTCTGAGACTGTTGGGTATTGGAATCCATGTAGGATTCTGAGATTTATTTGGTGGCGGTGCATATGCTAGAATGCCAGATGAAGCCTCATCAGCGGGAATGACTAAAACCAGAGATAGGTGGCATGGCTAGCAGGGATGGCAAACCCATAGGGTGTAGTCGGCTCCACATGGACATTACCTACACTTATTATGCATGCAAGGGGCGATGCACTTGGTCTTAGCGAGAGTAACTATGTTTTTCCTATGGTACATCACTAGGGATGTATGTCACTTCGGATGGATATCTCCGATCCTTGTGCAGAAGGACCATTCCTCGAAGTACTGAAGGCACCTCCATGGAATCCTACACAATTAGCGAATGTGCCTTATCGGTTTTTGGATTATATACCTAGTATTGTTGTGATGTGCACTCACAAGCATCACTGCTATTTGATTATTATTATTTTTGCCCTTATACATTATTATAATATCACTGAATTTTCTAAAATAAATATTTTGGTTATCGTAAGGTAAAAACCCGTCCATGTTTATTTACGCGTGGTCTTACAAAATACCCTTGTTTTGAAAAGTTATTTAAATTAAAGAATCCATTTTGATTGTGTTTCTCACGCTGGTTTTACCAGACTAACCCGGGCGTGGTTTTCCCTAAATGCTCGGGTCAGGCCAAGCATATATCCGGGTTTGCTTGGACATTTGGAGCTTTAGGAGATGAGCTGAGGCCAGAGACGTAATCATGTAGATGGTTATTTTTCTGTTGCAACTACTACTGTTTTATCAATAATTATAAGGACAGGCTGTTATAACTATTCGTATTGACTAGGATAATATACTCTGATATGTCTATATATTTATAAATTAAAGTTTTGTTTTGTGTAAATATTTGTTATCTATCATTGATTATTCATTTCGCCGTGAAATTTTATGTTGTTTAGTTTCTTCTTGTCTTCTTTCTTCTTTCTTCTCCCAAGATATCCGCATTTCCTTTACATTTGGGTTGGACATGTGTGGTTTATTGTCAGCTTAAAGTGTATGGAAAAATGGGTCGTTATAGGTGGTATCAGAGCTTAGGTTGGGCAAACTCCCAGGCTTTGGTGGGGTTGCCCATTTGAGATAGGGTAAGCGAGACACTAGGATGAGTTTGAGTGTATCATATATAAGAGCGCGTATTAGTTAGTGATATATAAATGTTTTATATTGTGTTATTTGATCTGTTGAGTGTCTTAAGAGTTCTGGTCAACGAGTTTGGCCAACGTTATCGATAGGGATTTCCTAAACACTCGAAAAAGACCAATTGACACATTATTGCCTTAAAACGGGTAAAAGAAATAATTTTACCCAAAATATATAAAAGAAGTATCTTTCCCAAAATTTATTGTAGTTATTCTTGGTTGTGCTTGGTTAATAGGAGATGATAACATTCTATCATAATAATATAGGATTTGATCGGTCATGCTAGCCAACTTCTGAGCATTGACTATTGTCCATTGATCTATCTAGAATCTTCCCTTTTGAAATTTGGATTGGGTAGATAGGAATTTAGGGAAATTGAAATTAATACCTTGTGAATTAAGTTCACAATTTGAATATAAGGTATTCATTGATAATATTGGGTTAAAACTTGATTTCTAAAGGTCGTTATCTAAAAGCAAATTTGAATATTTTGGAATGAATGTTTTAGAAACAATTTTATATAAAGGATTGATTTGAAGGAAATTAAGTTTTAAAAAATGTTGTTTTAAAAGAAAATTTGGAATACTTTGAAATAATATTTGAGAATGTTGCATATAAACGTTAGTTGCTTTAAATTGAGTTTTAATAAAAGAAGTTCATAAAAAAGAAACTTAAATAATTGTTCAAGTAAATACTTGAAGAATGCTTTATATAAGGAAGCTAGAATATTTTTGCAATGAATATTTGAGAAATGATTACTGTAACGACCCATAAATTTTCAATAATTGAAATTATTAATTTAATGAGATTTTGAAAATTTAAAATTGAAGAAATTTTTTTGTGAATTTTTAATAAAAGTTGTGATGCAATAATGAAAATAGTTAAGAGGAAACATAACAGGGTTATTTAAAGTTAATAATTTATGAATTTGAATGAATTTCCAATTTAAAGAAAAGTTATTAACTGTTACTTTATGATGATTGATGAAATAACGGAAAGAGTGAATAATAAGTGAACGTAATTAGTAGTATGAAAATAAATGGCAACATTGATGTGTAAGTAATAAAGGCTTATTTATGTCATTAAAGGGTAACGGTAATGTTTATTTTATGTTACCTATTGTAAATTGAAATTTGAAACAAATTTGAAATAAATGTAAATTAAATAGGAACGATTTATTTATAAGGTAGTAATTGATGTATGAAGTATTGAAGTACGTAATGCAATGGATATCATAAATAGAATGGAATAAATTTGTGTATATATGGAATAATAATTTGGGTTGGTAAGTAATGAATTTATAAAGGATATGGGAATCAAATAGGTGACATTAATATAGGTTTATTTATTTAAAGTGTAAATAAACTTTGGTAATCAATTTCAAAAAATCCAAATTTAACGTTTTGTTAATGTAAATATAAGGAATGTTAATTTTATTCATAATATGAATTGGTTGATTTAAAGAATGGAAACAAAGATTTTATTTAATTGAAATGAAAAGTTCAATAATTGGATAAATTGTAATTAAATGAAATGAATATAGCTAAATAATACGTTATTTGAAATGAAGATGGAATAGAAGAAAATTGATGTAATAGTTGAATCCAATGGTAAAGCCATCTACTTGACAATAATGAATGCAATAAATATTAGTTAATTTAATTAAATGGAAATTTTGGTAATTTTATTTATAATTTTTAAATTTAATGAAATTGGAAGTTAACACTGAAATTTATAAATTAATCAACTTTACATTGACATCTAAACTTGTTTAAAATTTTGTAAATGATTAAGAAGTGAAAACATGATAAAATTGTCAATTATAGAATCAAAATTAAAAAAAATTGGATTTTGTTTAATTAATTTATTATTATTATTTAATTAAGGTAAAAATAGTCATTTTGGCCACTGACTTGGATTTCGAGGAAACCAGTTTCATCGGATCCGTAACGGTGAATTATTGTAGGATTTCAAGTTTAGTAATGATCAGACTTGTCGTTTAATTGTACGAACGCGAAACGCCTTGAAATCGATTTAATTGGAATCAACTGAAATCAATTTGGAAAATGTTGATTTGAGCATAACTTCTTCATAAGAGGGAATTTGGACTTGAAACCTTTTCCATTGCGTTTAAAATATTTTAAAACATCTATTTTGATATACGGGTTGAACTAATTTCGTTCCGGAGTCAGAACGGGCTTTTAGGGCCATAGATCGTTCAGCACGTTTATAATCTGATCCATTTATTCTATTTCAGCTTTGTCTATAAATACGCTGTCATAAACCCTAGCAGCCTATATTCCTCATTTCTATACGTACAGAAACTTATGTGCTCCTTTTCCCCAATGGATGTAAACCCTAATTTATCCAATTCAAATTTCAATTCAAAAATCAACTTCAACTATTCAAACTCCTCAGAAAAATTTAGAAAAAATATATATCGAAGATCTCATTGATATGAACTTACGTCTGCTGTTCGTTTTTCGAGACAGTGATGGGAACGATTAGAAATCGTGGTTAAAATCGAATTGGGCATTTTTGATTTCGACATCTATCGGACAAATTGGAATATGGGTTTCGTAGAGAGTGTCGTTGGAACTCTAGAGATGGTGGTTGCATCACCTACTTCGGCCTACGACAGTCAGGATTTGGGAACCTAGGGCCGAAAACCTAGTTGTACGTGGCGGCGACGCGACCATAAAGGCGGACACGACGACTAGGGGAGGTGCGACCAGCGATGGGGTTCTCGGAGGTGGAGGAGCCATAGTTTATGGCGGCGCGTGGAGGGAGAGATTGACGGTTGGATTGGCCCCTAAAATTCACCTAGGGTTCGGCTATGGTGGCGGTTGTCATTTTTTTGGGATCGATCGGCGCGAGGATGGGGGCATGCAAGGTCGTGGGGAGCTCTCTGAGGTGGCGCGCGCGGTTGGAGGTGGCCAAGATGGCCTGCGACGGCGCGGTTCTCGATCAAAACCGTGGCAGCTGGGTATTTTGCGTGCGTGCAGAGAAGGGGGCTAGGGTTAGAGACGGTCACGTGCAATAGGTGATGACGTTAAATTTATTTCCTATTTTATTTATTTTAACTTATATTGTCGATCGATCTAATATGAATAACTTTCACATACGAACACCAATTCACGCGCGGATTTTTTGTTAGGATCGTATTGAAATTCTGAACATTTTGGCGCTGGTTTGGACGAATTCTGAGACTGTCAAATTTTTGGGTTTAAATTGAATTTAAATTCAATTTAAATCAAAAGGTGAGTGTTTTAACCCACTCACAACTTTCTAAAATTTCTTATGTTTGTTAAATTAAATTTTTGTTGGGATTATGCATTTATTTATGATTTTTTCGAATATTTTTTATCATCATCTCAGTTATTGCATTTATTTAAATTAAATAGTTATTTAATTTATTATTAAATATAACTGCCAGTTAAATACCTTATATATATAATCAGTTATATATTGATATTGATTAATTGTTTTGGATGATGATTATGATGGATGTATGATCTGTTGATGGATGAATGGATGTTGTATTATATATTATTATAAACTGCAAGTTATTATGCATTTTTATTTCATTCGGGATTGCGGTTTTATATGATATATAACCGTAATTTTATTTTGAATTACAGATTGAATCACTTGACCATGGGATAAAAAAATTTATACAGGCACCACGGTCTATATATATAAAATTATTTTCGAAATGATTCCTATGGTTTTGTAAAGAAATATGTGATTTTGTGAGATATTTAATTGGGTATTTTATAAATGTTATTATATATATAATTAATTCCTTGGTTTTAAGCTATGTATAAAATTGAGCTAATAGAATAAAGGAAGTTTAATAATAAAAGTTGATTTTATTAAGATGTAATACGGTTAAGTATTTATTCCAATTTTATTTATAATTACTTAATAAAATTTAGGCTTGAAGATAAATATGAATTTGATTTGAATTAAAGTATTAAGAATTATCCTCAAATAAAATGGACTTGAAATTTAAATAACTTTGAGTTTTTAAAAGGTATGATTTTTATAACTTTATTTTGGTTTAGAGGACTTAAATGAATATCAAGTCGATTTTTAACGAATATTATCAAGATTAATTAAATTGAAAGAATATCCTGTTATTTGAAGTTTGAAGGTTTTACTTAATTGATATTTGATTTATTAAGTAAACATTTCAAATCTGGATAATAGTAATTGAATTTGATATATATGAAATTATGAAAGAATTCGTTTTGAAATGATGTAACGTCCCATAAATTTTTAACAATTAAAATTGTTAAATTGATAAAATGTTGGTAATTCTTTTCCTAGCCATGTATTTCTCATTTGCAAATCTTGTGCAAGAAGATTTATTTCTTACTTCAAAACTCCTCATTTTCATTTTCATTTAAGAATAAAACATATATACGTTTCTTTCTCCTTAACTTATGCCTTTTCTGTTTCTTAGCATTTACTCTCACTTTGCGTGTCATCCAAACCATCTATGTACCAACCCAAAATTTTAATAAATGTTTTATTATTTAATTTAGATAATTTTGTTATTTAAAATATAAATTTAGGTGTGGATTAGAATTTCACACATGAATTAATAGAATATTTTTCGAAAATGTGAATTTTGTCAATATGGTCAAACTTGGACTTTTAAATTCAAAAATTTAAAAAAATTTGAATTTTATCTTTAATTTTGAAAGTAAATAAAATTTTAAGAATACTACTTTTCGTCTTGTTGAAATCTGATTTATAATGTGAAAGTTATGCCTTTTTGACTATTGTGTGTAATTTGCTGTATTTAACAAAAAAATTTACTTTAAATTATATAAATAATATTTTATTTAGTCATGTAATGTTCTAGTTAATGTTTTTAGGTGTAAAATAACTTGTTTTGTATATATTTTGGTTTTAAAACGTTTTAAAAGTGTAATTGACATTTTTCAGTATCAGTTGTATTTTGTTTACAATTTCTAATTTCCAACTTCAATTAATTTAAGAAATTCTTTATTTATTTCATATTTTTCTTAAGAACTTATTTTATTCTTTTATTTTAAACTTTGGGTTTTATTTTAAAACAAAAAGTTGAACTTTTAATCACCCAAATGTTATAAATATAAACAAATGTCTATAATTCCTATTTTGGTTAAAGTCTAACATTAATTAAAGTTTTAAATTTTTAATCCTAACTTCCTAATCTTTTATAATAACTGAATATATTCGTAACAACGTTTTATTTCATTTTTTGTTCTTTAAAAAAAATGGATTATATACCCTTTAAAATTAAGTAATTAATATTTTACTTATATGCATCCATTTAAGTAATAAATTTCTTAGTAAATGGTAAATGAATAAAAAGGATGTAAGCAAATCATATTTTAATTGAGTAATAAATTTTAAAAATAAATAGTATACAGATAAGCTTTATAAAAAGAACGTTTAATTTGTGCGTTCGTACCCGTTTTGATTAATTTAGTGGTATAAATAGTATGTATTTAATGAATACTCTTTAAACGTATATTTTGCTAATATAAGTAACAAATAAATAAGAAAACGTATAATTTAAATACGTTATTCTCGTTGTATTTTGGGTGTATGTTTGATTTGATAAATGCGTCTATAGTGCGCATTCTTTAAATCATTACCTTAGCTATGAATATAAAAATATATCCGTTGACGTGCATTCCATAGTGGGAAAGGAATAAAATCCCTAGCCATTCAAATCCTTTTAAAGCTTGATTGAAATTTGCATGTAAACATTTCACCTTCCTTTTGCTCTCCTAATTTAATAGAAACGTTATCCAAAAATTTCGTAACCATTCACATTTAATTCTTGCAATTGTTCCCAAATAAGCGGAAGTTTTTATTTATAAAACACGTTCAAAAAAAATTCACGTATTTCCTTTGATTCACGTGTAACTATGGAATAAAATCTTAGAAATTTCCTCTGACGATTTATAAATTATTCTTTGCTATTTTATTTCACCTAAATTGCTGTAAACATATGCAAAACTCCCCTATTTAAATATAAACCCGCGCACCTCTTTTATAATAAAAGAAATCATTTTCCTCTAACGTTCAAAATTTTTCCATTTACCTCTGGTTTATAGTAGGAATAAATGTTTTCCTGGCCGTTTCTAGAATCATCTATTGCGTTTTCCCTTCATCGAAAAAATCAACGCAATGGGTATAATTTTTTTAAATTAAATGCTTGCCTATAATCTCTCATCTAAATCAAGGCACCACTAGAAAATGAACAACTCATGTATCATGGTTCCTTGAGGTTTCAAGCAAAGTTATTTCTTGCCTTTATCTAACGAGATTACATAAGCTCAAACATAATGAAATTTCCTGACCGTTCAGAATATAATTTGCCTATTTTCTCACCTCTATTAACGCAAGCTTTATCTTTAAATACCAAAAACATGTTTGCGTGAATTCCATCATTCACTGCATTAGGTTTCTTCTCTTCTTCCTTGTGTGCGTGACAATCAGTAGCATCAGGTAATGACTACAACTTTATTTCCTTCTTTTGTTTTTTCCATTGTTCTGTTCAAACTGCTCCACCGCATGACAAATGCCTAACTTCTTTCCCCTCCTCTCCGACCTGGACGTGCATTGCCAAGCATCTCTAATGCAGTTTTAGCCTAGCACTTGAATATTTATCTTATTGCCACCTGTATATTATATCACTGCATACTTGTTTGAGTATAGGCGCACTTCAGTTTGAAGAAAACAAATAATATAAAAGGCATACGCCACCTAAGGTTCGCCCAGCCTAATTTTTTTTAGATAATTCCACTGTTTTGTTTACGCGAGTATTCAGGGAAGAAGTATTTCCAGACCGTACGCCTTTTTGTGTTGGTCACCTGTGTTTTAAAATATAGAAACATTACGTATGAGGATATATGATTTATGTAAGAACAGTATAAAGTTGTTTTGATTTGGAGATTCTGATATTTTATTTGTTTCCTAACAGAAAAAAAAGAGAAAAAGAAAGAAAAAGAAAAAAATGCATGCGCCACCTTTATGTATCACTGCCGTGAATTGCATGTTGCCCACATATGATTTTCCACCTTTTTATTAACACATCATAATATTTTGTAAAAAGGGTAAAAAAGTAGAGTATAAATTTATTTTGTAAATTTTGATTTGGAAAAAATAAATGGACAGGCCGAGCTTTTTTTAATGGGTGAAGTCGTGCGGTGTAGTGGTCGAGCAATTTGAGTCAATTTTCATTTTATTTTAGCTTGTTCCAATTTTGTTTATTTAAAAATTTGCTCCGTAATTGAAATTCATGTACTCAGTTTATTTATTTATCTTGTTTCAAGATCGAAATCAGTTTGTCTCATCTTCCAATATTTGATCACGCTTTCTACGCTGTCTCGGTGTGGTTATCTTAGTTTTGAGTCTAATCTTCGGCAGCGAAAAGGTGAGTATTCTCACCTGACAAACATACTTATATATCTGTGAAGTAATAACAAGTGCAATTGTAGAATGATTTTACTTCATTTTATTTGACTGTGATATAAATTAATGATGTTAAAATCCTGTTATTAAACCTACACATCATCAGTTATATTATATACTGTTTTATTTATGCTGTTACACTATTTATTTATGTACTATTTATCACTACCAGTTTCCTGTGGAAAAAAATCTTTACGGGCTGAAATGATAGGCCTGAACGACATTTATTTATTTAGTCATTTATTTAACTTGGGATTGCGGATTTGAAATGATAGAACCCGGTTTTCTTTGTAAATTACGGATTGAAATGATATATTATCCGTATCACTTGACCTAGGTTAGAAAATATTATACAAACCCGTGGTTATATATATATATATATTTGGAAATATTAAATATTTTAAATGTTATAATTCTTTGTTTAAAATTGGATTAAAATGATTTTTATATGTATGGTGATATTATACTATCTAAATATGTAAATAAATGTTAGAAATATAAAGTATAAATTATCTAAAAAATTTGGATTTGTAAAACAAATGGAATTTGAGTTAAGAGATAAAATATGAAATTTGGTATAACTTGAATATAAAGCGAATTAATAAAGGTTAAGTTTTATGAATTAAATAGTTAAATTAGTGAAAAATATGGAAGTTGAAATATAACTTGATTTAGAAATGGGAAGCTGGATTGTGAAATATAGGTAAGTTAAGAAATTAATTGGAAATTTAGTTTAATTTGGAAATGGTAATTTAACTTAATTGTTAAGTAAAATTCATAGAAATTTTGCACTTGATTTTAATAAGTAAGTATAAGGAAGTTAGATATATATTTGCAAAAGTTACTTTATAAAAATCATAAGTTATTGAGAAATTTAAATGGCTATTTAAAGGTGGAAAATATGATTTATAAGTCAAATTTGTTTAAATAAAGGTTTATATTTTGCTAAAATTTTATTGAAGTATAAAATTTAATTTACTCAAATCTGTTGTAAAGGATATTCCTACACTTTGCAAGTGCTGAAATTGATATAAATGAACCAAGGCTAAACCTTTGGGATTTATATTGGATTTTTGTAAGAAAAATAACTTCACTTTTTATTAGAAAGGGTAGTATTTGATTTAAATTAAACTATTTTGGATTTTATAACCACGGGTAATAATAATCTTGGTTGTTAAAGAGACCGGGATCGGATATGAGCATACACTCTGTCGATACCGAAAACCACTTTGACGACCGTGTACGCGGTGGAGATTCCAGAATGAAGTAGCATGGTGGTGACGATTCCTTGAGGTATGTACGTGGACCCGACTCCCGTGAGTTGGCATAAGGTGGCTAAAACAGGAGCGATTGACGGGCTAAGGAGGTAGCACCTCTTATCAGACGCACTTCTTCGTATGTCATTCTATTACTTTGTGATTGTTTGGTGCACACCTTTGATTTGGGAGTGTTGTTCGAGGTGGGCGGTAGTAGCAGCTACGCGCTACCACCGGTCCGGAAGCGTAATTTGTGATGTCCCGGAAATTTAGGCAATAATTATTTGATAATTTCTTTGATAATTATTTTAAAATGTGAAAATATTGATTCAATAATTTAACTCAAATTGAAATTCTCTTTTGAAAATTTATAACTATTTAATTTGTAAATGGATTAATTTGATTTAAATTTTATTGTAAACTTTTCAATAGTTTGTTTTAAAGATCTATCTTATAATTTTCATAGAAGTAAGTAAGTATTTATTTTGTTTTTAAGATTAAATATAGTTTAGATCTTATTTTATTAATAAACGTTATTTTGTTTTGTTTTATTTTATTTCTTTTCTTTTGAAATGTAGTTTCATATAGAATATTATTTTAAAAATAATTAAACAAGCATTAAAATGTAAATGTATAGTTTTATAAAGAAGTGTATATGTTTTTATTTAAAAACTAATGTTAATAAAACATTTGTAACTTGCTAAAACAAATTAGAAATAGTTTTAAGATAATTCAAATACATATACAAATTTAGAAATGGCTTTTAAATATTAACATGCATATGTGTTAATCATTTAACTAATGGAAGAGACACTTGTAAAATTTTCTACACCTAAACATAATAAGTGGCATTTGATTTCAAAGCTTTTTATTTTAATTTATATTGATAAGTGAATATAACAAATACTTTGGGGTTAAAACATTTTTTCTTCAGATTGAAAAACCTGAAAACCAGATTTTCAGAAAATCTGAAAATCTAAAATACAATTTCTAACTTATGTTCAAGAAACCAAATACAAATCATATTTCAGTAAAGATCAAAACCCCAAAACAGATTGCATGTTTTAAAATCTGCAATCTTTCTCTTTAATTCTCAATTCTGCAAATCAATCTCTGCAGTCAACTTTAAAACCTGCAAATAACAAATCTGCAAAGATCAACTTCAAATCAAAATTTAGAATGGAGTCTGCATACAATCTACATCATCAAGTAAAGCAACATCAACTTGCTAATGGCATCCAGGTTCATCATGCATTTGAAAAATAGTTCCTGGAAATTGGAATCTGCAGCTAAATTATTTTCTGCACCCAAATTGTTTCTGCATCTTCAATTAAATGTGAGTAAGCTTCTTTAACTTTTAAAAACAGTTTCTTTTAAATATTAATATCAAACCTTAATTAAAGAACTTATGTTTTATTCAAAGAAATCAAACTGTTTACAAGATTGTTCTGTTTTGTTTCTAAAAATAAATAAAGTGAATAACCTCACATGCACCAAAGTTTGAGATATCAGAGCATATGAATTGAAAGATAAGAGCTTGTATGTTGATGTCTGTTCTGTGTACATATTTGATTGTGTTTAAATGTTGCTTTTGCCTGTAGCTATATATCTTGTAAATTAAGATTTTCTTTTACAGAAATTCTTTACCACTTGAATTGATTCCAGTTAGTAATTTTTGTGTAAATAAGATATGTTTGTTTGGTATAACTTAGATTTATAAATTTTATGTTAGTATAAGAAAAATGTAGTCTCTATAAAAACAATGAAAATCAGTTAATATTCAAATAACCAAATCCAAACTCGTAATGATTGGGGCATGCTGTAAATCTGTATGGAGGTAGAGGATTGATGGGGGAATGAATGTATCATGGCCAGTAGTAGTGTCAGTAGGTGGTGATGTTGAACTTGGTGTTTCCAGGTTTAACCCTTATTTGGAGTGATTGGGTTTTTTGATAGCTTTTGATTTTTCTGTAATGCATCGAATGGAGTAGGGTTTTGGAAATTTGTAGAGGGGTTGTAGATGGATCATCTGCCGGAAATTCAGCAGTAATGAAGGTCATAAGCATGTCTAAGGGCCGTTGACAGGTTGGGGCTTAGGGTATAGGTGAGTTTCAGGTTTTGCATTGGTTTCTCAAAACTTGAATTCAAGATTACAGTGGATTTATGATGATCGTAAGCTTGTGAGGAGATGGTTGATGACTCATAGCAGTTGGTTGAAGTGACTGGAAGCTGACGGAGCGACGGTGCATGTGCACCATTCATGATGAAGTTCTGGTGAAACTCAGATGTGCAGGGTTTGTTGTGACTCGGGAAATCCTCGGGTAGTTGTGCTTCTAACTCGAAGTAAGTGAGATGAGAACTCGAAGTAGATTAGGGGGTTGCTCGGGTTAGTAGATTTCAGGGTTTAAACCTGAGAATTTGCAGTTTCTTAACTTTGAATGAATTTATCTTTTTAAGGTTGGGTTTTGATTCTAGCATAAGTTGTAACTGAATTCAAATAGAGTTTGGATTCAAAGCTTTTAGAAAATGAAATGTCTTAGACAAGTTTAAAGTTGGTTTTAAATCAAAAATTAAAACTGTTTCAGGTTTTAAACCTGGAAGTTGTTTACAGTTTTTAAGAAATTTTGAATGAAGCTTCTATTTTAAAGATTGTAAATTGAATCAAGTGTAAGATTTAAATTGAATTCAAATGTGGCTTGAAATTCAAAGTTTTTAAAAGTAAAATCTTAAATTTAAAAAAGATTTAAAATTCTGTTTTAAATCAAGAGTTTAAAAACAGTTTGCAGCTTCAAGTCCAGAGTGAGTTTGCAGTTTTAGATTCTTGAATGAAATTCACATTTTTAAGTTGCAACTTGATTTAAGTACAAGTTGGATCTGAATTCAAATTAAGTTTGAAATTCAAAGTTTTTAAAGATGAAATATTTTAAATTTAAACAAGTTTTAAATTAGATTTTAAATCTATATTAAAAACAGTGTAGGTCTTAGAACATGTAATTTTGCAGTTTGTTGTTTAAATAAAATTCATATTTTCAATTTTACAATTTGATTCAAGTATGAGTTAAAACTGAATTCAAGTATAGTTTGAAACTCAAAGTTTTTGAAAATAAAAATCTTAAATTTAAACAAGATTTAAATTGGTTTTGAAATTTATTTAAAAACAGTTTCAAATTTCTTTGGAACAGTTTTGATTTCAAAACCAGTTTGTAAAAAAAAAATATAATGAACATGTTCAAATGTGTAAAAATAGATTTGGAAACAAAATTTGATTTCAAGTAAGTTTTAAAACTTGAAGAATTTATTCTTTAATACTTGAATAAATATGAAGTGTTTAATGTTGATTTGAAGATAAACAAATCAATCTATTTTCAAAGGCTTAATCTATTTTAATCAAGTAATTAATTTTAAATCTTTCTTTATAGTTAGGTAATGAATGATCTTAACATTCATTTTATTGTAAGGTTTTATAATTATTTAATTTGGATAAATGTTTAAATAATTAAACATTTGAATCTTTAAATAAAATTGGAAATTGAATTTAATTTTAAAAATGTATTGTTTAATACATTTTGAATTTAGATGAGTCATTGATAAGTAATTAAATTATTTTGAAAAATATTTTAGATAATTAAGGATTTACTTAATTATTTGATTTTGATAATTAATCTAATTCAAATTTTCTTAAGTATATAATTAATGAAATGATGTTAATTAATAATTGGTGATAATTATTTAAGGATAATTTAGTAATTAATTAAGGAAATTAATTTTGGACAATTAATTAGATTGATTAATTGAATTTAATTAATGGTAATTTGTCAAGTAATTAAGGAATTAATTACTTATTAATTTGGATTGTGATTTGTTAAGTTAATTAATTCAGTTTAATTAATTTTAATAAATCATTTGATGATTTAGTGTAAATTACTTAATGTAATTGTGGAGCAGGATTACTCAGAGAAGTAATAATGATAATTTCTGGAATGTAGTTAGTAATTTGGATGATTACTTTAGTAATTAATTAAGGAATTAATTAATGATTAATTATTGGATAATTAATTTGATAATAAAGTAATTAAAGATAGTTAATTACTTAATTGGATATTAATCAAGGTGATTAATAATTAGATTAATTACTAAATGTAATTAATTTTAATTAAGTAATATTAGAGATCATTAATTATTATAATTAATGATGTAATTAAGGATTATTTGATTAAATAATAATTAATTAATAAATGATTAATTATGGTAATTACTTATGATTAAGGTAAATTAATTTATGAAATTAATTTAATACTAATTACTTATTGTAATTAGTGAATGATTAATCAGAGTTGTTTAATCAAGTTAAATACTTAGGAAGTGAATTAATTAACTGGGTTAATTAATTAATGGATGTTAAGCAAGATTTAAATGTGTTAATTAATTTAATTTAATTTAAATTAATTAGGGATAGTTGTAATTAATTTAATTCATTTTAAATTAATTATAATTAATGATTAAATCATTGCTTATGGAAGCTATTGATTGAATTGTTGTGATCTTAGTAATGAGACTAGTTGTATCTGTATGATATGGATGATTGGTTTAAGTATGATAGTTTGTGATGGATTATTTGGTTGTGATGATTATCTGTTTATGGATGATACAGATTATCTGTTATGATATGAATGTGATTATCTATTGCTAGATGTAGTTTATCTATCTGTATGAAATAGATAATAATGAGATAAGATTAAAACCCTTAAGTACAACTTGGACATTAAAATGGCGTTTGGTTTCGATGAGACCGGGATCAGGTTTCCATATTTGGATATCCGAAAACCACATCGATTCCAATTAAATGTTAGGTCGTTAATCCAAGTGGAGCAAGTGAAGACTCGAGGTGTAAGGGCTATACGTCAGTATAACTCTGTGGGTGATTCCGTAATGAGTTGACGGAATAGTGCTTATAGATTCGAGATGGTGATTTAGAGTGCAAGGGTTATCGTCGTTAACTCTGAGGGTGATTCCAATACTAGTGTAACGAGATAATGCCTTCGGTTTCGTTCGAACCCGGAACGAACTTGTATGGATTGAATGCTTTCAGAACATCGTCAGGCGGACGATGAGCATTCTAAGTTTGTTATGTCCTATAAAGGTAATCGTAACCTCAAGCCTCATCAACCGGGAATGGCTAAAATAGGGGAGGTGCAGCAAAGCTTCGTGGGTAGCCCCCACTTGAGAGCAAGATTTATCCCTGTCTAGAGGTCCCTTTATATTTCGGTTGTGTGGCAGTTGGTGACGACCAATCTGCGGGGTGGTCTTGTTCGGAACTGTTCAGTAAGGAACGGGTCCGGCTTTGTGTTGCAGGGGATGAAGGGAGTAATCCTCGGTACGGTGATCTAGGCCATGTACTGTGACGGGTGGTACCCCAGTAGCCCTGCCATTGATGGAAACCCAATTTTCCTACGAGACCCTACGGTTTTGTTTGTATTACCCACTTTTGTGGCTAGTAGCTGGAATTTAATGAATGTAACAATTTCGGCTATTTCTTATTTACTTGAAAACCCTAGACACTATTATAATATCACTGGATTTCCTATCAAATGTTTTGGTTAGCGTAAGGTAAAAACTTTTCCATGTTTATGTGTGGGAAGTCTTACGTGATACCTTTTGTTTTCAAAGGATTTTCTAAAGTTAAGCAACTTTTAACCCCGTTTACTCACACCAGACCCCTGTCTGACCTGAGTGTTTATTTTTTGTTTTATTAAACTCTTGGGTACTCATATTACGTATGAGTAGTCAAGTGTTTCAGGATTTCCTTTGACGAGTTTCTGAAGGAGATAATGGAGCAGGAGGCTTCAGCGTGTAGATATATGTAGTGGTTCCGCTGTGATGAGTTGAGTCTGTTTCTCTGATGTACTTGGATTGTAAATGCTAGACAGATGTTTATAAATGTCTAGTTTTGTGTTGTATTAGCTGTATTACTCTGATGTATATGATACTATGTAAAGTTTTATGTGATATATTATAATTTATTCGATTCCGCTGTGAGATTCTGATGATGTCTGTTCTTTCTTTCCTTTCTTTTCTCTTTTCTATCCCTTTCTTTCTGCTTAACGATGCAAATTTCTGGAGTGTGGAAGTTGGGTCGTCACATAATTGGTATATCCACCCTGGCATTGCCTAGTTGTGCCTTGTCACCTACCCTAGCGAGCCTTATACGATTTTGGTTTTATACCATTCCTACGGAGTGCCCTCTGACGACGCCCGGTACGGGGGAGATTACGGTACTATATAGACTATGGGAATATATTATGTGTTAAGGGGAATATTGGGTCACTCCTTAACGCTATTTTAAAGTAAGTTTATTTTACTAATAGACACTATTATAATAGCGAAGTATTACTATATAGTAAATAGTTTAACGGATCCTTAGAGGATGGGCGGTCCCAAGCATCCTTTAAGTTACTTGCCTTTATATTACAATTCACTTGAATTAACTTACACTGTATAATTATGTATGTTCTGATTCGAGTGTTTATGTTTATTTTACGCTCGGGTCAGCCTGAGTTTCAGTTCGAACCTCTTTCTCCGGAGCTAGGACTTCTGAAGATTATCTCCTTTCAAGCTGCTGTCAAGTTTCTGTTCAGTTCTTATTTAGCTTTTGTAATCGAGACAATTGATATTGGGATTCTTTTTATGTGGTGAGTTCAAGCTATATTTGGTTTAAGACTATGTACTTTATACTTATTTTGAGACTATTGATAGTGGCTTCATGAACCACTAAGTTATTTTAATTCCGCTGCGAGTATTCTGATTTCTGTGTCTATGATTCAGTGATTATGTATTTACTATATATTTTAAGATTTGCCAACTTTTATTTACGACGCGGTATTTTGAACAATTCAAGTCCGACATGTGTGTTTGCCATTGCACTTAAAGGGTGCAGCATGGGTTAATCAACGGAAATTCTATCGGATTAGAAATCCGTCGAAAAATTTAGAAATAAAAATTACCGCAAGCGCACGGTGCACGAATGTAGCACGTGACGAATACGGGTCGATCCGTAGGGAATTGATGATTTTAAAAATCTATTCAATCAAATTAAACCAAGGTTGAAGAGAATGTTAAACTAGAAAAGAAGAAAAACAAGCAAAAGAAAATTGATAAAAATATGAGTGTTAAGACAATTTAGAGGCAACTTCCACTCTCTAGATCACACAAATCAACAAAATGAAGTTATGATCTCTCTTTTCTTATCATTAGTGAATTAGTTGATGTGCTTATCATAAATATGGTATATTTGTGCTATTGATTAGCTCAAGATAAACCATCAAGCTATAACACAACCACTAATACCCTTTTAAATCTCATAAAATATGACAACAAAGTTGAAAGCTAAATCTATTTTAAGATGGCCTATTAACTATTAATTAGAAATATAAGCCATCAAATTTTAATTTCAACAATCACTTCTTTGCCATGATCATATGTAGATGAAGAGGCAATTTGTATTTTGTTTGTTTAAGTATAGCCTATCTGTTATGAACAACATAGACTATCAAATTCAAAGCTAAACAACATCATTAAACCACTTCAATCATTCTCATTAAGCACAAAAAGAGAGTGTAACAGCCCGCAAATCCATACCCCTTGAGTCAACACTATTCTACAACAATCAACTCAAGTTGTACAGAAATACGAACCATTTGGGTTAAAGAAAAAGATGTAGGAGAAGAAAAATAGAAAACAACAACAGAATCTAACCATCGCAGCGGAATAAAATATAATAAATAATAAATACTCTTTACTCAAAACTTAATTATCTCAGTTTATATATTACATCATCAGAGTACATCAATCACAGCTCAACATCAATATCATACGAATGGATACACAACAACTCAATCACAGCGGAATATATATAAAACAACTACGGATATACGTACATCTTGCTCGTCTCCTGAGCTCCACGGCATCATATCATGTATTCTATAATACTCGGCCTGACCTGAGCTTTACAGTTAAATAACACTCGAGTCAGTCCGGAACATCAGCGTGAGGAAATCACACCCAATTGATTATTAAAGTTTCAAAAATCCTTTGAAAACAAAAGCATCCCGTAAGACCACGCCACAAATAAACATATCGGGTTTTTACCTTACGATAGCTAAAACAATTTTTATAGAAATCCTCTGATATTATAATAGGGTCTATATACAAATACTTATAAAATAGCCAAAATTGTTACATTCATTAAATTCCAGCTACTAGCCACAAAGTGGGAAATACAAACAAAACTAGTACAAGGCTCGTAGGGAGAATGGATTTCCAACTAATGACTAGGCACTGGGGTACCACCTGTCACAGTACGGGGCCTAGATCACCGTACCGAGGAGTACGCCCCGCTCCCCTGCAACACAAGGCCGGACCCATCCCTTACTGGACAGTTCCGAATAAGATCACCCGGCGGTTGGGATCAGCAACCGCACCACTAAGCCGAAATAAAAAGGGACATCTAGACAGGGATGACCTTACTCTCCAGTGGGGGCAACCCACGAAGCCTTGCTGCATATCCCCTGATTTTCAGTCATTCCCATTTGATGAGGCTTGAGGCTAAGCGTTACCTTTATAGAACATATTCCATAGAATGCCCATCGTCCACCTGACAATGTTTCGCAAGCATTCATCCATTCAAGTCCGTCCCGGGTTCGAACGAAACCGAAGGCACTATTCCTACTACATCCATTTTGGAAATATCCTCAGGATTAGTAGCGACTAGACCTTGCACTTCACTGCTCCATCTTCGGCTCCGAACACGTTTTTCTAACGAAACGTACAAATCGGATCGAAGTGGTTTTCGAGAAATAAATCTCGATCCCGGTCTCTTAGAAACGATCAACGCATTGTCCAATATTGATAGTCGGTTATTTAACTATCAATAAATATTCACAAACAACCATCCATCAATAAATAATTTCCCAAATTATTTATATACCTCAAAATATCTTCCCAAGATATATTTCTACTTTCAATCCTTGAAAACAGTTTCAAAACAATCTTTCTTTCCAAAATAAACTTTCCCAAATATTTTCTATCTCCACTGAAATTACCAAGCACAAGACTAGATTTTAAAAATAATTTAAAACACTTTACATTGAAATATACTTTAAAAATATTTAAATTAAAACTACTTTAATAATTTGTTAAAAATATATATTATATAATAAGGTTACTTAATAAATATAAAACTAGATTTATACTTTTAAAAACATAATATTAAGTCATTCTTTAAATAATTACTACTATAATAGATTAAGAGAAAATATTTACTTTAGAATGTAAATATTAGAAATAAGAAATTTTCCAAAATTTGCTTTTTAAAACAAATTTTAATCTTTTAACTTATATTTAAAAATTTACTTTGAAAATGTACTTGGTTATCCAGGGAGAATTCCAACTTCAATCACTTAAATCAATTTTCCAAATTGATTCCTAATTTATTCCATTTGAAATAAATTTCTCTTCTTATCAGTTTATCTCAAAATACATTAATTATGGACTTTATATTTATTATTATTATTTTTCGTTTGGTTTTATACCATTTAACTGAAATATACCAATTTCACCTTCTTCCAAATTTTAAATAAATGTTTTATCCTTTTAAAATAATAACACTAAAATTTAAAATTCATTAATCTTCTGATTATTCAAATTTCCATTACTAAACTTAAGTTTATTTATTAGAATTTTAAAGGGCACTTTATTTCTTTTCCAATTAATTCTTAAATTTATTCCAATTTTCTATAGTTATTTTACTTACAAATTCACTTCTTTCATTATCTTTCCAAATCCAATTTATATATTTTTAGCAATTCATCATACCCAATAATTTCCAATCAAACCATAGCATTCAATATTTCAATATAATCCATCATAGAATATCAGCCAATCATAACAGAGAATATTAAATAATTTAAATAAATGTTGAGGGGTCCAGTTGGATCCCTCCAACCTGTTTTCTCTGCATCCACAGATGTTAGCACAACATAATACACCGATTTCAAAATATCATGCTATATCACATCGATCAATTCAACCATTCAAACAATTATTTATATTTAATCATTTAAATTTAAATTCAACTGAGTGAGATTAACTCACCTTTGTCCTTTAGTTGCAATCCATTCCAATATTGCCTTGGTTTCTCAATTTTTTTGACCTTGAATAAACATATTATGGTTTATTAATACTTGAACAATCAATTTCCTTGTTAATAAATTCATCAGCTAATTATTTAGGTTAAACCAATTTCTCATTTAAATATCCTTTGTGACCAAAACAAATTAAGTTAATTTAACAAATTTACCTTCGCAACACTTTCCTTTATATTAATAGGTTTAAATGTGTATGTATTTACTTTATTCTTCATTTTCCGAACTGTTTACAAAAAAAAAACAAATCAAAGTTTTCTCTTTGTTTTACGAAAATATGTATATATATAAATACTAGTCTCAGTTATTATCTGACAGTTGCAATGATATACCTTTTGCTTTATATATAGCTGAGTGATTTTAAACAAAACTATGACATAACCAACTTGTAATTTCTGATAAATGATAGAAATCACAAATTATTTACAGGTTTAAACTTTAACATTTAATATTCCAAATTGATTCAAATCGAAAGAAATAACAAGCGATTACCTCACTGCTCGTCGCAGCCATCACCATCACCTAGCTGTCGCGATCGACCACCAGCCCGTCACCACTCGTCGCCTCGCGACTTCGAGCCTACCGCCGCTAGTTCTCCCCAGCCGAGCCACCCAAAAAGCGATCACATCCCGAAGCCTTCATCTCCGACCCCGCAATAACCAAAATACAGCCATCAAAATTACCACGTCGAACTTGAATAAACCTTACTGCCTTTTTCCCAGCATCACATGCCCTAAAAACCCCAATGAGCTCGTCAATGTCGTGAACGAACGCCTCCTTCCTCCAACTCGCGAATCACAGCCTTGTGCTCGAAAATGAAACTGAAGGGAAATTCTATTTGAATTTAGATTTGAAATTGTTTGAGGAGGCTTCGGTCGTTATTTATTTTCTTTTCGGAGTGATTTCAAATCTCGTTTTTAGGTGAAATGAAGAGGAGAGGAGGAAACGATTTTCGTTCGTTTGTATTTCGATTGAAGGTGAAATAGATTGAATGAATTGCGGAGAAAGGCTTCGGCTGTAAATATAAAGAAAAAGAAAAGCGTGCTTAAGAAGGGAACAGGGAACAAGCATAGACGTTATCGTACTTGAAGTTGAAAAGGGGGACAAAACTCTGATATAAAGGAAAAAGTAGGCTTATGGTGACTTAGTACGTGAATATATTTATATATAAATTTTAAATTGAATTTTTGATGTAAATTTTCAACGCGTTTATCTGTCGTACGCTCACACAACAACTCCGATCAATACGAAATTTGAAACCCGATAATAATACAATATTACGGATCCAGCGGAACTGTTTTTGTCAAATTCCGAGACTGTGCCTCGGAAGGCTATTTTAAATTTCAATTTAACGATATAAATTTTGAAACTAACCAATTCAGTGTTAGATTCCATTTTAACACTTCTATTATATTCAATGTTATCCACATAAATTTTATAAGCTTTCAAATTATATTTTTAACAGGCTTAAAATATCAGGTTCCACATTTTATCCAATTCAAATTATTTAATTCAACAATCTAATTGTCAAATAAATTATGATATTTGTAATTTAAGTTGATAATTAACCTTTAAATAATTAAAATCAATTAAATATTCTGATTTTAAATGCTTAAAAATTTCAGGTCGTCACATTCCTCCCCCCTTAAAAGAATTTCGTCCCCGAAATTACTAGTTAGGAAGAATGGTCCAATACCCGTTTATTATTATTATTTTCCTAAACCAAACAGTTTCTAACAATTCAACATCGCACCAACTATCTTCTTATAAAAGACTCATTATTATTCTTATTAACTTTCCAACCTTTCCCTAGTTCCCAATCAACTCTGATCATACAATCAATCAACTTATAATTCAAAACCAAATTTTAAATTATCAAAATTTTCTGAATTTTTTTTTCTAACTCCCTAAATTCCCGAAATTTTTTGCCAGCATCTCCTTTGCGCGGCTGACTCGGTACAACTACAAAATGGCTCTATGGCCTCCCAAATCCAAAAAGAAAACAAAATGCCAGGTGGCTCAATACAAATCCCAATCAAATTTCATATAGAAACTTAAACACATAACTTTTGTCGAGCATTTCAAATTTACCTTGAAAAATCAAATCCAATTCTCCTTTCCCTTTATATAACCTGCATATCCTTCTTAGCACTAATATCCAATCACAATATTCCAAAACATTTTATCGACGTCCCTACAAATGTCAATATTCATCCAAATATCAACTTAGAATATATTTGTAATATTCAATTTCCAATTAAGAATTGAACATTCCTTAATTAAGTTAACATAAGCATTTATATGTTTCTTATACTTATTTTCATCTTACTGCTCGTTTATATCCATTTCTATTCAAATTGATTCTTTCATTTCCATACGAATTTAATTTATCTTTAACTCTAAATATTGAATTTTATTTTCTATTAATAACTAATTCATATCATTACTTTAATATGGTTTCCTTCACTAATTTAGTTTAGTTCCCAATTTGAATTCATTAGTCGTTAACACAATTTTCCAAAATTTTCTAGCTCCTACAATTTTTGAATTTTTTTGGCAGAGTCCCCTTTGTACGAAGGAGCTTTTGCAATTTGACAAAAGAGATAAATATATATACATCGACCCACACGGTCGGAAAAACCAAAAACAGTTCATAGTTTCTATTTTTATTGCGTAGGCGTACCTTATTTTGCATTTTAAGCAAGCAGCTTATTATTTTTAGCAAATAGCACAACCAAATCCAGTCACACGGCTCCCAGATACCTGTACTTACTCAATTTAAACATGTAAGTGCCAAATATATGCAGTTTAACTATATTTCACTTAGTTGCAATGGTTAAAACATATAAATTCAAAAGAAATGCACATCCAACATTTTCCATAAGAAATTTTTATAGTTTCCATGCTAATTCAATTGTTTCAATTAATTCATAAACCATATTCATTCCATTCGAAGGGTTTTCAATCCATTCATATACAACCTCATCAATTTGAATGGTTTAAAACTCAATCGCTTACATTTAATTTATTTTTAAGCAAACTGAACTCATATTTAATTCAATTGATCTCAAAATAAATTTATTTTACTTCTATCAATTCATAGAATTTTAATTACTTCCATTTATATCTAATAACAATTTATTCTATGCAATTTGACGAGATCTATGTGAATAAACAAGTATTTATGTTTTATAACCAATTTAAATGGATTTTAACTCAATTTATTCTTAGTTCTATTCCATTTGAAAATTTATTCACAATCCATATATTCTCAGTTTCATTGCATTTCAATTTTATTAACCAAATTAGTTCATTCAAAACCATTAACAACTTAGGTTCCATCTCCATTACCAATTAAATTTCCTTTTTATTTTAATCCATTCACAATCATTTATTTAGCTCGACACATTCCATTTAAATTTCATTTACAATCCATTTATTTACATTTCATTCCATATTTGTTTATTCCAAACTATTTTATTTAGCTCGAAGACAATCCAATCTATTTCATTCATTAACCATTTCTCAACTTATTTAAACCACATTTCATTTGATACTTATTTATTCCATCATTTATTTATTCAATATAATTAGTTTATCCACATTCACTTAAACCATTCTAATAAACTCGAAACATTCTATTTTCCTTATTGTCTCAATTTATTTCAATCCCTTAATAATTTAAATGGTTTACAATTATTTATTTAAGCATTTTCATTCCATTAAATATTATCGACAACTCACCGAATTTTATTTCAATCAAAATTCATTTTTACTTGATTTAAATCCAATCCACTATTATTAAACTTAAGTTTTAGTTGAATTCAATTCAACTCTCCTTCATTCATTTAGCTTAAGTCAATTTACTTCAATTTATTCAAATTTTATACTTAAGCTCATTTTCATTCTGCAAACAAAGTTCTCTTAATTTAACTTGATTCTATTTAACTACATCGAACTCCATTTACACATTTCATTAACTAATTTATTATCAATTAGTTCTTCCCTTATTTATAATCCAACTCTTGAATTTTAATCCCAAATATCACTGCATTTAATTTTCCTAGTTTAATTTAGTTTATAATTCAAGTTTTGATTTCTATTTTATTCTCTAATTCATCAATAATATTTATTTTGGAGTTTTGTATCTCACTTTTCAAATTTAATAAGTCACAACTTATTATTTACACAATTCCATTCCTCATAGGCTTGAATATATTATTCTTTTATTTTTAATTCAAGCCTTATGCTTATTTATAACCCAAGCATATTTTTATTCCTATGGATTTTTAATTTCTCTTATAAGTTATTCTGATTTATTTATTTCAATGCAATTCTTATCCAACTCATTTTCCATTAATTCAAGTAAGAATCTAATTCCATTCAATAATTCAATTGAATTCTTATTCCAACTAAATCTTACTTTAACTCAGTTTTATTTAACTCAATTCGATTCCAACTTGATTCGAATACAACTGGATATTATTTTCAACTTATTCAATTTATTCCGATCCAGTTGAATTTTTATTTCCCAATCCAAGCTTATTTCATTTTCATTTTAAATATAAATTCCATTATTCAAAGCTTATATATCCTTTCTGATTTAAAAATCATCACAATTTATAAGCTTACAAAGTATCTCATCGGGATTTTATACACCCGGCTTTTGGTTTCAAATTATTTTGAAATTTTCAACATCACAAATCACATTTCTCAAAAATCAAACCAATCCTAGTTTTATTCCCAACAAATTTCTTTGAAATTTTCAAAAACAACTAGCTTTCCTGAACAAATCAATTTGGCAGCAATCCATCACTTAGAAATTCGAAAATGAATACTGATGATGCGGCCGTCATCATCAGAATTATTTTCCAATAATCCAAGTGATTTCAATGCTATATCACTTCCAAAATTTATTTAAAACAGATTTCCATTCAGAAATGTCTCCAAAACAATTGTGCTATGATTTATCTTCAAAACACTTCCAAAATCTCCGGGATTTAAATTTCCAAATCCTACTTAAATCAAATTTAACTATAATTCATTTGCATAGCTTATGCTCATACAAATTCTTATTTGATTATATTACAATTTATAATTCACATTTACAATTCATATTTATAAATTTCATTTTATAATGAATTTATTCCCTTAAATTTTAGTTGTACTTAAATTTCCAGTTAAATTTTCACTTTACAATGATAATACGTTAATATTATCATTTCTAACATTCAAGCAACCATATATTAGCTAAATAGTTTTCAAAAACTATTCTTTATATCAAAACATGTTTTTGGGTAAAATTATTTCATTTACCCATATTTAAAACAATACCGTGTCGATTGTTCTCTTCAAGTGTTTAGAAACCCCTTCAATACAGTGGTGCAGACTGTGTCGACGAAGGTTCATATGCCACTCAATAAACCAATCAACACAATATTAAAACAATTTATATTCACTAACAAATACGCGCTCATATCTATTAATAAGCTTAAACTCATGGTAGAGTACTACGGACTCTATTTGAGTAATTTCCCACCAGAGCCAAGGTTATCACTAACCTAAGCTCTGATACCAACTGTAACAGCCCGTAAATCCGTACCCTTTGAGTCAACACTATTCTACAACAATTAACTCAAGTTGTACAGAAATACGAACCATTTGGGTTAAAGAAAAAGAGGTAGGAGAAGAAAAATAGAAAACAACAACAGAATCTAACCATCGCAGCGGAATAAAATATAATAAATAATAAATACTCTTTACTCAAAACTTAATTATCTCTATTTATATATTACATCATCAGAGTACATCAATCACAGCTCAACATCAATATCATACAAATGGATACACAACAACTCAATCACAGCGGAATATATATAAAACAAGTACGGATATACATATCGTCATCCTGCTCGTCTCCTGAGCTCCACAGCATCATATCCTGTATTCTATAATACTCGGCCTGACCTGAGCATTACAATTAAATAACACCCGATCAGTCTGGAACACCAGCGTGAGGAAATCACACCCAATTGATTATTAAAGTTTCAAAAATCCTTTGAAAACAAAAGCATCCCGTAAGACCACGCCACAAATAAACATGTCGGGTTTTTACCTTACTATAGCTAAAACAATTTTTATAGAAATCCTCTGATATTATAATAGGGTCTATATACAAATACTTATAAAATAGCCGAAATTGTTACATTCATTAAATTCCAGCTAATAGCCATAGAGTGGGTAATACAAACAAAACTCGTACAAGGCTCGTAGGGAGAATGCATTTCCAATTAATGACTAGGCACTGGGGTACCACCTGTCACAGTACGGGGCCTAGATCACCGTACCGAGGAGTACGCCCGCTCCCCTGCAACACAAGGCCGGACCCATCCCTTACTGGACAGTTTCGAATAAGATCACCCGGCGGTTGGGATCAGCAACCGCACTACTAAGCCGAAATAAAAAGGGACATCTAGACAGGGATGACCTTACTCTCCAGGGGGGCTACCCACGAAGCCTTGCTGCATAGCCCCTGATTTTCAGTCATTCCCATTTGATGAGGCTTGAGGCTAAGCGTTACCTTTATAGAACATATTCCTTAGAATGCCCATCGTCCACCTGACGATGTTTCGCAAGCATTCATCCATTCAAGTCCGTCCTGGGTTCGAACGGAACCGAAGGCACTATTCCTACTACATCCATTTTTGAAATATCCTCAGGATTAGTAGCGACTAGCCCTTGCACTTCACTGCTCCATCTTCGGCTCCGAACACGTTTTTCAAACGAAACGTACAAACCAGATCGAAGTGGTTTTCGAGAAATAAATCTCGATCCCGGTCTCTTCGAAACGATCAACGCATTGTCCAATATTGATATTCGGTTATTTAACTATCAATAAATATTCACAAACAACCATCCATCAATAAATAATTTCCCAAATTATTTATTTACCTCAAAATATCTTCCCAAGATATATTTCTATTTTCAATCCTTGAAAACAGTTTCAAAACCATCTTTCTTTCCAAAATAAACTTTCCCAAATATTTTCTATCTCCACTGAAATTACCAAGCACAAGACTAGATTTTAAAAATAATTTAAAACACTTTACTTTGAAATATACTCTAAAAATATTTAAATTAAAACTACTTCAATAATTTGTTAAAAATATATATTATATAATAAGGTTACTTAATAAATATAAAACTAGATTTATACTTTTAAAAACATAATATTAAGTCATTCTTTAAATAATTACTACTATAATAGATTAAGAGGGAATACTAACTTTAGAATGTAAATATTAGAAATAAGAAATTTTCCAAAATTTGCTTTTTAAAACAACTTTTAATCTTTTAACTTATATTTAAAAATTTACTTTGAAAACGTACTTGGTTATCCAGGGAGAATTCCAACTTCAATCACTTAAATCAATTTTCCAAATTGATTCCCAATTTATTCCATTTGAAATAAATTTCTCTTCTTATCAGTTTATCTCAAAATACATTAATTATGGACTTTATATTTATTATTATTATTTTCCGTTTGGTTTTATACCATTTAACTGAAATATACCAATTTCAGCTTCTTCCAAATTTTAAATAAATGTTTTATCCTTTTAAAATAATAACACTAAAATTTAAAATTCATTAATCTTCGGATTATTCAAATTTCCCTTACTAAACTTAAGATTTATTTATTAGAATTTTAAATGGCACTTTATTTCTTTTCCAATTAATTCTTAAATTTATTCCAATTTTCTATAATTATTTTACTTACAAATTACTTCTTTCATTATCTTTCCAAATCTAATTTATATATTTTTAGTAATTCATCATACCCTATAATTTCCAATCAAACCATGACATTCAATATTTCAATATAATACATCATAGAATATCAGCCAATCATAACAGAGAATATTAAATAATTTAAATAAATGTTGAGCGGTCCAGTTGGATCCCTCCAACCTGTTTTCTTTGCATCCACAGATGTTAGCACAACATAATACACCAATTTCAAAATATCATACTATATCACATCGATCAATTCAACCAGTCAAACAATTATTTAAATTTAATCATTTAAATTTAAATTCAACTGAGTGAGATTAACTCACCTTTCTCCTTTATTTGCAATCCATTCCAATATTGCCTTGGTTTCTCAATTTTTTGACCTTGAATAAACATATTATGGTTTATTAATACTTGAACAATCAATTTCCTTGTTAATAAATTCATCAACTAATTATTTAGGTTAAACCAATTTCTCATTTAAATATCCTTTGTGACCAAAACAAATTAAATAAGTTAATTTAACAAATTTACCTTCGCAACACTTACCTTTATTTTAATAGGTTTAAATGTGTATGTATTTACTTTATTCTTCATTTTCCAAACTGTTTACAAAAAAAAACAAATCAAAGTTTTCTCTTTGTTTTACGAAAATATGTATATATATATAAATACTAGTCTCAGTTATTATCTACCAGTTGCAATGATATACCTTTTGCTTTATATATAGCTGAGTGATTTTAAACAAAACTATGACATAACCAACTTGTAATTTCTGATAAATGATAGAAATCACAAATTATTTACAGGTTTAAACTTTAACATTTAATATTCCAAATTGATTCAAATCGAAAGAAATAAAAAGCGATTACCTCACTGCTCGTCGCAGCCATCACCATCACCTAGCTGTCGCGATCGACCACCAACCCGTCCCCACTCGTCGCCTCGTGACTTCGAGCCTACCGCCGCTAGTTCTCCCTGGCCGAGCCACCCAAAAAGCGATCGCATCCCCAAGCCTTCATCTCCGACCCCGCAATAACCAAAATACAGCCATCAAAATTACCACGTCGAACTTGAATAAACCTTACTGCCTTTTTCCCAGCATCGCATGCCCTAAAAACCCCAACGAGCTCGTCGATGTCGTGAACGAATGCCTCCTCCCTCCAACTTGTGAATCGCAGCCTTGTGCTCGGAAATTAAACTGAAGGGAAATTCTATTTGAATTTAGATTTGAAATTGTTTGAGGAGGCTTCGGTCGTTATTTATTTTCTTTTCGGAGTGTTTTCAAATCTCATTTTCAGGTGAAATGAAGAGGAGAGGAGGAAACGATTTTCGTTCGTTTCTATTTCGGTTGAAGGTGAAATAGATTGAATGAATTGGGGAGAAAGGCTTCGGCTGTAAATATAAAGAAAAAGAAAAGCGTGCTTAAGAAGGGAATAGGGAACAAGCATAGACGTTATCGTACTTGAAGTTGAAAAGGGGGACAAAACTCTGATATAAAGGAAAAATAGGCTGATGGTGACTTAGTACGTGAGTGTGTGTGTGTGTGTGTGTATATATATATATATATATATATATATATAAATAAATTTTAAATTGAATTTTCGATGTAAATTTTCAACGCGTTTATATGTCGTACGCTCACACAACAACTCCGATCAATACGAAATTTGAAACCCGATAATAATACAATATTACGGATCCAACAGAACTGTTTTCGTCGAATTCCGAGACCGTGCCTCGGAAGGCTATTTTAAATTTCAATTTAACGATATAAATTTTAAAACTAACCAATTCAGTGTTAGATTCTATTTTAACACTTCTATTATATTCAATGTTATCCATATAAATTTTATAAGCTTTCAAATTATATTTTTAACAGGCTTAAAATCTCAGGCTTCATATTTTATCCAATTCAAATTATTTAATTCAACAATCTAATTGTCAAATAAATTATGATATTTGTAATTTAATTTGATAATTAACCTTTAAATAATTAAAATCAATTAAATATTCTGATTTTAAATGCTTAAAAATTTCGGGTCGTCACAGAGAGCATAAACATCAAATTAAGTTGAAGCTACATGATTAGAGAGCTTCATTACCCCTAAATTGAAGGAATTAGTCTCTCATATTTGTTATCAAAACAACAAATGTAGCTTGCAACTTGAAAGAAAAGGAAAAGAAAAAGAGAGCAAAGTTAAATGAAAAAACTATTCTACTTGCATGAAAGTGAATCTACACTACAACATGAAAGGAAATAAACAAGGAAAGAAAAAGAAAATGTATTGAATTTGCATAAAAAAATGGAAGTTACATGAAAATAAAAATGGCTAAGTAGCCATGGAAAAGAGAAGAGAGCTTTCTTTTATTTGATCTAAAACTAAACTAAAGAGAGACTAAGTAAGAGAGGAAGGTTACATGAAACATAAGTGGTTATTTATACATGCATGAAATCCTAATCCATAATTTGGGGAATGACCAAACTACCCTTGAGAAAGTGTGGAGGCCAAGTAATCATTAGCTTCTACTAATCACTATTTAAGTGTACATGAAGCCATTAATTCCATAAGCATGTGCATTAGCCTCTAATTTGTACATTAAGGTGGTGGGTAGGTGGAGTCCTCCATGATCTTCACTTTAAATTGTTTCCATCTTCATTCCTTTATATTCTTTTGCATGCATATACCTTCATGAAACCACTCCTATTTGAGACCAAATTCCTACAAAAATATATATATTTTTTCAATTAATTTTTCTCAAAGAAATATATGCACACAAATGACCGTTTTGCCCCTATATGAAGATGGATATGTGACAATTTGGAATTAATATAGATTTTGGTTAAAACAAGTTAAAATACCCAACATGATCATTTATTTAATTTAAAAAGAATAAATATGGTGGTAAAAATATGCACATTTACGTGTACGTCAGCATGATAGGGGGTTCTCGCTTCCTGGTTTGGTAGCGAACGGTTGACTCTTACTCCTACATGTCCCCACGAGGATTGGTGGTGCAGTCGAGAGGCTGACCGTAAAGGCAGAACACAGGTACCAATGTATGCCACGGTGGGCGTTACCCTACTGGCGCGGCCCGTTACATTTGGTATCAGAGCTTTGGCTCTAGGCAAAACTTAGCATGTATGGTAAATTTGATTTACAGAATCACTTTCATTCGAGCTTGAATCTCTTCCTTTTGATTCAATTTCCTTTGAATTTTGGAACGTTCCCTGCGGTTCCAAATTTCATTCATGTCCCTCACTATCCATCTTCTTTCGATTCTGGAGTATCCCATAACTCCACTTTGGATGATCTTTATAGTGAATTGGCGGTCTCGCCAATATTCTAATAAAGGGGTGAAACTCCTTTACAATTAGCATTGATTCACCAGAGATTCATATTTATCCTCGGTTTAGATGCTAGTATTTTTGATTATTTCAAACTCTATCTCTTCAGATCGAATGTAGATTTACCCCAGAAAATCCACATTGATCTTATTCTTTAAGTCACAATTGACCCGGTTAAGGTTGCCCGCGATTTATATAAACTTATCCAGTTCCTTATGTTGTATTTAATCATCGAATCTTCTGATTCCAACTTATCTTTAAATCAAAATTCTCTTTGATTTGAGTCCATCAAATTTAAATCTCTATCCTTGTTTTTAAAAACTTATTCCTATATTTGGAAAAATTAAATCTAATATTACATATATAAGTATAATTTTCAGAGTTTTATAATTAAATTAACAAGTTGTCAAGAAATAATAGTTTTGATTTTATTTATGGTTTTGTAAACCATGGGTTTTGTCTCATATAAATAAGTGAACTATAAACAATAGTTATAAATTAATTTGGAAACAAAAATGAAATTAAAACAAGAACTTGAGAATTCAATTTCAGATGGTTTCAAAACTTGTGTTTAAAGTTTTAAAAGGATATATTATTTAAATTATTTTCGAATAGAAATTTGTTTCCAAAGAATTTTAAAGGTTTAAAAATCAGTGCTCTTTTCTGTCGTTGGGAAATAATTTGGTGCGTTCTTTTTCGAGTTTCGAAGTGAAGAGACCATTCCGTAGTCTGGCTACAGTGTTACCTTGAGAATTTAATTGATTTGAATCTCTAAAATATGACTTGATTTATAATATATAGATATATGATTTAGATTTGTTTTGACATATTATGTACATATATTTATTTATCTCTAAATGGTTTGAAGGGAATCAGAAATTTAATTCTTAAATTTTATCTTGAAGAATAAATTTCAATTATGAAAAGAATAAATTAATTTATTGAACACATTTTTGAGTATAACAAATGATTTTCAAACTTATGATTTTAGAAATTTTTATTTTAAGATAATTGGAAGATGAAGTAATTAAATTTGAAATAGTTAAATTTAACTTGGGGAAAATTAAATAGATGAAATTAATTATTAATTTAAAGTTTAATTTGTATGGTTCAGAGTCATGATTCTATTTTGAGTTTCAATTTAGTTTTCTTCCAGGTTGTTTCTATTCCCCTACCTTCTTCCTTTTCGAGGACAAAAAGTTTTGAGTGGGGGAGAGTGTAACGTCCCATAAATTTTTAATAATTAAAATTGTTGTATTGATAAAATGTTGGTAATTCTTTTCCTAGCCATGTATTTCTCATTTCCAAATCATGTACAAGAAGATTTATTTCTTATTTCAAAAATCCTCATTTTCATTTGCATTTAGGAATAAAACATATATACGTTTCTTTCTCCTTTACTTATGCCTTTTCTGTTTCTTAGCATTTACTCTCACTTTGCGTGCCATCCAAACCATCTATGTATCAACCCAAAAATTTTAATAAATGTTTTATTTATTTAATTCAGATAATTTTGTTATTTAAAATATAAATTTAGGTGTGGATTAGAATTTCACACATAAATTAATAGAATATTTTTCGAAAATGTGAATTTTGCCAATATGGTCAAACTTGGACTTTTAAATTCAAAAATTAAAAAGTTTAAAAAAATTTTAATTTAATCTTTAGTTTTGGAAGTAAATAAAATTTTAAGAATACTAATTTTCATCTCGTTGAAATCTGATTTATAATGTGAAAATTATGCCTTTTTGACTATTGTGTGTAATTTCCTGTATTTAACAAAATTGTTTACATTAAGTTATATAAATAATATTTTATTTAGTCATGAAATGTTCTAATTTACGTTTTCAGGGGTAATAACTTGTTTTGTATATATTTTGGTTCTAAAATGTTTTAAAAGTGTAATTGACATTTTTCAGTGTCAGTTGTATTTTGTTTACAATTTGTAATTTCCAATTTCAATTAATTTAAGAAATTCTTTATTTATTTCATTTTTTTCTTAAGAACTTATTTTATTCTTTTATTTTAAAATTTGGGTTTTATTTTAAAACAAAAAGTTGAAATTTAAATCACCCAAATGTTATAAATATAAACAAATGTCTATAATTCCTATTTTGGTTGAAGTCTAACGTTAATGGAAGTTTTAAATTTTTAATCCTAACTTCCTAATCTTTTATAATAACTGAATATATTCGTAACAACGTTTTATTTCATTTTTTGTTCTTTAAAAAAATGGATTATATACCTTTTAAAATTAAGTAATTAATATTTTACTTATATACATCCATTTAAGTAATAAATTTCTTAGTAAATGGTAAATCAATAAAAATGATGTATGCAAAGCATATTTTAATTAAGTAATAAATTTCAAAAATAAATAGTATATAGATAAGCTTTATAAAAAGAATGTTTAATTTGTGCATTCGTTCCCATTTTGATTAATTTAGTGGTATAAATAGTATGTATTTAATGAATACTCTTTAAACGTATATTTTGCTAATATAAGCAACAAATAAATAAGAAACCGTGTAACAACCCGCAATTTTCACCAATTTATAATCATCTTTAAACGGTTTGTGGCGATAGCAAATTGCTGTTTAGGGTTTACAAAACCCGGATTAAATTCATTTCAAAATTTTGGTGAAAATAGTTGCGGGCTTCAATTGAATTTGGCCCATGTTTTCTTTGTTGATGCCGTGACTATCAACAACGGCAAGTGATCGTTCCCTTTTTATTTCTGTTCAACCCGTTCCCCTTTTCACCATTTCAACTTTTATTCGAAACCTAAATTAAGAAACATACGAACGAAATGGCGGCCCCCTTCTCGTTCGCCCCTCTTTTCAAAAATTAGGGATTCGTTCAGCTCCTAGGTGCCGCGACTTCGGCTTGCTCGATCGAATGATGGGTTTCGTTGCACGGCTTCTTCTAATTCATCGACAAGGTGAGTAATATTTATTACTCACATCTAATTTGACTTAGTAAAATGTTTTGTGTTCGATTTGGTTTCGTTGTTGATGCTTTCTCTGATCTTGTCAAATTCGTGCAATTTCGTGATATTTGGTTAACTCGACTTTGATTTTTGGGCTGTTTAATATCTCATGACCATCATGAATTTCATTTTTTGTTGACTTCGGTCACTTTGATGGTTAAACCTCCTTGCTATGTTTTACTTGAATTTGCCTAGTGTCTGTGACCTAAGCATTGATTCCCATCGTGACTTCGGTCTTGACTTCTGGTAATACTCGTG
This sequence comes from Allium cepa, assembly GCA_030765085.1. NCBI lineage: Eukaryota > Viridiplantae > Streptophyta > Magnoliopsida > Asparagales > Amaryllidaceae > Allium > Allium cepa. Next base: position 548,065,885 of record CM060934.1, on the reverse strand, counting down.
TATTACCACTGTATTGTTCGATTTTAGGCTTGACTTATCGAAACATTTTTATGCTCGGCATTAGTTAATTGTTTCATTCCTGACTTGTTCTCGCTGTTCAATTTTTGCCTTGCCTTTATTTGTGCTTGCTGCATTTTTAACTGTGGCTTTGGCACTGAATTTGTTCGAACTTGTTTTAGTTGAACTTCGATATTGACTTGATAATGTCTTTGAGTTCTCGGTTTGATGTACTTGAGTCTGCATCCCTGCTCTCTGTTGTACTTTTGATTCTTTGTGCATTTGTGTGCACTGTCGAATGTTGCATGCTTCGTGATTTGAAACTGCTACCATCATTTTCTATCTGATGCATTTCATATTGTAACTGTGTCATATTGCTTCTATGGTGCATGTTGTTTTTGCTTTGACTTTGGCCGAGACTACCTGGACTTGTTCGATCTTCTAGCTTTGACTTGGTCGACATTGTCGAACCCTGTTCTGCCTTCTAACCTGTACATGTTGATGCTCGATTATTGTTAGTGTTATTGATGCGTTGGTCTTACCATGTTGTATCATTGAGTAAATTTGCACCGTGTCTTGTTTAAGCCATTGATGTTGTTTCTTTTTACTGTTGCATTGCCTTCAATTCACTGTATTGTGTCTTGGGTCGAGCAGTATCTGTTTTGTGGCAGTCCATGCCTTCACTTTAGTCACTGGCATGATTCATATTCATTTGCATAGTGCAGTTGCCTTTATGTCCGACCATGTTGCATCTCTGTCACCTAGGGTCTGAATTGCATTTGAATGCATGTATACTTTACCCTTTCATATGTGACTAAGTCCCCTGTTGCATTTATGTGCATCCTCCCTGTTGCACTCCTATGCATTCATTTGCTTATGCTGGTTCATATCTTCCAGGTTGTACTCTGTTTCATTTTTCCTTGGTCATTGCTGACCACCTGGAGCTTGCAGTATCCTGACTTGTATTCTTGTGATGGTTGTCGTTTAAATTGGTTCGTGCATTGCACTGACCACTGCATTCACTGACATATATGAGTTTTGTTTTCACTTGAGTTTGTAGTGTCTTGTTGCTTTGTGTTGAGTTATGGTTGTCGTGACTTGACCTTTGCATTTTGCTTGATTTTCGAAATATACTTGAGTTGAATCCAGTAACCCGGGTTTGATCTTGTGTTTGCTTGTGAATATTTGTTGGGTATATCATCACTGTTGTGGCAAGGCAGTGCACGCAAGCGTGAACTGCAGCCACACGGTATTCAATGGGTACGTCATCACTGTAGTGGCAAGGCAGTGCACGCAAGCGTGAACTGCAGCCACACGGTATTGGTTTTATTGTTATTTCTTTTGCTTTTGATTTATGGATCTATTTCGTATTCCATATGTTGTAGCGGCGAGGCAGTACACGCTTGCGTATACTGCAGCCCTACTCGAGTTGACGTTTTAATTGATGTTTCCAATTGCAAGATTGTTTCCTTTGTCCAATTCATCCTTATTAGTGATTGGATATACGAGATTTATTGTGACTGTCATCTATTCGTTATTTGATTATTATTTCTTCCGTGCATTAATAACTGAGTTTGTATTAGACTGACCCGGGTATTATTTTCTTTTGAATGTAATACTCGGGTCAGACCCGAGTTATTTCAGGTTGTAGATATTCTGCTTTGGGATGCTGCTAGAGCTATGAAGTCCTTTCATATCTTTTGGAGTAGTCGTCGTCATTTATAGTAGTTAGTGTAATTGTATTGGAAGATATGTATCATGTATATTATATACATTAATGTACTTGTATATGTAACTTCCTGAGTCGACTGTTGTAGTTGTATCACATGTAACGTGTCAAATGTATTGTAACTGACATCAGTTATTATATATATATATATATATATATGAAACTTTCTGTTTCATCTGTGTTCCGCATTTATATTATCTGTGTTATTAGTTTATATTTTGTCCAAGACTATTATGGCCACTGTGTAGAAGCTTTGAGTTTGCATCGGCATGTCGGATTCCCTCCTGAAATAGAATGCACGTTTTTACTATCTGGCATATCGGTGCTCGCACGAGGCAATTACACGGATGGTCGCTCCTCAACAGCCTCATTCTCCGTGCTAGTCGACAGCACTACATCGTAGTGTTCTTGGCTAGCGTGGGCATAGAGGTGGGGCGTCACAGCTTGGTATCGGAGCCTGGGGTTTAGGACGAATATAAAACATAACTTAGATAGAACATGTGTTACAACTATTTGTCGACTCTGTCTGTTTATCCGACAAATTGCATTTCAATTGTCGACTCTGTCTGTTTATCCATGGTTGGTTGGTTTTCATGTGCCTCTCTCTGATAGTTTTAAAATTTCTTTGGTATAAAAGAAATTGTCTTGGACTTTGCCTTGTCGATATCGACATTGACTTGACTTTTACTTTTGTTAAAGTCATTCATGCATTTATGCTCGTTTTGCTTGGTTTTTCCAATTGTTAATCGATTCTTCTTTTCTGATTAGTTATTATCACCTTTGTCGACTTTGATAACTTCTATTACTGGAATTTTTGGGGCATTCCTACTTTGATTGGTTTGGAATCGAATTCTTTGGATTTTATTCACGTCTTCGAATGTGAATTTTAGTGAATTGACTTGGTTTCCAAATTTAATCGATCCTTGATTATTTCCCAATTTGTTGCTATCATTTATTAGCAACTTTGATGACCTTTTCTTCGGGATTTTTGTGAACATACCTTTCGATGAATTCGGTATCGATTTCTTTGGATTCTATTCACGTCTTCGTATGTGAATTCTTGCGATTGATTGTTTCTACAATCATTTTTGTGATTTGTCACTTTAAAAATATAAAGGTTTCAATATTAGTAGCTAATATCAAAACTCTTTTATCAAAATGTTTTCAACTCTATTTTCAATATCAAACTCTTTTCCTAAACCGTTTTCCAATCTATTAGTATATACAAGCCTTTACCTTACTCGGATGAGAAATCTAATTAAACGGCTTAGTAAAACAAGTGGTATGAAACGCTTGCGTTTGCTTCATCGGTTAATTCTTGGACTTGTTCGATTGAACCTCATGTGACAATTTTCTAGTGAAGATTTACAGTTTGTTCGTAAATATTTAAGTTAAGCAAGTGGTTATGGGACATGAAGCTAAACTTTTATATTTACTAGCTTAGTGTAATTGACACTTCTCATTGATCATGACGATCATTCTTATGATTTAGACTAGCAATTGTGCGATGTCTCTTTGTTTGCTTTCTGGTTAGGCTAGACACCACTTGTGTGATTCCATTCACACATACCTTTATGCTTTTTGGTTAGCCTAGACACCATTTGTGTGATTCCATTCACACATATCTTTTTGCTTTCTGGATAGGCTAGACACCACTTATGTGATTCCATTCACACATACCTTTTTGCTTTTTGGTTAGCCACCATGCTCCCGTTCTCGCTTTGTGTTGCACGTGTTGGTGATTTTTCATGCTCACGTGTAGGTGAGTTTCCATGCTCCCGTTCTCGCTTTGCGTTACACGTGTTGATGAGTTTTCATGCTCACGTGTAGGTGAGTTTCCATACTCCCGTTCTCGGTTTGTGTTGCACGTGTTGGTGATTTTTCATGCTCACGTGTAGTTGAGTTTCCATGCTCCCGTTCTCGTTTTGTGTTGCACGTGTTGGTGGGTTTTCATGCTCACGTGTAGGTGAGTTTCCATTCTCCCGTTCTCGCTTTGTGTTGCACGTGTCGGTGAGTTTTCATGCTCACGTGTAGGTGAGTTTCCATGCTCCCGTTCTCGCTTTGCGTTACACGTGTTGATGAGTTTTCGTGCTCACGTGTAGATGAGTTTCCATGCTCCCGTTCTCGCTTTGTGTTGCACGTGTTGGTGATTTTTCATGCTCACGTGTAGGTGAGTTTCCATGCTCCCGTTCTCGTTTTGTGTTGCATGTGTTGGTGAGTTTTCATGCTCACGTGTAGGTGAGTTTCCATGCTCCCGTTCTCGCTTTGTGTTGCACGTGTCGGTGAGTTTTCATGCTCACGTGTAGGTGAGTTTCCATGCTCCCGTTCTCGCTTTGCGTTACACGTGTTGGTGATTTTTCATGCTCACGTGTAGGTGAGTTTTCATGCTCATAGGTAGGTGATTTTTCATACTCCCATTTGAGTTTCCATACTCCCATTTGAGTTTCCGTACTCCCATTTGAGTTTCTGTACTCCCATTCGAGTTTCCGTACTCCCATTTGAGTTTTCATACTCACATTTTGTGATATCAGGATTTCTTGTGATGATTTCTAGAATTTGTGCTTCACCAATTTTCGTGATTACTATTGATAAGTTTTATCAATTTTTGTGCATTGGTGAATTCGTGTGTTATTGACTTGTTATAAATACAAGTTTAGGGTATGATACCCCTCCCTATCTTTGAGAAGATTCTTGTGACATTTTTGGTGAATGAAAATTCATTCGTATTATATGTTGATGCCAATTATTTCGATGAAATTTTGACGTATTAACTTCGATAACCGTCAAATTTAAAATGAATTTTCAGGCGATTATCCCACAATGCTGATTTTGTTGTCCGTTTTTACGGTATTTTGAGAAGTGAAATTTCCTTGTCGAAGTTGCTACTGACATTGCTATTTTAATCACGTGTTTTAAAAAAAAAAAATTGTTATTCTTCAAAATTGTTTCAAAATTAAAATTAAAATTGTTTTCAAAATTTTTACAGTTTACGCTTTTAAAAGAATGAGGAAGCGATTTAAACGTTTCAGCAAAATCGAGGACTATGACCCCTTTCTTTTACTGATTCGCTTAATTCCGGACTTGTCCGTTTGAGAATGTGAAATGTTATTTTAAAATACACAATTCTTGCACCTTCAAGGAAACGATGAAGTGAATTAAATGATTTAGTAAAACTCGTGGTTATGGGACATGTGCGTTTGCTATTTCGGTTAATTCCGGACTTGTTAATTGAATATTTTGTGATTGTATTGTCCATTGAGTGCTTTAAGAATTCTGGTCGATGCGCTTGATCAACGTTATCGATACTAATCTCCTAGACGCTTTGATGAGACAATCAGACACAGTAAATTGAATTTTAAAATGTAAATTTGCCTGAAAAGATAATTACATAAAGTAAATTGTAAATTTCGAAAGTTTTAGCTTTTCGGGGAAGAATATTATTTAAAACAACTCTTTTCCGATACTTCTACTCTTGCAATTCCCGAAGGGAACCAAGGCTTTATCGTTTGTACCAATGCTAATCGTATTGGTTTGCATTCCATTATCTTGCATAAGAGAACATTCTGTCTCTTGTGTTTCTTAATCATTAATGCCTATTGAGACTAGATATGCCACTCATGATCTAGTGCTCGTGGCTATTGATTTCGCTCTTGAAAATTTGGCATCATTATTTTTGGGTGAAGATCTTGAATCTTGGGAATATTTATTTTCTCTTAAGGAACTTAATTTACGTCAACCACGTTGACTCGAGTTCCTTATATCTTATGACCTTGTTATTCTTTACACTCCCGGAAGGGAAAATCTTGTTACCGATGCACTTGTCGTAGGCAACAAGTGGTTGTTTCTTTGATGATGTCCGAATGGAATCACCTTTTTACCAAGTTCATCAGGCGTTTTGATGTATTTCATTTTATTGAGCTTCGTCTCATTCCTTTTATGACTTACGTCTGATGTTCTTTTATGTTGATCGGTTCATTGGACGTACCGTTTTGTACTACGACGGCGTTCCGAATTAATGAAGCTTTGATTCATCTGGCGTATCGTTATTGTACTACGCTGTTGTTCCAAATTATTCGTGTCTCACCTATGAAAGGTGTTGTGCGTTTCAGTCGGTCGGGAAAGTTAGTGCCTCGATATATTGGACCATTTCCTATCACTGAACGTATTGGTTTCTTGGCTTATCGCCTCTTATTACCGGCTCAATTCTCTGTTATTCATGACGTGTTTCACGCGTCTTCCTTCTACGAAAATGCCTTAGGGATTCCGATTTTATTCTCGAGCCCGGTATTATTGAAGAAATTGAAGTTTCACCAGATTTGACTTTGGGCAACGTTCTATTCACATGATTGCTTCGGAGGTTGAGCACCTTCGAAATAAAGATGTTTCTCTTGAGGAGATTCTCAATGGTTCTCAAATTCTAGGGATTTCTCTTTGGAATCCAGAGAATTCATCGAGCAAACACGTTCAGGCTTACTCTTTCATGCTTTTTATGGTGAACTTCCTATTTCAAATTTCATCATTTTGTGATGATATGCTTTTATGGTTATTACCTTTTGTCCATTTATTCCTTAAGATTGCGAGGACGCAATTTCTTTAAGGAGGGGAGTCTGTAACAACCCGGAATTTTCACCAATTTATAATCATCTTTAAACGGTTTGTGGCGATAGAAAATTGCTGTTTAGGGTTTACAAAACCCGGATTAAATTCATTTCAAAAATTTGGTGAAAATAGTTGCGGGCTTCAATTGAATTTGGCCCATGTTTTCTTTGTTGATGTCGTGACTATCAACAAAGGCAAGTGACCGTTCCCTTTTTATTTCTGTTCAACCCGTTCCCCTTTTCACCATTTCAACTTTCATTCGAAACCTAAATTAAGAAACATACGAACGAAATGGTGGCCCCCCTTCTCGTTCGCCCCTCTTTTCAAAAATTAGCGATTCGTTCAGCTCCTAGGTGCCTCGACTTCGGCTTGCTCGATCGAATGATGGGTTTCGTTGCTCGGCTTCTTCTAATTCGTCGACAAGGTGAGTAATCTTTATTACTCACATCTAATTTGACTTAGTAAAATGTTTTGTGTTCGATTTGGTTTCGTTGTCGATGCTTTCTCTGATCTTGTCAAATTCATGCAATTTCGTGATATTTGGTTAACTCGACTTTGATTTTTGGGCTGTTTAATATCTCGTGACCATCACGAATTTCATTTTTTGTTGACTTCGGTTACTTTGATGGTTAAACCTCCTTGCTGTGTTTTACTTGAATTTTCCGAGTGTCTGTGACCTGAGCATTGATTCCCATCGTGACTTCGGTCTTGACTTCTGGTAATACTCGTGTATTACCACTGTATTGTTCAATTTAGGCTTGACTTATCGAAACATTTTTATGCTCGGCATTATTTAATTGTGTTCATTCCTGACTTGTTCTCGCTGTTCAATTTTTGCCTTGCCTTTATTTGTGCTTGCTGCATTTTTAACTGTGGCTTTGGCACTGGATTTGTTCGAACTTGTTTTAGTTGAACTTCGACATTGACTTGATAATGTCATTGAGTTCTCGATTTGATGTACTTGAGTCTGCATCCCTGCTCTCTGTTGTATTTTTGATTCTTTGTGCATTTGTGTGCACTGTCGAATGCTGCATGCTTCGTGATTTGAAACTGCTACCATCATTTGCTATCTGATGCATTTCATATTGTAACTGTGTCATATTGCTTCTATGGTGCATGTTGTTTTTGCTTTGACTTTGGCGAGACTACGTGGACTTGTTCGATCTTCTGGCTTTGACTTGGTCGACATTGTCGAACCCTGTTCTGCCTTCTAACCTGTACATGTTGATGCTCGATTATTGTTAGTGTTATTGATGCGTTGGTCTTACCATGTTGTATCATTGAGTAAATTTGCACTGTGTCTTGTTTAAGCCACTGATGTTGTTTCTTTTTACTGTTGCATTGCCTTCAATTCACTGTATTGTGTCTTGGGTCGAGCAATATCTGTTTTGTGGCAGTCCATGCCTTCACTTTAGTCACTGGCATGATTCATATTCATTTGCATAGTGCAGTTGCCTTTGTGTCCGACCATATTGCATCTCTGTCACCTAGGGTCTGAATTGCATTTGAATGCATGTATACCTTACCCTTTCATATGTGACTAAGTCCCTTGTTGCATTTCTGTGCATCCTCCCTGTTGCACCCCTGTGCATTCATTTGCTTATGCTGGTTCATATCTTCCAGGTTGCACTCTGTTTCATTTTTACTTGGTCATTACTGACCACCTGGAGCTTGCAGTATCCTGACTTGTATTCTTGTGATGGTTGTCGTTTAAATTGGTTCGTGCATTGCACTGACCACTGCATTCACTGGCATATATGAGTTTTGTTTTCACTTGAGTTTGTAGTGTCTTGTTGCTTTGTGTTGAGTCATGGTTGTCGTGACTTGACCTTTGCATTTTGCTTGATTTTCGAAATATACTTGAGTTGAATCCAGTAACCCAGGTTTGATCTTGTGTTTGCTTGTGAATATTTGTTGGGTATATCATCACTGTTGTGGCAAGGCAGTGCACGCAAGCGTGAACTGCAGCCACACGGTATTCATTGGGTACGTCATCACTGTAGTGGCAAGGCAGTGCATGCAAGCGTGAACTGCAACCACCCGGTATTGGTTTTATTGTTATTTCTTTTGCTTTTGATTTATGGATCTATTTCGTATTCCATATGTTGTAGCGGCGAGGCAGTACACGCTTGCGTATACTGCAGCCCTACTCGAGTTGATGTTTTAATTGATGTTTCCAATTGCTAGATTGTTTCCTTTGTCCAATTCATCCTTATTAGTGATTGGATAGACGAGATTTATTGTGACTGTCATCTATTCGTTATTTGATTATTATTGCTTCCATGCATTAATAACTGAGTTTTAATTAGACTGACCCGGGTATTATTTTCTTTTGAATGTAATACTCGGGTCAGACCCGAGTTATTTCAGGTTGTAGATATTCTGCTTTAGGATGTTGCTAGAGCTATGAAGTCCTTTCATATCTTTTGGAGTAGTCGTCGTCATTTATAGTAGTCAGTGTAATTGTATTAGAAGATATGTATTCATGTATATTATATACGTTAATGTACTTGTATATGTAACTTCCTGAGTCGACTGTTGTAGTTGTATCACATGTACCGTGTCAAATGTATTGTAACTGACATCAGTTATTATATATATATATATATATATGAAACTTTCTGTTTCATCTGTGTTCCGCATTTATATTATCTGTGTTATTAGTTTATATTTTGTCCTAGACTATTATAGCCACTGTGTAGTAGCTTTGAGTTTGCATCGGCATGTCGGATTCCCTACTAAAATAGAATGCACGTTTTTACTATCCGGCATATCGGTGCTCGCACGAGGCAATTACACAGATGGTCTCTCCTCAATAGCCTCATTCTCCATGCTAGTCGACAGCACTACACCGTAGTGTTCTTGGCTAGCGTAGGCATAGAGGTGGGGCGACACAAAACGTATGAATTTAAATACGTTATTTCCGTTATATTTTGGGCGTATGTTTGATTTGATAAATGCGTCTATGGTGCGCATTCTTTAAATTATTATCTTAGCTATGAATATAAAAATATATCCGTTGACGTGCATTTCATAGTGGGAAAGGAATAAATCCCTAGCCATTCAAATCCTTTTAAAGCTTGATTGAAATTCATGTGTAAATATTCCACCTTCCTTTTACTCTCCTAATTTAATAGAAACGTTATCCAAAAACTTCGTAACCGTTCATATTTAATTCTTACCATTTTCCCCAAATAAACGGAAGTTTTTATTTATAAAACGCGTTTAAAAAAATTCACGTATTTCTTTCGATTCGCGTGTAACTATGGAATAAAATCTTAGGAATTTCCTCTGACGATTTATAAATCATTCTTTGCTATTTTATTTCACCTAAATTCCTGTAAACATATGCAAAATTTCCCTATTTAAATATAAACCCGCGCACCTCTTTTATAATGAAAGAAATTATAACAACCCACATGTTTATCGATTTTATATTTAAATATTTTATCGTTCGTCGGAATTTAGTCCGAAAAGCTACTTTTTGCATACGGTCGAATTAGGACTTGGGACCACTTCCATTGAGTTCAAAATGACGTTTGCGACCTTTTTGAGTATAAACTTCGATATGTTTGGAGTTAGTCGAATTTTGCTATTTTTCACTTAGGGCTTTAGGTTTGGGTTTGGGTTCATCCCACTAGCCCAACTTTGGTTATATCATTATTCCACCCCTTCTCCTCTTCATTACTTCACTTTCATTTCCTATTACATTCAAGCTTCATCAAAAATGGGGGAGGAGAAAAAGAATTAGAATTCCTAAGCCCTAGTTTCTATTTGCAAATCCAAGTTCTAGCTCCAAATTCTAAGAGAAGCTTTGGTAAGTATCATCTTCTTCTTCTTCAACTCATTCTCACTTTGATTTCAGAAAATTCCTAAACCTAATTTAGGAAACGTTTCTCTTTTAAGCTTAGATTCAAGCTTCTTGTGTTGAGATTGAAGTGTGGTTGATCTTCCTTCGTCTTCAAGCTTCTCATTCATTGTTTTCGGGTTCAAAGGTGAGATTTTTATCTCACATCTATGTCTATATCTATCTTTGTTGTTAGGTATGAATTCCTAACACTTATTTATGTTCATTTGCTTTTGGTTTGGATTGTTTGATGAATATTTCAATTTTTGGTGTTTTGTAGTTAAATCTTTAAAAACCCAATCTTTGATGTTTGAACATGTTTTTGGTGATGCATCGAAGAGCCTATAGTGCTGGGTTGTCGATTGGCATAAATCCTTAGCATCCATTGCTCGCTCGATCGCATTTCGGTTTGGATTTGCCATTTTTGGTCTAGGCTGTTTTTTTGCCTAGCAGAAGATTTCAGACGTCTGAAACCAAATCAAGACGTCTGGTTGAAAAATCCAGACGTCTGGAAAGGGGTCTAGAAAAGGCAGAGACTAAATCCAGACGTCTGAAACAAAATCCAGACGTCTGAAATAAAATTCACACGTCTGGTTGAAAATTTCAGACGTTTGAAATGGCACAGGAATTAAAAATAGAAGGGAGAAAGCACATATACTTCCAAATACTAGGGCCAGACGTCTGGAACTGTTTAATTTGCCTATTTTGGCTATTTTTTGAGTATATTTCCAACTTTAATCGATTCGTGTTGATTCCCTTTTTTTTGTTATCATTTATTATGGACTTTGATGACACTCGTGATTTTTGGGTATCCATTTTGATGGATTCGGTATCGATTTCTTTGGATTTTATTCACGTCTTCGAATGTGAATTTTTATGATTGATTGTTTCTACAATCAATTCTATGATTTGTCACTTTAAAATATACAGGTTTTCTATACTAGTAGTAAATATCAAAACTCTTTCCTCAAAATGATTTCAACTCTATTTTCAATACCAAAGCTCGTTTTTCTCAAACTGTTTTCCAATCTACTAGTATATACAAACCTTTACCTCACTCGTATGAGAAATCTAATTAAAGACTTAGTAAAATAAGTGGTATGAAACACTTGCGTTTACTTCGTTGGTTAATTCTTGGACTTGTTCGATTGAATCTCTTGTGACAATTTTCTAGTGGAGATCTACAATTTGTTCGCAAATATTTAAGTTAAGCTAGTGGTTATGGGACATGATGCTAAACTCATATATTTACTAGCTTATTGTAATTGACACTTCTTAATGATCGATGATGATCATTTTATGGTTTAGACTAGCAATGTGCGATGTCTCTTTGTCTATGTGGAGGATTGTTCCTCATTTTATTGGGCTTCGTCTCATTTCTTGCATGGGTCGTACCTTTTTAGGTGCGTCGATGTTTATTATGCATGGGGTGTACCTTTTTAGGTGCATCGATGTTTGTTTACATATGGGACGTACCTTTTTAGGTGCGTCGATGTTTATTATGCATGGGGTGTACCTTTTTAGGTGCGTCGATGTTTGTTTACACATGGGTCGTACCTTTTTAGGTGCGTCGATGTTTATTACGCATGGGGTGTACCTTTTTAGGTGCATCGATGTTTGTTTACTTCGTGGAGCAATCGGCTCAATAAGTTGGGACATGGGGCGTATCTTTCTAGTTGCGTCGATGTTCGTCTATGCATGGGGCGTATCTTTCTAGGTGTGTCGATGTTCGACTTTGCATGGGGTGTATCTTTCTAGGTGCATCCGTATTAGACATTACATGGGGTGTGTCTTTCTAGGTGCATCGATGTTTATTTATGCATGGGATGTATCTTTCTACGTGCATCGATGTTTATTTATGCATGGGGCGTATCTTTCTAGGTGCGTCGATGCTAGAGCATGGGTCGTACCTATTTAGGTTCATCGATGTTCGACTGTGCATGGGGAGTGTCTTTCTAGGTGCGTCGATGTCCAGTTTATGGGATTGGCCATCCTTTTTCTTGTGATTTCTGGATTTCTATTTGATGATTTCTGGAATTTATGTTTCACCAACTTTTTCAATTGGCATTGATATGTATGTCATTTATTGTGGCTTGATGAATTAAATGAAGAATATGATATTCTTTTTGATGCTATGAGATTCGTGAGATTTTGTATGACTTTCGTGATTTTCTAATGTATAGTTGTTGAAGTATGACATTTTTGGTTATCATACTTTTTATTATTATATCTCTTCTTATATCTCATTTTATCTGATAATTATAGCTAGACTGATCCGTTTATTATTTTCTTATTAAATAATACTCGGATCAGACTGAGATTTTACAGGTGCTTCTGCTTGCCACCTTATCGGACCATCATCTGATCTTTTGGTTAACTACTTAGCTTGTAGTTTTTGGTTGTGTACAATTTGAGATATAGACTCCTTGATGTATACATATTCTTTTGTCTAGCACTTGTATCTATTCTTTTGTGATATTGTGGATCTTGTTAGACCACTACTCTGATGAACACTTTCATGTGTTATATATATTCATATCTATTTCCGCCTTTGTGATATGAATTATCTGTGACTGATTTGTGTTATGTTTATTTCTATATTTGTTTCCGAAGACCTTTATAGCCACTGTGTAGTAGTTTTGAGTTTGTGTCGGTATGTCGGATTTCCTCTTGAGATGAAAAGTTATATTTTTTTATCTAGCGTATCGGTACTTGCACAAAGCAATTATACAGATGGTCGCTCCTCAAAGGCCTTATTCTCCGTGCTAGTCGACAGCATTACTCCGTAGTGTTCTTGGCTAGCGTGGGTATAGAGGTGGGGCGTCACAGCTTGGTATCAGAGCCCAACCGCGAAACAATGTAGAATAATTTAACAAGGATCATCGTCCTAAGTCCATCTTAGGAGTCGTGCTTTAGGATTTAATTCGAGTCTTCGTACCGATTCATCCTATTTTCTTTATGATTCCTTGTTTTATCAATCAAGTTTGATTGAAATCTATTTTGAGAATAACTTTTTCCTCTTCTTTCTTTCTTTCTTAAAGAAGAGAAATGGTTAGACCAGGCCGTCCCAGCGCCGGTCAATCTAGTGCTACTCCCCAAGATGGAGTATTTATGTCTGCCCAGCAGCTTTTAGATCTTGTTAAGAACGCTCAAGCAGCCGGACCCAATCCAGAGCCTACTCATCCTAGATCCGGTTTTGCACGCTTGTGTAGAGACTACACCGATTTGGGTGGAAGGCCATTCAGGGGATCCGAGAGTGTTACTGAAATTCAAGCTTGGCTAAAATCATGCGATCGCATCTTTTCTCGCATGAACCTTATTGACCTTCATCGAGTCCTAGTGGCTTCTAGCATGCTCCAAGAAAGAGCATTAGATTGGTATGAGCTTTTAATTTCTGAAATCGTCGAAGCGGATCTCACTTGGGAGAAATTCCGAGAAAGATTCGAACTGAAATTTGTGCCGGAGGCTGAAAAAGTAACTTTGGCCCGGCGTTGTATTGACCTTGTTCGGGGTGAATCTTCCGTGACAGACTATGTCGCATCTTTAGAATCTCTTTCCAAATACGGGGTTGAGTATATTAATACCCCATTGAAGAAAAATCAGAGATTTTTCTATGGCTTGAATAAGAATCTTAAGAAGCCATTACTTCTGAAACTTGAGGTTACATTTGATCAGCTTATTGATATCGCTCTTCATCTTGAAGAGGCCGATAATGAAGGTGATGTTGAAGTTGTGCGTGCCCAACAGAACTTCGACAATAACTTAAAGAGGTCTATCAAATTCAAAGGCCCCAATTCTAATAAGAAAGGGAAGCAACCAATTTGGGTAGCAAAGACTCCTACCTCTAGTCGTGGACAATGCTATAATTGTAATTCTAAGGAACACTATGCAAATATGTGTCCAAAACCCCATTCTTGTCCCTATTGCAAGAAACCGGGTCATCTTTTATCTGCATGTCCCAAACTTTTGAACAAGGACATGAGAAAGCTAAATATTGTGCAAGCCCCTAGAAACTCTTCTCTTGGTCAAGGTATTTTTCACTCAATCCTTGATGGCATTGTTTTATTTCGTGATCTTCTTATTTGAGTTCTTGTTGATACGGGTTTCATCTCATTATTTTTATATCAAAAGAACTTGTCGATTTTTTTTCTTTGAAAATTTTGGGCTTGATGACTTCTTTGAGGATTGTGAATCCGGATGGTAGATCCACAACACTCAATTTGTCTTTATTGCTGTCGAAATTATTTTATGTGATTTTTCTGTCCGAGCCGATTTTTACTTAGGCTTCGGAATTTACTTTTGTAAGGATTGGCTTAATTATTATGAGGCCATATCCTTTGTCCTGTGTAGACTATTCATCTTTGACATTTTCAATCGGTTAAGCAGATTTCTATTTTTCCTTTATGATTTTGATTCCAACTTGATGGCATCATTTTATTCCTTAAGCCCACTTATAAGGAAAGTGTTATTTCTCTCATTCATGTAGTTTGAGAAATTTTTCGGTATTTTTGAGCTTGTCTTAGGATTATCACCTAAGTAATCTTTTGTGTGGTGCTAAGGTCTTTTCAGTTTGACCTTACCACCGGTTTCCATTTGCTACGAGTTGCGGAAGTTAGCATTCCACTTACCGCATTCCGCACTTGTTATGATTCCTATGAATGAATTATTATGTCATTCAGTTTGTCCAGCTTATTTCATCCATTTTAGGTATCGAGCATTCTATCGAATATCTCGATGATTCCATTTTTTGCATTTATTGATTTTGGATGAAAATAGCAATTTAAAATTTTGCAAAATCTTTTTCATAAGATTTATTTAGAAGTATAACTGGATTTTTGTTCTTAAAACGAACAAAGAATATTCTTAGAAGTTTTTGAGAAACTTACTTATCCTATAGAATATGATTTTGTGATTGTATTACCCATTTAGTGTTTTAAGAATTCTGGTCGATGCGCTTGATCAACTTTATCGATAAGAATCTCCTAAATGCTTTGATGAGACAGTCAGACACGATATATTGACTTGTAAAAATGTAAATTTTTGTAGAAAGATTATTACATAAAAATAAAAATGTAATTTTGAAAGTTTTAACTTTTCGGGAAAGAGGATTATTAAAAGAACTCTTCCTTTCGATACTCTTATTCTTGTGATTCCTGAAGGGGAACCAAGACTTTGCTATTTGTACCGATACTAGTCGTATTGGTTTAGATGCCATTCTCTTGCAAAGGAGAACGTGCTATCACTTGTGCTTCTAAATCATTATAGCTTATCGAGACTAGATATGCCACTCATGATCTAGTGCTCGCGGCTATTGTTTTTGCTTTTGGAGTTTGGCATCATCATATTTGGATGAGAAATTTGTTCTCTACCTCGATCATAAATCTTTGGAATATTTATTTTCTCATAAGGAACTTCATGTCGACTCGAGTTCCTGGCATCTTATGATCTTGATATTCTAGAAATCGTGTTGCCAACGCGCTTTGTCGTAGGCAACAAGTTGTTGATTCTTTGATGTTGTCTGAATGGAATTATCTTTTTATCAAGTTCATCGAACGTTTTGATATACTTCATTTTATTGAGCTTTATCTCATTTTTTTATGGACTAGCGTCCGATGTTCTTTTATGGTGTTCGGTTCATCGGATGTACTGTTATTATACTACATCGATGTTCCGTCTTATCTGGATCAATGGATGTACCATTATTATACTACATCGATGTTCCGTCTTATCTGGATCAATGGATGTACCATTATTATACTACATTGTTGTTCCAGTTTATCGGTTCATTGGGCGTACCGTTTTTGTACTACGCTGATGTCCCAACTTATTTGAGTTTCTAGTTTCTCGGGCGTACTGTTATTATACTACGTCGTTGCACCAACTCAATTTTCTGCTATTCTTGACGTTCTCCACGTCTTTTATCTACAGAAATGCCTTAGGAATTCCCGTTTTTATTCTTGTGCCCGGTGATATTGTGGAAATTGAAGTTTCACCAGATTTGATTTATGAGCAACGTTCCATTCGCATCATTGCTTCGGAGGTTGAGCGCCTTCGGAATAAAGATGTTCTTCTTGTGAGAGTTCAATGGTTCTCAAATCCTAGGGATTACTCTTGGGAATCTAGAGAATTCATCGCGCGATCCCGTTCTTGCTAACTTTTTCGTGCTCTTTATGGTGAACTTCTTATTTCAATTTTCTTTTGGGTTGATATGCTTTTATGGTTGTTACTCTTTAATTTCTTCTTAAGTATTGCGAGGACGCAATTTCTTTAAGGAGGGGAGTCTGTAACAACCCGCATATTTATCGATTTTATATTTAAATATTTTATTTAAATATTTTATCGTTCGTCGGAATTTAGTACGAAAAGCTACTTTTTGCATACGGTCGAATTAGGACTCGGGACCACTCCCATTGAGTTCAAAATGGCGTTTGCGACCTTTTTGAGTATAAACTTCGATATGTTTGGAGTTAGTCGAATTTTATTATTTTTCACTTAGGGCTTTAAGTTTGGGTTTGGGTTCAGCCCACTAGCCCAACTCTGGTTATATCATTATTCCACCCCCTCTCCTCTTCATTACTTCACTTTCATTTCCTATTACATTCAAGCTTCATCAAAAATGGGGGAGGAGAAAAAGAATTAGAATTCCTAAGCCCTAGTTTCCATTTGCAAATCCAAGTTCTAGCTCCAAATTCTAAGAGAAGCTTTGGTAAGTATCATCTTCTTCTTCTTCAACTCATTCTCGCTTTGATTTCAGAAAATTCCTAAACCTAATTTAGGAAATGTTTCTCTTTTAAGCTTAGATTCAAGCTTCTTGTGTTGAGATTGAAGTGTGGTTGATCTTCCTTCGTCTTCAAGCTTCTCATTCATTGTTTTCGGGTTCAAAGGTGAGATTTTTATCTCACATCTATGTCTATATCTATCTTTGTTGTTAGGTATGAATTCCTAACACTTATTTATGTTCATTTGCTTTTGGTTTGGATTGATTTGATGAATATTTCAATTTTTGGTGTTTTGTAGTTAAATCTTTAAAAATCCAATCTTTGATGTTTGAACATGTTTTTGGTGATGCATCTAAGAGCCTATAGTGCTGGGTTGTCGATTGACATAAATCCTTAGCATCCATCGCCCGCTCGATCGCATTTCGGTTTGGATTTGCCATTTTTGGTCTAGGCTGTTTTTTTGCCTAGCAGAAGATTTCAGACGTCTGAAATTAATTTCAGACGCCTGAAACCAAATCCAGACGTCTGGTTGAAAAATCCAGACGTCTGGAACGGGGTCTGGAAAAGGCAGAGACTAAATACAGACGTCTGAAACGAAATCCAGACGTCTGAAATCAAATTCAGACGTCTGGTTGAAAATTTTAGACGTCTGAAATGGCCCAGGAATTAAAAATAAAAGGGAGAAAACACATATACTTCCAGATACTAGGGCCAGACGTCTGGGAACACCTACCAGACGTCTGGAACTGTTTAATCTGCCTATTTTGGCTATTTTTGAGTATATTTCCAACTTTAATCGATTCGTGTTGATTCCTTTTTTGTTGTTATCATTTATTATGGACTTTGATGACATTTTCATCGTGATTTTTGGGAATATCCATTTTGATGGATTCGGTATCGATTTCTTTGGATTTTATTCACGTCTTCGAATGTGAATTTTTATGATTGATTGTTTCTACAATTAATTCTATGATTTGTCACTTTAAAATATAAAGGTTTTCTATACTAGTAGTAAATATCAAAACTCTTTCCTCAAAACGATTTCAACTCTATTTTCAATACCAAAGCTCGTTTTTCTCAAACCGTTTTCCAATCTACTAGTATATACAAACCTTTACCTCACTCGTATGAGAAATCTAGTTAAACGACTTAGTAAAACAAGTGGTATGAAACGCTTGCGTTTACTTCGTTGGTTAATTCTTGGACTTGTTCGATTGAATCTCTTGTGACAATTTTCTAGTGGAGATCTACAATTTGTTCGCGAATATTTAAGTTAAGCTGGTGGTTATGGGACATGATGCTAAATTCATATATTTACTAGCTTATTGTAATTGACACTTCTTGATGATCGATGATGATCATTTTATGGTTTAGACTAGCAATGTGCGATGTCTCTTTGTCTATGTGGAGGACTTTTCCTCATTTTATTGAGCTTCGTCTCATTTCTTGCATGGGTCGTACCTTTTTAGGTGCGTCGATGTTTATTATGCATGGGGTGTACCTTTTTAGGTGCATCGATGTTTGTTTACACATGGGTCGTACCTTTTTAGGTGCGTCGATGTTTATTATGCATGGGGTGTACCTTTTTAGGTGCATCGATGTTTGTTTACACATGGGTCGTACCTTTTTAGGTGCGTCGATGTTTATTATCCATGGGGTGTACCTTTTTAGGTGCATCGATGTTTGTTTACTTCGTGGAGCAATCGGCTCAATAAGTTGGGACATGGGGCGTATCTTTCTAGTTGCGTCGATGTTCGTCTATGCATGGGGCGTATCTTTCTAGGTGCGTCGATGTTTGACTTTGCATGGGGTGTATCTTTCTAGGTGCATCGGTATTAGACATTACATGGGGTGTATCTTTCTGGGTGCATCGATGTTTATTTATGCATAGGATGTATCTTTCTAGGTGCATCGATGTTTATTTATGCATGGGGCGTATCTTTCTAGGTGCGTCGATGCTAGAGCATGGGTCGTACCTATTTAGGTGCGTCGATGTTCGCCTGTGCATGGGGCGTGTCTTTCTAAGTGCGTCGATGTCCAGTTTATGGGATTGGCCATCCTTTTTCTTGTGATTTCTGGATTTCTATTTGATGATTTCTGGAATTTATGTTTCACCACCTTTTTCTGTTGGCATTGATATGTATGTCATTTATTGTGGCTTGGTGAATTAGAAGAATATGATATTCTTTTTGATGCTATGAGATTCGTGACATTTTGTATGACTTTCGTGATTTTCTAATGTATACTTGTTGAAGTATGACATTTTTTGTTATCATGCGTTTTATTATTATATCTCTTCTTATATCTCATTTTATCTAATAATTATAGCTAGACTGATCTGTTTATTATTTTCTTATTAAATAATACTCGGGTCGGACTGAGATTTTACAGGTGCTTCTGCTTGCCACCTTATCGGACCATCATCTGATCTTTTGGTTAACTACTTAGCTTGTAGTTTTTGGTTGTGTACAATTTGAGATATAGACTCCTTGATGTATACATATTCTTTTGTCTAGCACTTGTATCTTTTCTTTTGTGATATTGTGGATCTCGTTAGACCACTACTCTGATGAACACTTTCATGTGTTGTATATATTCATATCTATTTCCTCCTTTGTGATATGAATTATCTGTGACTGATTTGTGTTATGTTTATTTCTATATTTATTTCCGAAGACCTTTATAGCCACTTGTGTAGTAGCTTTGAGTTTGTGTCGGTATGTCGGATTTCCTCTTGAGATGAAAAGTTATATTTTTTTATCTAGCGTATCGGTACTCGCACAAAGCAATTATACAAATGGTCGCTCCTCAAAGGCCTTATTCTCCATGCTAGTCGGCAGCATTACTCCGTAGTGTTCTTGGCTAGCGTGGGTATAGAGGCGGGGTGTCACAGAAATCATTTTCCTTTAACGTTCAAAATCTTTCCATTTACCTCTGGTTTATAGTAGGAATAAATGTTTTCCTGACCGTTTCTAGAATCATCTATTGCCTTTTCCCTTCACCAAAAAAATCAACGCAACGGATATAATTGTTTTAAATTAAATGCTTGCCTGTAATCTCTCATCTAAATCAACGCATCACTGGTAAATGAAAAACCCACGTATCATGGTTCCTTGACATTTCAAGCAAAGTTATTTCTTGCCTTTATCTAATGAGATTACATAAGCTCAAACATAATGAAATTTCCTGACAGTTCAGAATATAATTTGCCTATTTTCTCACCTCTATTAGCGCAGGCTTTATCTTTAAATACCAAACACATTTGCATAAATTCCATCATTCACTGCATTAGGTTTCTCCTCTTCTTCCTTACGTGCGTGAGAATCAGTAGCATCAAGTAATGGCTACAACTTTATTTCCTTCTTTTGTTTTTTCCATTGTTCTGTTCAAACTTTTCCACCACATGACAAACGCCTAACTTCTTTCCCCTTCTCTCCGATCTGGACGTGCATTGCCAAGCATCTCTGATGTAGTTTTTGCCTAGCACATGAATATTTATCTTATTGCCACCTGTATATTGTATCACTACATACTTGTTTGAGTATACGCGCACTTCAGTTTGAAGAAAAAAATATTATAAAAGGCATACGCCACCTAAGGTTCGCCCAGCCTAAATTTTTTCAGATAATTCCACTGTTTTGTTTACACGAGTGTTCAGGGAAGAAGTGTTTCCAGACCATATGTGTTTTTGTGTTGGTCACCTGTGTTTTAAAATATAGAAACATTACGTATGAGGATATGTGATTTATGGAAGAATAGTATGAAGTTGTTTTGATTTGGAGATTCTGATATTTTACTTATTTCCTAATAGAAAAAAAGAGAAAAAAAAAGAAAAAGAAAAAAAATATTGCATGCGCCACCATTATGTATCACTGTCGTGAATTGCATGTTGCCCACATAAGATTTGCCACCTTTTTATTAACACGTCATAATATTTTGTAAAAAGGGTAAAAAAAAATAGAGTATAAATTTATTTTGTAAAGTTTGATTTGGAAAAAATAAATGGGCAGGCCGAACTTTTGTTTTAATGGGTGTAGTCATGCGGTGGCGTAGTCGACCAATTTGAGTCAATTTTCATTTTATTTTAGCTCGTTCCAATTTTGTTTATTTAAAAATTTGCTTTGTCCGTAATTGGAACTCGCGTACTCAGTTTTATTTATTTATCTTGTTTCAAGATCGAAATCAGTTTGTCTCATCTTCCAATATTTGATCGCGCTTTCTACGCTGTTTCGGTGTGGTTATCTTAGTTTTGAGTCTAATCTTCGACAGCGAAAAGGTGAGTATTCTTACCTGAAAAACGTACTTATATATCTGTGAATTAATAACAAGTGCAATTGTAGAATGATTTTACTTCATTTTATTTGACCGTGATATAAATTGATGATGTTAAAATCTTGTTATTAAACCTACACATCATCAGTTATATTATATAATGTTTTATTTATGCTGTTACACTATTTATTTATGTACTGTTTATCACTGTCAGTTCCCTGTGGAAAAAAATCGTTACGGGCTGAAATGATAGGCCTGAACGATATTTAGTTATTTATTTAGTCATTTATTTAACTTGGGATTGCGGGTTTGAAATGGTAGAACCCGGTTTTCTTTGTAAGTTACGGATTGAAATGATATATTATCCGTATCACTTGACCTAGGTTAGAAAATATTATACAGACCCGTGGTTATATATCTATATATATTTTGGAAATATTAAATATTTTAAATGTTATAATTCTTTGTTTAAAATTGGATTAAAATGATTTTTATATGTATAGTGATATTATACTATCTGAATATGAAAATAAATGTTAGAAATATAAAGTGTAAATTATCTTAAAAATTTAGATTTGTAAAACAAATGGAATTTAAGTTAAGAGATAAAATATGAAATTTGGTATAACTTGAATATAAAGCGAACTAATAAAGGTTAAGTTCTATGAATTATATAGTTAAACGAGTAAAAAATATGGAAGTTGAAATATAACTTAATTTAGAAATGTGAAGCTGGTTTGTGAAATAAAGGTAAGTTAAGAAATTAATTGGAAATTTAGTTTAATTTGGAAATGGTAATTTAACTTAATTGTTAGGTAAAATTCATAAAAATTTTGCACTTGATTTTAATAAGTAAGTATAAAGAAGTTAGATATATGTTTGCAAAATTTACTTTATAAAAATCATAGGTTATTGAGAAATTTAAATGACTATTTAAAGGTGGAAATTCTGAATTATAAGTCAAATTTGTTTAAATAAAGGTTTATATTTTGCTAAAAGTTCATTGAAGTATAAAATTTAATTTACTCAAACTGTTGTAAAGGATATTCCCACACTTTGCAAGTGCTGAAATTGATACAAATGAACTAAGGCTAAACCTTTAGGATTTATATTGGATTTTTGTAAGAAAAATAACTTCACTTTTTATTAGAAAGGGTAGTATTTGATTTAAGTATAAACTATTTTGGATTTTATAACCACGGGTAATCATAATGTTGGTTGTTAAAGAGACCGGGGTTGGATATGGGCAAACTCTCTATCGATACGAAAACCACTTTGACAACCGTGTACGCGGTGGAGATTCCAGAATGAAGTAGGATGGTGGTGACGATTCCTTGAGGTATGTACGTGGACCCGACTCCCGAGAGTTGGCATAAGGCGGCTAAAACAGGAGCGATCGACGGGCTAAGGAGGTAGCACATCTTATCAGACGCACTTCTTCGTATGCCATTCTATTACTTTGTGATTGTTTGGTGCGCACCTTTGATTTGGGAGTGTTGTTCGAGGTGGGCGGTAGTTGCAGCTACGCGCTCCACCGGTCCGAAAGCGTAATTGGTATATCTACCCTGGCATTGCCTAGTTGTGCCTTGTCACCTACCCTAGCGAGCCTTATACGATTTTGGTTTTATACCATTCCTACGGAGTGCCATCTGACGACGCCCAGTACGGGGGAGATTACGGTACTGTATAGACTATGAGAATATATTATGTGTTAAGGGGAATATTGGGTCACTCCTTAGCGCTATTTTAAAGTAAGTTTATTTTACTAATAGACACTATTATAATAGCGAAGTATTACTATATAGTAAATAGTTTAACGGATCCTTAGAGGATAGGCGGTCCTAAGCATCCTTTAAGTTACTTGCCTTTATATTAAAATTCACTTGAATTAGCTTACACTGTATAAGTATGTATGTCCTGTCTCGAGTGTTTATGTTTATTTTACGCTCAGGTCAGCCTGAGTTTCAGTTCGAACCTCTTTCTCCGGAGCTAGGACTTCTGAAGATTATCTCCTTTCAAGCTGCTGTCAAGTTTCTGTTCAGTTCTTATTTTAGCTTTTGTAATCGAGACAATTGAGGTGATTTCAAACTATATTTGGTTTAAGACTATGTACTTTATACCTATTTTGAGACTATTGATAGTGGCTTCATGAACCACTAAGTTATTTTAATTCCGCTGCGAGTGTTCTGGTTTCTGTGTCTGTGATTCTGTGATTATGTATTTACCGTATATTTTAAGATTTGCAAATTTTATTTACAACGCGGTATTTTGAACAATTCAAGTCCGACATGTGCGGATGCGAATGGTTGAAAATATCGGGTCGTTACAAATGATAGAATATTTAAAGCTTTGAAATATATGGAAATTGAAATGGTTTATTTAGGAATCTAAACCTATATTTGAAATTTATTTGCGAAATTTAAAAAGCTATTTTATTATATAAAGTGGTTTAATATTTAAACCATTTAGGTATTAGAAATTTTGTTTCAAAGCTATGGGGTTTAAGATACATATATTTGAAAGTATCATGATTTTGGGAAAAAGGATATATTTGAAAATAAAAATGCTATCATATTGATTTGGGGTTTTAAAAATAGAAATGATATCGTATTTATATGGTTTTGAAAGGGTTATTATATTCTGGTTTTAAAGTATAAATTACTTTGAAATAACCGCGGTGTTATAATAACGTTTGGTTGTTAAAGAGACCGGGATCGGAAGTTGTCATATTCTCTGCCAACTCCGAAACCACTTTAACAACCGTGTACGCGGTGGAGATTCCAGAATGAAGTAGGATGGTGGCGGCGTTTCCTTTGAGGTAAATACGTGGACCCAACTCCCGTGAGTTGGCATAAGGTGGCTAAAACAGGAGCGATCGACGGGTTAAGAAGGTAGCCCCTTTTATCGGACACATCCCTTCAATATTCTACTCTGACTCTGGATTTATTCAGTGGTCACTTTTGATTTCTTTGATTTGGGGGTGTGGCTCGAAATGGGGGGTAGCTGCAGCTATGCGTTGCTGCCAACCCGGAAGCGTAATTGGTATATCTACCCTGGCATTGCCTAGTTATGCCGTGTCACCTACCCTAGCGTGCCTTATACGATTTTGTTTTTTACCATACCTATAGAGTGCCCTCTGACGACGCCCAGTACGGGGGAGATTACGGTACTGTATAGACTATGGGAATATAAAAGTGTGTTAAGGGCTATATGGGTAACCCCTTAACGTATTTTCAGTATCTTATACTTTACTTTAGACATTATTATAATAGCGTACATTACTACATAGTAAATAGTTTAACGGATCCTTAGGAGATGTGAATCCCGAGCATCTCTTAAGTTACTACACTCATATTTATTTCTGTAAATTTAACTCACATAAGATATTTTAGTTCTGACTCGAGTGTTTTCTCTTTTCAATTCGCTCGGGTCAGTCCGAGCGTTTCAGGATTTAGAAGACCATACTCTGGAGGACGAAGACAAAGATTTATTATTATTTATTGTAGTATTCCACTATACACTGTAGTCCGCTGCATTAATTATTATTCTCTGGTATATGTAACTCTGATATTGTGTAATATAAGTAAAATCAAATATTTTATAAAACAGCTTCATGAATTGTATATTTGATTATTATATTTTGTCGTTCCGCTGCAAGATTCTATTTTGTTCTTCTTTCTTTCTCTTCTTTTTCTTATTTACCCCATAATAATCCGCCCTTCCGTATGGTTTGAATTGGCACGTGTTTTGATATAGAGCTTGCGGAAAAGGCGGGGCGTTACATCTGGCATCGATACCCTATGATGAGTCGTTGAGCGTATATACGAGAGAGCGTATTTGTTAGTGCTATAAAATGGTTTTAATACTGTGTTAATCTGTTTCGTTTTGTATTTATAAATTCTGGTGGATGCATGGGATGCTATGACATCAATAGGGTTTCTAAACACTTAATACGACAGACCCACATAATATTTGTTTTAATATAGGTGAATGAAATAATTTTGCCTATTATATTTTCTATATATAATATTTTATAAAGGTTATATTTGGTTGCAATATATTGGTTGTTAGGTAATGAATTTATAAATAATAGGGAAATAAGATTTAAGATTAAATAATTGGAAACTGGAAATTTTAGAACTTAAGTGTAATTGAAATGTTACTAAAATAGAAAGGTAAGTATTATAAATGGAATTTAGTAATAAATGAAATTAAGTAGTGTAAATGAAGGATAATGAACTTAAGTAAATGGATGGAGCTATTTTTAAATAAAAAAAGGGTAGAAAGATGAATACTGTAAATAATTAAATTAAGTAATGAACAAATAAATGTAATGCAAATAGAAGAAATTGCATTGTATATGGATAAACGAAAAATGGGAGAAATAAAATGTAAATTGAAAGGATAAATTATTATAAGAATGAAAATGAAATCAAACAACAAATATATGAAAATGAGTTTAATATTAATTAACTTGATCCATTGTTTGAAATTGTTGTTTGTTTGATTTATGGTTGTTTGGGCAAGGATACTTTAAATTTGCTTGGATGCATGAATAATCTATTTAGCTTCATCAGAGGCTGTTGAGTAAATGGTGTGCTTAGTAGTTTATTTTTGATCCTGCACAATTTGAAGTTTTGAACCCAAACAACTATTTGTTTTGTTTGATATGAAAGAATGATTGATTTGTGATGATTCTATGAGATGGTTGGATGCCTTGTTGCAAGTGATTGTTGTTTGTATTGATTTGTTTGTTATGATTAAAACAATCCTAAATATTTCATTTTATATAATTGTTAACCTTTTTGGATTATATAAGTGAAATATAGGTATGGAAGCAATTACTACTGCTTTTGGTTCCATAAATGAGCATTAATTGCCCGACCAATAGGTACGTTTTCGTATTACGGTTTATAGCGTTATTATATTATTTCCCGGGTTGGGATATATATTATTTTGGAAATTATATGTTATATATTGTTATATTTGATATTATATTATCTCCCGAGCCTTCCCGTACAAAGGAGACTCTGCCAAAAAAATTCGTAAGTTTTGGACTTAGAAATTTTTTGAAAATGATTTCCAAACTTTATTAATTTAAGTATAAAAAGATTTAATGGTTATAAAATGGTATATTGTATTTAAATTAGTAAATTATGTAAATCTATTTGTTTATAAATTTAATATTTTAAGTAAGATATGTTGATTTCTTAATTCTTCTTTTCCCTTCTTTTTCCTTTTCGGGGACGAAAATTTTGAGTGAGGGAGAGTGCAACGACCCGTAAATTTTCAATAATTGAAATTGTTAATTTAACGAGATTTTGAAAATTTAAAACTGAAGAAAAAAATTTGTGAATTTTTAATATAAGTTGTGATGCAATAATGAAAATAGTTAAGAGGAAACGTAACAGGGTTATTTAAAGTTAATAATTTATGAATTTGAATAAATTTCCAATTTAAAGAAAAGTAATTAACTGTTACTTTATGATGATTGATGAAATAACGGAAAGAGTGAATAATAAGTGAACGTAATTAGTAGTATGAAAATAAATGGCAACATTGATGTGTAAGTAATAAAGGCTTATTTATGTGGTTAAAGGGTAACGATAATGTTTATTTTATGTTACCTATTGTTAATTGAAATTTGAAACAAATTTTAAATAAATGTAAATTAAATAGGAACATAGGTTATTTATAAGGTAGTGATTGATGTACGAAATATTGAAGTATGTAATGCGATGGATATCATAAATAGAATGGAATAAATTTGTGTATATATGGAATAATAATCTGGGTTGGTAAGTAACGAATTTACAAAGGCTATGGAAATCAAATAGGTGACAATTAATATAGATTTATTTATTTAAAGTGTAAATAAACTTTGGTGATCAATTTCAATAAATCCAAAATTTAACGTTTTGTTAATGTAAATTTAAGGAATGTTAATTTTATTTATAATATGAATTGGTTGATTTAAAGAATGGAAACAAAGATTTATTTAATTGAAATGAAAAGTTCAATAATTGGATAAATTGTAACTAAATGAAATTGAATATAGCAAAATAATACGTTATTTGAAATGAAGATAGAATAGAAGAAAATCGATGCAATTGTTGAATCCAATGGTAAACCCATCTATTTGACAATAATGAATATAATAAATATTAGTTAATTTAATTAAATGGAAATTTTGGTAATTTTATTTATAATTTTTAAATTTAATGAAATTGGAAGTTAACACTGAAATTTATAAATTAAAACTTTACATTGACATCTAAACTTGTTTAAAATTTTGTAAATGATTGAGAAGTGAAAAAGTGATAAAATTGTCAATTATAGAATTGAAATTTAAAAAAATTGGATTTTGTTTAATTAATTTTTTTATTATTTAATTAAGGTAAAAATTGCAATTTTGGCCACTGACTCGGATTTCGACGAAACCAGTTTCTTTGGATCCATAACGGTGAATTATTGTAGGATTTCAAGTTTCGTAGCGATCGGACTTGTCGTTTGATCGACGAACGCGAAACGCCTTGAAATCAATTTGGAAAATATTGATTTTAGCATAACTTCTTTATACGATGGAATTTGGACTTGAAACCTTTTCCATTGCGTTTAAAATATTTTAAAACATCTATTTTGATATACGGGTTGAACCAATTTCGTTCCGGAGTCAGAACGGGCTTTTCGGGCCATAGATCGTTCAACACATTTATAATCTAATCCATCTATTCTATTTCAGCTTTGTCTATAAATACCCTTTCATAAACCCTAGCAGCCTCTATTCCTTATTTCTATATGTACAAAAACTTTTGTGCTCCTTTTCCCCAATGGTTGTAAACCCTAATTTATCCAATTCAAATTTCAATTCAAAAATCAACTTCAACAATTCAAACTCCTCAGAAAAATTTGGAAAAAATATATATCGAAGATAACATTGATACAAACCTACGTCTGCTGTTCGTTTTTCGAGATAGTGACTGGATCAATCAGAAATCGCGGTCAAAATCGAATTGGGCGTTTTTGATTTCGACATCAATCAGAAAAATTGGAATATGGGTTTCGTAGAGAGTGTCGTTTGGAGTCTAGAGATGGTGGCCGCATCACCTACTTCGGCCTAAGGTAGTCAGGTTTTGGGAAACTAGGGCTGAAACCCTAGTAGTACGTGGCGGCGGCGCGACCATAAAGGCGGACGCGACGACTAGGGGAGGTGCGGCCGGCGATGGGGTTCTCGGAGGTGGAGGCGCCATAGTTTATGGAGGCGCGTAGAGGGAGAGATCGATGGTTGGATTGGCCCCTAAAATTCACCTAGGGTTCAACTATGGTGGCGGCTGTCTTTTTTTGGGATCGATCGGCGCGAGGGGGGCCTTCAAGGTCATGGGGAGCTCTCTGAGGTGGCGCACGCAGTTGGAGGTGGCCGAGATGGCCTGCGATGGCACGGTTCTCGATCAAAGCCGTGGCGGCTGGGTATTTTGCATGTGTGCAGAGAAGGGGGTTAGGGTTAGAGACGGTCACGTGCAATAGGTGATAATGTTAAATTTAGTTCCTATTTAATTTATTTTAACTTATATTGTCGATCGATCTAATACGAATAACTTTCACATACGAACATCAATTCACGTGCAATTTTTTTGTTAGGACCGTATTGAAATTCCGAACATTTTGGTGCTAGTATGGACGAATTCTGAGACTGTCAAATTTTTGGGTTTAAATTGAATTTGAATTCAATTTAAATCAAAAGGTGAGTGTTTTAACCCACTCACAACTTCTAAAATTTCTTATGTTTGTTAAGTTAAATTTTTGTTGGGATTATGCATTTATTTATGACTTTTTCGTATATTTTTTTATCATCATCTCAGTTATTGCATTTATTTAAATTAAGTCGTTATTTAATTTATTATTAAATATAAATGCCAGTTAAATACCTGTTATATATATAATCAGTCATATATTGATATTGATTGATTGTTTTGGATGATGATTGTGATGGATGTATGATCTGTTGATGGATGAATGTATGTTATATTATATATTATTATAAACTGCAAGTTATTATGCATTTTTATTTCATTCGGGATTGTGGTTTGAAATGATATATGGCCGTAATTTTGTTTTAAATTACGGATTGAAATGATAAATATCTGTATTACTTGACCATAAGATAGAAAATTTTATACAGGCACCGCGGCCTATATATATAATTATTTTCGAAATGATTCCTATGGTTCTGTAGAGAAATATGTGATTTTGTGAGATATTTAATTGGGTATTTTATAAATGTTATTATATATATATAATTAATTTCTTAGTTTTAAGCTATGTATAAAATTGAGTTAATAGAATAAAGGAAGTTTAATAATAAAAGTTGATTTTATTAAGATGTAATACGGTTAAGTGTTTATTCAAAATTTATTTATAATGACTTAATAAAATTTAGGCTGGAAGATAAATATGAATTTGATTTGAATTAAAGTATTAAGAATTATCCTCAAATAAAATTGACTTGAAATTTGAATATTTGAGTTTTTAAAAGGTATGATTTTTATAACTTGATTTTGGTTTAGAGGACTTAAATGAATATCTAGTCGATTTTTAATGAATATTATCAAGATTAATTAAATTGAAGGAATACCTTGTTATTTGGAGTTTGAAGGTTTTACTTAAATGATATTTGATTTATTAAGTAAAAATTTCAAATCTGGATAATAATAATTGAATTTGATACATATGAAATTATCAAAGAATTCGTTTTGAAATGGTAGAATATTTAAAGCTTTGAAATATATGAAAATCGAAATGGTTTATTTGGGAATCTAAACCTATATTTGGAATTTATTTGTGAAATTTAAAAAGCTATTTTATTATATAAAGTGGTTTAATATTTATACCACCTAAGTATTAGAAATTTTGTTTCAAAGCTATGAGGTTTAAGATACATATATTTGAAAGTATCATGATTTTGGGAGAAAGGATATATTTGAAAATAAAAATTATATCATATTGATTTGGGGTTTTAAAAATAGAAATGATATCGTATTTATATGGTTTTGAAAGGGAAATTATATTTTGGTTTTAAAGTATAAATTACTTTGAAATAACCGCGGTGTTATAATAACGTTTGGTTGTTAAAGAGACCGGGATCGGAAGTTGTCATACTCTCTGCCAACTCCGAAAACCAATCTAACAACCGTGTACGTGGTGGAGATTCCAGAATGAAGCAGTGGTGGCGGCGTTTCCTTTGAGGTAAATATGTGGACCCGACTCCCGTGAGTTGGCATAAGGTGGCTAAAACAGGAGCGATCGACAGGTTAAGAAGGTGGCCCCTTTTATCGGACACATCCCTTCGATATTCTACTCTGACTCTGGATTTATTCGGTGGCCACTTTTGATTTCTTTGATTTGGGGGTGTGGCTCGAAGTGGGCGGTAGCTGCAGCTGTGCGTTACCACATACCCGGAAGCGTAATTGGTATATCTACCGTGTCATTGCCTAATTGTGCCGTGTCACCAACCCTAGCGCGCCTTATACGATTTTGTTTTGTACCATACCTATGGAGTGCCCTCTGACGACGCCCAATACGGGGGAGATTACGGTACTATCTAGACTATGGAAATATAAAAGTGTGTCAAGGGCTATATGGGTAACCACTTAACGCTATTTTCGGTATCTTATACTTTACTTTAGACATTATTATAATAGCGTACATTACTACATAGTAAATAGTTTAACGGATCCTTAGGAGATGTGAATCCCGAGCATCTCTTAAGTTACTGCACTCATATTTATTTTTGTAAATTTAACTCACATAAGATATTTTAGTTTTGACTCGAGTGTTTTGTCTTTTCATTTCGCTCGGGTCAGTCCGAGCATTTCAGGATTTAGAAGACCGTACTCTGGGGGACGAAGACGAAGATTTATTATTATTTATTATAGTATTCCTCCATACACTGTAGTCCGTTGCATTAATTATTATTCTATGGAAGTATAACTTTGATATTGTGTAATATAAGTAAAATCAAATATTTTATAAAACAGCTTCATGTACTGTATATTTGATTATTATATTTTATCGTTCCGCTGCAAGATTCTGTTTTGTTTTTCTTTCTTTCACTGCTTTTTCTTATTTACCCCATAACAATCCGCCTTTTCCGTATGGTTTGAATTGGCACGTGTGTTGATTTAAAGCATGCAGAAAAGGCGAGACGTTACATTTACTTTAAAAGGAGATATTTTACAAATTTTATTTGTATAAATAAAAGGAATTCGAGATTTTAAATCTCGAGGATTATGGAAAAATGGTTTTCATGGTTTACAGGTTAATAATAGTAACTGAAAATGTTCTTGTGATAAAAACAGTTCTAAGTAGGGGATTGCTACCATTGGGATCTCACTAGATAATTGTTTTGATTAAAATAAATTTTGGTTTCAAATGTATGGTTTGATTTACTATAGAGTGAATATTTATATAATCATTTTAAATAATTTATGGAAAAGTAAATATTAGTTTTATTGGATATAGTTTTAGTGTATTAATGATTTTGAAAACAATAATATAGTTATATAAATATATATTTTAACTATAATTCGTTTAAAAAGAGAATTTAAAAAGAAAGAGGTACATTTTCTTTGGATTGGTTCAGGAAGAAGTCCCAATTCTTTTTGGGGTAATCGGAATAATATTCTAAGTGATGAACGGATGTTTGCTTAGGCTGACAGTATCGTGCAACCCTTTGTCATTGTACAGTCTGGACGAATTCGAATCCGAGCGAATCCAAAGAAAAAATTGAATTGGATATTTTGTTGAAATATTTTGCTGGAAATATATTTATGATATTGTTTCAAAATGGATTTGAAAAAGAATGAAGTTGATTTATGTTAACTAGTTCGAGTGGCTCAAAAATAACTAAAAATGGGCAGGAGATACGCTCGGATGTTAAATGTTTCTCTTCAGTACTATCCTTTTAGTAAGGAAATGTACAATATTGATTGGTAGTACCCAGCTCCTTGGTAACATTTTGGGGTTACTCGGGCCGTATATATATACGCACGCATATATACACACACACATATACATATATATGCATACATATATACATATACATATACATATACATATATATTGCTATGGATTAAAGTATATATAAGGTCATTTCAAAAGTTTTTGAAATAAATACCCAAGTATTTGTCACTTAAGTTTCCAAAGTATATGGTATCGTTTCAACAAATGTTTTGAATAAAAAAACCGGGTGTTTAAAATTCTTAAGTGAATTCCAAAAATAAAGGTTTTAAATTGGATGGTTATGTATGCCTCTAGGGTGTGATAGGATATTTTACAAATTTGTAAGTTTAAGTTGGGTTTATGAACGTTTTCGCAAATGTGGTAATAGGATTGGTATTGGAGTAACCAATTTAATAAGTACGTAGAATGGATGTAGACCATTTCTCTCTTCGTAAAGTTTTGATCTAATATTCGAGTACAAGGCTTTGAGGTGTTTTACACCATTCCAAATAAGGATCTATTACTTGATTTTGACAGTAAACATTTGATGAGGGTTCTGATATGGAACCAAGGTTTTCTATCATAACTACAGCTATGTAAGGAGAGTAGATGTTCCTAATCAAGGAGCCTGATTAGGGTCCACACTAGTAAATCAGGTAAACGATACTGGTTTGGAAATGAAATCATGTATTTGAGTAGTGATCGAATCAGATTCTTTATATGAATGATCTATGGATATCATGCAGACTTTTGAACAGTATTGATGTTTTTGTGCTGAAATTTCGGGGCCGAAATTCTTTTTAAAGGGGGAAAAGTGTAATGACCCGTATTTTTGGGTCTTTGAATTCTGATATTTAATTTATTTAAACACTCGAATTTGAACCTAAATTGTGATAAATCATCTATTTCAAATTTACACTTGATTTTCAATGAAATATTTTAATTTAATTTTTCAGAATTTTTCCCAAATTTTAATCTGGGAAAATAAAAAGTAAATTTTTGTTTGACGTATTTTACCCCGAATGTTGGCATTTTGGAACTTCACAGAATTTAATAACTTGTTTGTTTTATTTTTATTTTGTAATCGAGTGACATTTTTGTACACAACTGTAATATATTTTCCATAAATCGTGGCTCAAAATTGGACGCGGTAGGGCATGGTAGGGTACCGGGATTTATTATGTGTATACAATAAGAATTTTATATATATAAGTACATAGCCCTCTTTATCTGATGTACTGCCGCAGCCACCTTGTTTCTTTGTTCCCTCTACTTCTGCCTCACTTTAGCCACCTTTGTCCACTTGTCTTTTTGATTCATGACATGAATGGTCAGCTCCACACACACAGAAGTTCATACGCAAAGAGATATACATACACATATATATGGACTCAAGCAACTGTTAGTCGTGTGTATCCATGTACGTCAAAATGCAAGAAGAAATATAACCATTCAATCTTCAAAAATAAAATTCTTTCAATCCTTTCGATATTAGCCAAAACGTTCAACATGACAATTGTTTATATCCATCTCTAGTTTTTTTTTAAATTGTCTGCACTCGATTTTATCGATTATTGATTGAGACATCACCAAATATCAGTAAGTGTTCAAAAATGAACGTAAACTTCAAAAATTGATTCTCCCTATATCCTTCAAATATCTCAAGGCCATGTACGCCGTTGATTTTGTGTCGGAGAGTAGTATTGGTTCGATTTCGGTGGGGTTTTGTAACATCCCGCGTTTTTGTACGTTTTAAATCGACGATAAACCACACACGTCAGACTTAAACCATACAGAAGGGCGGATTGTTATGGGGTAACTAAGAAAAAGTAGAGAAAGAAAAAGAACAAAACAGAATCTTACAGCGGAACGATAAAATATAAAAATCAAGTATAAAGTTCATGAAGCTGTTTTACGAAATATTCGATTATATTTATACAATACATATCAGAGTTACCCATACCAAAGAATAATAAATAATGCAGCGGAACAGTATGAATGTAGTGGAATAGTATAATAAATAATAATAAATCTTTATCTTCATCCTCTAGAATACGGTCTTCCAAATCCTGAAATGCTCAGGCTAACCCGAGCGAATTGAAAAGACAAAACACTCGAGTCAGAACTAAAAGATCTTATGTAAGTTAAATCAACAGTAAATAATATGAGTGGAACGGCATCAGATATGTTTACGGGATTTGACATCTCCTATCCAGTGTCAAACATGAGTGCAGTAACTTAAGAGATGTTCGGGATTTACAACTCCTAAGGATCCGTTAAACTATTTACTATATAGTAATATACGCTATTATAATAATGTCTACAATAAAGTATAATATAAATTAAAAATAGCGTTAAAGCTTTACATTTTCCACCTTAACACACTTTTATATTCCTATAGTCTATACACTACCGTAATCCCCCCCCCCGTACTGGGCATCGTCAGAGGGCACTCCATAGGTACGGTACAAAACCAAAATCGTATAAGGCGCTAAGGTAGGTGACATGGCACAACTAGGCAATGCCAGAGTAGATATACCAATTACACATCCAGGCTGGTGGTAACGCATAGCCGCAGCTACCGCCCACCTCGAGCCACACCTTCAAATCAAAAATCAAAAGTGGCCACCGAATCAATCCAGAAGTCAGAGTATAATATCGAAGGGATGTGTCCGATAAAAAGGGCTACCTCCTTGGCCCGAGAATCGCTCCTGTTTTAGCTACCTTATGCAAACTCACGGAAGTCGGGTCCACGTATATACCTTAATAGAACATCACCACCATCCTACTTCATTCTGCAATCTCCACCGCATACACGGTTGTCAAAGTGGTTTTCAGTATCGACAGAGAGTATGCCCATATCCGATCCCGGTCTCTTTGCCAACCGATCATTATTATAACATCGTGGTCATTTCAAAATAATTTTACTTCAAAACCAGAATATAATATCCATTTCGAAACCATATAAATCCAATATCCTTTCCATTTCAAAAACCAAATCATTATGACATCATTTTTATAAAAACCCAAACAAATATAATATCATTTTTATTTCAAATATATCCTTTTTCCAAAATCATAGCACTTTCAAAGTTATAACACTTTGAAATCAAAACACTTGAAATATAACACTTTCAAATCATAATAATTCGAAACTCAAACTTTGAACATAACTTCCACCACTTAAATTGTTTATATACTAAAATACTTTATATAATAAAATAACTTCTTCAATTTCACAAATCAATTCCATAATAACTCGAATTTCTAAATTTTAGATTTAACCAAATCTCGAAACACAATTTCCATTCAATTCAATTTCCAAATAACCCATTTCAAATTATATTGATTTCAAAACCGATTAATTCACCAAATAAACCATTTCAAATTCAGTATATTTCAAGCTTTAAGTATTCAAAAATTTCAAAACTAAGTTTGATAGTTACAATTCAGCAATTCAATTTTCAACTGTTTAGCTTTGAAATATTTTACTTGATAAATCCATTATCATTTAAACACAACCCAAATTTCCAATAACTGAATATTTCCTTAAATTTATTTATACTTGAAATATTTATTTAATTCACCTTAACCCAAAATCAAATGATAAAATCATACCTTTTAAATTTCAAATTTAATAAATTTCACATCAAACCTATTAGAGTTTAATTCTTAAATACATTCAATTTCAAATAAATTTCAAATTTATCTTCCAACCTTAATTTATTTAAATCATTATACCCTCTATATCAAAATATAATTTAAATACTTACCCATATTATATTTTAATAAAATCAAACTCTATTATTAAACTTATTTTTATTAAACAAATTTATACATAGCTTAATTCAAATTTAACTAAATATAAAATAACTTATAAAATGTTCAAATCAATATCTCATAAAACCATATATTTCTTTACAAAACCATAGAAATCGTTTCAAAATATTTATATGTATATATAGACCACGGTGTCTGTATAAAATTTTCTATCCTATGGTCAAGTGATACGGATATTTATCATTTCAATCTGTAGTTTAAAGTAAAAATACGGTTATATATCATTTCGAACCGCAATCCGAACGAAATAAATCCATAACAACTTGCAGTTTACAACAATATAAAATACGACATTCATTCATCCAATATCAATCATCAACCATTTATCACAATCATCATCCAATTAAATACATAACATCAATATAAAAAGATAATAAACACTTGGTATTTACTTGCAGTTTATATTCAATAATAAATTAATTAACAATTTAACTGGCAGTTTATATTCAATAATAAATTAATTAACAATTTAACTGGCAGTTAATCTAATTTAACTGAGATGATGATTTAAAATATGCCAAACAGTCATAAATAAATTTCTAATCATATCAAAAATTAATTTAACAAACATAAGAAATTTTCGAAATTGTGAGTGGGTTAAAACACTCACCATTTGAATTTAAATTGATTTTAAATCCAATTTAAACCCAAAATTTGAACAGTCCCGAAATTCATCCAAACCAGCTCCATAATGTCCGGAATTCTAATACGAACCTAGCGGATAAAACTGCGCGTGAAACAAACCTCGTATGTGAAAGTTATGCGATTCAGAACATTTGAATTTCAAAATAAAATAAAATAAAACGAAGTAAACAAACTCATCTCTACCACGTCACCTTCACGCGCCAAATCTAGTAGCAACCAACCCGTTCGAACCCATTCACGTACAACCGCTCCACCTTTGACCGGCCTGACTTCCACCTAAGCACCGCCTCCGACCTTGAGACCATCGTCGTTCACTCTGCCTCGTCAAGCCGCTCGTGATGGTCTCGGTCCGATCGCCTGGAACGCCGAGAGCCGCCACCCTAAAAATTAGGGTTTCAAACCCTAATCGCCTAACTTCGACCACCCTAGACGCTTTCAGGTCAACAACCAACCGTCAATCAACTCTACAAGCCTCTCTCTCCAAAACCTATATTTCAATTTTGCTGATTTCTTCCCGAATCAATAACGCCTAATTATCCCTAGGGTTTCGAAATTTCGAGGTTTGACTGTGATTTGCCTGTGATTGAAACCACGACAAACGAACACCGGACCTGATTCGTATTACCGAGATATACGCTACATAATTTTTTTGGATTTTTTTGAGGAGTTTGATTTTTGGCTTTGAATTTTATTTGAAATTGCAATTGGAAAATTGGAATTGTCTGCCATTGAAATGAGGAGGTACAGAATGAAGTATACGTACAGGAAATGACAATGAGGAACAATTAGGGTTTATAACAAGATATATATAGGCAAGGTTGAAAATAGAATAGATGGACTAGATTGATATATGCGTTGAACGATAAAATGACCCGAAAAAGCCCTTTCTGACTCCAAGATGAAATTAGGTCAACCCATATATCAAAATATATGTTTTAAAATATTTTAAAATCAATGGAACATGTTTCAGGTCCAAATTCCGTCGTATGTAGAAGTCATGCTAAAATCAATTTGTTTCAAATTGATTTCAATTGATTCCAATTAAATTGATTTCAAGGCATTTTGTGCCCGTACGATCAAACGGCAAGTCTGATCGCTAGGAAACTTGAAATCCTATAATAATTCACCGTTACGGATCCGATGTAACTGGTTTCGACAAAATCCAAGACAGTGGCTAAAATGGCTATTTTCCTATTAATTAAATAAATTAATAATTGATTAATTAAATCAAAATTTTCAATTTCAACTCTATTATTAACAAATTTCATCATTTTTGATTTCTCAATCATTTACAATGATTTAATTTAAATGTAAATTTAGATTCGATTAATTTATCAATCTCAGTATTACCCTCAATTTCATTTAATTCAAAATTATAAATTTGATTTACAATAATTCTATTTAATTTACTTTTCATTCTGTTATTCAATTCATTATTATCAAACGGATGAAATTAGCATTGGATTCCAAATCTATTACATAAATATTCTCATATTCCATCTTCATTTCAATTAACGTAATATTTAGATATTTAATTTCATTTATTTGCAATTAAATTCAATTTCTATAGTTCAAACCCATTAAATTGATAAGTCTTCATTTCCATTCTTTCAGTTCAACAAATTGTCCTATTATGGATAATATTAACTTTATTCTCAAATATTACCTTAAATAACATTAACATAATAATTTATTTAGATTTATTGCAATTGATTCCAATTCAATTTAATGGATTAAAATATATCGGTAAATTATAATAATTGTTGCCACTAACGTTTAATTCCACTTATAAGTTATTATTGACAAACAAATGTTGCAATTGATTTAGGTCTAATGCAGTAAATTAAATGAATGGGTAAATAATGATCACTATTTCCAAATTTACTCACATTCATACTTAATTATCAACTAACAATTATTATAATTACTTATCTAACATTGATTCTATCAAATTGCAATTTATTATGTATTATTTCATAAATTAATATGACGTTTGAATTTATTTCCCAATTCACTAATTCAATCAATTATAACCTTATAATTGTTTCAATTAATAGGTATTGCACTAAATTAGTTATTATTCAACTTGCATGAAACTTATTACATAAATTTACATTCAGTTACTATTAATCAATATATTATTCCATTGGTTAACTCAATACTTACTTTTATTTACCTATTTTCCATTTTATAATCCAAGTGCAACAATTTTCACTCTTACTATTGGGATTTTACTCCAATTGTCTATAATTAGTTTTGATAACAATTGCTACACTTCATTCTTAACATTTGCTTCATTTTAAATTGTAGAGTTTTTATTTCTTCCAAAATTAAATTACAAAAATCTTATCAAATTAACCAATTTAAATATCAAAATTTACGGGTCATTACACTCTCCCCCACTCAAAACTTTTCATCCCCGAAAAGGAAAAAGAAGGGAAAAGAAGAATCAAGTAGTCAATACATCTTATTCAAAAATATTAACTTTATAAACAAATAGATTTACAAAATTTATTAATTTAAATAAAATATACCAATTTATAACCATTAAATCTTTTATTACTCAAACTAATAAAGTTTGGAAAACATTTTTCAAAACTTTTCTAAGTCCAAAATTTACGGAAAATTTTGGCAGAGTCTCCTTTGTACGGAGAGGTCTGGGAGAAAATATAAAATTAAATATAACAAAGTATAACATAATATCTCAAATAATATATCCCAACAACGGGAAAACAATATAATAACGATATAAACCATAATCCGAAAATGTACCTATTTGTCGAGCAGTTAACGCTTAATTATGAAACCAAAAGCAGTAGCAATTGCTTCCATAATCTGTATTTCACTTATATAATCCAAAAAAGGTTAACAATTATATAAAATGAAATATTTAAAGTTGTTTCAATCGCTAACAACAAATCAATGTAACAACGATCATTCGCAACCAACAGCATACACATAAAATACAAATCAACCATCTAAGCAAGACAAACAATTGATTTGTTCGGGTTAAGACACTTTAAATTGCACAGAATGGGAAACAAACTATTGGGCGCACCGTTTGCTCAACAATCTTAGATGAAACCAAATAGATTATTCATACATCCAAACAATTTAAAGTATCTTTGCCTAAACAGCTATAAGCCAAACAAACAACAATTTCAAACAATAAACCACGTTCATTCTTATTAATTTCATTTCATAATATTTGTTGTTTGATTTCCTTTCTTTCATATAATAATTTATCTTTTTAGTTTACATTTTATTTCTTATAGTTTTCATTTATCCATATATAATGCAAATTTCTTTTATTTGCATTACATTCATTTATTCAGTACTTAATTTCACTTATTTACAGTATTCATTTTCCTACTTATTTTATTTATAAATAGCTTCAACCATTTACTTAAGTTTATTATCATTAATTTATACTACTTACATTTCTATTACATTAGTAGCGTTTCAATCATAACTTTAGTTTATAACCATTATAACATCAAATTTTTATTTATAAAAGAAAATTCATTGGATACTTTCATTACTTCAAGTTTTACTTGTAAAATTTCCCATTACATTTTCTTTTAGCATTTTAACTTTTTATAGTTGGCAAGTTATATAAATGTTAAAGAATGCAATTGAAAATTATACAAGTTTATCTCATTTCTTTTAACTCAATTAAATGTTCAATAATCCTATCTTTGTCTTATAGGTTAAACATTTCAAATTTTCTTGTAATTTCATTCATAACCTAGCATTTAATCTCTTATTTTAATTAAAGGTTCCAATTATTTATTAGTTACAACCTATGTCACTACAATAACTGAAACTATTAATTAACGGAAACTTAAGAACTAAATATTGGGTTAAATCTCAAATCATTTTAAAATAATAGATAAGTATATATACTTACAACCTATATATATATCTAATTACATTAAAACAATTTAAAATTTATAATTGTTTATCAAAATAAATCTGTAGTAAAACTACTACAGTGGCCTTCTCACTTTGAAACTCGAAAATGAGTGTCGATGATGCATGCACTCGTCACCGAAATTATTTTCCAGTGACAGAGAGGGGAGTATAGAACTTATTTCTTTACAAAATTTCTTTAAAACAGTTCTTTTCAAATCATATTGAAATATTATATCAGAAAATACTTCTAAAAATATTATTACTATATTCCAAAATCATTCAAAAGAAATATTCAAAACCCCGGAACTTAAGTTCTAAAATTTCCAATTTCAGTTACTTTTATTTTAAATCTTATATCCAACCAATATATTACAACCAACTATATATCATTTATAAAAAATTTATTTTATATATATATACATATATATATAGAAATATAATAGGAAAAATTATTTCATTCACCTATATTCAAAACAAACATTGTGTCAGTTGGTCCGAAAAGCTACTTTTTGCAAACGGTCCAATTAGGACTCGAGACCACTTCCATTGAGTTCGAAATGCCGTTTACAATTTTTTTTAATATAAACATTGAAAGGTTTGGAGTTCGTGAAATTTCACTAACTTTTTCCGCTTTGGACTTTGGGTCAGTCTAGCCATTATAACTCAAGCCCACTTCTCTCCTTCTCCTCACTGTTCATAAATTCCTACCAAACTCTAGCTCAAGCATTAATGGTGAGTGGAAAGGGAAACTAAAACTCCAAACCTAGTCTTCTACTTCAAATCCATCTTTCAACTCCAAATTCAAAGAGAAGATATTGGATTCAAGCTTCTTGTGTTGAGATTAAAGTGGATTGATTCTTGCTTTGCTTCAAAGCTTCATTTTCATTCATTTTTGGCCCAAAGGTGAGATTTTTATCTCACAATTCTAGCCTATAACTATCTTGGACTCTTGGGAATGATTTCCTATCACTTTTGCATGTACACTTGCATTTGGTTTGGATTGGATTGGCGAAAAATTCCAATTCTAGTGTTTTGGTGAAAAACTGCACCTAGGTTGCACTGCCTCGAAACCCTCGGCCTGCAAATTTTCGTTCGCCCTTAGGTCATCCGGAGTTAGGTCGGTTGGGTGTTGGGTCATAGGTCGTTGGGTAGTAACTCGTTGGTCGTTCCCTCTGTTGGATAAGGCTCTCGGTGTTAGGTCGTTCAGTATGGCTAGGTCGTACAGTAGTTAGGTCGTTCATGACCTTATTCCTCTCGGCCACGTTTGGGTTGCTTAACCCCTTTAGGTCGCTAGGTCATATGACCTTAGGTCGTTAGGTCCTATGGCTTTTAGGTCGCTTCCATGCTAAGTCGTTCGACTCTTAGGTCGTAACACTTAGGTCGCTCGCCTCTTAAACCGATAGGTCGCATGACCTTTATACTTTTAGGTCGTTAGACCCTTAAATCGTTAGGTCGTTAAGACCTTAGGTCGTTAAGACCTTAGGTCGTCTACTCGTTAAGTCGCATGAATTGTTTTCTTTCACTAGGTCGGTTGACCTTTATATGCCGTTAGGTCGTTTGAGGGTTAAACCGTTAGGTCGCTCGAGTAATAAACCCCTTAGGTCGCGTGCCGTTGGGTCGTTCCACCTTGACCCTGCTTGAACCCATTAGGTCGTAGGTCGTTGGACATTAGGTCGCTAGGCCTTCAACCTTAGGCCGTTCTATTTAGGTCGCTCGACCGTGCTAACGATAGGTCGTGAGCTTCTTAAGTCGCTCGATCCTATCCTCCCTTAGGTCTTCATTAGGTCGTACCGTTTTGGATGGGGCGCTGCACCACACCCCGCACTCTACCGGGGGCACTGCCCCTTGGACCCCCGCGACCTGACCGGGCATGTCGAACCCGATAGCGGGGGTGTTGCCCCCACACCCCCACCTTGGGCAGTTTCCACCCCCCCGGATCCCCCCTCCATTGGGGATCTTATCTGAAAAACATTCAACAGAACTTGCTTTGTTGAGATGTTGAGTTGACCATTCTTCGAGACAAACTATCTTTGGCTTCTCGGTCGATTTTATGGTATCACGGCCTTGATAAAAAGGCGGGATAACAACTTTAGAAATATGAAGGTTTCAATACTAGTAGTAAATATCAAAACTCTTTCAACAAAATGATTTCAGCTCTATTTTCAATATCAAAGCTCTTTTCTTAAACCATTTTCCAATCTACTAGTATATACAAACCTTTACCTCACTCGGATGAGAAATCTAATTAAACGGCTTAGTAAAACAAGTGGTATGAAACGCTTGCGTTCACTTCGTCGGTTAATTCTTGGACTTGTTCGATTGAACCTCTTGTGATAATTTTTTAGTGAAGATTTACAGTTTGTTCGTAAATATTTAAGTTAAGCAAGTGGTTATGGGACACGAAGATAAACTTTTATATTTACTAGCTTAGTGTAATTGACACTTCTCGTTGATCATGACGATCATTTTATGATTTAGACTAGCAATTGTGTGATGTCTCTTTGTTTGCAAGGTTAGACTAGACCTCATGGGTGTGATTCCGACTCACACATATCTCTTTGTCCGCAAGGTTAGTCTAGACACCATTTGTGTGATTCCACTCACACATACCTTTTTGTTGCGAGGTTAGGCTAGACACCATTTGTGTGATTCCGCTCACACATACCTTTTTGCTTTTTGGTTAGCCTAGACCTCATCTGGGTGATTCCGACTCACCCATATGGGGTAGCTCCCCATGGTCTTCGGACCGTCATGTGATAGGCCTCTTTCCCTTTTTCTGTGATTTCTGGATTTCTTATGTTGATTTCTGGAATTTATGTCATTGACTTGTTATGAGTACAAGTTTAGGGTATGATGCCCTCTTTGGATCTTTGAGAAGATTCTTGTGATATCGATTTATCTCTTATTGATTGATCTTCT
The DNA here is from genome assembly GCA_030765085.1 of Allium cepa. Taxonomy (NCBI): domain Eukaryota; kingdom Viridiplantae; phylum Streptophyta; class Magnoliopsida; order Asparagales; family Amaryllidaceae; genus Allium; species Allium cepa. Next base: position 548,022,405 of record CM060934.1, on the reverse strand, counting down.
GTTGATCATCATTTGCATACTTATAGTAGTATGTCAGTATGGATATTTTATGTTTATGCCATATCTTTTATTTTATACCATGTCATCTGATATTTATAGCTAGACCGATCCGTTTATTATTTTCTTAAATAATACTCGGGTCAGACCGAGATGTTACAGGTGCTTCTGCTTGACTTCTTCCCGGGATTTGCTACTTTGACTTTTGGCTAACTATTTAGATTAGCAGTTTTTGTTGTATATACTTGAGATATAGACTCATACTCGTATTCTTTTGTATAGCACGTGTTGCTATTCTTTTGTATTATTGTGGATCTTTTTGACCACTACTCTGATGTACACTTTCGTGTGTTAGTTATATATTCATATCATCTTCCACCTTTGTGATATGGATGTCTGTGACTAATTTGTGTTATACTTATTTCTATGTTTGTTTCCTAAGTTTATTTATAGCCACCGTGTGATAAGCAATCACATGGATGGTCGCTCTTCAACAACCTTATTCTCCGTGCTAGTTGACAGCACTACACTGTAGTGTTCTTGGCTAGCTTCGGTATAGAGGTGGGGCGTCACAGCTTGGTATCAGAGCCAAACTTCGGAACAATGTAGAATAACTTAACAAGGATCATCGTCCTAAGCCCAGCTTAGGAGTCGTACCTTAGGATTAATTCGAGTCTTCGTACCAATTCATCCTACTTTTATTATGATTCCTTGTTTTACTTATCAAGATTGCTTGATATATCTTTTAGTGAATAACCTTTTTCTTCTCCTTCTTTCAAAAGGAAGAAAAATGGTTAGACCTGGACGTCCCCGTGCCGGTCAATCTACTGCAACTCCCCAAGATGGAGTTTTTATGACTACCCAGCAACTTCTTGACCTTGTCACGAATGCTCAAGCAGCTGGTTCTAATCCGAAACCTACTCACCCTAAATCTGGGTTTGCATGTTTGTGCAATGATTGCACCAACTTGGGTGGGAAGCAATCTAAAGGCACTGAAACTATCATCGAGGTCCAAGCTTGGCTCATAACATGCGATAGAATCTTCTCTCAAATGAACCTCACTGACCTCCATCGAGTCCAGGTGGCTTCCAATATGCTCCAAGAAAGAGCGTTGGATTGGTATGAGCTGTTAACCTCATAAATTGATGAAGCGGATCTCTCCTAGGAGCACTTCTGAGAACGCTTCGAATCGAAATTCGTGCCCGAGGCTGAAAAAGTAACTTTGGCTCGGAGATTTATTGACCTTGTTCAAGGTCAGTCTTTTGTGGCGGATAAGGAAAGTGATGTTGAAGTGGTGGGTTCCAAACCAAGCTTCAACAACAAAAGGAGGCCCAGTAAATTCAAAGGCCCTTATCCCAACAAAAAGGGTAAGCAAGCAACCCCTGCGGCAAAGTCTCCTTCTCCTAGTGGTGCGAGATGCTTCAACTGTGGATCTGGGGATCATTTTGCGAATAAGTGCTCTAAGCCCAAATATTGTCGCTATTGTAAGAGCCCGGATCATTACATACATCAATGCCTCAAACGTGAAGGCAAGAAGGAAGGAAAGTTGAATGTGGCTCAAGCCCTTGGCAACACATCTTGTGTCCAAGGTATTTCTCACTCTATTCTTGATGGTATTATTTTATTTCATGATTAACCTATTAGAGTTCTCTTTGATACGGGTGCATCCCATTCTTTTATATCAAAGGAACTGGTAGACACTATATCCTTAAGTCTTACTGCATTAATGACTTCTTTAAAAATTGGGAATCCTGTTGGTGGATCCGCAACTCTTAGTTTTCTTTGTAAAGATATGGAGATTATTTTATGCGATTTGTCCTTCCTAGCCGATTTGCATGTTATGCGTTACTTAGGCTTTGGAATGATATTGGGTATGGACTGGCTTAACCGTTATGAAGCTCATATCCTATGTCCTGAGCGGACTATTTATCTTCGACATCCGCAATCTGTAAATCAGATTTCTATTATTCTTAAAGATTCAGATTCTTCGTTGACTGCATCTTTATATTCTTTATATCCTCATGATGATGATGATGATGATGATGAGGAAGATCTCATTTCTCGAATTCACGTCGTTCGTGAATTTTCCGACATATTTGTGCCCGTTTTAGGTTTACCTCCTAAACGAGCAATTGAGTTCAGAATTAATCTTACCTCTAAAGCTCAACCTATTACTCATCCTCCGTATCGCACGTCTAATAAGGAAAATGAGGAGATGCGCAAACAATTATCTGAATTGGAGATGAAGCAATTTATTCGCTCTAGTTCCTCGCCTTGGGGAGCTTCGGCTATTTTCGTAAAGAAATCTGATGGTACTCTTAGGCTCTGCGTTGATTATCGCAAGCTTAACGATCTTACTATTAAAAATAAATATCCTTTACCTCGGATTGATGATCTATTCGATCAGCTTAGTGGTGCTAAGGTCTTTTCACAATTGGACTTGGCTACTGGTTTCCATCAGCTTCGTATCGTAGAGGATAGCATTCCTTTGACATCATTCCGTACTCGATATGGATCTTATGAATGGCTTGTTATGCCATTTGGGTTAACGAATGCTCCAGCTTATTTCGTTGACCTCACGAACCGAGTTTTCAAAGATTTCCTCGATCGGTTTGTTTTCATATTCATTGATGATATTCTTGTGTATTCAAAAACCGAGGAGGAACATGAGAAACATCTTCGGATTGTATTGGAAACTCTTAGGAGTAATCAATTAAAGGCGAAATTTTCTAAATGCCACTTTTGGCAATCTCGTGTGAAGTTTCTCGGTCATATTATTTCCGAATCCGAAATTTCCGTGGATCCTTCAAGGATTGAAGCGATTCAAGATTGGAAAAGACCTGAGTGTGTGACTGAAATCCGTAGCTTTCTCGGATTGGCGAGCTATTACCGTCGTTTTATTAAAGACTTTTCTAAGATTGTCGTGCCTCTCACTGGATTGACTAAGAAGGGAGTTAAATACATTTGGTCGGACAAATGTGAAGCCTCTTTTCAGAAATTGAAAGAACTCCTTTCCGATGCTCCTATTCTCGTTATTCCCGAAGGGAATCAAGATTTTGTTGTTTATACCGATGCTAGTCGAGTTGGTTTGGGTGTCGTTCTTATGCAAAAAGAACGTGTTATTGCTTATGCTTCTAGGCAATTGAAGCCGGCTGAGACTAGATATGCCATACATGATTTAGAACTCGCGGCTATTGTTTTCGCCCTTCGAATTTGGCGTCATTATCTATTGGGAGAGAAATTTATTCTTTACACGGATCATAAGTCTTTGAAATATTTATTTTCTCAAAAGGAACTTAATTTGCGTCAACAGCGTTGGCTCGAGTTCCTTGCAGCTTATGATCTTGATATTCTTTATACCCCCAGTTAGGGTAACCGTGTCATCGATGCTCTTTGCCGTAAATAACAAGCAGTTGTTGTTATCCCGCTTTTTGGCAAAGCCGTGATATCAAAAGATTGGTCGAAAACGGGAAACAGTCCGTCTTAGAGATTGGTTATACATCACTTAGCTATGGATATCGATGAATTTTGCCCGAGTCCGGATCAGGCCACGATTGATAGGACACGACAAGAAAGGTTGTAGGAGCCATCATTTCAAGTTTCAAGTCAATCCGAGTTCGTATGCTCAAGATATGATGGGTTCAGTGTGAAGAGAAGTATTCGTTGTCTGGTTCGAAACCATGAAGTTCGAACCCATCCTATTCGAAACCATCCGTGCCCTTGCCTTCGAACCCATGGTGTTCGAACCCATCAGCTAGTACCCAGCCTCGAAACCCTCCGCTTCGAACCCATCTGGTTCGAAACCGTCCTAAAGCCTTCCTTCGAACCCAAGCGACGTTCGAACCCATCTACTTCGAACCCGTGGCTTTGAAACCATCCATTTCGAACCAACCCATTGCTTCGAACACATCACCCCCTGCTATGTTCGAACCCATCGGCCACAGTTAACTTCGAATTGATTGCGTTCGAATCCATCAGTCCATTATTAGGTTGCATCTTCGTATCGATGAGCGTCGAAACATCCACGCCGGTGCTTAGTTCGAACCGATGAACCTTCGAATCCATCGCGGAGCTTCATTTCGTATCCAGTATCGATACGAAGGAAGCTCCCTCCCCTCGGTTCGAACTAGACACACGAAAGCCATGTAGTTGGTTGATTCAAGCACACAACGGTCATCGATACGAAGTCAGCGAAATCCATGGATTCGAAGCGGTCAACTCGGAGATAAATCTGGATCGACGCGTGGAGTGCGCGCCACGTCACTGCAGAAACACGTGCGTACATGGGTTCGAGCCCCTGGTTTCGAAATGATCGGTTCGAAGCACACAGCTAACCAAGAAATCTCCATTTCGAACCGATCATATCTCCTAAACCACAAATCCAAATGCAACCAAATTTTCACAGTAGCTTCCATATGAGGTAAAGATTGTTCCTGCCAAGTTTCAGCTCGATTGGACCATTTGTTGATGGGTTCGAAATCACTTCGAACCGATGTCAGATCGAGACGAAACTTGGTGGGGTCGGTCGCGTGGGCCCACTCACGTGCCAGAAGGAGTCTCACGAAGTTTCAGCAAGATCTGGGCCTCCAACGCCTATAAATAGCACCCTGAAGCCTTCAGAAAAGGGGATCTTTCCGCCATTGAACGCCAAGACTCTGCCGGATTCAAGTTTAACTATCAGAATCGCTGTTGTATTCAGGTTTCAAAGCAATTGTCAGCTGTAATCCATTGTAATCGATTTAGTCAAGCAAAGCAATAAAGAGAAAACCTTCAAAGTGGACGTAGGCGCGAACGCCGAACCACTATAAATCCTGTGTCTGTGATTGTTGTTCGTGAATTACTGTGATTTGTTGATTAGAGCTGAATTATATATTGATTGTTGCTGAGTTCTGTGTTAATCATTATTGATTTGAGTACGTAAACGGGTGCTTTCACGGCTTTGGGTGTTTGTGACCAATTTTGGCGCAAACATTTTGGTGCTTTCACTGAGAAGGCTAATTCAGGAAGAAGTTGAATTTGAAAATTCAGGAGTTCAGATCTAGGAATTATGGCAAGACAATCGAGTAGGAGGCCAAGGACTGAGAGAAGTGAACCACAAGGAAGCCAAGAGGCTTCCTCAGGGGCAAATCAACCATCGATATACATTACTAGGGACGAGATGGAAACTATGATGAAGAGGCAAGAGGAAATGATCCAGAGTTTACTCCAACAGATAGGACAGCTCGGAGCACAGAATAGGGAAGCCAATGGAGTCCAGAACGGAGCAGGACCATCCGGAGTAGCACCTGGATTAGGGGGCACACCCTTGGAGAACGTTGATCCAGTTTCGGAGAGAGAAAGGGGAGCATCTGCGCAACCCGGTAGTAGTAGAGATGCAAACGCTCAGTCAAGGGGGCAGATCCCGGAGTTACCTCGTGAACTCGGGGGGCAGGTTGGAAGTAGTGAACAAGGATTACATCTCGGAGACAATGACCGATTAGCAGAGATAGTTAGGAGAGCTTTGAGAGGCGGTATGGTGAACAAAGATTTGGAAGATGTTAATAGAAGCCCTTTTACTTCATCAATCAGGCAAGCTAGGAACCCACCTGATTTCAAACTACCATCGTTGGATATGTATGACGGGAGAACGGACCCCACGGTCCACCTGACAAAATATATGAGGCATATGGAAGTACTGGGGGCATCGGAGGAGGTTATGGCCCGGTGTTTTCCATTATACTTGACAGATATCGCTGCACTATGGTTTAGACAGTTGGAGAACGGATCCATCGGAACTTGGAATGGTTTAGTAGAGAGATTTATGAGGCAATTCAGGGTTCATATTACAAGACCCAAGAACGTGATGACTCTGGCAACCCTAAAGCAGAAGGCCGGAGAGACCTTGAGAAGTTATCTAGCACGATTTAATGCAGCAGCAGCTTCAGTGGATAGAGCGGATCCATCCATGGTGGTAATGGCAGCTGTGTCCGGAATAGCTGACGGCACAGAGTTCAAGAATTCATTGACTAAAGATCCACCCACAGATCTGGAGGAATTCTATCATGAAGCAGAAAAGTTTTTACGATTACAAGATGCGAATGCCGAGAGAGAAGAAAGAGATGGGATAGAAATTTTTGCATTTAGAGACGAAAAGCCTCTTAAAAAGGATTCGGACAAGGATAGAGGTAAAAGAAAGATTGAGAATGACAGAGACAGATCGAAGCGGCAACGAAGGGAGCCGCGATTCACCACCTACACTGAGTTGAACGAGAGCCTGGAACGAATTTATCAGGATACCAAAGAACAGATTCCGTACCGTAGGCCGATGCGAAGGGACCCTACCTCTGACGAAAGGAAATCAGATAAGTTCTGTGTATTCCATGAATTAAATGGTCATAATACTAACGATTGTAGGCACCTGAAGGATGAGGTGGAAGGGCATATCAGGAACGGTATGCTCCTTCAATATGTAAGGAGACGAGCTCCTGTGGCAGAACCAGAACGACCACCGTCCACATCAGCTAGGGGCGACCCCGAATCAAGGCACCGTATGGTTATCAATTGAGTAAGATAACGATGAACAAGTTGTAAGCTTCCACTAATGCAATTAAATCATTTACACATGTGCGAGATCGCGAACGATCTCCAGACATGCTCTGAATGATCGTTGACCGTTTCGTAGTGGGAACTTACACTTTGACATCCATGCTTTACTTTCGTTTCATTTTGATTTGAACGTTTGGACTTTGTTTATTTGGACATTGTTTTTGGAACTCATCTGTTTAATAATTATTTGATTTTGATAACTCTGGAATGACTAAGCTACGTACACATGTATGGGGTCGCGAACGATCCCTAGGTATGCACTGAGGCGGCGATGGACCGCCCATATACACGATCCAGGAACTCACCCGAACATGACCCTGGCATCGATAACACCAAGCCCTCCAGGGCACACAAATCGCCTCGAACGGCACCCGACTTCGAACAGTCATAACTCACCTTACCTCAGTGGCTTGATCGCGAACGGTCGTCACTTGAGGTCCGACATCCGACCACGAACGGTCACGAATTCGCCTCGAACGGCACACGATCGCGAACGATCACTTTCTGCCTTGAACGGCACAGACCGCGAACGGTCACCGATTTGCCTCGAACGGCACACGATCGCGAACGATCACTTCCTGCCTCGAACGCCATCGATCGCGAACGGTCATGGCTCATTGATTATAAAATCCGACCTCGAACGGTCACCACTCGCCTTGAACGGCACTTGGTCGCGAACGATCATCATTTGCCACGAACGACAGTCGACCGCGAACGGTCCCATCTCATCATTTGCCGCGAACGGCATCGACCGCGAACGGTCCTATTTCATCTCATGCCACGAACAGCACGGACCGCGAATGGTCTCGATTCACTTCAAACAGCATACGATCCCGAACGATCGACGCATGGATTTATACGCTAGACCGCGCACGGTCGCACTTCACCTCAAATGACTCGATCGCGAACGATCGTCATTTGAAGTTAGGCGCTTGACCACGAACGGCCGCGCTTCATCCCAATTAGCTCAATCTCAAACGATCGTCATTTGAGGCCACATGAAACTATTGAGTTCTTTGCAGGTTGATAATCGGATACGAACATCCAACTCAAGGCATTACAAAACACACCTTCCTACAGCAAGGCATGTTTTGGGGGGCAAAGTGTTATCCCGCTTTTTGGCAAAGCCGTGATATCAAAAGATTGGTCGAAAACGGGAAACAGTCCGTCTTAGAGATTGGTTATACATCACTTAGCTATGGATATCGATGAATTTTGCCCGAGTCCGGATCAGGCCACGATTGATAGGACACGACAAGAAAGGTTGTAGGAGCCATCATTTCAAGTTTCAAGTCAATCCGAGTTCGTATGCTCAAGATATGATGGGTTCAGTGTGAAGAGAAGTATTCGTTGTCTGGTTCGAAACCATGAAGTTCGAACCCATCCTATTCGAAACCATCCGTGCCCTTGCCTTCGAACCCATGGTGTTCGAACCCATCAGCTAGTACCCAGCCTCGAAACCCTCCGCTTCGAACCCATCTGGTTCGAAACCGTCCTAAAGCCTTCCTTCGAACCCAGGCGACGTTCGAACCCATCTACTTCGAACCCGTGGCTTTGAAACCATCCATTTCGAACCAACCCATTGCTTCGAACACATCACCCCCTGCTATGTTCGAACCCATCGGCCACAGTTAACTTCGAATTGATTGCGTTCGAATCCATCAGTCCATTATTAGGTTGCATCTTCGTATCGATGAGCGTCGAAACATCCACGTCGGTGCTTAGTTCGAACCGATGAACCTTCGAATCCATCGCGGAGCTTCATTTCGTATCCAGTATCGATACGAAGGAAGCTCCCTCCCCTCGGTTCGAACTAGACACACGAAAGCCATGTAGTTGGTTGATTCAAGCACACAACGGTCATCGATACGAAGTCAGCGAAATCCATGGATTCGAAGCGGTCAACTCGGAGATAAATCTGGATCGACGCGTGGAGTGCGCGCCACGTCACTGCAGAAACACGTGCGTACATGGGTTCGAGCCCCTGGTTTCGAAATGATCGGTTCGAAGCACACAGCTAACCAAGAAATCTCCATTTCGAACCGATCATATCTCCTAAACCACAAATCCAAATGCAACCAAATTTTCACAGTAGCTTCCATATGAGGTAAAGATTGTTCCTGCCAAGTTTCAGCTCGATTGGACCATTTGTTGATGGGTTCGAAATCACTTCGAACCGATGTCAGATCGAGACGAAACTTGGTGGGGTCGGTCGCGTGGGCCCACTCACGTGCCAGAAGGAGTCTCACGAAGTTTCAGCAAGATCTGGGCCTCCAACGCCTATAAATAGCACCCTGAAGCCTTCAGAAAAGGGGATCTTTCCGCCATTGAACGCCAAGACTCTGCCGGATTCAAGTTTAACTATCAGAATCGCTGTTGTATTCAGGTTTCAAAGCAATTGTCAGCTGTAATCCATTGTAATCGATTTAGTCAAGCAAAGCAATAAAGAGAAAACCTTCAAAGTGGACGTAGGCGCGAACGCCGAACCACTATAAATCATGTGTCTGTGATTGTTGTTCGTGAATTACTGTGATTTGTTGATTAGAGCTGAATTATATATTGATTGTTGCTGAGTTCTGTGTTAATCATTATTGATTTGAGTACGTAAATGGGTGCTTTCACGGCTTTGGGTGTTTGTGACCAATTTTGGCGCAAACAGTTGTTTCTATGATGATATCCGAATGGAACGATCTCAAGATTTTATCCACTTGTGAGATTCGAGAGCGCGTATCTGATTTATGCTCATCACTTGTTTTATATAGCCTTGAGGCTCATCCTTCTCTTTTAAACCGCATTCTTGAAGCTCAAGGGCTAGATTCTGAATTGGCTCTTCTTGGCCAAAATGTTAAGAATAAAATTGATATTGAAGGTTTGAAAGACTTTGATATTGATTCTCGTGGCGGCATTCGGAAATTTGGTAGACTTATCGTACCAAATATTGGAAATCTTCATAAAGATAGTTTAGAAGACTCTCATCGTTCTAAATTTACCATTCATCCCGGTAGCAGTAAAATGTACGCTGATATGAAGCGACTTTGTTATCGGGAGGGAATGAAATCCGACATCGCTAACTTTATTAAGTGTTGCATGACATGCCAACTGGTTAAGGCCGAACATCAAAGGCCTGGTGGGTTATTGCAACCTTTAGAAATTCCAATGTGGAAGTGGGACCAAATTTCCATGGATTTTATTGATGGCCTTCCCTGTTCTCGTTCGGGTCATGATAGCTTATGGGTGATCGTTGATAGACTTACTAAATCTGCCCATTTTATTCCCGTTCGGTCTAACCGAACCGTTTCTCTTTTGGCCAAATTTTTTATCAAAGAAATTGTTAAATTGCATGGAGTTCCTACTTCTATTGTTAGCGATCGTGATCCATTGTTTACTAGTGTATTTTGGAAGAGTCTTCAAAAATCTTTGGGAACGAAGCTTAATTTTAGCACCGCTTATCACCCCCAGTCCGATGGACAAACCGAGCGTGTGAATCAAACTCTTGAAGATCTTCTTTGTGCTTGTGTGCTTGATTTTGGTGGAAGTTGGGAAGATCATATTTCACTTGTCGAATTCTCCTATAATAATAGCTTCCAATCTAGTATTGGTATGGCACCTTTCGAGGCACTCTACGGAAGGCCATGCCATCTCCTTCTTGTTGGCTTGAGGTCGGTGAGAGGCTGGTTTTAGGTCCAGACTTTATTCGAGATTCCACAGAAAAGATTGAACTTATTCGACATAGGATGAAAGAAGCCCAGAGTAGACAAAAATCCTATGCCGATAATGGAAGAAGGAAATTAGAATTTTCTGTTGGAGATCTTGTTTTTATTCGTGTTTCACCTATGAAAAATGTTTACGTTTCAGTCGGTCGAGAAAGTTAACGCCTCGATATATTGGGCCATTTCCTATCACTGAACGTATTGGTTCCATGGCTTATCGCCTTTCATTACCGGCTCAGTTTTCTGCCATGCATGACGTGTTTCACGTTTCTCAATTACGGAAATGCCTTCGAGATTCCGATTCTATTCTTGAGCCTGGTATTGTGGAAGAAATTGAAGTTTCGCCAAATTTAACTTGTGAGCAGCAACCTATTCGAATTATTGCTTCGGAGGTCAAACGACTTCGAAATAAAGATGTTCCGCTTGTGAAGGTTCAATGGTCCTCAAACCCTAAAGATTGCTCTTGGGAATCTAGAGAATTCATCGAACGAACACATCCGGACTTACTTTCTAGTGCTCTATGAGGTGAACTTCTTATTTCAAATTTCTTTTGTGATAATATGCTTTTATGGTTGTTACTTTTTATTTCCATCTTATATATTGCGAGGATGCAATTTCGTTAAGGAGGGGAATCTGTAACAACCCGCATATTTATCGACTATATATTTAAATATTTTGTTTAAATATTTTATCGTTATTTAGATATTGGTCCGAAAAGCTACTTTTTGCAAACGGTCGAATTAAGACTCGAGACCACTTCCATTGAGATCGAAATGCCGTTTACCATTTTTTTAAGTATAAACATTAATAGGTTTAGAGTTAGTGAAATTTCACTAACTTTTCCCGCTTTGGACTTTGGGTTAGTCTAGCCATTATAACTCAAGCCCACTTCTCTCCTTCTCCTCACTCTTCATAAATTCCTAACAAACTCTAGATCAAGCATTAATGGTGAGTGGAAAGGGAAACTAAAACTCCAAACCTAGGCTTCTACTTCAAATCCATCTTTCAACTCCAAATTCAAAGAGAAGATATTGGATTCAAGCTTCTTGTGTTGAGATTAAAGTGGATTGATTCTTGCTTTGCTTCAAAGCTTCATTTTCATTCATTTTTGGCCCAAAGGTGAGAGTTTTATCTCACAATTCTAGCCTATAACTATCTTGGACTGTTGGGAATGATTCCCTACCACTTTTGCATGTACACTTGCATTTGGTTTGGATTGGATTGGCGAAAAATTCCAATTTCTAGTGTTTTTTGTGAAAAACTGCACCTAGGTCGTACTGCCTCGAAACCCTCGGCCTGCAAATTTTCATTCGCCCTTACCTCGTCCGATGTTAGGTCAGTTGGGTGTTGGGTCGTAGGTCGTTGGGTCGTAACTCGTTGGTCGTTCCCTCTGTTGGATAAGGCTCTTGGTGTTAGGTCGTTCAGTATGGCTAGGTCGTACAGTAGTTAGGTCATTCACGACCTTATTCCTCTCGGCCGCGTTTGGGTTGCTTAACCCCTTTAGGTCGCTAGGTCGTATGACCTTAGGTCGTTAGGTCCTATGGCTTTTAGGTCGCTTCCACGCTAAGTCGTTCGACTCTTAGGTCATAACACTTAGGTCACTCACCTCTTAAACCGATAGGTCGCATGACCTTTATTCTTTTAGGTCGTTAGACCCTTAAATCGTTAGGTCGTCTACTCGTTAGGTCGCATGACTTGTTTGCTTTCACTAGGTCGGTTGACCTTTATATGCCGTTAGGTCGCTTGAGGGTTAAACCGTTAGGTCGCTCGAGTGATAAACCCCTTAGGTCGAGTGTCGTTGGGTCGTTCCACCTTGACCCGGCTTGAACCCATTAGGTCGTAGGTCGCTGGACATTAGGTCGCTAGGCCTTCAACCTTAGGCCGTTCTATTTAGGTCGCTCGACCGTGCTAACGATAGGTCGTGAGCTTCTTAAGTCGCTCGATCCTATCCTCCCTTAGGTCTTCACTAGGTCGTACCGTTTTGGACGGGGCGCTGCCCCACACCCCGCTAGGGGCGCTCCCCTCTGGACCCCCGTGACCTGACCGGGCAGGTCGAACCCCTTAGCGGGGGTGTTGCCCCCACACCCCCACCTTGGGGAGCTGCCACCCCCTGGACCCCCCCTCCGTAGGGGATCTTATCTGAAAAACATTCAACAGAACTTGCTTTGTTGAGATGCTGAGTTGACCATTCTTCGAGACAAACTATCTTTGGCTTCTCGGTCGATTTTATGGTATCACGGCCTTGCTAAAAAGGTGGGATAACAACTTTAGAAATATGAAGGTTTCAATACTAGTAGTAAATATCAAAACTCTTTCAACAAAATGATTTCAACTCTATTTTCAATAACAAAGCTCTTTTCTTAAACGTTTTCCAATCTACTAGTATATACAAACCTTTACCTCACTCGGATGAGAAATCTAATTAAACGGCTTTGTAAAACAAGTGGTATGAAACGCTTGCGTTCACTTCGTCGTTTAATTCTTGGACTTGTTCGATTGAACCTCATGTGACAATTTTCTAGTGAAGATTTACAGTTTGTTCGTAAATATTTAAGTTAAGCAACTGGTTATGGGACACGAAGATAAACTTTTATATTTACTAGCTTAGTGTAATTGACACTTCTCGTTGATCATGACGATCATTTTATGATTTAGACTAGCAATTGTGCGATGTCTCTTTGTTTGCAAGGTTAGACTAGACCTCATGGGTGTGATTCCGACTCACACATATCTCTTTGTCCGCAAGGTTAGTCTAGACACCATTTGTGTGATTCCACTCACACATACCTTTTTGTTGCGAGGTTAGGCTAGATACCATTTGTGTGATTCCGCTCACACATACCTTTTTGCTTTTTGGTTAGCCTGGACCTCATCTGGGTGATTCCGACTCACCCGTATGGGGTGGCTCCCCATGGTCTTCGGACCGTCATGTGAAAGGCCTCTTTCCCTTTTTCTGTGATTTTCTGGATTTCTTGTGTTGATTTCTGGAATTTATGTCATTGACTTGTTATGAGTATAAGTTTAGGGTATGATGCCCTCTTTGGATCTTTGAGAAGATTCTTGTGATATTGATTTATCTCTTATTGATTGATCTTCTGTTGATCATCATTTGCATACTTACATTAGTATGTCAGTATGGATATTTTATGTTTATGCCATATCTTTTATTTTATACCATGTCATCTGATGGTTATAGCTAGACTGATCCGTTTATTATTTTCTTAAATAATACTTGGGTCAGACCGAGATGTCACAGGTGCTTCTGCTTGACTTCTTCCCTGGATTTTCTACTTTGACTTTTGGCTAACTATTTAGATTAGCAGTTTTTGTCGTATACACTTGAGATATAGACTCACAGTCGTATTCTTTTGTATAGCACGTGTTGCTATTCTTTTGTATTATTGTGGATCTTTTTGACCATTACTCTGATGTACACTTTCATGTGTTAGTTATATATTCATATCTTCTTCCGCCTTTGTGATATGGATGTCTGTGACTGATTTGTGTTATGCTTATTTCTATGTTTGTTTCCAAAGATTATTTATAACCACCGTGTGATAAGCAATCACATGGATGGTCGCTCCTCAACTGCCTTATTCTCCGTGCTAGTTGACAGCACTACACCGTAGTGTTCTTGGCTAGCGTGGGTAAGGAGGTGGGGCGTCACATTAGAAATCCCTATTAATGTCATAGCGTCTTATGCACCAACCAGAATTTATAAATACAAAACGAAACAAATGAACACAATATTAAAACCTTTTTATAACACTAACAAATATGCTCTCTCACATATATACTCTCAGTGACTCATCATAGGGTATTACTACCCTATTAATAAAGAGTCAGAACCCACAAAGCTAAGATTTATCGCTAAACCAAAGCTCTGATACCAGATGTAACATCCCGCCTTCTTGTATGTCTTATATCGACGATAAACCACATACGTTAGACTAAAACCATAAAGAAAGGCGGATTGTTATGGGGTAACTAAGAAAAAGCAGAGAAAGAAAAAGAACAAAATAGAATCTTGCAGCGAAACGACAAAATATAATAATCAAATATACAGTTCATGAAGCTATTTTACAAAATACTCGATTATACTTATACAATACATATCAGAGTTACCCATCCCAGAGAACAATAAATAATGCAGCGGAATGGTATGAATGTAGTGGAATACTATAATAAATAATAATAAATCTTCGTCTTTGTCTTCCAGAATACGGTCTTCCAAATCCTAAAATGCTCAGGTTGACCCGAGCGAATTGAAAAGACAAAACACTCGAGTCAGAACTAAAAGATCTTTTGTAAGTTAAATCAACAGTAAATAATATGAGTGGAACAGCGTCAGAGATGTTTATGGGATTTGACATCTCCTATCCAGTGTCAAACCTGAGTGTAATAACTTAAGAAATGTTCGGGATTTACAACTCCAAAGGATTCGTTAAACTATTTACTATGTAGTAATATATGCTAAAATAATAATGTCTACAGTAAAGTATAATATAAATTAAAAATAGCGTCAAGGCTTCACATTTTCCACCTTAACACACTTTTATATTCCCATGGTCTATATAGTACCGTAATCTCCCCCCTACTGGGCATTGCCATAGGGCACTCCATAGGTATGGTACAAAATCAAAATCGTATAAGGCGCGCCATGGTAGGTGACACGGCACGACTAGGCAATGCCAGGGTAGATATACCAATTACGCATCCGGTCTGGTGGTAACGTATAGCCGCAGCTACCGCCCACCTCGAGCCACACCCCCAAATCAAAAATCAAAAGTGGCCATCGAATCAATCCAAAAGTCAGAGTATAATATCGAAGGGATGTGTTCGATAAAGGGGCTACCTCCTTGGCCTGAGAATAGCTCCTGTTTTAGCCACCTTATGCCAACTCACGGGAGTCGGATGCACGTATATCCCTTAATAGAACGTCGCCACCATCCTACTTCATTTTTGGAATCTCCACTGCGTACACGGTTGTCAAAGTGGTTTTCGGTATCGACGGAGAGTATGCCCATATCCGATCCCGATCTCTTTGCCAACCAATCGTTATTATAACACCGTGGTTATGTCAAAGCAATTTTAGTTCAAAACCAGAATATAATATCCATTTCGAAACCATATAAATCTGATATCCTTTCCATTTCAAAAACCAAATCATTATGATATCATTTTTACAAAAAACCAAACAAATATAGTATCATTTTTATTTCAAATATATCCTATTTCCAAAATCATAGCACTTTCAAAGTTATAACGCTTCGAAATCAAAACACTTGAAATATAACACTTTCAAATCATAATAATTTGAAACTCAAACTTTGAACAAAAGTTCCACCACTTAAATGGTTTATATACAAAAATACTTTATATAATAAAATAACTTCTTCAATTTCACAAATCAATTCCAAAATAACTCGAATTTCTAAATTTTAGATTTAACCAAATCCCGAATCACAATTTCCATTCAATTCAGTTTCCAAATAACCCATTTCAAATTATATTGATTTCAAAACCGATTGATTCACCAAATAAACCATTTCAAATTCAGTATGTTTCAAGCTTTAAGTATTCAAAAATTTCGAATCTAAGTTTGATAGTTACAATTCAGCAATTCAATTTTCTATTGTTTAGCATTGAAATATTTTACTTGAAAAATCCATTATCATTTAAACACAACCCAAATTTCCAATAATTGAATATTTCCTTAAATTTATCTATACTTGAAATATTTATTTAATTCACCTTAACCCAAAATCAAATGATAAAATCATACCTTTTAAAATTTCGAATTTAATAAATTTCACTTCAAACCTATTAGAGTTTAATTCTTAAATAAATTCAATTTCGAATAAATTTCAAATTTATCTGCCAACCTTAATTTATTTAAATCATTATACCCTCTATATCAAAATATAATTTAAATACTTACCCATATTGTATTTTAGTAAAATCAAACTCTATTATTAAACTTTTTTTTATTAAACGAATATATACATTGCTTAAATTCAAGAATTTAACTAAATATAAAATAACATTTATAAAATATTGAAGTCAATATCTCATAAAACCATATATTTCTTTACAAAACCATAGAAATCATTTCAAAATATTTATATATATATAGACGACGGTGTCTGTATAAAATTTTCTATTCTATGGTCAAGTGATACGGATATTTATCATTTCAATCCATAATTTAAAATAAAATACGGTTATATATCATTTCAAACCGCAATCTCGAACGAAATAAAATCCATAACAACTTGCAGTTTATAACAATATAAAATACGACATCCATTCATTCAATATCAATCATCAACCATTTATCACAATCATCATCCAATTAAATCCATAACATCAATATAAATAGATAATAAACAACATGTATTTACTGGCAGTTTATATGCAATAATAAATTAATTAACAATTTAACTGGAAGTTTATATGCAATAATAAATTAATTAACAATTTAATCCAATAAATCTAATTTAACTGAGATGATGATTAAAAATATGCCAAACGGTCATAAATAAATTTCTAATCACATCAAAAATTAATTTAATAAACATAAGAAATTTAAGATATTGTGAGTGGGTTAAAACACTTACCTTTTGAATTTAAATCCAATTTAAACCCAAAATTTAAACAATCTCAGAATTCGTCCAAAATATCTCCAAAATGTCCGAAATTCCAATATGAACCTAGCGGAGAAAACCGTGCATGAAAAGGACCTCATATGTGAAAGTTATGCGATTCAGAACATTTGAATTTCAAAATAAAATAAAATAAAATAAACAAACTCGTCTCTACCACGCACCTTCACGCGTGAAACCTAACAGCAACCAACCCGTTCGAACCCATTCACGTACAGCCGCTCCACCTTTGATCGGCCTGACTTCCACCTACGCGCTGCCTCCGGCCTTGAGACCATCGTCGTTCGCTCCGCCTCGTCAAGCCGCTCGCGATGGTCTCTGTCCGATCGCCTGGAACGCCTAACGTCGCCACCTTAAAAACTAGGGTTTCGAACGCTAATCGCCTAATTCCAACCACCCTTGACGTTTTTAGGTCACCAACCAACCACCAATCAACTCTATAAGCCTCTCTCTCCAAAACCCATATTTCAATTTTGCCGATTTATTCCCAAACCAAAAACACCCAATTAGCCCTAGGGTTTCGAAATTTCAAGGTTTGACCGCGATTTTCCGACGATTGAAGCACAATTACGACAAACGAACACCAAACGTTGATTCATATTGTCGAGATATACGCTATATAATTTTTCCGTATTTTTTGAGAAGGTTGAATTTTTGGCTTTGAATTTTATTTGAAATTGCAATTGGAAAATTGGAATTGTCTGCCATTGATATGAGGAGGTACAGAATGAAGTATGCGTACACACAAATGACAATGAGGAACAATTAGGGTTTATAACAGGATATATATTGGCAAGGTTTAAAATAGAATAGATGGACCAGATCGATATACGTGTTGAACGATAAAATGGCCCGAAAAGGCCCGTTTTGACTCCGGGACAAAATTGGGTCAACCTATGTATCAAAATAGATGTTTTAAAATCAATGGAATAGGTTTCAGTTCCAAATTCCATCGTATGAGGAAGCTATGCTGTGACATCCCGGAATTTTGACCCGATTATTATAATAGGTTTTGATCAAATTTAAATAAAATACAAGATTTTTCATTTTGAAATAAATAAGATGTTGGCTATTATTGGTTTTATATGTGTTATAAAGGAACATAGCTTCAAAATATAAAGTAGGCTCTTTAACAATATTCAAAAATTTAATTTGTATTATTCAATTAAATTAAAAGTTATGTATGAATAATATGCAAAACCAGATATATGAATGCAGTTAATAATACTAAGTATAATAACACAATCATATTCACATAAAAATAAAATACATTAGTGCAAATACATTATGAATCAAATATTGGAAAGATTAAACCTTTAAATAAAAATAAGATTAAGGAATGTTTCTAACAACTTTTATAATTAAAATAAAATAAGCTTATATATATCAAACATAAGTACAAACTATAATTTGTATAAGATATAAATAGAAAATGTTAACTATGGTAAGCAAACATAGAAATTTGTAAATAAAGAAAGAAGCTAACATCTTTTAACTTGTCTGCAAACTTTTTATGCATAAGCAAACAAATATTTCCATCAAATAAACCATAATAAGTGCACACCCATATGAATACATTTAGCACAAACAATATTGTAACATCTTTGTATAAATGATGGTGTCAGCAAACATTAATATTATGTTAGCCTAAATGAAAACATTTTAGTACAAAAGGAAAAACTGCAAATATCTATGTACAGCTATTAAATATCTTTACAGTATGAACATGTAACTGATTATGCAAACATAATTATTTAGTATAAACAACTTTAGTAACAAAACAAAATATCTATATACAAATCTTTATGTCGGCTAGCATTTGGATATGTGTTAACATATGAGTAAACATATACATTAATTAGCCACTATTATGTCTGGAAACATCATCTTTCAGCCGAAAATATGCCTTCCATTTCAGGTTTAGTACCTTAGTACATAATAAAAACAAAGCAAGATATTTTGTCAACAAAGCTTGTTCAAGAAGGCATAACTGTTGAAGGTTGTATATATGTATGTTCATTTATTCTATCTGAGTTTAGTTATTAAAACTTATAAAGTAAAGCCTGAAACAAAAAAAAAGAAAAAAAACAAAGAAGTATAAACAAATTTCATATTTATCAAGTTTAAACAGAATTCAGAAACAGGAAAAAACAAAGAAAAGCAACAGAGGAAAGAAAAGAGAGTTTCAGGATTGGGTGCAGGTGACTAAACAAAAAGTTTAAAAGCTTTAAGTTTGATAGAATAACAGTTCAGAGGATTGTTTATGATTGTTTATGCTTTGGTTTCGAATATTGCTGGGTTGCTCTGTACTACTCTGGAAAAAATGATATAGGTTGAATATTGTTCAAACAAATCACATATGATTCACATTAAATCATTGCTAAGTTTTAATATTTCAACCAAACATAATTTTTAAACTTTTAATTAAGATTTTTAAATGCTAATCTAAACCCTGGTTTGTAAACATACACTGTAACTTTATTGTACAGGTAAGCAAGCATAAACTGGATAATGGGGTTGATGTAAAGTATTAAATTTAGTTTATAGCTTGAATCTTTACCACAAAACATGATTTTTAAAACTGGAATGAAAATTTTTAACATAGCATTTCCAAGGTAGTTTGTATTCGAATCAAAATGGTATTTTTACAAATTTCCTGTTCTTTAATCAATAATAAAGGTTGAAATTTGGGATGAAGCAAGTATAAACGTATGTGATTACAAGAAAATTATCAGAAATTTTTTATGTTGCCTGAGTTTAGAGTGCAAGATCCATTTAGGGTTTGAAATCATGTTTTTACCCATCTCTGTTCCGAGTCGAGAACGTCTACATAACACCATCGAGTGGCTCGAGCTCCTGAAGGCTGATTGTTTATCGTGATGTCATCGAGTGGGCAAGGGCTAGGGTGTTGCAGGTGGCTGAAGTGGCGGCGGTGTGGCATTTTGAGGAGGGGGTTAGTTATAGTTTTCAGGTGTAGGCCTAAAATTTTGAATTCGAAGTTCTGGTTGCAGTTTGGGTTTGGGATTCGATCTGGGTGTGATATGCGCCTTGTCGAGATGGAGGGTGGCTGCCGGAGTTGGGTCGTGTTGCCGTGCACGTGCACGGCAGTGGTGATTTTGGTGTCAGGCCTTGATGTAGGGGGGTCGCGAGTATTACTCGAGCGAGTGGGAGGTAATCTTCGAGTTTGTTGCGTACTATACTCGTGTGAGTTATGGATGTGATTTATTTTTAGTTTAAAGCTTAACTTGCTGTAAAAAAAAAAGAGAAAGAGAGAAGAAGAAGATGTTAGGGAGGACTCGGGAAAAGGCTGGGGTAACTCGAAGTAACACTCGCGTTAACGCAGGGGTAGTCTCGGGTTTTACCAGGGACGAAGTCTTGGAGTTTGGTTATCTGCAGTTCTGTGTTTTGTTTAGGAGATGAGCTTCAGGCTTAATAATTTAAGTAGTACTTAACACTGTAACTATCACTTGTTCACTGTTTTAAATTGGTAATTTAGTTAAGGCCGAATGAAAATCAATTAACATTAAAGGTAAGTTGATAATATTTGTTTGATTCCCAAATTGCAGATGTCTTTAAATGTTAGTTGTCGAATAATTAACATTAATCAATTATTTAGAAAGTAATTAAGAATAATTATATTAAGGTTGTAATTAGTGTTAGAATTAGACAACGCTTAAGTGAATACTAAATTAAGGATTAACTACTTTAAGTTAATTAATCAGTGCTTGATAATTAAGAAAAAATCAAGTGAATTAATTAAAATGAAATAATGATTAATTTAGTAATTAGCAGGCAATAATTGAATAATTAAGTCATATTAATAAGTAATTAAAGATATTAATTAATGATCAGAGAACAGTTAATTAAGCAATTAAAGTTAACTCACTTGATTGAGGAAGTAATTCATTAATAGTATGAAATAAAATAATTTCGTAATTAAGACTTAATAATAAATTAAGAAATCATCAATTAGATGATTTGGAATGAAATAAGTAATTAATGGGTAATTAATGATTAATTATACAGAGTTAAGTGAAGATTATAAGGTAATTGCTTATAGATTGTAGTGTATGTAGAATGTCTGGATTGTGATGTTTAAATTGAAGATATTCTGTGATGCTCTCTGATATGATGTGATATAATGTTTGCATATGTTTTATCTATGATGAAAGCTATGATAATTCAATTGTTAAATTTAAATTATTTAAACTGTTTAAGTTAATTAGACAACTTGGCCCTTAAAATGGCGTTTGGATCCGATGAGACCGGGACCGGAAGAATCAATCTTGATTCTCCGAAAACCACATCGATCCAATTTAAATGTTAGGTCGTAAATCCTGAAATGAAGATCGAGTTGGAGTTTTCAGAATGCAAGGGTTATCGTCGTTGACTCTAAGGGTGATTCCAAAATGAGTGTGACGAGATAATGCCTTCGGTTTTGTTCGAACCCGGAACGAACTTGTATGGATTGAATGCTTTCAGCACATCGTCAGGTGGACGATGAGCATTCGAAGTGATATTTCTATAAAGGTAATCGCAGCCTCAAGCCTCATCAACCGGGAATGGCTAAAACAGGGGAGATGCAGCAAGGTTAGGTGGGTCATGCCCAAGCAGGACAAGATATTTCCCCTGTCTAGATGTCCCTTATATATTTCGGCTTAGTGGGTGGTTGGTCGCGCCAACCACGGGGTTTACCTTGTTCGGGACTGTTCAGTAAGGAATGGTTCCGGCCTTGTGTTGCAGGGGATGAAGGGATTAATCCTCGGTACGGTGATCTAGGCCCAGTACTATGACGGGCGATACCCCATTAGCCCTGCCATTGTTGGAAATCCATTTTCCCTACGAGACCCTACAGTTTTGATTTGTATTACCCACTTTTGTGGCTAGTAGCTGGAATTTAATCATGTAACAATTTCGGCTATTTTCCATTTACTTGAAAACCCTAGACACTATTATAATATCACTGGATTTCCTATGAAATGTTTTGGTTAGCGTAAGGTAAAAACTTACCTGTATTTATTTGTGGGGAGTCTTACGTGATACCTTTATTTTCAAATGTTTTTTTTTCAAAGTTAAGCAACTTTAAAACCGTTTACTCATACCAGACCCATGTCTGACCCGGAGTTTATTTTTGTTTTCATAAACTCTCGGGTACCCAAATTTTTACGGGTAGCCAAGGGATTCAGGTTAGATTTGATGAATTCTGGAGGAGCAATGGAGCAGGAGGCTTCTACGTTGTAGATATATATATATATATATACATGGTGTTCCGCTGTGTTGATACCTCTGAGCTGTTTATCTGTATTATATATTGACTTGGGTTAACTAGACAGGTGTTTATAACTGTCTAGTATGTGTTGTATGATCTGTATAGCTCTGATATATGTAAAAACTAGGTAATGTTTATGTGATATATTATATTTGTTCCATTCCGCTGTGAGATTTTGATGTTGTTGTTCTTTCTTCTCTATCTTTCTATTTCCTCATCCCTTTCTTTCTTAATGATGATACGTCTTTTCTGGTAGTTGAAGGGCGAGTCGTCACATATGCTAAAATCACATTGTTTCAAATTGATTTCAATTAAATTGATTTCAAGGCATTTCGAGCCCGTACGATCAAACGGCAAGTCTGATCGCTACGAAATTTGAAATCCTACAATAATTCACCGTTACGGATCCGATGAAACTGGTTTCGTCGAAATCCGAGACAATGGCTAAAATGGCTATTTTCCTATTAATTAAATAAATTAATAATTGATTAATTAAATCAAAAATTTCAATTTCAATCAAATTTCATCATTTTTGATTTCTCAATGATTTACAATGATTTAAACAAATATAAATGTAAATTTAGAGTTGATTAATTTATCAATCTCAGTATTAACCTCAATTTCATTTAATTCAAAATTATAAATTTAATTTCCAATAATTCTATTTAATTTACTTTTCATTCTATTATTCAATTCATTATTATCAAACGGATGAAATTAACATTGGATTCCAAATCTATTACATAAATATTCTCACATTCCATCTTTATTTCAATTAACGTAATATTTAGATATTTAATTTCATTTATTTGCAATTAAATTCAATTTCTATAGTTCAAACCTATTAAATTGACATGTCTTCATTTCCATTCTTTCAATTCAAAAAATTGTCCTATTACGGATAATTAACTTTATTCTCAAATATTACCTTAATTAACATTAACCTAATAATTTATTTAGATTTATTGCAATTGATTCCAATTCAATTTAATGGATTAAAATATATCGGTAACTTATAGTAATTTTTGTCACTATAATTTCACTTGTAAGCTGTTATTAACAAACAAATGTTGCAATTGATTTAGATCTAATGCAATAAATTAAATGAATGGGTAAATAATTATCACTATTGCCAAATTTACTCACATTCATACTTAATTATCAATTAAAAATTATTATAATTACTTATCTAACATTGATTCTATCAAATTGCAATTTATTAAGTATTATTTCATAAATTAATATAACTTTTGAATTTATTTCCCAATTCACTAATTTCAATCAATTATAACCTTACAATTGTTTCAATTAATAGATATTGCACTAAATTAGTTATTATTCAACTTGCATAAAACTCATTACATAAATTTACATTCAGTTACTATTAATCAATATATTATTCCATTGGCTAACTCAATACTTACTTTTATTTACTTATTTTCCATTTTATAATCCAAGTAAACAATTTTCACTCTTACTATTGGGATTTTACTCCAATTGTCTATAATTAGTTTTAATAACAATTGCTACGCCTCATTCTTAGCATTCGCTTCATTTTAAATTGTAGAGTTTTTATTTCTTTCAAAATTTATTTACAAAAATCTTATCAAATTAACCCATTTAATTATCAATATTTACGGGTCGTTACAGGTTTCATGTCGACATTTGATGATGTTTGGAAGCTAGGTTTTGGTTTTTTGTTTGATTGGAACATCGATGGAAGGTTTGAAGCTTGGGGTTGTATCGGGCTGGAGAAGCGGTCAAATGGTGGAATTTTGGTGGATTTCACAAGGAAATTAGTTGCGTTTTTTTAGGTCAAGAGCGGGGTAGGGGGTCGCAATGAGATAGGGTGGTGCGGCCTAGGGTTGGTGAGGTAGGGAGGTCGAACGTAGGAAAATGAGCTTGCTGATGGTTTTAGTTTGTTGGATAGTGGGTTTGGGTGCTCGTGCACATGCACGTGAACGCGTGCAAAATTTTTGCTCCAGAAAGCTTGCGTTGTGGGAGGAAGAAGAAGAAGGTCCTATGCATTTTTGGATGCAGGTTGATATATGTTTGGGATCGGCCCGTTTATGTGAGTGATAACTAATTTTTTTATTTATTTATTTTAATATATATAAAAAAGCTAGATAACTTGTAAATAGAATAACTCGAACGTTTAAAACCTGATTTACCTGATTCTTTTTGTGTTGTACTCGTACTGATGAGTACAACATTGTACTATAACTTGTTAGCTGTGGACATGTAAAAATTTATGATTTTGTTTAAACAGATAGGATTTAAATTACGTTATTTTAAATAATAACGCCTTTTAAATCTATATAACTTAATAATTGATGTTTATTTAGCCAAATAAATCGCTGTTGATATAAAATTGATCGAATATGATAATCGAACATCTTTTTAAGTGGAATAAAACACCATTTTGCCAATTAAACTAATTTGGAAATTTATTAGAGAAATAAAACCCCGTTCTGCTATTTATGGATTTGGACATTTGATTTAATACCATCAGTTGATATTACCCCTTGAATATGTGATATGTTAATTAAAGAATGGTTAGGTATTGGATTTATTTTTATAGTCGTGGATTATGTAAACATGTCTTATTGACTAGAAAAGTAAATTGAATAATATGGTACCGTGTTAAGTACCATAGTGGTCATTAAGCCTCCTTTGAATCTGAAAAGCCAATTATTGATTTGAAATTTAATTTAAGACAATTATTATAAGTTAATTAAGATTTAAAAGGTAATTATTATATATTAATAATGATTAAAGATAATTAATAATTGTTTAATAACAATTTTAAAGTTAATTATTTTATTAATATTATTCTTTAAAGTTATTTACAAATATTTAAAAAAAATTCAAAGTTACTTAATTATTTATTTAAAATGTTTTAAATTATTTTTTATTTAATTTATTTAATGGTGTTAAGTTAATTAATTATTAAAGATATTTTAAAGTTATTGTTGAATAAGATTTAAAGTTAAATAGACGAAAAAGGTTTAATGTAATAACCTGGTTGTTTAAGAGTGCTTTAAACAAATGATTGTTCATTAAGGTAACTTTATTAAATAACTTTTATTTAAAAAAAAGGATGTTATATAAAAGGAAGATATAAAAGAAGTTGTATAAATTGGAAAGAGAACTTGGAAATTGAAAGGAGTTCATATGTGATGACCCGGAATTTTGGGCAATATCAATTAATAATCTGTATTAAAAATTAGATTGATTTGATAATCTTAGTTAATAAATTTTGAATTAATTTAATAATCTTTTTTTAATATTTAATTGGTGAATTTTATCTTTTTAGAGCTGATAAAATGTTTTCTATTTATAATGTATATATATTTATATATTGTAAATACATAAGCTTTGGTTTGAATTTAACAAATGAAATTATGTTTTCAAATTCTAATACATTTTTAGTAATTTAGAAATTTAATTTAATTTAATATAAAGCTTTTCAAAGATTATTTAAATAAATAACTATATAGTTTTAAAATACTTAAGGTAAATTTTTAATTGTTCAAATACTTTTAAGCTTAAGTTTAAATTTAAATAAGATTAACATAAAAGCTTTGTTTTATTTTCTTTTTAAATATTGCTTGACATTATATATAAAAGTTTAAAATATAATTAACATATGATATATTAATTCATTTAATAATGTAAGTAATTTATAAACAATGAGGTAATCTCTTTTATAAACTATTTAAAATTGTTAAATTTGTTATTTTCAAACAGTATTAATAATGTGATTAGATATAAATAGATTTTAATAAAAATTGAATTTTTATTTTCAAATTTGAATGTGTTGTTATAATTGACTTTAAATTGGATTTTTAAAATTTAATTTGAATTTGAATTTGGAATTTATTTTGAAATTCAAAAGAATAGATATTTAAAAATATTTGGACTTAAAATATATGTATAAACTTTTAATTATATATATAATTTGTTGTTATTTATATTTTCTTTGAAGTAATTTATATATATATTTAGATAAGAAATTTAAAAGTAAGAATAAAGCTTTTATTAACATTTAAAATAAAATGAAATGACTTAAGTGACAAATGTAAGTATATAAGGATTTGTTAAAACATGTGTTAAGTCATAAATAAAACAATATGACAAATGTTGAAATTTTTAACAAGTGTCATTTAATTTTAGTTTTCTTTTATTTTTATTATAAATCTTTTCAGCCTTTATAAATACATATTCTTCCTCCCCTTCAAATTCTTTTCCATTTTTCAATCCTAAAGCTAAGAATAAAATCTGAAACTCAAACCAAGACTCTCTCAAAACAAATCTGTAATTCACCTCCACAAACCAGAAATCAATTACCAGTAATCATTTTTTAAATAAAAAACCTGTAAATTTTCAAAGATCAAAAACAAATCTGAAAACCAATCACTCCTCAAACCAGAATCAAAATCAAATTCTATAACCCGTTAATCATTTTCAAGATCAAACAGTAAAGCCTGTACATTTTCAAATCTGAGATTTTTAAAAGACTGCAAAGCATTTTCTTCAAATCTAGAATTTGTCTGAAGCAAGCAAGCTCAAACCCAAAACAACTTTCATCTGTGTTTCAAAAGCTAACCAGAGATCTAAACAACAAAGCATTCTTCAGCATTCCAGTTTCAGTAGCATGCAACTGCAGTTCTTTAATCAAAGACATTTTCCAGCAACTCAAGTTTAAAACCTATTTCAAAATAAAAAATAAAAAATGCTCTGTTCATCATTCTTGACAAGTGAGTAAATATTTTTATTAAAAAGTATTAAGTAAGTAAATGTTTATTTCTTGTGAAATTGCTGTGAAAATGATGCCATGCATGTGTGTGTATATAAGTATAAAAATCTGTAGATATAACTGTTTTCATGTGTGCATGTCCGGTTGTATTCATCTTCTCGGTTTCTCTATTTTAGAGTTTAAGTTACAATCAAACTCAAGATCTTTTTATTCAATCTCTATTAGAACTTGGATTCAAAACAAAATTGATTAGTTTAATCATAATCTAAGTAATAAAAATAGATTCAAGTATTTTATGTTTGAAAATCCTCTGAAAATCAGGAAATGCAGTAGCAATTCTAACATCATGTTAAAATCAAATATGTAATTGGATGAATCAATTATATAAATTGAATTGTCTCTGGAAGATATGAATTTTAAAAAGAAAATCACAATTTTTAATGAAGTATTTAATGTGTAATTTGGTGAAGATTGGAATATGGGCTTTGAGCACTTTCTGGTGACGAGAGAATCTTTGGTGGTTGGGGTTTCATCTGGAGGTGGAGGAGGGACTGGTGGTTCAGGCAAAAATGGCAGGAAGGGTGACAGTCCACCATGGCATCGACGGTGTGGCGATCTTCTTTTAAACCCTAGTTTGGGATGAGGTTGGATTTGTGGTCTTTGCATAGTCTTAGGGTGACCGAGTGTTGCGTAACTCAGGGAAATGGTGGCATGGAATCAAGGCAAGGCATGGCCGGAGTTGTTGTGGCTCGAGTGATCGGAATCGAGGGTACGAGGAATTTTCCTGATGGTGGTCTTGGGTCTCAGTTCATCTGGGATGCTCGATTTTGAATCGCGACTTGTGATGGTGGTTTGGTGATCGAAGTGGGTTACTGCGACGTTGAATGACATGTCGGAGGGTGCGTCGATGGTCGGAGTGGTTTCAGGCGACGGTGCATGTGCACAGGTGATGTTCTGTCAGTGGTTTGGCTGTTGTTTGGTTTGGGTTGTGACTTAAAGGGGAGATCGGGTTTTGGAGGGAATGACTCGAGTGCGAACTCGAGTAGTTCCAGAGGGTTTGTGTTCCAAATTTTAAAAAATTTAAATTTATATTTAAAGCTAAAAAAAATTGAAATGGAGAGGGAACTCTGGTTAGACCTAATTGGACTTCGGGTTTGACCTGATGCAAGTGTTGAGAAGTTTAAAAAAAAGGTTTTAAAATCTAAGTTCTGAAATTTAAACTTTAATTTAGTTTAAATCTTCTTATATAAATTTACTTTATATAAAATAAATATTTTCTTTAACAATTTGTTAAGAGGTTTTGAAATTTGTTTAACTTAAATTTTATTAAGTAAAGTTTTAAGTTAATTTAAAAGTTTTGTTAGAAATGAAATTGCAAAGTTATTTGTAAAAGCAAGTTTTAAATTCAAATTTGAAACTAGTTTTAAAAAACTATTACTTCATAATATTTTAAGTATTTAAAGAAGCTTAGTTAACCTTAATTTATCAAGTTAAATGATTATTTATTTTAAAAACTTAATTATTGATTTAATTAAGTAAAATTAATTATTAAGATAAAATGTTTTTAATGATAATAAGTCGTTAATTAAGATAATGTTTTATCTTAAGATAATTAAGGTTTTAATGGGTTGAAATTAATTAAGTTAATTAAGAATTTAAGTATAATTAATTCATTTAATTAATTAATGATAAAGGATTAATTAAGTAATTAATTAAGAATAATTAATTATTTTAATTAATTAAGTAATTAAGATTGATTAATTTTATAATTAGAAATTAATTAATTAAGTAACTATAGGTTAATTAACTGGTAATTAAGAAGTACTTAATTAGGTTTTATTAATTAATAATTAAGAGATAATTAATCTATAACTAAAGTTAATTAAGGATTAATTGAGTGTTATTTAGGGTTAATTAATTGTTATTAAGAATTGATTAACTGATAATTAAGGATTAATTAATTTGTTATTAATCTTTATTAGTTGACAATTAAGGTTTATTAATTAATAGTTAAAGAATAATTAATCTATAATTAAAGATTAATTAATTTGTTTAAAAGGTAAGTAAGGGATAAATTTCCAATTATAATTAATGAACTGAACGTGATTAACTTAAGTTAATTAATTTGTTAATTAATTAAATTTAATCATCTGATGCGGATTAAGTATAAATACTTAATGAAATTGATAAGCGAAATTACTTAGTGAAATAATTAATGTATAATTACTGGGATGTAATTAATTAAAGGGGAGTACTTAATGGGAAGTATTTAAAGGATAATTACTTAGTAGAAGTAATTAAGGATTAATTACTTGGTGTAATTAATTGAAGGATAAATATAATTAATTGAGGAGTAATTAATTAAGGTAAGTAATTACAGGATGGTAATTACTGTTATGATTAATTAAGTTTGATTAATGGAAGTGATTAATTAAAGTTTAACTAATTAATGTAATTAATTAAGGATCAATGTAATTAATTATAGTTAACTAATTATTGGAAGTAATTAATTAAGGATCATTAATTAATGTAATTAATGAGAGTAATTAAAAAGTAATTACTATGAATGGTTAAGGATAATTAATTTGTGTAATTAATTAAAAGCTAATTACTTAATGTAATTAAAGAATAATAAATCAAGATGATTAATTAAGAAGGATAATTAGAGGATGATTAATTTATTGGTTTGTAATTAATTAATGATTAAGTAAGCGAGATTTATAATGATGAAAGTAATTAATTTAATTTATTTTAAATTAATTAGAGATGAAGAAATTAATTTGATTCATTTTAAATTAATTATAGATGGTGTGATTAATAGATCATTGCTTATGAGTGGCTGATTGATATTGAATGCCTTGATTGTTTGATATCTCTGATGAGATATGTGTGATATGTCATATGAGATGATTTGGTTGATATGGATTATCTATTTGTGAATATATAAGTTATCTATCTGTGTGAATATAGATAATGATTTGAATTGAATTGTTTTAACTTTAAAACAACTTGGACCTAAAGGATGGCGCTTTGGATTTCGATGAGACCGGGATCGGGTTTTCAAATTTGGATATCCAAAAACCACATCGATCCAAGTTAAACGATAGGTCGTGAATCTCAAGTGAAGATGAAGATTCAGAGTGCAAGGGTTATTGTCCTTAACTTTGAGGGTGATTCCAATATGAGTGTAACGAGATAGTTCCTTCAGTTTCGTTCGAACCTGGAAGGAACTTGTATAGATTGAACGCTTTCAGAACATCGTCAGGTAGACGATGAGCATTCTAAGATAGAAGTGTTCTACAGAGGTAATCGTGGCCTCAAGCCTCATCAACCGGGAATGGCTAAAAAAGGGGAGGTGCAACAAGGCGAAGTGGGTATCACCCAAGTAGGACAAGAATTACCCCTGTCTAGAGGTCACTTTTTATTCAGCTGTGTGGGCAGTTGGTTGCGAACGACTACGGGATTGTCTTGTTCGGGACTGTCCAGTAATGGATGGTTCCGGCTTTGTGTTGCAGGGGATTGGGAGTAATCCTCGGTACGGTGATCTAGGCCACGTACCGTGACGCGCGGTACCCCATTAGCCCTGCCCTGGTCTTCCTACGTTCCCTTTACGGTTTTGATTTTATTACCCACTTTGTGGCTAGTATGTTGGAATTCAATCATGTAACAATTTCAGCTATTTCTTATTTATTAGGAAACCCTAGGCCCTATTATAATATCACTGGATTTCCTATCAAATGTTTTGGTTAGCGTAAGGTAAAAAATTACCCATGTTTATGTGTGGGGAGTCTTACGTGATACCTTTGTTTTCAAAAGGTTTTCAAAGTTAAGCAACTTTAACCGTTTACTCACACCAGACCCATATCTGACCCGGAGTTTATTTTTGTTTTTTCTGTAACTCTTGGGTACTCAAATTTTTACGAGTATACAAGGGATTCAGGTTAGCTTTGATGAATTTTGAAGGAGCAATGGAGCAGGAGGCTTCAGCGTTTGTAGATATATATAGTGTTCCGCTGTGTGATCTTTGAGTCAATTGTTTATGTTGTATTTGAGTTGTAATAACTAGAAATGTGTTTATAACTGTCTAGTATGTGATGTATAATCTGTGTAGCTCTGATAGATGTTATATATTATGTAAATACTTATGCGATTAATATAATTATTCGTTCCACTGTTGAGATTCTGATGTTGTTTCTTTCTTTCTCTTATATCTTTTCTCTTTTCTATCCCTTTTTTTCTTAAAGATGGTGCAACTTTCTGTGGAGAAAAAGTCGGGTCGTCACAGTTGGTATCAGAGCATAGGTTGAGAATATACCTAGGTTCTGGAGTGGTGTCTTTCTTGAGAGAGCGTACTTTTATTTTGATATGTATATATATATTTATTTCTACCTATTTTTTGGGTTACCTGTTCGGCTTTTCCAATATGAGTTATAACGGTATGAAGGATAGTGGTGTGTGTAGCACGACTACCAATGGAAGGAGTCTGAGTGTTGAGGTTGAATGTGTACCCGTCGAGACTGTAGACCTAATATCGTCTCGAGTAAGTTTTGCAGTGGTGAAAGGATTTCACCAATCTCTGAAGGAAACCTTTTAAAGGTTCAGAGTTCATCACTGAAGTGCAAATTTGATCGTGCTCGTGTGAGCGGATTTTTGAGAGTTTGGATCTGTCGGTTGAGCAAAAGCGAGTGATGGTATCTTGGGAACCTCAGGAAGTAGTAACTGCGTGATGAGACATAGTGACCATCGATGTTTCCAAAGATGTTTCTTTGGAGCAAGTTTAAGGAAGTTTGTCTGCATCGGTGATGAGACTCAGTTTCAGTAGGGCGTTTGTGTTTGGTTTGGGGCCCGAGTTCCTTGAGAAGATGTCTGCCCATCCCAAGGTTCTGCATGGGATTGGTTGATATGGTTTTGAGGATCATAAAGCTTTGGATAAGAAATTTGTAGCATCTGTCACAGCGGTGCAGCCAGGAAGTGTTCTGTGTGCCTGCAAGAAGGCCATCTGGCCAGCAGCTCTCTTGAGGTGGTGTTCAGAAGTAGCAATGTGGATCCATTTCTTCAATGGACTGGGTAATCTTTTGCTCGAGGCATCTCTAGGGATTGGAGTTATCAGAGATTTTTTTGGATGTCTTCGTGGAAGTCAGAGGTCTTCCATAGCACCTGGAGATTGAGTTTTTGTATCGACTAGGATTTCAGGATTGATACCGGTAGTTCCGCTTAGTAGAAGGATGGTTTCTAGAGAGAGGGTTTGGTGAAGCAGCTCGGGTTTTGGTGGAACTTCTGAGTTTTCTCTTTATGGACCTGTTGAAGCATATTATTGGGATGTGTTGTCAAGTTTGTAATCGTGTTCAACATCACCATTCTCACCTTCTTCAGATCAGAGTTGTGCAGCGGAAGCAAGTTTGGTGAGTGCTTACATTTTTTCTTTTCCGGATAGGAGAAGTTTGAAATCTATTGATGATTGTGAAGTTGAGTTTGTGTTATTGATATTAGTTGATTGTGAGAGGATCATTTTGTTGGGTTGTTTTGGTCCAGTTTGTTCTAAAGGCATCAGCGAAGGTTGAGCTGATCAAGAAGGATGAAGGCAGCCCAGGAACGATAGAAGAGTTTTGAGGTTAAGAGACGGAGGAGTTTGGATTTCGAAGTCGGAGATTTGATTTTGGATATTTTTTTCTTCAATAAAGAGTTATAAGATTTGGTAAGACTGGAAGCTAGCTCCAAGGTGTATTGGATCTCTTCCATGTTCTTGTAAAGATAAGTGCTTTGGTCTAATAATGCAAAAAAGCACTGGTAGTTCTGCAATTTTAAACGTAAAAGTTCATAAAAATAAGCAGTTATAAGAAGGAACAAATACTTATATTTATCTTTATTATTCATAAATGTATCACCCATAAATTCATAATTTTTCCATAGGTATTGATAAAAGTAACAAACAAAAAGTATTGTGTCATCTGAATAAAAAGTGTATATTGGAAATATAAACTAATTTAAAAAAAAGGATAAGCATTTACCAATTCATGAAAGAAAATAAGAGTTGAATATATATGAATTGAACAATCAAAAGAGCATAGATATCTAAGTATAAGTGAAAAAAGTATAATAATGTAACAAAAGATTAAGAACACTTACAGTTGAACTGGATACGAGACACTTGAGCTGACATAATTCGAAGGGATATGGCAACTAACAACTGAAAAAATCGGACGGGTGAAGTGGAAGCTTTCTTGCTTTAAACTAACAAGAACTTCCTTGCACTCATGACATTTTAAGTCATAACTAAAAATTATTCCACATGTGCCAACATATACAATATCACCAGTTGGGATGAAGCCAAAGGGGAACACTCACACAGTAGGTTTATGAGTAATAGTCCAGGGGATCATTTGTTTTATCAACAACAACCTGAGATTATACAGCAAAATCCAACTACAATCTTTAGCATACAACCATATTTTCAACCGTGTATTATTTTTGGCTGTGGCGGTATACCACATATATGATGCCCTCAGAACACCTTCATGATATTCCACGTACTCAGATTTTCTCTCTCGATAATACAAAAGCCTACTCAGACTTGTAGTCATCGAAGTGAGGTCCAAGCATAAAGCTATCCCACAGCTTGAGTTTATATATATCTTCTCTTCAAAGTATACTAAAGGAAGTAACTAAGTATTTAGTGGAGGATTGAAAGGAAGTGCAGTTGTAAAAATATCCTATTTTAAGGACTGGTAAGAATATGTCTCAACTTGCAATTTCGTACCACTAAGATAGAAGATGCTAACCACTTTAATGTGAACTATTGGCTCCAACGGACCAAAATCCAAAGCAGTAGGTAGACAATCAATGTGACGACCCGGAATTTTACGCAATATCAATTTAATAATCTGTATTAATAATTGAATTGATTTGATAATTTTCCTTTATAATTTTAATTTAAATTGGTAAATTTAATCTTTTAAAGGTTAATAAATATTTAATCTGGCAATATTGATCAATATCTTTCTTACAATTTGAAATTGATAAGAATTATTTGTCAAAGCTAATAAAATTATATTCTATTTATAATATATATATTTGGTATATATATTGTGAATAGGAAGATCTTTGTTTTAAATAAAAGATGTATTTTCAAATTGTAATATATATGCATGTATATGTTATAATTTGAAGTTGTTTTGAAATTTAATATAATCTATTGATAATATATATATATGTATGTATATACATTATGATAGGAAGCTTTGGTCAAAATTTAATAAGAGAAATATGTTTTCAAATTATAATTGTGATTTGAAGCTTTGTTTTAAATTCAATATTTTTCAAAAGCTAATTTAAGGTTAAATTCTATATTTTCAAAGTATAAGATAATTATTTATTTTTAAATGTGATAGTTTAAATAAGATTTAATCAAAGTTTTATTTTGTTTTCTTTTAAAAGTGCTTAAATTAAAATGGTTATAAATATATATATGTAAAGTTATAAATAAACTTTCTTTTTAAAATAATCTCATAAATTGGAATAGTTTGTAAACATAAGTAATAAATAAATAAATTACTAAATTCACATTCACATAAATATAAATACAAATACATATTTCACAATTTGAAGGAAAACATATAATACATTTATTTGATTTAAAAACATAAGCTATTTATAAACAAATGTTTACAAAATTTCACATTTGTATATTTACTTAAAATTTAGAAGCTTATTTATATAAAAACATTTCATATGCATATAAATATATTTCATAAATGCATATATATAACTTAAATGATTTAATAAAAGGAAGTTTGAACACTTGTAAAACAATGATGAAACATCCTCAATACTTGTAAGCTAAAATTAAATTGTGATGACATTTGTTTAAATTAATGAACAAGTGGCAACATTTCTTTCATTCAAAATTTAAATTTATATAAAAAATATAGTTTGAAGAGAAACTTGTTTTCCACTTTCAATTCAAAACTTTCTTCTTCTCAATTTCTTTTCTTTTTCTTCCATCATTCTTTCAAAATTTAATAGCAAACCAGAAATTGCTTCAAATCTGGAATTTGAAACCAAAAGAAAAATCAAATATGAAATTAAAATCTGCAACCAAGTTTTCCATATCAACTAAACCTACTGCAACTAAAATGGAA
Organism: Allium cepa; assembly: GCA_030765085.1. Classification (NCBI taxonomy): domain Eukaryota; kingdom Viridiplantae; phylum Streptophyta; class Magnoliopsida; order Asparagales; family Amaryllidaceae; genus Allium; species Allium cepa. The sequence continues at coordinate 547,987,282 of CM060934.1, read as the reverse complement.
GATCAACAGCAGGTTTTAGCATTTAAAAATATCAATTAACAGGCATGCAAGGATTTCAACAGCAAGGCAATTAAAACATTTTCCAGATAAAATTTCAAGGCCTGGAAAACAAGTTTCTGTTCTCTGCTAATTAATGGTGAGTGAATTTTGTTTAAAAACAGTTTAAGTTGATTTTGACTCTAATGCATGTGATAATCTGTGAATTAGATATTGAATTGCATGAAAATCATTCAGTGTTTATATTATTGAATTGGTAGATATGTATATATGTGTAAATAGTTTTGTATATATATAAACACTCTGTTATCTATTGTTTTCAGACCAGGATTTACATTCAAAAATTTTAACCTCCCAATAACATTAATATTTGGCTTTGATGATTAAATGGAAGTTGTTTGTTAATGTATAATGGTAATTTTAAAAATAGTTTCTGGAATTTTGAATTAACAAATAATTTTTAAAATAGGAAAATACAGTAAAATACTAATGCATGTTAAAAATCAACAAACGAAATTTCTGTTTTGGATCTCATGAATGTGTTAGTGGTTAAAAATCATGATTTTTAATATACATGTCATGATTTTTAGTTTGGTGATTCATGGGATGTTAGGGGTTGTTCGAATTTGGAGTTTTGGGCGATTGCCGATGAACGGCATGGCGGAGCTGTTTGATTTTTGGTCTGAAAGGATGGTTCGAACGATGGCGAGTGTAGGAAAAATAATGGTGATTTTTCTTATGGGCCGAGGTGATTGGATTTTGATGGATTAGGGTTTAAGCTTGTTTTTCGTTCGTCTTGGCTGTCGAGGCAATTTCGACGTGGGTAATGGATCGTATGCGATCGCGAGATGGGGGATGGAGGTGTGGTGATAAGACGGTGCTCTGGAAGAGGTTCTGGAAATTTCGATCAACGGGGTCGATGGCGTTGAGAGGTTTTTGTGGGTCTAGTTTGGGTTCATATTTCGATCAATGATCGAAATTTCGATTCGAGTTTGTTTTTTGTTTCTGGGTTGGTGTAAAGGTTGTCGAGGCCTTGTGTGGTTGGTCGACGATCAGAGAGATGGTCGGAGGAGGGTGGTTGGGACGCGCACGTACACGCGTGTACGTTTGTGCACTGGGAATAATGGGTTTGGAGAAGATGAAGGTCGACTCGGAGTGATGCTCGCGTTTTCCTGGTGTCGACTCGAAGTAGATGAAACTGGGGTTTGTCTTGGGGCAGGCTCGTGTAGATGTAGTGTTCGAACTCGAGTTTTTAGGTGGTAGGCTTTTCTGGTTCGGTACAATAAAAAAATAATATAAACTTTACAAATTTAAACTTGTAGTTTTGAAATAAATAAATCAAGCTTTAAATCATAAAAAAAGTTTTATAAAAGAAAATAAATTTACAAAGTTAAAACTTGATCTTTTGAAGTAAATGTTAATCAAACTATTAAGAGTGTTAGTTGAATATATTTTCAAATTTAAAATGTTTAAGATAATTGCTTTTGAAAGTAATTAACTTAATTAAATTTTGAATTCTAATTTAAAGGGAGTGTTTTCAATTTAAATATTAGATCAAAGTTTTAAAGTAAATTTTAAGTAATGTTTTAAAAACTAAGTTTCAAATTTATATTGAAATGGATAAGTTTAAAAATACGATAATTAAGCTTCCAAAGATAAATATTTGTACAATATAAATTAAACGATTTGGAAAGTTTCAAAGATTTTAAAGTTTTAAATTAGATGATTAAATTTTTTTAAATTTCAAATTTATTTCTAAATGCTTTGTTTTCAAATAAGGTTATGGTTATAATTTTTTAAACCAATAAAATAAGTTGTCTTTAAGTTATTAAGATTTGAATAATTTAAATAATTAATTTATGAAGATAAATAAGGTTAATTTATTATTATTATGAACTTAAGAATACGTAATTAATATGATTTGTTAACAAGTAAAAGTTTAATTAAGAGAAATGATTTTCTTAATTAATTTAAGATTTTTTAAATATAAGAAGTTAACTAATTATTTAATTAAATTTTAAACGATTAGTTAATTGTTTGTCTAATTTTAAATAATCACTTAATTATGAATCAATTAAGTGTTATTACTTAATGAAGTAATTTATGGATAATTGCTGAATGTAATTAAGAAGAGAAATTGCTTTTGGAAGTAATTAGAGAAAATTGCTTATGGAAGTAATTAAGTGAAAGTGATTAAGGGATAATCACTTGATGTTATTAATTAAAGGATTAATTAATAAAATTGATTTGGAAGTTAATTAATTAAAGAGTAATTAATTAATTAAAGATTTAAGGATTAAGATAATCCAAGTGATTAAAGGATAGTAATTAATTTAATTAAAGGTTAATTACTTAGTTAATTTAGTTAATTAATTTATTTAAGTAATGTGATTAATTTAAGATTAATTACTAAATGTAATTAATTAAGAAAAATATAATTAATTAATAAAGTAATTAATTAAGAATTATTAATTAATGTAATTAATTAATAATTTCTTAATGAAGTAATTAAAGATTAATTAATTAGTAGAATTAATCAAAGATTAATATAATTAATTAAGAAGTTAATTAATTAAGATAAGTAATTACAAGTTTGTTAATCACTGTTTATGATTAATTAAGACTAATTAATGAGATGGTTAATTACAAATAAATTATTAAAGGGTTAATTAATTAATAAGGATAATTAGTTAATATAATTAATGAAATCAATCAATGTTGATTAATTAGCAAAGCTAGCGGGGTTGAATGGTCCCCTACCATTATTATAATTAACCAAAAATTTCAGTACAATGGATTACAACATACTGTCCACCACAGGACTGATGAAAGCAAAAGCAAAATTATATGTTACTAGTAATAGAAAGGACCAATACATGTTTAGAGGTAGCTTGCCCTTTAAACACCCTATTGTTCCTCTCCAACCAAACAAAATACAGTACCTTCTTCAAAATTCTCAACAGCATTCTACTTCTCTCATTCTTCCACCTAGTTGCCTTAAAGATGTTGTACCATTCCATACATGAGCTTCTCATTGGCCTATGATAACCATAACATTGCATTATCGTACTCCAGATGTGGTAAGTGAACTCATATTCAAAGTATAAGTGCGCAACCGTTTCCACCCCTACACCACAAAATAGACATTTATCACATTGAATAACCCATAACCTTTGAGCTTGGATAAAGTCAGGATACCATTCATCAAAACCTTCCACATGTACAGGTTTTCCTTTGGGACAGACCTATGATCCCAGATGCGAGAATACTAGAGAAAAGTAGGCAGTTGAATGGAGGGATCAAGTGCCTTATAAACATTTTTAATTGAATGCACCCTGTCATTCCAAGTCATATGAACAGAACTGAGTTTGTAGGACCTATTTTGTATAGCAAACCATTCAGCTCTTACCACTGCAGAGCTACAATTAGGGAGGGAGACAGCATCATCAGCCCAGAACCTAGATAGAGTAGCATTACAACCAATGCCAGTGGATCTTCTCATGTCGTAATCAATTATATTGGCTAAAGTGACTCCTTTTGAAGGCCATGGATCAAACCAAAAAGATATCTTGTTAATATCTTTAATTCTCTGTTGCACCAGAGGTAGGAAAAATTGTCTTCCTCTCAAGATATTCCTCCAAGTCCAGCTGCAGTTAGTTGGAGATGAAATATACCAGAAGTTGCTTTGGCGTGTGAGGTATTGCCTACACCAAGAAGCCCATAGATTTTTGTCATTCCTTAATAACTTGCCAATTCTTGCAGATAACATTGCAAAGTTCCAGTTCTTAATATTTATAATTCCAAGACCTCCTTTTTCCAGTTGTAACAACCCGCATATTTAACGATTTTATATTTAAATGTTTGATTTAAATATAGCGTCGTTATTCGGATTTTGGGGTCTGAAATATTACTTTCTGCAAATGGCCGAATTGGAACTCGAAACCACCTCCATTGGTTCCAAAATGGCGTTTGCGATCTTTTTGAGTATAATCTTTGATATGTTTGGAGTTTGTGAAATTTTGGCTACTTTTCCTATTGGGTTTGGGATTGGGTTCAGCCCACTAGCCCACTTAACCCCCTAGCTCAACCCTTCTCTTCATTTCATCTTCATTTCATTTCTTTCTCAAACTAAAAACTGAAATGGGGGAAAGGAAAGAGAAATAGAAATTAGCAAGCCCTAGTTTCCCCTTTGTAGCTTGATTCTTTCTCCAAAAATCAAAGAGAATCCATTGGTAAGTTCATCTCCATCTTCTCCATCTCTTCTCCTCTTCAATTTCTGTAATTTTCCTAACCCTAACTTAGGAAATACTTTCTTTGATTTTAGATTGAAGCTTGTAGTGTTGAAGTGGAGTGTAGTTGGTTGATTCCTTGCAATTGTGCTTCTTCATCTTCTTTGTTTTGTGTAAAAAGGTGAGTTTGAACTCACATCTACTTCTCTTGATTTCATTGATGTTATGTATGAATTCCTAACACCTTGTTCATATGCACTTGCAATTGGTTTGGGTTGAATTGGAGAATATTCCAATTTTTAGTGTTTTGGGTTCAAATCTTTGAAATCCTAACTTTGATGTTTTAATCATGTTTTGGTGATGCATCGAGGAACATATAGGGCCGGGTTGTCGATTGGCATAAGCCCTTAGAGCCAATGTTCGTCCGATTGCATTTTGGGAGAGTTTGCTCTTCATTTGAATAAGGCTGAAAAACAGCCCAGGCATGATTCAGTCGACTGAAAACTCTGTTCAGTCGACTGAACCTGAAATCCGAGAGTTTCCAGGCATGATTCAGTCGACTGAAAAACTCTGCACAGTCGACTGAACCTGGAAACAGAAAGTTTCCTGAACCTAGAAAATTTCCAGGTACAGGGTCAGTCGACTGAAAAACTCTGTTCAGTCGACTGAACCTGCTGTTTCAGCCCACTTTGCCTTTTGGGATTGAATTTTCAATTTGATTTGATTCATGATGATCCTATGTATGATTATCAATTGTTTTGACTTTGATGGTTCCTTTTAATTTTAATCCATGGGTTTTTATGAAATAATCTCTCGAATCGCATTTAAAAGTTCGTTTCTCTAATTTATAAATTCTATTTAAAACACACACACTTTCGCACTTCGAACGAAGTGGGAGGGTGATTAAATGGTTGGGCAAAACACGGACCATGAATCTGTGCGTTTATCCTTCCGATTAATCCTTGACCTATTCGATTGATTGTTTTGACCTTCGGGTTTGGTTTATCGATGATATGAGGTAAACTTTGTATTGCTTTGAGTGTGAAAGGGACTGACGGATAGTAAACCGTTTAGTGCGAACGAGTGGTTATGGGACATACGGTAACACTTTTCGGATTCCTTTTCGAGAGTTGTGACACATTCCGCCAGTTAGTGGTGTCCAGTACTGGGTCTTCGACCTTCACCACTACGGTTTGTTGCCTCTGGGATAGTGTCTTCGGACTGTCTCCCTAGGTTTGTTGCCTTCGGGTATGTTGCCTTCGGGTGTGTGCCTTCGGGTTTGTTGCCCTATATAGTTTCGCTCTGATGTTGGCCTTATGTGCCGCATGGGTGATACTTGGGTTTGGAGTCTTCGGACTCATGGATCCTTGTTTGTACAGTACTGAGCTCGAGCAAATTTTATGATGTTTCATTGATATGTATATTCCCTTGGTATCGCCCTTCGGTATTGGTCTTTTAGAGCCGCATGGAGTATAGCGTTTACCTTGTGGAACTTGTATACCTTATTGGTATTTGTTGTTTTCCTATTGGCTTGTTTTGGGATGTTTGTATCCTTTGTTTCTATATGTTGCCGATGATATGAGGCTTGTTCTATATGATCTCTTGTTGATGATTGTGTTATCTCCCCTAGAGATATTTATTATACTGTATGACCTTGCAGGTTTATTATTGTTCAGTTTATCTAACTGATTTGTTAACTAGACTGATCCGGGTATTTTATACTCGGGTCAGACCGAGATGTTTCAGGTTAGGTGCTTTTGGGGACTTAGCCTATTTTGCTTCCGCATGGACTATTCGCTAGCTTCATTTTGTTATAGCGTCTTTTGTAGTCCTTATCTGTTATAACTCTGATTTATACTCTTTCGTCTCGTCTATATATTGTGGTCTCCTGTACCACTTGACATGTATTATTTTGTATACTCTGTGGTGTATCTGTGTACGTGTATATTATGATCGACTGTTCTGTGATGTATATTACATTTGAGTTGTTATATTTTCTTCTGATAGATCCTATAGCCATTGTAGTTTTGCTTTAAATATTTATTGAATAGGTCGAATTTTAATGTGTTTCTACTTTTCGACATATTTAGTGAGTAGTTAAGGTAAGATTGCACATGGTCGCTTCCATTATACTCTATTGTCCGCGTTAGCCGACAGTATTATCTATATAATACTCTTTGTTAACGAGGCTCTCGGAGTGGGGCGTCACACCAGTGGACAACAAAGTTTACTAAAATCTGTAGGAATCATTTTCATAGAGAAAGGATTACCATGCCACAAAAAATGATTCTAATGAGTTTGGCTGGGAGAATAAATATTCTGGCATAATAAACACACATGGATAATGCAATGGATTTAATAATTACAAGCCTACCAGCCATCGAAAATTGATATACTTTCCAGCTAGCAAGTTTAGCAGTAATTTTTTCAAACAGTTGTAAGCATTGGAATGTCCTGATTCTAGAATCACAAAGTGGCACCCCAAGATAATATTCATTTTCACTAAATGGAGAGAGGCCAGTCATCATCTCTTTACCATCATCAGTGAGACCAGCAATTAGCAATCTAGATTTACTTCTGTTAATGACCAGACCAGTCAAGGTACAAAAGGTATCAAGAACATTTAAGACCCCACTAATGGATTTCACATTAGGCTTAGTGAATAAAGGTAAGTCATCAGCAAATAGAATGTAACGTTTGCGATTTTCGTTGCCGAAAACCGACATCAATACGTTCACTGTATCAACTGTCGAGCAATCGAAAGCCGAAAAACCGTACCGTTAGGGTTTTAGAAAAAGAAAACGTAGAAGAAGATTGAAAAAGATAGAACAGAACAGAAGAAATAACAGAACAATATCAGAATCTCACAATTCGCAGCGGAACAACATATAATAAATAAATGAATAATCTTTAAACAAAGAACTATATCAGTTATTACATTACATTACATTACATCACATCATCAGAGTGTACAACAACAACAACATCGACAGCGGAAAAGAAATACTACATACTAGTAATACGCCATGTCATCCATCTTGCCTCCAGCAACTCCTGAATTCCAGAATATCCTGATAAACCTAACTCTTGACTGCCCGTGTGGAAATTGGTGGGCACCCAGAGTTTAGGAAGGAAAAAAATAAACTCCGAGTCAGTCATGTGACTGGTGTGAGAACTCAAAACAGTTTATTTATCTTAAAAATCAAAATAGAGGAATATTTTTAAAGTCAATTCGCAATGCTTTTAAAAATGAGACTACCATAAGGCCTCCCGCACACGCACACAATGCAAACGCAGAATCGGAGGAGATTTCTCCTTATGATAGTCAAAGATGCTTGATACGCATTAAAAGAAACATTTGATATTATTACTAGTGCATAGTGTAGGAAAAATTATTTCGAAAGTAGAATATAAATCTTAGCCAACATACGACCATTATCGTATGCCTACTATAACTACTATGTTCATTAGCAAGTTACCGCCACATTCCATAGCATGTTATACAACTAAAACCGTACAAGATCGTATTATTTCTTTGGATTTCCAACAAATGGTCAGGCCAAGGAACTTCCCATTGCCACATGAGAACGCCTCTGGAAGGACGTTCCCGAGAACCAAACCGGATCTCTGCCAACACAAGGCCGGGTTACCCCTAACTGGGTAACTACTGACACGAATATGTCATCCCCCGATCGTAACCGATCTATCCGAGGATCCTCGATTTCCAACAACCACAAAAATATGCAGCAACAACATAGGTTAAATATCTGGGCTCCATACCATGATACCACCTCTATCCAGAAGGAATGACATACACTAAAGGGCGCTACCCCTAATAACCTTGCTGCATCCTTCCTGTTTTGACCATTTCCGGGGTGTGAGGTCCGACGAAGTCTCGTCCACAAAGCCACACTTTATACAAAAGCCGTGCTTTGGGTCAACAAATGATCATAGAAATGATCACCAAGATAAATGATCAAATAAATGATCCTATCACAAATGATCAACACAATGATCATTTCACAGCAACACTCAACATGCCACACTACCAAATTGGGAGTATATCACTAATAACCTTCAACTATATAACCTCTGAGCTTGTACGTCTCAGAGAAGGGTGTTAAGCTAAGATAATAAATTCTCCGCCACCAACAGAAATATATTTGAAAGAAATCAGCTTTATATCTCAATTTGTAATGTTAGACATACAATCCATACAAGTCTGTTCCGGGATCGAACAGAACCGAAGGCACTTCCAAAGAAGTCCTTGCAATCTGGATATTCACTAATCACGACCGGACTTCCCGTCACTAAGGGTGATAAAACCTCTATATCGGAGATCAGCCGATGTAGAGTAACTCGACGGTAATCCTTCCGTTTTCACAAACATCCGGTCTTCAACACTGGTCATCAAATGCAATCCATAACGACGTATCACATATTCGGAATGGGTTATACGACCCCAAGGTCCTTTCCCGGCTAACCCGAATAGTGAGCGCTTATTCAAAAATAAGTGTGGCATTCAAATTCAAACAATCTCAACAAATACCTATTTAAAGGTAAATATTGATAGTCGGATTATTTAACTATCAATTGGCATGCTCAACATCACCAAATCCAAATAATTTCCCAAATTATTTACTTACCAAAATATCTTTACTAGATATATAATTTTCCACACTTCAACCATTTGAAAACAAATTTTCAAATCACTTTTCCTTACGCGGAATTTCTTTCATTTCAACATGGTTCATTTAAACCAATTTAATAAATCCTTACCGATTTATTTTATATATTTACGTTCCAAATTCGTAAATTTATTCCCACACTTTAAAAATAAATCAACGTTTATTTTTAAACAATTTCCCCTTTCTTTTATAAATTCCTTAGTGAATTTATAATCCCAAAATATTTATGATATACGATTTTCAATCGATTTCAAATATTCACTTTCAATTTGTCTTTACAAGGATAAATTCTAAAACGTTCATTTCACATTGGAAAAATATTTCCATACTTATTTAATAATAAGTACATCACAAATCTATTTATTTTCAACATTTGAAAATATTTGATATACTTAAATCAAAATTTAGCATATATTTCATTCCTTAAGGAAATCATTCACTTAACACATTTATTTGGGCTAAAACGAATGTTGCGTAAAACATCGTTACTACGACCCAAAATCACTAGTATAGGGATTCGAAATTTAGATAGATATATAAATCCCAATACTATATAAAACATTTCCTTTCGGAAATCATTTACTATAACAACAGTGTTATAGTCCACCATTTCCTTCTTTCTCGAAAACGTCTATTTCAACAATAAATGTTGAAATCTATGGTTTCGATTCATAATACATTTTAAAACGTCTTTAAAATCATTAACTTCATTTCATAATGTTCCTTCCCCAAAAACATATCCATTTCATTTAATAATATATTCACCGTCCAAAATCGTGAATATAATTCCTTTCATATATTCCTATATCCAACTTATCAAATTCAATGGATTTCGGATTTATAAACAACGTTTATAAACTCCATTTATATTTTTATAAACTTCTATTTATAAAAACCCTTTTTATATCTCATTTTAAATGCCAAAATCCGATTTATAAGTTGATTACTTATAAATCTTATATTTTACAAAATCTATCCATTTTATATCTTCATATTTCATAAATTTATAAATTTCAATTCACTTATGGAATCCATTTTATATCTTCATATTTAATAAATTTATAAATTTCAATTCACTTATGGATCCATTTTTATTTCACTTTATTACTTATAAAAACTCGTTTTATAATTCCAGTATTTTTAATTTATAAATATCAATTTTATAAATCTTTTATATAAACCGTTTATAATAATTCAAAATTCCCAATTAAACTATTTTATAAATTAATTTACTATTTATTTCCAAAAATCTCATTGCGGTTATATTTCTCAAAAATCTTAATTTTTATAACATAAAAATTTATAACGTTTTAATTATTTAAAATGAATCAATTCAAAATTTAATAAAACGTATACTTTTGAAAATCACTTTAAAATTACTTTTAAAACCAAAATCATTATTTTAAAACTTCAAAAATGGATGCGATGATGCAGCAGCACCAAATAGTCAATCACGACTTCCAAATATCATATATCGATATGATATCAACAAATATCAATATATCTATAAATAAATCAATACAGTTGAGGAATCCAGTTGGATCCCTCCAACCTGTTTCCCTGCATCCACAAACATTAGCACAATACCAATTCCGCTCCAGTACGGAATTATCGCGGTATATGGGATTTATAATATTATCCGCTTAATAGACGGCGCAATAGGGTCTCATCCGCCATACAATGCGGGAAATCAACAACTGCAATATATACATATGCCAATATATATATATATATATATATATATATATATATATATATATATATTGCTATTATATATAATACCAATTTCACTGTTTATGAAATATTCGCGGTATATGTTTTTAATAAATAACATCCGCTTACTAACGGCGCATAATGTCTATTTTAACAATCAATAGATAACAATCATCATTCAAATATGCATTCAAGTATTTTAAATCTAACTATTTAAAATAAAATCGAAACCGATTCGATTGAGTGAGAAGTTCTCACCTTGATTTCAATTTCGTTTTAGCGATTTATTTCGAATAAAATTAAACGGACGTTTAATTTTACCCGAAATTCTCACTAAATCCAAACGACTCCAATCCAATTGCATCGCGTAGTTCTCATTGATACGATTCCAACGCAACTGGTTTCGCTCGTTTTCGACCTCGTATGAAAAAGATATGAATTTTACAAGTTTTACACGATTTTATATAAACTAATTTACAACTTTCTTTTAATTTTTAACCTTCATCAAATCTAAGCCCTTGGATCCATCACCCAGCAACATCAGGCCGCACACCCTTCATCTCTCCCACGCGTATCCTCTACGTGAAAACTCACGTATCCTCAAACCCATACAAGCCGAGATTAGGGTTTATCACCACGGCCTCCACGAGCATTGAGAGTTCATCAAACCCCCACCATACGAACCACCATTCAAAGCTCCACCTCCAGCCACCATCTAGTGAAGCTCAGCCACCCCCTGCATGAGATCCAGCCCCTTGAACGCAGCACCTTTGTGCGATATTTGCTGACGATCCGTAACGAAATTTGCGATCATAGCCGTTGAAATCGAAGCTCTCGACGAGCTTAACAACTTCTAGTTGAATGTTTTTTGTAATTGTTGATGGATTGTGAAATATTTGTGGAAGAACGAGATGCATTTCTGGCCATCAAACCCAAAGTGGCGGCTAGGGTTTGAGGTTGAGAGGGTTTGCAAATTTATGAAAAGGGAGGTCCTTTTATAGAAAAATACGCGACACTATTCATCCCGGATTTTCCGAACTCCAAACGAAGCGTGCCAATTGGCGTTTCTAAGGTTTACCCCGCGTTCTGAACGCAATGGAACATGTTTCGGGAGCTAATTCGATCATCTATGCGAGTTATGGCAATAAACGTTCAATTTAAATTAAACCGATTTAAACTAATTTCTAGGCGTTTTGGCTCGCCCCGGACAAACCGTAAATCCGATTGACATGAAATTTGAAACCTTACAATAATATCACATTACGGATCCGATGAAACTAGTTTCGTCGAAATCCGAGACTTTTTAAAAAATGACTATTTTAACTCGCCAAATTAATATTAAAACAATTTCGATGCGTTTCGAGCTGCTACGATCAAACGATAACTCCGATTGCTACGAAAATTGAAATCCGATAATAACTAACTATTACGGATCCAATGGAACTGATCTCATTCAATTTTGAGACTGTTCGAAAATTGGCTAATTTCACTAGTCGATTTAATATTAAAATATTCAATTTTCACAAATTAACTTTTAATTCGATTTTAAAAGTCCTATAACATCGTTCTAACTTCAATATGATATAATAAAATTTTACAAATCATTTTCAATCATATTTAACTCAATTTTCAATTATTTCCATAATTTAACATATTAAATTATCGATTTAATTATCCAATTAAATCCAATTATTAGAAATAAAATTTATTCGACTTATAAATTCACTTATTAATATTTAAAATTAATTAAATATTCAAATTTTAAATTAATAAAAATTCTAGGTCGTTACATAGGAGAGAGGATATACTGTTCTTCCTACATAATGGATGATAGTCAAGTAGCTTATTGCACATAGCATCAGATAGAAGTGTAGTGAGCAGCTCCATAACATAGATGAAGAGGTAAGGGGAAACTGGGCCACCTTGTCTAATACCTTGAGTGGCACCAAAGTAGCCAAATATATTTCCATTGATACAAAGGGAGTATTTGACAGTAGAAATACCTGTATATAGCCAACATAAGAAGGGGATGGGGAAGTTCATCTTATGCAAAATATAGATGATAGATTTCCACTGTAAGGAATCATAAGCTTTTTGAATATCAAGCTTAAGGACACATCTAGGAGAAATGAGTTTCCTTTTATACCCCTTCATTAGTTCAGAAGCAAGGAGTATATTATCAGTTATGTCCCTACCAGGAAGAAATGCACTCTGATTAGCAGAGACCAAACCATCCAAAGGAGTTTTCATTCTAGCTGCCAATATCTTAGCAATGCACTTATATATAACATTGCAGCATGCAATGGGTCTGAACTGATCAACAGACATAGGATGGTTAGTTTTAGGGATCAGTGCAAGTTTAGTAGCATTAATGCCCGAGATAAGCTTGTTGTGTCTGAAAAAGTTCTTAATAGCCTTGATCAAGTCCCCACCAATAATATCCCAAGTGACTTTGAAAAAATGAGCATTAAATCCGTCAGGACCAGGAGAACTATTAGAGTTTAATCCGAAGATAGCTTATTTGATTTCAGTATCTGAAATTTCCTTAATTAAATCAGTGAACATGTCATCAGGAATTTTAGGGAGTTGGTACTGAATAAAATGATGCAGAGAAATTGAAGGAATTTGTGTCTTCCCAAGATTATGCTGAAAATACTCAATAAAGGCATCTTGAATGGAATCTTGGGTATCACAAGGCTGACCATGCATATCAAGTATAGAGAAAATATTTGCAGATGACTGTTGAATTTTTAACCTTTTATGGAAAGTGGATGAATTTTTATCACCATTCAACTGCCATTCCAGTTTTGCCATTTGCTTTGCCATCTTATTTTCTTCAATGAGAGCTTTGGAGAGGTCCTTAAGTAGAGATGTTTCAGTATTAATCAGCTGAGGTTGGTCAGGACATCTTTGTATTTCCAGTTGTACTTGATATAATTTTTCACGTATTGAAGAAGACAAGCTATTCCCATTACCATATGTTTGCTGAGCCCAGTCCTTCAGATGAATCTTCAAATTCTTGAGTTTAGCCTGCAAAACAACCATGGGGTTGCCAAAAGTATGAAAGTTCCATCCATATTTTACAATTTTTAAGAAATCAGGGTGTTTAGACCAGTTATTAAAAAATGAAAATGAGGAGTGTCTTCTCACAGTGTCCTTGCCCTAGGAAATGATGAGAGGGGAATGGTCTGATAACGATGGGGGAGGGATAAAGGTAGAGAGATTAGTCCATTTGAGTATAGTGGAGTAGTTAATATAAACTCTATCAAGTTTACAATACGTTCTCTTTCCAGATTTACTGGAGTTATTCCAAGTAAAGAGAGCCCCATAATTGGTGGATGGAATAAGATTAGCATCATAAATGGCTTTGTTTAGAGGTCGTGTCTGACTGTAGGATAATGGAGAACCCCCACATTTATCAGAAGATAGTTGCATGCAGTTCCAATCACCAAGACAGATCCAAGGCAGATTGGACTGCTGAAGAGAAGGTAGAATGTCAAGAAACAGTGCCTTTGAGTAGCATTATTGTCAGCATAAACAGTGGTAAGGAAAAAAGAAGTTGAAGAGGGGATGTGTAATATTTCTGAGTGAATGAACTGCCTGTGGACAGTGATAGGGGATAAGGAATAGATCATAGGATTCCATAAGATTAACAATCTACCAAAAGGAGCTTGTGATAAATTATGGATACTGCTCCAGGCATGTCTACTGTTGGAGAGAGCTTTAATAGTAGTTTCATGATTGAGTTTAGTTTCAGAAATGGCCATTAGTTTAATGCTGTGAGATGAAATAAGGTTGGAAATTTCAAGTTGCTTGTCAATGGAGTTAGCACCCCTAACATTCCAATAGCCTATATTTTCGTTCATTAATATAATGATGATGATGAAGCTCTGGTTTGGACACCAGAGGAAGAGTTAGCCATATTATTTTGAGACAAAACATCAAGTCCAATTTGATCAATGGAGTAATTGATACCATTGTCCAAGTCAATTGTGGGTATATTAGTCGATTTCTTTGGACGACCTTTCTTCTTTTTGGTTGAGGAATCTGGAATGTGAGGTTAAGAAGGGATGGGTAGATTTGTTGAAGCTGAAAGAGAAGGGTTGATGATGTCATTGAAGATATGGTTTGGGAGAGAAAGGGAAGAATACGGAGATACTCCATTGAGATGATTGTTGGAATGTGAGATCGCAGAAGGGGAAATTGTTTGTGGAGATAGTTTTTGCATGTCAGTGCACAATGAATTGTTGTGCAACTCTGGAATTTGAGATATGTGATGTTGATTAGCCTCATCATTTTCACTAATTTCCTGAAGCACTGAGAAAGCATTGTGTGTAGATACATCACAATTAGCATGAAGTGTATTTTAAAGTATTGCTTCATTATTATCAGAATACTCTGTTATATTGTGAATTCCACCAACTTTTTGAATAGTACTGCATTTATCATACTCCGAGACATTCAATGTTTGCTTCATGACATCCTCAATGGAAATAAGTTGCTGATACATATCAGAGTCCTTATTTGCACTACTGTTAGTTTCCAAGACAGTTACATTCCCACCGGTTCGAAGTGGAGTTGCTTCATGACAGTCACTAATTTCCTGAAGCACTGAGAAAGCATTGTGTGTAGACACATCACAATTAGCATGAAGTGTATTTTCAAGTATTGCTTCATTATTATCAGGGTACTCTGTTACATTGTGAATTCCACCAACTTTCTGAATAGTATTGCATTTATCATACTCCGAGATATTCAATGATTGCTTCACGACATCCTCAATGGAAATAAGTTGCTGATACATATCAGAGACTTTTTTTGCACTACTGTTAGTTTCCAAGACAGTTACATTTATTGATTCATTTTGTTTCAACACTTGTAGTACAGCATCTTCATCATTCCTTTTGCTTATTTGATTCACATCAGTAAGTCTTCCTACCTGACCACCTTCCATACCATTATTGTTACTTTTATCCTTATTTACTTTTCTCCAAATCTTTTACCCAGCTTTTATTCTCTTTTTGCTTCTTACTAAAAAACCCCTTTTATCTTTATCATCTTGTATTTCATCAACATCCCTGGCTTTATCATCAGCTGAAGCATATGTTGTAGTTAAGTTATCAGGCATTACTCCATCTTGCTAAACTTTATTCCTCTCACATTGGTCAGTAGCATGACCAAAAGCTGTACATGCAACACAAATGAGTGGTTTCCATGAGTATTCAATCTGATTATTAGGGCACGAATCATCTCCAGCAGATAGGAATAGAGGAAGTTCTTTATCAGGAGATACTTCAACAAAGCATTTTGCATATTCAAATCTTTTCATCCTTTTAGTGTTCTCATCAAAGCAAACAAGCTTCCCAATGTGACATGCTATCCAATTAATACCCATCAATGACCATAGCATTATTAGAATTCTGTAAAAATGAATCCAGATTGGCACCAATCTCACTGCCGCCTGCACTGAAGATACGGTGGGATTCCATTTAGTTATGATAAACATTTGACCTCGTATGAACATGGGATCGCGTCGCAAAATATTGATTTTGTCTTCCTCAGAGGCAAATTTAAAATAGTAATTTTGATTATCAAAAAAGATGTCATATGATCCTTTTAGCTTCCACACTTTTTGAAGATGAGTTTTAACTGCCATATAATTAACATTTCCAGCCAAAAAGTGTGACGCCCCACCTCTATACCCACGCTAGCCAAGAACACTACAGAGTAGTGCTGTCAACTAGCGCGGATAATAAGGCTGTTGAGGAACGACCATCCATGTAATTGCTTATCACACGGTGGCTATAAATAATCTTCGAAAACAAACATAGAAATAAGCATAACACAAAGATCAGTCACATCATCCATATCACAGAGGCGGAAGAAGATATGAATGTATAACTAACACATGAAAGTGTACATCAGAGTAGTGGTCAAAGAGATCCACAATAATATAAAAGAATAGCAACACGTGCTATACAAAAGAATACAACTATGAGTCTATGTCTCAAGTGTATACAACAAAAACTGCTAATCTAAATAGTTAGCCAAAAGTCAGAGTAGCAAATCCCGGGAAGAAGTCAAGCAGAAGCACCTGTAACATCTCGGTCTGACCCGAGTATTATTTAAGAAAATAATAAACGGATCAGTCTAGCTATAAATATCAGATGACATGGTATAAAATAAAAGATATGGCATAACATAAAATATCCATACTGACATACTACTATAAGTATGCAAATGATGACCAACATAAGATCAATCAATAAGAGATAAATCGATATCACAAGAATCTTCTCAAAGATCCAAAGAGGGCATCATACTCTAAACTTGTACTCATAACAAGTCAATGACATAAATTCCAGAAATCAACACAAGAAATCCAGAAATCACAGAAAAGGGGAAAGAGGCCTATCACATGACGGTCCGAAGACCATGGGGAGCTACCCCATATGTGTGAGTCGAAATCACACAGATGAGGTCTAGACTAACCAAAAATCAAAAAGGTATGTGTGAGTGAAATCACACAAGTGGTGTCTAGTCTAACCTCGCAAACAAAAACGTATGTGTGAGTGAAATCACACAAGTGGTGTCTAGACTAACCAAGAAGGTAAAAAGGTATGTGTGAATGAAATCACACAAATGGTGTCTAGTCTAACCAAGCAAACAAGAGACATCGCATAATTGCTAGTCTAAATCATAAGAATGATCGTCATGATCAACGAGGAGTGTCAATTACACTAAGCTAGTAAATATAAAAGTTTAGCTTCATGTCCCATAACCACTTGCTTAACTTAAATATTTACGAACAAACTGTAAATTTTCACTAGAAAATTGTCACAAGAGGTTCAATCGAACAAGTCCAAGAATTAACCGACGAAGCAAACACAAGCGTTTCATACCACTTGTTTTACTAAGCCGTTTAATTAGATTTCTCATCCGAGTGAGGTAAAGGTTTGTATATACTAATAGATTGGAAAATGGGTTAAGAAAAGAGCTATGTTATTAAAAATAGAGTTGAAATCCTTTTATTGAAAGAGTTTTGATATTTACTACTAGTTTTGAAACCTTTATATTTTAAAGTGACCAGGCACAAAAGCGATTGTAGAAACAATCAATCACAAAGATCACATTCGGAGATGTGATAAAAATCCAAGGAAATCAGAGCAGCAAGTTCTGTTGAATATTTTTCATATCTACGGTGGGGGGGGGGGGGGTCCGGGGGGGTGGCAACCCCACAAGGTGGGGGTGCGGGGGTAACGCCACCGCAACGTGGTTCGACCTGCCCGGTCAGGTCGCGGGGGTCCAGGGGGCAGCGCCCCCCGTGGGGTGCGGGGCAGCACCCCGTCCAAAACGGTACGACCTAATGGTTGCGACCTAGGGGTCTAAGGGGTCAAGCGACTTAGTGGTTGCGACCTAGAGGTGTTCGCGACCTAACGATGACTCGCAACCCAACATGGCCGACCTAACAGAGGTTGCGACCTAACAGAGCAACAGGACGAGCGACTTAACAAAGTGGCCGAGCGACCTAACTGGAGCAAGCAACCTATAGGTCATGCGACCTAAAGTACAACGCGACCTAACAGGGTTCACGACCTAAGGTATTCGCGACTTAGGGACAGAAGCAGGACCGAGCGACCTACGACCTAGGCGACTTACGACCTACGACCTAAGGTGACTTACGACCTACGACCTAAGGCTCGCGCGACCTAGTGAAATAGTAGTATTAGGTCAGAGACGACCTACGACTTAAGGCTCGTGCGACCTAGTGAAATAGCAGTATTAGGTCGGAGACGACCTACGACTTAAGGCTCGCGTGACCTAGTGAAATAGCAGTATTAGGTCGGAGACGACCTACGACTTAAGGCCATACGACCTACGACTTAAGGCCATACGACCTAACATTGAACAAGCATATAGATGGCCCAGCGACCTATGGTACTAACTCGCGAGCGACCTAACGAGTTAACTCGTGAGCGACCTAATTCCGAAGTGCCAATTCTTCCAGAACGACCTAAGTGCAGTTTTTTCATCGAAAATACTAAAATTTGGAGTTTTTCGCCAATCCAATCCAAACCAAATGCAAGTATACATGCAAAAATGATAGGGAATCATTCCCAACAGTCCAATATAGTTATATAGGCTAGAATTGTGAGATAAAAATCTCACCTTTGCACCAAATATCAATGAAAATGAAGTTTTAAGCAAGCAAGAATCAATCCCTCTTCTATCTAAGCACAAGAAGCTTGAATCCAATGTCTTCTTCTTGAATTTGGAGTAGAAAGATGGATTGCAATTGAATTTGAGTTTTGGAATTTTAATTTCCCATTCCCTCCACCATTTTTGAAGAAGCTTGAAGGCTTAGGCAAATAGAAATGAAGTTATGAAGAGGAGGGGTGAAGATTGGGTCTAATAGGCTAAAAGCCCAACCCAAAGTCTCAAGTGAAAAGGTAGTGAAATTCTACTATCACCAATCATATCAATGTTTATACTTAAAAATGTTGTAAACAGCATTTCGAACTCAATGGAAGTGGTCTCGAGTCCTAATATGTCCGTTTGCAAAAAGTAGCTTTTCGGACCAAAATCCGATTAACGATTTAATATTTAAATAAAATATTTAAATATAAACTCGATAAATATGCGGGTTGTTACAAAAAGGATCCAACTAGGCAACCAGACCATGCCTTAATACCCTCATTCAATACTTCCTGAGGAGGTTCAATCGGGGATCCAGTGTAATCAACATCAAAATGCTTAGGGACGAAAGAACCAGCATTCCTAGGTTTCGAGTTAAAAAGAGAGGACCATGAAACAGGAGGAGCAGAAGAAGTGGTGGCACCAAGTGAAGGAAAGTGTTCAGAAGAGAGAAGTGAAACAATAGGCTTGGAGGGGTTCAGAGAAGAGGGAGGAAGATCATCAGGAGGAGGAGGAGTAGGAGGAGGAGGTGGATTAATGGGGATGGGGTTGAGAAGAACATGAAGCAAAGTAGAGTTGGATATTGGTACAGGAACAATGGGAGGAAGAGTATCATGATGAACCACAGCAGGACCAGTTAGGACTGAGATTGATGAAGGAAGAGTAGTGGCATCAAGAGCAGTCTGAAGAGGAGGAGGTGGAGGGGACTGGCAGTCAGCAAAAGGACGTTGGGGAAAAGAAGTGACTGGAACGAGAAGTATGGGATTGGAAGAGGAAGGTGCAGAAGGGGATGGGAGAAGGACAACATGAGCAGACATGAGGACCTTGAAAATCTAAACAAAAATAAAAAACTTTGGGGCCAAGGAAACTATGTTTTCCCTGGCCTTTGGTTAAGCCGGTTTTATAAGTGGCCGTGCACTATGTCTCATTATTGTGGCCGCTGGGATTCGAACCGGTGCCACTACAACCACATGTAGCAACTCCACTATGTCTTAACCACTGGACCACTAGAACTTGACAAAAACTTTGGGGCCAAGGAAACTATGTTTGCCCTGGACTTTGGTTAAGCCGGTTTTATAAGTGGCCGTGCACTATGTCTCATTATTGTGGCCGTTGGGATTCGAACCGGTGCCACTACAACCACATGTAGCAACTCCACCATGTTGATTAATGAAAGTGATTAATTAAAGTATGATTAAATAATTGTAATTAATTGAGGTTTAATACAAATTAATCATAGTTTATTAATTAATGGAAGCAAATGAAGGATCATTAATTATTGTAATTAATGATAGTAATTAAAGGTTAATTACTTTATATGGTTAAGGATAATTAATTTGTGGAATTAATTAAAGAATTAAAGGCTAATTACTTGAATGTAATTAAAGGATAATTAATCAAGGGAGATTAATTAAGGAAGATCATTAAGAGATGATTAATAAATTAATTTGTAATAAATTAATGAAGCAGGATTAAGATAATCCATGTAATTAAAGGATAGTAATTAATTTAATTAAAGGTTAATTAAATTGATTAAGAGTTAATCAAACCTGCTTATGGGTGATTGATTGATATTGGATGATTGATATTGGGTGATTGATATTGGATGATTTGGGTGCGATATCTCTGATATGTGATATGCTGCTTTGTGAGATAATTGGTTGATATGAATTATGTATTATGATAATGTGATTCATCTATCTGTTATATTATTCTGAATATAAGTTTAATATTTAAACCCTTAAACAACTTGGACATTAAAATGACGTTTGGATTTCGGTGAGACCGAGATCGAGTTTCCATATTTGGATATCCGAAAACCACATCGATCCAAATTAAACGTTAGGTCGTGAATCCAAGTGGAGTTCAAGTGAAGACTCAAAGTGTAAGAACTATTCATCGGTACAACTCTGAGGGTGATCCCGAAATGAGTTTGACGGAGATAGTACTTTCAGGTTCGAGATGGTGTTTCAGAGTGCAAGGGCTATGGACGTTGACTCTGAGGGTGATTCCAAAATGAGTGCAACGAGATAGTGCCTTCGGTTTCGTTCGAACTCGAAACGAACTTGTATGGATTGAATGCTTTCAGAACATCGTCAGGTGGACGATGAGCATTCGAAGATAGATGTGTTCTATATAGGTAATCGCAGCCTCAAGTCTCATCAACCGGGAATGGCTAAAACAGGGGAGGTGCAGCAAGGTTAAGTGGGTCATGCCCAAGTAGGACAAGATTTACCCATGTCTAGAGCTCCCTTTCTATTTCGGCTTACTATTGTTCGAGATTGTCAGTAAGGGATGGTCCTGGCCTTGTGTTGCAGGGGAGTTAGGGTGGCTCCTCGGTACGGTGATCTAGGCAACGTACTGTGATGGGCGGTACCCCAGTAGCCCTGCCATTGATGGAAACACATTCTTCCTAAGAGACCCTACGGTTTTGATTGTATTACCCACTTTTGTGGCTAGTAGCTAGAATTTAATAGATGTAACAATTTCGGCTATTTTCTATTTATTTGTAAACCCTAGAAACTATTATAATATCACTGGATTTCCTATCAAATGTTTTGGTTAGCGTAAGGTAAAAACTTTTCCAAGTATATGTGTGGGAAGTCTTACGTGATACCTTTTCTTTTCGAAAGGATTTTCTAAAGTTAAGCAAATTTAAACCGTTTACTCACACCAGACCCCTGTCTGACCCGAGTGTTTATTTTCTATTTTATTAAACTCTTGGGTACTCATATTATGTATGAGTGGTCGAGGGATTCAGGTTAGCTTGACGAATTCTGAAGGAGATTTGGAGTAGGAGGCATCAGCGTGTAGATATTTAATGGTTCCGCTGTGTTTGTGTTATGCCTTTATCTTTGTGATATCTTGAGTTGTATAGTTAGACAGATGTTTATAACTGTCTAATATGTGTTGTATAGGTTGTGTAACTCTGATATAAATGATACTATGTAACATTTTATGTGATATATTATATTTCATTCGTTCCGCTGTGAGTATCTGATGTTGTTGAGTTTCTTCTTTTCCTATCTTTTCTTCTTTTATCCCTTTCTTTCTTATAATCATGATGCGTTTTTCTGGAGATAGAAAGATGGGTCATGACAGTTGGTATCAGAGCATTAGGTTGAGCGAATACCTAGGCTCTGAAGTAGTGTCTTTCTTGAGAGAGCGTGCTTGTGATTTTTATATATAACTATATATTTATATATCTACCTGATTTGTTGGGTTACCTGTTCGGGTTTTCCAACATAAGTTTTAGAGGTAGATGGAGCAGTGATGTGTGTGTAACACGACTACCACTAATGGAAGAGGTCCATATGTTTGAGGCTGGAGGTGTATTTGTCGAGACTGTAGACCTAATACCGTCTCGAGTGAGCTTTGCAGCTTCGAGTAAGGATCTCTCTGATCTTCGAAGGGAATCTTTTTAAAAGATTTGGAGTCATCTTTGAAGTGTAAGTTTGGATTTTGCTTGGGTAAGAGGATTTTCTAAAGTTTGGATCTGTCGGAAGTGAAGAAGTAAATTATGGTATCTTGATAACTACGTGGTGAGATGCAGTATCCATGGGTATTTCCGAAGATGTTTTCTCTTGAAGCAGTTTTAGAAGTAGTTGAGGAGCAGTCTTTACCTGCCGCAGGGAAGACTTGTCTGTGTAAAAGTTATCTGGATCTCTAGCAAGGAGGTTGGCTGTTTTGGAATATGAGACTGAGGTCTATAATTTGCTTCACTTCGGCATGGTCTCATTGTCATCCCTTAAGGAGAGCGAGATGTTGATGCTTGGTTTGGAGCCCGAATTTCTTGATAGGTTGTCTGCCATCTCGAAGGTCTTTTGTGTAGTTTGTTGATGGTTTTGGGGTTCGAGAAGCCTTTGGATTAGAAGTCTTTGATTAGCGGTGGTAGCATTTTCAGCTCGGAGGTGTTTGTGAGCCGACGAGAAGTTCTTTTGGCCTTGCAGTATCATCGACGTAGAGTTTGGAAGCAGCAGTGTGGTCCATTTCTCCGACGGTTCAGGAATCTTAGTGGTCCTTCTATCAACAGTCCGGGCAAATGGTGAAGGTTTCCTTGAAGGGTTAACCTGGTTTGGAAAAGCTTAAGGCTGTACTAGTTGGTAGAGAGAGGACAGTTTCTTTGGAATCCGAACTAGGTCTGATCGCAAAAGTGATTTGCGATTAATTTGGAAATTTATCTTGGGCAATCTTTTGTTTGAGACTGTGGGTACTCATGTGGAAGTAGGAGCTACTGAAGTAATCAGAAGTTTGTCTGCATTTGGAGTTGGATTCCATATTGAATTGGTTCTAGAAGTGATAATGGTAGTTAGCCTGGTAGTAGGATGGTTCTTGGAGAAGAAAGAGTGGGTGTAGCAGCTCAGGAATTTTTAGAATTTGGATCAGTCAGATCTAGTTTTTGAGTTGGATTCTGCTATAAGGATGTGTGACCGAGTCAGATGGGTCACTAAGATTTTATGAATTTGATGAACAAAGTTTCTCGGATATATTGGATAAGTTTGTACTCATGTTCATCAACAGTATTCTCATCTATTCCAGAATCAGAGTTGTGCAGCGGAAGCGAGGAAGCAGTTGTGTGAGGAAGGAAGCAAGTTCAGTTTGCTATTGCTTGGAAAGTAGAACTTGTATTCTGGATTTCGATGGATCTTGGAAGACCATTTTGATGAATATGATCCAGAAACTGGTTTTCTTTGGTCTGGTTGTTTCTAGAAGCATCAGCATAGGTTGAGCTGATCAAGAAGATGGGCAGCCCAGGATTGTCCGTTGAGTTATGAAGATATGAGATAAGGAGACTTCATTGTTGTTAAGTTTCTTGGCTTAAGAGAACTGTATGATTGGGCAAGATTGGAAGGCTATCTCCAAGGCATTTGGGATTTCTTATCTGTAATTTTGATAGAATAAGTTCTTTTGTCTATAAGATTGAATTGCTAGTTTGGATAATTGGAATTCAATGTATTTCAAGTATCTCTGAGGGAGTACGTGTATGATTCATCGTTGGTTGTAGAATCTATAGTTCTGATGGATTTGAAAGTTGAACTGGATTTGAGTATAGTCTGATGTTCTGTTTAGATTAATGGATCTAGAAATGAGAGGAGCTCTGGATTATGGTGATGTAGTTAGTTGAGCTTCTGTAGAGCGAGTCTCCCAGTGATTTATACTTGGGAAACTCTAGATAGTATTAGGAGATCTATCCTGATTTGTGTCAGGATAATTAGTTAGGTTTGTTTGTTGCTATGGTTGTTAGTAACTGGATGATAAGTATGCTTTGCTGTTTGAGATTAAAATCTTTGCTGGGTTATTAAATTATCTTTGCTTTTAAAATTTCGGGGACAAAATTCTTTTAAGGAGGGTGGAAGGTGACCATCCGGAATTTTAGGCAATATCAATTTAATAATCTGTATTAATAGTTAAATTGATTTGATAATTTTCCTTTATAATTTTAATTTAAATTGGTAAATTCAATCTTTTAAAGGTTAATAAATATTTAATCTGGCAATATTGATCAATATTTTTTTTACAATCTAAAATTGATAAGAATTATTTTTCAAAGCTAATAAAATTATATTCTATTTATAATATATATATTTGGTATATATATTGTGAACATGAAGATCTTTTTTTTTTAAATAAAAGATGTATTTTCAAACTGTAATATATATGTATGTATATGTTATAATTTGAAGTTGTTTTGAAATTTAATATAATCTATTGATAATGTGTATATATATATATATGTATGTATATACATTATAATAGGAAGCTTTGGTTAAAATTTAATAAGAGACATATGTTTTCAAATTATAATTGTGATTTGAAGCTTTGTTTTAAATTCAATATTTTTCAAAAGCTAATTTAAGGTTAAATTCTATATTTTTAAAGTACAAGATAATTATTTATTTTTAAATGTGATAGTTTAAATAAGATTTGATCAAAGTTTTATTTTGTTTTCTTTTAAAAGTGCTTAAATTAAAATGGTTATAAATATATATGTAAAGTCATAAATAAACATTATTTTTAAAATAATCTCATAAATTGGAATAGTTTGTAAACATAAGTAATAAATAAATAAATTACTAAATTCACATTTACATAAATATAAATACAAATACATATTTCACAATTTGAAGGAAAACATATAATACATTTATTTGATTTAAAAACATAAGCTATTTATAAACAAATGTTTACAAAATTTCACATTTGTATATTTACTTAAAATTTAAAAGCTTATTTATATAAAAAAAATCATATGCATATAAATATATATCATAAATGCATATATATAACTTAAATGACTTAATAAAAGGAAGTTTGAAC
Source organism: Allium cepa (assembly GCA_030765085.1). Taxonomy (NCBI): domain Eukaryota; kingdom Viridiplantae; phylum Streptophyta; class Magnoliopsida; order Asparagales; family Amaryllidaceae; genus Allium; species Allium cepa. The sequence continues at coordinate 547,961,922 of CM060934.1, read as the reverse complement.
ACTTGTAAAACAATGATGAAACATCTTCAAAACTTATAAGCTAAAATTAAATTGTGATGACATTTGTTTAAATTAATGAACAAGTGGCAACATTTTCTTTCATTTAGAATTTAAATTTATATAAAAAATATAGTTTGAAGAGAAACTTGTTTTCCACTTTCAATTCCAAACTTTCTTCTTCTCAATTTCTTTTCTTTTTCTTCCTTCATTCTTTCAAAAATTTAATAGCAAACAGAAATTGCTTCAAACCTGAAATTTGAAACCAAAAGCAAAATCAAATCTGAAATCAAAATCTGCAAACAAGTTTTCCATATGAACTAAACCTACTGCAACTCAAATGGAAGATCAACAGCAAGTTTCAGCATTTAAAAACATCAGTTAACAGGCATGCAAGTATTTCAACAGCAAGGCAATTAAAACATTTTCCAGATAAAATTTCAAGGCCTGGAAAACAAGTTTCTGTTCTCTGTTAATTAATGGTGAGTAAATTTTGTTTAAAAACAGTTTAATTTGATGTTGACTCTAATGCATGTGATAATCTATAAATTTGATATTGATGTTGCATGAAAATCATTCAGTGTTTATATTATTGAATTGGTAGATATGTATATATGTGTAAATAGGTCTTTATATATATAAACACTCTGTTATCTATTGTTTTCAGACCAGGATTTACATTCAAAAATTTTAATCTCCTAATAACATCAATATTTGGCTTTGATGATTAAATGGAAGTTGTTTGTTAATGTACGATGGTAATTTTAAAAATAGTTTCTGGAATTTTGAATTTACAAATAATTTTTAAAATAGAAAAATACAGTAAAATACTGATGCATGTTAAAAATCAACAAACATAATTTCTGTTTTGGATCTCGTGAATGTGTTAGTGGTTAAAAATCATGATTTTTAATATACATGTCATGATTTTTTGTTTGGTGATTCATGGGAATTTAAGGGTAGTTTGAATTTGGAGGTTTGGGCGATTGCCGATGAACGACATGGCGGAGCTGTTTGATTTTTGGTCTGTAGGTGGTGCGAATGATGGCGAGTGTAGGAAAAATAATGGTTATTTTTCTTATGGGCCGAGATGATTGGATTTTGATGGACTAGGGTTTAAGCTTGTTTTTCTTTCGTCTTGGCTGTCGAGGCAATTTCGACGTGGGTAATGGATCTGATGCGATCGCGAGAAGGGGGATGGAGGCATGGTGATATGGCGGTGATCTGGAAGAGGTTATGGAAATTTCGGTCAACGGGGTTGACGGCGTTGAGAGGTTTTTAGGGGTCGAGTTTGGGTTCAGATTTCGATCAATGTTCGAAATTTCGATTCGAGATTGTTTTTTTGTTTCTGGGTTGGTGTAAAGGTTGTCAAGGCCTTGTGTAGTTGGTCGACGATAAGAAAGATGGTCGGGGGAGGGTGGTTGGGAGGCATACGTACACGCGTGTATGTTTGTGCACTGGGAATAATGGGTTTGGGGAAGATGAAGGTCGACTCGGAGTGATGCTCGCGTTTTCCTGGTGGCGACTCAAAGTAGATGAAACTGGGGTTCGTCTTGGGGCAGGCTCGTGTAGATGTAGTGTTCGAACTCGAGTTTTTAGGTGGTAGGCTTTTCTGGTTCGGTACAGTAAAAATAATAATATAAAGTTTACAAATTTAAGCTTGTAGTTTTGAAATAAATAAAATCAAGCTTTAAATCATAAAACAAGTTTTATAAAAGGAAATAAATTTACAAAGTTAAAACTTGATCTTTTGAAGTAAATGTTAAACAAACTATTGAGAGTGTTAATTAAATATATTTTCAAATTTAAAATGTTTAAGATAATTGCTTTTGAAAGTAATTAACTTAGTTAAATTTTGAATTCTAATTTAAAGGGAGTGTTTTCAATTTTAAATATTAGATCAAAGTTGTAAAGTAAATTTTAAGTAATGTTTTAAAAACTAAGTTTCAAATTTATATTGAATGGATAAGTTTAAAAATACGATAATTAAGCTTCCAGAGATAAATATTTGTACAATGTAAATTAAACGATTTGGAAATTTTCAAAAAGATGATTAAATTGTTTTAAATTTCAAATTTATTTCTAAATGCTTTATTTTCAAATAAGGTTATGGTTATAATTTTGTAAACCAATAAAATAATTTGTCTTTAAATTATTAAGATTTGATTAATTTATGAAGATAAATAAGGTAAATTTATTATTGTTATGAACTTAAGAATACTTAATTAATATGATTTGTTAATAAGTAAAAGTTTAATTAAGATACATGATTTTCTTAATTAATTTAGGATTTTTTAAATATAAGAAGTTAATTAATTATTCAATTAAATTTTAAATGATTAGTTAATTGTTTGTCTAATTTTAAATAATCACTTAATTATGAATCAATTAAGTGTTATTACTTAATGAAGTAATTTATGGGAAATTACTGAATGTAATTAAGAAGAGAAATTGCTTATGGAAGTAACTAGAGAAAATTGCTTATGGAAGTAATTGAGTGAAAGTGATTAAGGGATAATCACATAATGTTATTAATTAAAGGATTAATTAATAAAATTGATTTGGAAGTTAATTAATTAAAGAATAATTAATTAATTAAAGAATTAAGGATTAAGATAATCCAAATGATTAAAGGATAGCAATTAATTTAATTAAAGGTTAATTGCTTAGTCAATTTAGTTAATTAATTAATTTATTTATTTAATGTGATTAATTTAAGATTAATTACCAAATGTAATTAATTAAGAAAAATGTAATTAATTAATAAAGTAATTAATTAAGAATTACTAATTGATGCAATCAATTAATAATGTCTTAATGAAGTAATTAATGATTAATTAATTAGTAGAATTAATAGAAGATTAATATAATTAATTAAGAAGTTAATTAATTAAGATAAGTAACTACAAGTTTGTTAATTACTGTTTATGATTAATTAAGACTAATTAATGAGATGGTTAATTACAAATAAATTATTAAAGGGTTAATTAATTAATAAGGATCATTAGTTAATATAATTAATGAAATTAATCAATGTTGATTAATGAAAGTGATTAGTTAAAGTATGATCAAATAATTGTAATTAATTGAGGTTTAATACAAATTAATCATTGTTGATTAATTAATGGAAGCAAATGAAGGATCATTAGTTATTTTAATTAATGATAGTAATTAAAGGTTAAATACTGTATATAGTTAAGGATAATCAATTTGTGGAATTAATTAAAGAATTAAAGGCTGATTACTTGAATGTAATTAAAGGACAATTAATAAATGGAGATTAATTAAGGAAGATCATTAAGAGATGATTAATAAATTAATTTGTAATAAATTAATGAAGCAGGATTAAGATAATCCAAGTAATTAAAGGATAATAATTAATTTAATTTAAGGTTAATTAAATTAATTAAGAGTTAATCAAACCTGCTTATGGATGATTGATTGATATTGGATGGTTGATATTGGGTGATTGATATTGGATGATTTGGGTGTGATATCTCTGATATGTGATATGCTGCTTTGTGAGATAATTGGTTGATATGAATTATCTATTGTGATAATGTGATTCATCTATCTGTTATATTATTCTGAATATAAGTTTAATTGTTTAAACCCTTAAACAACTTGGACATTAAAATGGCGTTTGGATTTCGGTGAGACTGGGATTGGGTTTCCATATTTGAATATCCGAAAACCTCATCGATCCAAATTAAACGTTAGGTCGTGAATCCAAGCGGAGTTCAAGTGAAGACTCGAAGTGTAAGAACTATTCGTCAGTATAACTCTGAGGGTGATCCCGAAATGAGTTTGACAGAGATAGTACTTTCAGGTTCGAGATGGTGTTCCAGAGTGCAAGGGCTATGGATGTTGACTTTGAGGGTGATTCTAAAATGAGTGCAATGAGATAGTGCCTTCGGTTTTGTTCGAACTCGGAACGAACTTGTATGTATTGAATGCTTTCAGAACATCGTCAGGTGGACGATGAGCATTCTATGATAGATGTGTTCTATAAAGGTAAACGCAGCCTCAAGCCTCATCAACCGGGAATGGCTAAAACAGGGGAGGTGCAGCAAGATTAAGTGGGTCATGCCCAAGTAGGATGAGATTTACCCATGTCTAGAGGTCTCTTTCTATTTCGGCTTAGTGTGTGGTTGGTCGCGCCAACCACAGGGTGGTCTTGTTCGGGACTATCCAGTAGGGGATTGTCCCGGCCTTGTGTTGCAGGGGAGTTTGGGTGGCTCCTCGGTACGGTGATCTACGCAACGTACTGTGACGGGCGGTACCCCAGTAGCCCTGCCATTGATGGAAACCCATTCTTCCTACGAGACCCTACGGTTTTGATTGTATTACCCACTTTTGTGGCTAGTGCTGGAATTTAATAGATTTAACAATTTCGGCTATTTTCTATTTATTTGAAAATCCTAGAAACTATTATAATATCACTGGATTTCCTACCAAATGTTTTGGTTAGCGTAAGGTAAAAACTTTTCCATGTTTATGTGTGGGAAGTCTTACGTGATACCTTTTCTTTTCAAAAGGATTTTCTAAAGTTAAGCAAATTTAAACCGTTTACTCACACCAGACCCCTGTTTGACCCGAGTGTTTATTTTCTGTTTTATTAAACTCTTGGGTACTCATATTATGTATGAATAGTCGAGGGATTCAGGTTGGCTTGACGAATTCTGGAGGAGATTTGGAGCAGGAGGCTTCAGCGTGTAGATATTTAATGGTTCCGCTGTGTTTGTGTTATGTCTTTATCTTTGTGATATCTTGAGTTGTATAGTTAGACAGATGTTTATAACAGTCTAATATGTGTTGTATAGGTTGTGTAACTCTGATGTATATGATACTATGTAATATTTTATGTGATATATTATATTTCATTCGTTCCGCTATGAGTATCTGATGTTGTTAAGTTTCTTCTTTTCCTATCTTTTCTTCTTCTATCCTTTTCTTTCTTAAAATCATGATGCGTTTTTCTAGAGAGATAGAAAGACGGGTCATGACAGTTGGTACCAGAGCATTATGTTGAGTGAATACCTAGGCTCTGGAGTAGTGTCTGTCTTGAGAGAGCGTACTTGTAATTTTTATATAGTTATATATATTTATATATCTACCTGATTTGTTGGGTTACCTGTTCGGGTTTTCCAACATAAATTTTAGAGGTAGATGGAGCAGTGGTGTTGTGTAATACGACTACCACTAATGGAAGAGGTCCATATGTTTGAGGTTGGAGGTGTATTTGTCGAGTTTGTAGACCTAATACCGTCTCGAGTGAGCTTTGCAGCTTGGAGTAAAGATCTCTCTGATCTTCGAAGGGAATCTTTTTAAAAGATTCGAAGTCATCTTTGAAGTGTAAGTTTGGATTTCGCTCGGGTTAGCGGATTTTCTAAAGTTTGGATCTGTCGGAAGTGCAGAAGTAAGTGATAGTATCTTGATAACTTCATGGTGAGATGCAGTATCCATGGGTATTTCCGAAGATGTTTTCTCTTGAAGCAGTTTTAGAAGTAGTTGAGGAGCAGTCTTTACCTGCCGCAGGGAAGACTTGTCTGTGTAAAAGTTATCTGGATCTTTAGGAAGGAGGTTGGCTATTTTGGAATATGAGACTGAGGTCTATAAGTTGCTTCGCTTCGGCATGATCTCATTGTCATCCCTTAAGGAGAGCGAGATGTTGATGCTTGGTTTGGAGCTTGAATATCTTGAGAGGTTGTCTGCCATCTCGAAGGTCTTTTGTGTAGTTTGTTGATGGTTTTGGGTTCGAGGATCCTTTGGATTAGAAGTCTTTGATTAGCGGTGGTAGCAGTTTCGGCTCGGAGGTGTTTGCGAGCCGACGATAAGGTCTTCTGGCCTTGCAGTATCATCGAGGTAGAGTTTGGAAGCAGCACTGTGGTCCATTTCTCCGACGGTTCAGGAATCTTAGTGGTCCTTCTATCAGCAGTCCGGGCAGATGGTGAAGGTTTCCTTGAAGGGTTAACCTGGTTTGGAAAATCTTAAGGCTGTACTAGTTGGTAGAGAGAGGACAGTTTCTTTGGAATCCGAACTAGGTTTGATCGCAAAAGTGATTTGCGATTAATTTGGAAATTTATCTTAGGCAATCTTTTGTTTGAGACTGAGGGTTCTCATGTGAAAGTTGGAGCTAATGAAGTAATCAGAAGTTTGTCTGCATATGGAGTTGGGTTCCATATTGAATTGGTTCCAGAAGTGATACTGGTATTTAGCATGGTTGCATGATGGTTTTTGGAGAAGAAAGAGTGGGTGTAGCAGCTCAGGAATTTTTAGATTTGGATTAGTCATATCTAGTTTTTGAGTTGGATTCTTCTATAAGGATGTGTAACGTCACGGGATTTTCGTTCTCCGAAAATTCAACATCGATACTCACTTTATCGACTGCCGAGAAATCAAAGGCCGAAAACCGAGACGTTATGGGTTTTTTAAAAAAAAAGAAAAGATAGAAAGAGAAGAAGAGAGATAAGAAGATAGAAAATAGAGGGAGAAAAGAAATTTGAAAACAGAAAAATAGAAAACGGAGAATAGAAGATTTTTTAAAAATAGAACGGGACATAAAGGAAACAACAGAACAACAACAGAATCTCACAATTTGCAGCGGAACAACATATAATAATAAATGAATAATCTTTAAACAAAGAACTATATCAGTTATTACATTTTATACATTTCATTACATTACATCATATCATCAGAGTGTACAACAACATACAACAACAAACAGTGCAGCGGAAAAAGAGATACTATATAAGTAATATGCCATGCCATCCAGCTTGCCTCCAGCAACTCCAGAATATCCAGAATATCCTGATAAACCTAACTCTTAACTGCCCGTGTGGAAATTGGTGGGCACCCAGAGTTTAGGAAGGAAAACAATAAACTCCGAGTCAGTCATGTGACTGGTGTGAGAACTCAAAACAGTTTATTTAACTTTAAAATCAAAATAGAGGAATATTTTTAAATCAATTCGCAATGCTTTTAAAAATGAGACTACCATAAGACCTCCTGCCACACACACAATGCAAACGCAGACTTGGAGAAGATTTCTCCTTATGATAGTCAAAGATGCTTGATACGCATTAAAATCAAATCAATTTTGATATTACTATTAGTGCATAGTGTAGAAGAAATTCATTTCGAAAGTAGAATATAAATCTTAGCCAGCATAGGTACCATTATATTATGCCTACTAATAGCTACCATATTAGATGGCAGGTTCTACAACTAAAACCGTACAAGTCTCGTATTGTTTCTTTGGATTTCCAACGAATGGTCAGGCCAAGGAACTTCCCATTGCCACATGAGAATGCCTCTGGATGGACATCCCCGAGAACCAAACCGGATCTCTACCAACACAAGGCCGGGTTACTCCTAACTGAGTAACAACTGACCGAATATGCCATCCCCCGGTCCTTTGGGACCTTTATCAACCGAGCGCTCGTAATCAATTCACACAATCATAAAGTGTTTTCAACATGAGTAAGTATCTGGGCTCCATACCATGATACCACCCTTTTCCAGAAGGAAATGGACACATCCTAAAGGGTGCTACCCCTCATAACCTTGCTGCTTCTTTCCTGTTTTGACCATTCACGGTGTGTGAGGCTCGACGAAGTCACGTCCACAAAAACATACTTTATACAAAAGCCATGCTTTGGGTCAACAAATGATCAACACAATGATCACTAAGATAGACGATCAAATAAATGATCCTATCACAATAATCAACACAATGATCATTTCAGCATCACTCAGCATGTCACATTACCAAACTGGGAATATATCGCCGATAACTTCAACTATATAACCTTTGAGCTCGTACGTCTCAAAGAAGGGTGTTAAGCAAAAAGAATAAATTCTCCGCCACCAACAGAAATATATTTGAAAGAAATCGGCTTTATATCTCAAATTGTAATGTCAGACATACAATCCATACAAGTCTGTTCCGGGCTCGAACAGAACCGAAGGCACTTACAAAGAAGTCCTTGCAATCCGGATATCCACAATCCTGATCGGATTCACCATCACATATGGAGAACTCAATACCGGAGCAACTCGGTGCAGAGTCAATCGATAGTTCATCCTATCGCTCT